>CM059972.1:40535741-41233511 GCA_030490835.1 Annona cherimola | reverse complement strand
ATGAGGATATGTCTATGTCCAAAAATATTTTTTCATATGGCATGAGGACAATTATATGTCCTAAAACATTTTTCTTATAACCTTTTGCCCCTGAAGACATTTACTTGTCCCAAAACATCATTTATTTAATTTTCTTTATAACCCAACTCGGGATTATTCAAAAGCAATGCATGTGCATAGAAATATTTTATCTAGGCGGACATTCTCATGTCCAAAAACATTTTTCCATATAAGCCACTTTTAACCCACATATGGTATCTTTTGAAAACTAAACATAAATCCATTTAAAGCCAACACAAATCCATTTAAAACCAAACAGAGTAGGTGCCCATTTTGGGACTTTTTAAAACATAGGGAACATATGTATGTTCCAAAAATATATGGATTTGTGTCTCTGACCCTCAGGTTGGTGACACGTAACAAGTGATCATCCTTCTCTAGGAAAGAAACCTTTCATGAGACAGCACGCGAGCCAGGCGTCTGCTCATGAACTTACTCCCATTTCAGAGAGGGCGCCGCCGACCTCCAGCCTTCTCCTAAGCGACTCGGCTATAGGTAGAGGGGAGCTTTAGTTTTCAACCATTTTGGTCCGTAACCGCCTCAACCATGAGCCTAGTACATCATTTTGCGCACACTCAGATGCTAGCAATGATTTTCACAATACTTAGCACAGTTATTTGATTGAGCCCTTTTTCAAGCCTCAGCTTGATATGTATACAGCCAACTTAGTCCGCAGACTATGCCCTTCTCGAATTGAGAACTGGGTAGGATTATTTTGCAAAGAAAAATAAAATATTTTAAACCACTTAGTCTGCAGACTATGCCCTTCTCAAATTGAGAACTAGGCGTGGTTGTTTTGAAAATAAAACATTTTTGTAAATTATTTTCAAATCCTGATGTTAGGATGACCACCCTTAAAGAGTTTAGCAATGTTTTAATAAATCCATTTTACGAAACATTTGAATTATTTGAGAAGACAATATTTTGCAAAACTTTAATGATTTACTAAACAACTTTCGAAATTCTCATTTTAAGAAGCTTTTGAACTAATTGAAAACTCGCGGAGACAAAAGTTTTCTTAGTAACATTTTTATGAGAAAAACATATGCAACTCACTTCCATCCACTGTAATGGCATTATCTGTCTTGTCCACGTAACTTCCTTGTTATTCTTATGCGTTTATCATCTTATCATGTGCACTGTTTCACATATGTGCGTCTAACAGCGTCTAATTCATATATTTCTTAAATATTTTCAAATCAACTTGTCCTCTAATTCAGAAAGGTTATACACTTCATTTAACACTTATTTAGTGTATTTTCACAGATTTTTAATCCACTAATCATAGGTTTCCAAAATAGCAACTTTGGAACCCATTTTCACCCGTTTAACGTGTGTTTTGTCATATAACCCTAAACAGTTTCATAAATCCGAAATTTCAGCAATTAATCCAACTTTTCCTAACCCAAATCTAGGTTATTAACATATATATAAATCTGGATCATTTCCGCATAGGTTTCATATTTCTTTTTTATTTGTTTCTCAAACTATCCACTATGCTGAAATCAGGTGTACTGAAATCTCTAAATCTTGATTTATAATCAAATCATGGTATTTAATTCTGAAATTTCTATCATACATCAATAAATACATGAAATAACTTTCATAAAAATTTCATCACGAAATAATAACATTATATATTTATTTTGACATTTTTACTGTGCTGGACAGTGTTGTGAGTTTAGGGTCAGCCCTAATCATGTGATTTATGGGGCATATTTACGCCCATCAAAACCTAAATTTTATTTTTTTCATGTGATTATAAATATAGTTTATATATTCTGTAAAATATTCAGCCCAAAATTCCTTTTATAAAAATTATTAAAAATCATTTTCTACAGTTGATCCTGTCACCCGTTTTATCCTGTTGGGGTTCCACAATCGTAGGATTCAATATATGCGTTGAATATTTACATGTGGTTTATAAGTGAATTTATTGAATTATGAATAATTTTGTGATTTTGCTAAACTATGATAATTAGGGCTAAGGATTAGCAATGATGATTCAAGTGATCATTATAAGCTGATGTGGGACAAAGGGATTAGAATAATTTGTTGGTGATTAAAATACACCAATACATCATGAATAATCATTTTAGATTATTTGATATGGATTATGAGAATTTAAAAGGATAATTCTCAAGTTAGTAAAGAAAACCCTAAAAAATTCATAACTTGTTGCCCATAAGGCGGATTAATATGAAAATTGAGATGGAAGCACATAATTTCATGCTTAATCACATGGGAAAGATAGATTATGAAAATTTTGATGATAATTTATCATCACCGTCCAAAATTTAAAACGATCATAACTTGAGCTAGAAAAGTCGGATTGAGATGAAATTTGAAATGGATGGTTAAAATTATGAAATCAAGGTTTTGTAAGGATTTGATCATGAAAATGATTAAGGGATTAAGCTTGCACGAAATTATGATTAGAGATTTTGACTTTTCAAACTAAAAAGTAAATAGCATTTATGATGGAAATGAGTAAAATAATATATTGCATAAAGACAAATTTGAGGTGTCAAGAGAGGGTAATTTGTACGGTATTATGTAAATTACTAAAAATAAGAAAATCTCTGTAATTATCTCTTAATTAAATGCATAATTAAATGGTGCAAAAGGAGCATGGAATAGGCGGTAGCTATGGACGTCCAAGCAGCCCCTAAAGTGGATTTTGTGAAATATTTTTATAATAAAATAAATACCTAAAGTCAACTATGAGTTAATGAGGATAATTTTGCATTAAATTAAAGTGAAATTCAGATCTAAAAGGGCAGATCTGGACCGTTGAATGGGAAAAACAAAAATGGACATCTTGGATTGATTCTATCTTAAGAAGATTTTTGGTTTAATAAAAAAATGGTAAAAATATTTTTTATGGCTGTGAATTAACCACCACATTAGGGGGATAAGCACATATTAATTAGTTGTGGAAAATGCAGCACAAGTGGGGCCCACAAGTTGGAAAATCCAGCTCTATTAAGGGGGCACGTCCATATGTGAGAGAAGGGATTTGGAAATTTTTCTATGTGCTGAAACTTGCACCCCAAGGCAGCAGCTCAAGTACTTAATGCCATGATTTAATGGTTAATGGATTAGCTCAAAGGAGCTTGAAAAGGTGGCCATACATGTGGACGATCAAGGGGCCATATACTTGATTTTTTTTATTTTTTAAAAATGAAAAAATGTGTATTTAAATGACCTAGGAACCTAGGGGGGATGTGGACGAGATTTGGGTTGATTTTTATGCCAAGAAAATGCCAAAAAGTCCATGATAAGTGGACCCCACCATATGGACACCAATGGACCATGGGAGAGAGGTGCAGGTCAACAGCTTTTGGAATTTTTAATAATTTTTTAAATAGATAAATTGACCCCTAATTAAGCTAGATACCTAGGGTGATTAAATACCCATTAATTAAAGTGAAAATTCGGTGGAAAAATAGCAAAAAGTTGCTGCAAGTGGACCCCACCCAAGTGGACAGCTTTATTTAAAAGCTGGATATGGCTGTGGAAACAAATCCGAAAAAAATATTAAATGATT
This sequence comes from Annona cherimola, assembly GCA_030490835.1. Taxonomy (NCBI): domain Eukaryota; kingdom Viridiplantae; phylum Streptophyta; class Magnoliopsida; order Magnoliales; family Annonaceae; genus Annona; species Annona cherimola. Next base: position 41,229,901 of record CM059972.1, on the reverse strand, counting down.
AAATATGTGGATGAAATTTTTGTATAAACTATAGGGTAAATTTACAAAACTTTACCCTCGATTTTGGGTCGAAATTGTAAAGGAAAAATTGAAACATAAATGCCTATAAAAGCAGGCAGTGTGGACGTTCCAGATTTCTGTTTGGGAGAAAAAAAAAATGAAAGGTGCAGTGGCTGGAAAGATGCAAGGGAATAAAACATGAAGAAAATAAGGGGATTTCAAGTGCTCAAAGGAGGTATTATCAATTAATCAACAAGTATATGTTAATTTTGATTTTATACTTCAAATCTGGAAGTTATATGATGTTGTTAACTAAAATATGAACGGAATCTTAAATGGATGAATTTTAGCATGAAAATTTTGGGAAAGAATTATTATGGGGTTATTAAGGAATTAATAAATTTTCAGCTTAAAATGATAAGCAGGTTTCAAATTAAAAATCCGAGAATATTAACCCAAACAGGGTAAAACGGGTGACAGGATCAGCTGTAGAAAATTATTTTTAGTAATTTTTATACAAGTAATTTTCTGTTGAAAAAATTTATAGGATATATAATACATATTTTTTATCACATGAAAAAATAAAAATTAGGTTTTTATGGATATAAATATACCCCATAATTCACGTGATTAGGGCTGACCCTAAACTCACAACACTGTCCAGCACAGTGAAAAGGCCAAAATAAATATATAATGTTAATATTTCGTGATTGAATATTTTTGAAAATTAATTCATGTATTTATTGAGGTATGGTATAAATTTCAGATTAAAAATACTTGATTTGATATTAATTCAAGTTTTTGAGAATTCAGTACGTCTGATTTCAGCATATGTGGATAGTTGGAGAAAAAAATCAAAAAGAAATATGAAAAAATATGTAGAAATGATCTAAATTGATATATATGTTAATAAACTAAATTTTTGTTAGGAAAATTTGTATTAATTTCTGAAAATTCGGAATTATATAACTACCTAAGGTTATGTGTCAAAAGACACGTTAAACGGGGTGAAAAATGGGTTTCAGAGTTGCTGTTTTGGAAACCTATGATTAATGGATTTAAATCCCATAAAAATACCATAAATAAAGTGATAATTAAGCGATGATATCATGCTGAAATATGGATTATATTGCCGACGTAGAAATTTTATGAAATCCATTATGTATATGTTGCCAAATGGGCATATGAGAAGGAATAGATATGCAAGGGTGATGAATGACTTGTGAAATTTGGTTTTTTGGAAAAATGCATGAAAATATGATATATTTTGTGAATATATTTCTGTTTTAGAAAATTTTCCATAACACATATTATATGTGTCTCCAAGAGAATTTAAGTGCAGGATATGAATGATGGAAAGGGGTAATGAGTTAATGTGATTTGCTAAAATGCAAAATGGATGGAAATATATTGAAATGTGTAAACAAGGTGCTGTTTTGATAATATTTGTTAATCTCAAAATTTGGGATTGATATATGAAGCTTAAACTCTTAAACATGTGCTTAAAGTAAGCACTAATGAAAGAAATGTGAAAATGGATAAGTAAATGATACATGAAGGATAATGAAACTTCATTGAGATAAATGAAAGATCATGATATGCTTGAAAACTATCCTAAGTAAGGATACTAAGAATGAAAAGAATAGATAATATGATGCACAAGTTGCGTTGTTATGTATAAACCTCTGACTTGTAAAACAAGTGGGTCATATAATCAATGAAAATATATGGGTTGGAAAACTAAATTATGTGCAAGCATATGAGATTATATGTATAAATGCAATGCCATTTTTATATAGGCAAGAAAAAGAATGGAAGGAAAAGGGATTATGGCGATCTTAGGTAAGCAAGCAAACTTTCTAAAAATGCCATTTTCTTTCTATGTGATTGATATGATTGAATTGTCTATGTTTATGTTTTAACGAATGGGCAAGCACAAGCTTTGAATATGACGGCTTTAATGCAAAGCCATAAGTTTTGGAAAAATGATGACTTAAATGAAAAGTCTTAAGGTTTGCTTCATGGGAAGCAAGCGACACTTCTTAAGATAAATAATTTATCCTAAGTGTTGCCAAGGATGGGAATGCTTCAAGTTAATGGAATTGAGAATTTTACTTATGAGTAAGCAAGTTCTCCATGCTAATGTTTTCTAAGGATTTCATGTTAGATACCGATGGTTTTAAGAATTTGCTTTTAAGCAAACAAGTTCTATATGATATTATTTTAACAGCATTTTATAAGAAAAAAGGAAATTTACCCTTTTTCATAAAATATTGTTTGTAAATAATTTTTGAGTTATTTCTACAATAACTTTTAATAAACAATGATGATTATGAAAAGATTTGTTTGCTAGGTCAAGATAATTAAATAGTAAATGATGATTAGGACATAGTCCATATGTTTTGAAATGATATTCAAAAAAATTTGATTTCTTTTAGACAAGGAAATCTATGTTGAAAATGTTGGAAAAATGTTTCTACGGATGTGTTGAAAGGGATTTAAGGATGACCAACCTCCTATAATTGATTTCATAAAATGGTTTGATTTCAGGTTGCTTAATGGTATACAAAAGACTGTACAATTTCCCTATACGTAAAAATAATGGATATGTGGACAATTATTAAATTTTTAGGCCATGGACAAGGAGATAGCATAATTGCATAACTTTTGTAAACAAAAGATCCTGAAATGGAAACCAAGAAAATATTAGAGAAAAATATGATTTATTTATGGAAATCCAAAAGTTTTGAAATTCTTTTATTAAAAGGGTTTTAAGATGTATTATTTTTCAAACATTTCAAATATTTATCAAAATGTTTTACTTAAAATATTTCTAAAATAATTTAAGGAAGGTCATCCTAAAACTAGATTTCAAATAACAACTTGTTAAAGTGGGTGCACACGCTAACAAGTTGACACAAACTGCGGTCTGTGATGTGTTTTTGAAAATTATTCTTAAATATAGACTTCTGTGAAACCCCACCTATGTTAGAACCTAATAAACGTAGTTTGAAGCTTGTATTAAGATGGAATTAAAGGAAATTAATTTTAACAAGGTGATTAATTTAATTTCCCATATTATTATGATAATTACGCACATTGAAGGATGAAACAATGTTTATGTGCAAATTGCAATTAATGCTAATTATCATTTTAATTTTAATTTAATAATTGATATATTCATATCTTATGATTTACAAAGTAGAATGACTTGAAAAATTAAGAGATAGCCAACGATGGTATGATACTGTAATCTATGAAAGTTTACGGGTACACATTCGCATATAAATATAATTCATGAAAGATTTAATGGGATTTTGAATAATTTTATTATTTGGAGAATTTATTACAATTAGGACCAATAATTATAAATGATGATTAAATTAATCGTTATAGGCCAAAATGGGTTAATAGGATTAAAGAGGCTTAATGAAAATTGAGAAACATAAATATATCATGAATAATCTTTTTAATTTTCATAATTTTATTTATGAAAATTAGGATGATAATTAATGAGTTAAGTTGAAAAAACGCTAAAAAATTCACAACTTAACGCCTATAAGGCCAATTGAGATGAAATTTGAAAGACTAGCGTATGATTATGGGTTTAATCATATGGATGAATTGGATTATAAAAATTAAGAAAGGAAATGGATTAATCGACTAAGATTTTATGATATTTTATGAATTAAATTATTTTGCTAATATCGTAGCATCTACTCATATTTTTGAGATGAGATTTTTAGACGACTATGCTAAGGTTCATATGTGACACATGGTGTATTTCAATTTTTTATGATAAATATATAATTAAATTACCTATGCAATTAAGGTAAATAAATGGCCATAAATTAAAATGAAATTCTATGGCATAAAATGCCATAATATAAAGCCAAATTAATGTGCATATTGTGGGAAGCAATGTGCATAAATTTTAAGCAATTATTATAAAAAAAATGCAAAAATTACATGGAAATGCAGCAACTTAGGGACGTCCACAGCAATGAAATAAATGGGCAGATTATTTAATTGGTAAAGATGTGCAGCATGGGCGTCAATTCATGCAGCAGCCATTTAAAAGCATGGACAGCAAATTAACGTCCATTTTATTTCAGCAGCTAATAAATATTTATATAAAATTATTTTTCAGCAAAATAGGGTGGAAATTAGGGCAGCCAGGTAGGCCATAGGGGTGTGGAAACTTGGGCAGTAAGAAATGGAATCAACGGTTCAGATTTATTGATGATAAAATGGAGAGGAATGGACGGTTCAGATTTAGCCATGGTGGACGGTGCATTTGCTATATGCAGAAAATGCATGAGTTCGGTGGCAAATAGAAAGGAAGATTCCAGCCATTATAAATATATGCAGCAATGGAGTGAATGCTTTTCACGTGAAGATGGGAGAAAAAAAAAATGGAAGATGCTATGGCAGTAAAAACGGTCCAATATTCCAGGTACTTGCTAATTTTTTTTTATTTATCTATTTTTCATCTCCTACCCAAGTCACGTGCAGCAGTATGATATGGAAAAAAATAAATTTTTCATATTGATTTTCCTGCCCCATTTCACGTTCAACAGGTGTGTTGAATGGTTGATTTTTATCATTTAATCCATGCTCCCTTTACGTCCAGAAATTCATGGAAGGGAAAAATAATTTTGCCATTTTAATTTGACGTTCAAAACTTAGATATGTTGCTGAATTCTATATTAATTTTCCCCTGCCTAAAATGACGTTCAACAGTTGTGATACTGAAAGAATTTTCGTATTTATTTTTCCTGCCCAATTCACGTTCAGCAACTATGTTATAAAATAAAATTCTTATTTTAATTAGTTCTTTCCCAAACTTACGTCCAACAGATATGTGGTATTAAAAATTTTATGCCATTTAATTTCTGCTCGAAATCACGTCCAGCAGCATGAAATATATATATATATCCCATATATATATATATATAAATAATTATGCCATGTAAATGAGACGTCCAATTTCAGGTGTGTATGTGTAAAGTTTTTACCATATTTAAATCATGCCTCAATTTATGGATAGCACCTCATGTATGTATAGTTAAGGTGCAAATTTCATGAATGAAATATTGGAAATATGAGAGCATATAGGGCTGTTTCGGTAAAAAAGGATAAATTTCAGAAATTTTGAGGGAATTTAGCATGCTATACATCCTATATGAACCCTTAAGTTGATTATAAGAATTGTTGGTTAATAATTTTTTTATATGTATATGCAAAGAAATGAAAGGGTAGAAGTGATATATGGTAATTATGTATGTGTATGTGGATAAATTGAAAAGAACTAGCTTTTGAAAATTTAAAGTGAACTTGGCTTGTTAAAGATTTTAAAAAAAGCTATTTGAATGATTTCATAAGTTTAGAACTCTAAACATGAGGATTAAATGAAACTAAGTTATGTATGTATGTGGTTGTTAAAAAGACTGAATGAAAATTCAAGGAGTTAAATATAAACAAGTCTTTTGAGAATTTAAGTGAATAAATACCTTAGACGGGGATATTTATAAAATAAATGAGCCATTGCTATGCTTATAAAGATACGTACGTAATATGTCACTATTGAGGAAAATGAATACTAATGCTAAAAAGGGTATGTGTGGTTGAATAAGAAATATGGATAATCATTCTAAATAAGGTTTTGATAGGAAATTAGCATGCTATTTGATATGAAAGGATATCTTAAGTAATTTCAAAAAATTCCTATGAAAAATATAAGTATAGAAAGAAAGAATTAACCTATGTATTAAATTTGTATGGATATGTGGTTATAGGGAAATACAAGTGTTAATGTCAAGGAAAGAACGATTTAAAGTTAGCGTGTTACGGGCCATATGGGATTAAACCCATGTGATACGTATATGTGAGTTGAAGGAAAAAACGAGGGATGGAAAGCACAAAGGATCAACTCGGGTAAGCAAGCAACCTTTTGAAAATATTGATTTCATTTGGAAAGTCCAAATAATTGCAAATGCTTATTAATGATGCTTTATATAGCATTTTTCAATGCTATTGTCTTATTAAATGTCGAAATGACTTGAACATGTAATATTAAGATGTTTTAGGGTTGCTTACAAGGTAAGTAAGCCAACCTTCATGAATATTGATTTTGTTTCAAATACATGTATTGATGATTTTAAGTTTTGCTTACAAAGGAAGCGAATTCCATTTTTGAAAATATGACTTTAATGTAAAGCTTTAGCATTGCTTCATTTTAAGCATGCCCAAGTTTTGACGGTATGATTTTACTCCGTATTAATGATATGTTTGAAGATGATTTTTGGTTAAGTAAATTCTTAGAAACGCTATTTCAAAGGCTTTTAAGATTAAAGAATTTTTAATTCTTTTCTAAGATAATATTAGAAACAGACATTAGGAATTCTATTCCTCAAGGGTTTTGAGAAAATTTACACAATTTTTCATATAATGATATTTGTAAATAAATAGGGTATTCGAAATGACTTATAAATGTTTTAAAATGATTTATACAGATGTTTCGAAATAAACTTCCAAAATACTTTCAATCTCTTTATAGATTGAAATACTTTGGAAAAATGTTTTGTACTCATGTATTTCTTTCTAAAAGAATTTTAAGAATGACCCACTCGACACTCGATGCTATAAAACAATTTGATGGCTATTTTGTTCAAAAGATAGTGCAAACACTTCTCTACATCAATATGGTAAGGATGGTATGTGAACGAGGCATATAATGCCAATAAAATGGAAGCAGATGTGTTTGCCTATCCTTTGTTCATAAAAAGCCCAGAAAAAGAAAAAAAAGAAAAAAAATGAAAATATTTATAAAATGATTCTAAAACAGTTTACCAATAAATAAGAAATATTCTTAAAAATGATGTTTTCTCGAGTATTATAAATATTTTGTAAAATTGATTTATTAACGTGTTTATAAAATTCTTTAAGAGTGGTCATTCTTGTATCATTATTTGAAAACGGTTTATGAAAATATTTTATTTTGGAAAAATAATTATGTCCAGTTCTCTATTTTGAGATGGACTCAGTCTGAGGACTGTAATGGATTTATGATATTAAGTGTTTATTTGGTAAATTACAGGGATTTAAGATTTGTGTTGATTTTATGAAATCATGATAGCATAACGATGCGAATACAAATGAGTGTGCACAGGAACTACGTACTAGGCCCATGGTGGAGGCGGATGCAGACTAAGACGGTTGCATACCGAGGCCAACCTCTACCTGTGGCCAAGTCGCTAAGGAAAGACAAGAGGCCGGCGACGCCCTCCCTGAAATGGGAGCAGGATCATGGACAACCGCCTAGCTAGCGGTATAGTCACATGAAAGGTTTCTTTCCTATGGAGGGATGATCACTTGGTAAGTGTCACCTAACAGAGGGTTAAAAACGTTTATGCATATCATTTGTTTTAAAAACCCTAAAATTGGGACATAAGGGTATATTTTGGACATGATGATGTCCACAGGAATTAATGTTTATTCAACGATATTTTAGGACATAACAATATCCACAGAAAATAATGCTTACTCATTTTATTTCAGAACACTTTTATATATGCATATGCGTTATACTGAAAAGGTTTTATATGAAATTGTTTTCAGGACATAAAATTGTCCTTATATGATAAGGTTTTTATGCAAATGATTTAGGACATAAGATTGTCCTTATGAATATAGGTATATGTGAAAATAAATTAAGACATTCCTCTGTTCTTCTATAAATGGTTTATATGAATAGTTGTCATGTATGATTTAAATGACAGGATTTATGAAGGATTTAAATGCAAAGTTTTATGACAGGTTTTCGTGAAAGGTTTCTTCCTGTTGAAAGTTGATTCTTGATAAGAGTCTTCTACTAAACAGAGAGAAATGCATTTATAAGAAAATGCAAAATGCTTGCTTACTGAGTTCATCACTCACGTTTTGTTTTTCCAAACCTCAGACAGGTATAGGGAAGCTCAAGAGGTGAAGAACATGATATAATTGAAGAAAGGTATGATATAGTATTCATTTGTGTGCTAAATGATTAAGTTATGTGTATTGAATGATAGGGTTGGAATTTACAAGATGTGATAATGTACTTACAAGGGTAAGTACTTAACATTTAATTACGAATGAATTCTATATGGTTATGGTCTGGCTAGGTTGTATAAGTCAAGGTTGTAAAAGAAGGTGATGAAGATTTTATGAATGACGTATATAATTGATGTTAACTGTCAGGGGATATGTTTATGAATAAATATGTAAGGGAATCATGTAGTAGAATAAAATATTATGTGTAATGAAATTACAAGTGTATTGATGATTACAAGTTGAATAAAGAGAGATATGAAGAAAAGAAATAAGAATAGATAAAGGAATAAAATTTTTTTTGACAAAATCTAATTAAGAACCCGCCGCGTGATCAGGGCAATAATCCTGATTTACATTTACCAATCAATACGATCTTGATGTAAGGAAGTGACGTCTCGGTTTGGGGCGCCACAACTTCGGTCTAAAATTTTTGTGCATATGGATGCAGTGATAAGTCTAAATTTTTTTATTTAATTTCATATTAAATTCACACTGTTAAATATTAAAACATTAATTAAATGCAGGTTTTAAGTGGAATTTCATGAAAATTATATTTTTTCGTAAAATCTTTAATTTTGTTATAAAGTGGGTCATTTTGCAACATTCTTAAAAATATAAAATTATGACTCAAATCCGCTAGAAAATTTTAACGCTGAAATATGGGTAAAATTATAAAACCATCTAATTGGAAAAATCATACATACAGTTATAAATATAATCTAAAATATGGTTATCAAGCAAACTGTCAAAACATTTTAAGATAAAAAAATAATAATAATAAATAAATTCAAAAAGGGCTAAAAAAGTAAATTAAAAATCTCTACAAGCTTATTAAAATCATTTTGACAAAAATTAAATATTTAAATCTACGTTTTGGTTTGCTGCATGAGTACACGTGACCCTGCACCGCCGGAGCACCTGTTATAGTGCTCCACCTTCCCCACCGACAAACAACCCAGCTCGTCTTCTCCAGCCAAGGCTTCCAACTTTCTTAGCTATTCAGCGATGAAGGCACCCATTTTCATGATAGAAAACTACCCCTGCATCTCCCTTGATTAATTTCGGCCACACCGTTTCACAAGCACCCATCACCGACCTGACAGCGCTGCATCCCTCACAATTTAACCCATAAATCTTCACTGGCCAATACAAGCTGCACTAGCTTCTCTCTCCAAATCGGCGATGATTTGGAAACCCAAAAGGGATCGAGTGGTAAGCTCCGGTTGCAAATCGAAATCAAAATTCAGCACCGACAGTTTTCCATCCGCAAATCAGCATCATCCAACCTAACAACCATCACTTCGCTGCAATTTCAGCTTTCGATTGCCCAAACCGATAGCTAGCCATCCCCTGTTCTCCTTCGAGTTACAGCAGCAGCACATTATAGATCCATTAATTTCGATCGATAACTCAACTACCATCTCTAAGCAGCCTTGCATCAAAAACAACAGCGCCGTTCTCAAGCAGCTAGGAAACCCACTTTCCAACCAAACCGAAAAAACCAGCTGCCCACGAAAATCCCAACCACCAAACCGAATCAACAGCGCCCTTCCCAACTGCTGCGTTCAACAACCCAACAGGCAGCCACCAATTTTTCCCCTTTGTCAATCGAATCAGCAACTAAAGCATGGATAGTAGCGGATTTTCAGCCAGCAAATTTCGCTGCCGCATTTTCTCCTCTTACCGAATAGCATCCCATCTGCCTAACTTCAACACTCAATCCAATCCCTGCATCTGGCAAGCTGCAATTGAAAGCCAAACCAAAGCATCTTCATCAATTCTGGCTGCCATGGATTTTGAAATCCGGCTGCCCAAGCTAAATCCAGTCTTCCACCAAAGTTGATCGGAACCCCTCCAATCGAGCAATCCATGAACCCAAAACCAACGATTTTGGCAGCAGTTAAGCATCACCATTCCAAGGCTTCGGGTAGGAAGAAATCAACCGGCAAGTTCATGCAGCAAGAGGAAATAAGCAAGAGCAACTACGATAAAAGAGACACTTCACCAGAAATCCCACATCGACTTTTTCAAATGGAGAGAGGGTTGTCCAACACTTATAAAAGGAGGGTCCCTCCTGTTGGTTCCGAGTTAATGGCAAAACCAAAGAGGGGAGGGGTGATTTGGGTTCTTATAAAATTCTTCGGTAAAGTAAAACTTAACCCCTTGAAAGCTTAATCCCCTTGATTGAGACAAATAGAGAGCAATGAAATAGTGAAAGCAATAAGGTAAACAGTAGGCAAGATTTATAGTGGTTCGGGCAACCTCTCCCTACTCCACTCTTCCAAGCTCACACACCGTTGTGACTTGGGTTCCACTATGTATTCCGCGAATACACTTAGAGACTCCGCTCTCTTCTAGATTCCAACTCTAGGGGGCATACACAAACAGAGCCTATGCTCTCTTCTAGATTCTAGCTCTAGGGGGCTTGTACACTTGATACAAGTAGGTGATGAGTTCAACTCCAATCACAACTCTACTTGCAACGTCTTGGTTTCTTACAACAATCTCAAACCAAGACCAATAACAAAGAGTAATGAAAGTAAGGAAGATCTACACTTTACAGAGTTGTGTAGGCAAGATTGAGCTTGAGGAAGAACTTGTAGAAGCAACCGGTTGTATGTCGTTGAAGCTACTTGCAACTTGAAGCTCTTTCTTCTTTTGAAAATGTATAGATCACTCAAATTTAGAGAAAAGAAAATGGGAGCTCTTGTTTGCACTTGTTTTCTCTCTTTAGACAATGTAGTGTGTATATTCTCATTTGCTTGAGTGTCTATTTATAGAATGGGGAAGATTTGAACGTTATAGAAGTGGTTGGCGCGCAATAAATGTTCCAACGTTCAAAAATTCGAACGTTGGTTCCCCAAGTCGCAGGTGGAGTCGACTTCGTCTGCGACTTGGCTTCCCAAGTCGCAACTGGAGTCGACTTCGTGTGCGACTTCAGTTCCGCGTTTCTCAAGTCTGAGTCTGGGTCGACTTGGTTTCAGACTTGAACTCAAGTCGATATTGGAGTCGACTTGGGTTGCGACTTGACCTGTCTTTGTGCTGAAATTTGCTTGGTCCTTGTTTGATTTCCTCTAGCTTGCTTAGCTTTCTTTCTTGAATCTTCTTACTTCTGAAATGGCTTCTTATATTTGTAAATCTTCTTGAAGGATTTGTCTTAGATGCTTTTGATAGTAGTCTTCATGACTTGAACTTCTTCATCTTCAACTACGTTCGAAGTTGTGCCTTGGACTTGAGAGACTTGAGTTGATAGTGAGCTTATACCCTTGATTTGAATTTGAAAGATCCCAAGTTGATCTTGAAAATGAGCTTGAGTCTGTATTTTGGACTTTGAAGAACTCAAGTCGAACTTGGGGTCGACTTCATCTGCGACTTCACCCAAGTAGCACCTGGAGTCGACTTCGTCTGCGACTTCGGCATTTTTGTACCCCAAAATCAGCTATGGAGTGTTTTTGCCGTCTGAAGTTGATGCTGGAGTCGACTTCGTTTGCGATTTGGCTTCCTAAGTCGCAAGTGGAGTCGACTTGGCCTGCGATTTCACCTGCTTTTCCTTCCATTTTGAATTTGGCTGTGTGGTCTGTTTTGGAGTCGAATATTGTGGAACCCCAATCTTTGAGACGTGTACAAAACCCTAGGGTTGTAAACCCTAGGTAATATATTTGAGAATTATATATTGATGGATATGAAATATATGGAAATGAAGGTTAAAATACTTATGCAGGAAATTCGGATGAATAGTGCACGTGAATAGTGAAATGTGAATAGTAAACGTGAAATTAAGGAAATATGTTAAGTTAATCACTTTGGATTAACTTAATCATAAAAGACGAAAAAGGAAACTTCCAACAAAAGGACAAAATAGTCACTTTTTGGATTTTTTAATATTTTCGGATTTAATGGTGATTTTTGAGGGAAAATGAAGAAAATTTCATATCTTACAATCCGGACATCGGATTGAGATGAAATTTTTTATGGATGGATAAAAATTCATGATGGACATGATGAACAGTCTAAGATGTGATGAAAATCACAAATCAAGGGTCAAGATTAAACGTCATTTGAAGATCAAAAAGTAACTTATCTTTTTCATTAATGTTACTTTTGAGTTTTTAATAAAATAAATAATTAATAAATAAAAATAATAAATGAGCAGAAGATATTGCAGGAGCATGGCAGGCTAGGCATTGACCAAAATCAACGGTCCATGATCAATCTCATCTTTAATCAATGGCTAAGATTTAATTAGCCTAAATTAAATAATTTTAACAAATAAAAAAATCAAGGAAAATAGGGCTGCCATAGGGGGAGGCGTGAACAGTAGTAGGGTGGTTGCACAAGGCTCCATGCACCTTTTAAAATTAGAAAAAAACACATTTGCAAATTTACACCTCAAGCAAGGGGGTAAATTGCAAATATGTAAAAAATACATGCCTATAAAAGGGGAACATGGGGTGAACGTCCAAGCACTCCAAATCCCAGCTCCAAGTGAGAAAAATCAAGCCAAAGCCTTGCCCCACACGTTTTAGCCTTGAAGAGAAAGAAGAAGAGAAGGTTAGAGAGAGAAAGGGCAAGTAGAAGGAGGATATCTTCACTTGAGGTAAGTGAATTCTCCTCAAACTTATTTTGAATGTTAATTAAGGTAAAATCATGCTTAGATAATGCCTAAACATGAGAAAATAAATATAGATATAATGCTTAATTGGAATTATGACAAAACATCAAAAATTTGGAGCGAAGATAGAGCATTCGGGAAGATAGCATATGATATGCGAAAATAATGCTCCAAAATTGATAAATGATGATTTGGGATGAATGAATATGATGTTGGGATGATGATATATTAATTTCATGATTTTTGGAATTAAGGATTATGCTTAAGTGAATTTATGTTGATTTTTAGTACATGGAGAAAATGATTTATTTAACCAAGTAAATGATGATAAATTCAAAATTTATGAAATTTCCTATGATATACTAGGCATAAGGTATGTCATGGTATTTTTTATTTTTGGAAAAAATATCAATTTTTGGAACCCATGAATAGTAACCACGTCTCTGTGAACAGTAACCTCGAATGAATGGAATTTTTAAAGGATTTATGTATAAAAATCCATATAAATGAGTAATGACTAAGTATCTTTATATGATTAACCTCTATGGGAATGAGGTAGTGAAAGGTTATAAAGCAAGCATGGAAAGTAAACATAGAATGGATGGATAAAATATCCATTTTCCTTGTATAGGAAAAAAAGGAAAGGAAAAGCTGGAGGACACGGACTGAGGAGGTAAGCAAGCAATCCTTTTGAAAATGATGATTTGTAAGCAAGCAATCCTTTTGAAAATGATGATTTGTAAGCAAGAAATCCTTTTGAAAATGATGATTTGTAAGCAAGCAATCCTTTTGAAAATGATGATTTTGATGATTTGTAAGCAAGAAATCCTTTTGAAAATGATGATTTTGATGATTTGTAAGCAAGCAAAGCTTTTGAAAATGTGATTTTATTGATTTATTGTAAGCAAGCGAACTTTTTTAAAATATGATTTTATTTCTTTATTGTAAGCAAGCAAGCTTTCTAAAATGTGATTTTATTATTTCATTGTAAGCAAGCAATCCTTTTGAAAATGATGATTTGTAAGCAAGCACAACTTTGAAAATGTTATTTTATTGCTTCATTGTAAGCAAGCAATCCTTTTGAAAATGATGATTTGTAAGCAAGCAAACCCTTTTGAAAATGTGATTTTATTCCCAAGGATTTATGAAATGTGTTTAAGGGTGGTCATTCCTATAATGTTTTGAAATGATGAATGTTTATAAGTTTTTATGGAAAGTCATGCCGGCATATTGATATCATGTGATGTTCATGGACATGTGCACATGTATGATGTATAAGGAAGAGGCTATGGTGGAGGTAGAAAGTGGAACAGAGGGTCCCCCTTCACTATTGCCGAGTCGTATGGGCTGTGTGCCGACGGCATCCTCCCCAGAGGTGGAGGCAAAGGAATGTTATGTGTGAATGAATGCATTGCATTTTCATACATGGATTGAAAAGGAAAGCATGTATTCGAAATAATGTTTTTAAGGGATGGTGCAAATAATTCTCTACATGAGAATGACAAGTTACCTGGTGTAAGAGGTATATAACGCTGGGGAAATCAAAAGTCATGCATGTAGGAACCATGTAGGCGTCAAGAGGAAGAGAGGTTCCTCTTGATGAGGCCAAGTCGGAGACAGCCGGCGTATTGGACCATGTTATGTGAGATGTTCCCTAGGCTAGCGTACCCGCACACGAAGGTTTATGTCAGGAGTGGAAAGGAAACATTTGCACATCCTATGTTTATGAAAAGGTTTCTATTCCATTGATAGTTGATCACTTGCTAAGTGTCTCCTATCGAATGGAGAGAAATGCATTTACGAATGATTTACATGAATGGTTTATGAAAGGTTTCGAAATATGGTTTACGAAAAGATTTCTATTCCGTTGGTAGTTGATCACTTGGTAAGTGTCTTCTATCGAATGGAGAGGAATGCATTTAAAATGAAAAATGCTTGCTTATTGAGTTTCGACTCATGTTTTGTTTTCCCAACCTCAGACAGGTGTAGGGAAAGACAAGAAATGAAGGGCACAGTTGCTAAAGGAAAAGAAGAATCTACAAAGGTTAGTAGATTTTTGTATGAACAGATTGTATGAATAGATTCCCTAATGGGATATGATGAAAAAGACATAGGTTGTATGAAATTATGAAGTGATGAATAATATGAGAAGTTGATGATTTATGATGTTATGGATAAGTCCATTATGAATGATGATGAGTATATGTTTATATGATGAAAGAAAAAGAAATGAAAAAAAAAATTGGACGAGATCCAATTAAGAACCCGCCGCGTGATCAGGGCAACAATCCTGATTCACATTTACCAATCGACAAGATCCCGGAGTAAGGACAAATGTGACACCTCGGTTCGGGGCGCCACAAATATGGAGTCGACTTTGGGATCGACTTCACCCTAAGTCGAAGTCCAAGTCGACTTGGATATCGACTTGGCTAATTCATTCCTTAAATCATAAAGCAAAGCCATCAGTAATCACCTTATACTCAATTTTAACTTTGTTAATCATCGAAACTCATGCTTTGGTTAATTTTGTTTTGCTTTAAACATTGTTTCCAACAATCTCCCCCTTTTTGATGATTGACAAAACTAAATTGAGCTTGTACCTTTCAAGATAATCATATTCATATAGTTTTCAAAACAGATCATAACTTTCAAACAGAGTATAGTAAATATGAAACATATAGCAAGCATGAAACACATATATGAGCATAAACAATTTCATAAATCAATACAGATTACACTGTAAAGCAAAAATGAAACCTAGATACAAACTACCCGACCCAAAATGCTCTAAAAACTCTCAAAAACAACTCTATTCCTATTTTATCTCCCCCTTTTTGTCAATCTTTCAAAAATGGTTCAATCACCAAGGATTTGGTGAATTGAAATTGGGAAATGGGATATGAGGATTGAATGGGTTTGATAGGACGAACATGAGCCAAGGAATAGAAGGAAGAAACTAGAGCGGGAGTCGGATCTCGATGAACTGATCCTGAATCGAAAGGATCAAGCTCCGGTAAGGGTCGATTTTTGTGTCGCCCCGATGCAAGGTGGTATCTAATGGTATGTATTTCCCGATCGATTCGATCTTGTCGGGAATGCATATCATTAATGGCAGTAAGAACTTCGGTCACTAGACTGGTCATTCGATCCTCTTGATGATCCATTTCCTCCCGTAGAGCAGATATCTCATCTTTAATGCTCTGTAATGTGACCTCTTGAGATGATGGTGGAGGCGCCCGATCAGGTGCAGCAGATCCCTGTGGAGAGTAGGATCCGTGCGTCATAGGAGATACTGGCTCCTCGGGAACGTCTTGGGGTGGAGCTGATGGTGCCTCGGGAGGCTGCTCCCCCTCAGTATGTGCTTGTCCTTCTTCAGGAGCCTCTGCTTCCGCCCTAAGCTCATTTACATTGATCTTCATTCTCTGGATCAATGCCTTATTGATTGCATTGGTGGATTTCAATACTTCGAACGGCTCACCTTCAATATCCACCTTGAAATGCTCAAGGATTTTCGTGATCCAGGTACCATAGGGTAGGACTCCCCGTGGATTGTCCTTTCTGCAACTAAGGGCTTCAAGGAATAAATGGGAAAGGCTGACTTTTACCCTGTTCGCAATCTTCTATAGTATCCCAGCTTCTTGAGGATTCAACTGATTTCTTCCTCCGCCTTTGGGATAGATGCAGTGAGCTATTAGCAGGCGTAAAACCCGCAGCCTTGGGGACAGATCCATGTAGTGTAAAAACTTGATCCCGGGATGATATTTGTTGCTCCGAGTGAGCTGATTGTATATCTGATCAAGTGAAAGATTTGCAGGAAGCGGCACATCTACATGTGGTACCTCAAGTATCTGTTCGATATTGATCATAGCTCCTTCCAAACTTGGAGTTACTCCAATTCCAAAGAACATGCTAACTCCTTTTACAAAACTGCTGTAATATTCCTCATCCCATAGGTAATAGAAGATCCTGGTTAGATCTGGATAGACCCTTTCATCTTCCTTTAGTAGCTTGGTCCAACCTTGAAATTTCAGAAGATCTTCTATATCCGACCCATAATCTTTGAGAAACTTGAAATCAATGATCTTAGGGATGAATACCTTCCGTTCGTAGAAGTGCTTGTAGAACCGACTGTGCTGGAGTTCGGTTTTGAAATACGTAGTCGGCATCTTTAGTACTTGGGCTTTTGCAGCAATATTGCCTCTTCTTCTTGCCCCAGATTTGGTGCTTTGTGAGGTTTGGGCTTGTTCCTCACGACCTGCTGTGTTTGACGGGGTTCCCATTTGAAAACGCACTCGGCGGCCTGTGGAAGTAGATGGTTCTTCCCGGGCTCACTTTGAGGAAGTGCGTTGTCTCCTAGGCACTTCGTCGTCGGTATGGGTGTAGACTGTCTGGGAACTGGTTTGAGGGATGGTTTTGAGACGGCTAGCTTAGGAGGTCTGGGTTTTGGAGCCATTGATTCAGGAATTTAGAGAGGTATAGAGAGAAGCTTGAGACCGAAAAAGGAGAGCAAAGAGAGAGAGAGGATCTTTAAGAAAGACGAGAGAATTGAAGACAGTGAGGCAGTTGCCGGAAAATAGAGAGAGATAGAAGGAATATCGCCAGAAGGAAAGAAGAAGAGAAAAATGGCAGTCGCCGGGAAAGACCGGAAAGAAGGAGATTCGCTGGAGAAGATAGAGAGATAGAGAAGCAGATTTGCCGGAGAAGAGAATTGCCGAAGGAAAACACGCTGGAAAAACGGCGCGGGAAAGGAGAAGAAGAAGAAGAAAAGGAAGATGAAGAAAGAAAAAGAAAACGGGAAGAAGGCGGACGGTCGCGCGCGCGGAGTCGACTTGACTCATCGACTTGGCTCCTTTTAGATCAGATTTGTCTAATTCTTCCTAGTTTAATTCTATCATCCCCATATCATTTCTAATTTTATAAAATGATTCCTTTGCTAGAGGTTTGGTAAAGATATCAGCAATTTGATCTTCAGTTTTCACATATTCTAAGCAAATATCATGATTCTCAACATGTTCTCTAATAAAATGATGTCTTACATCTATATGCTTTGTTCTTGAATGCAGTACAGGATTCTTAGTCAAACATATAGCACTTGTATTATCACATTTAATAGGAATATTGAAATAATCAATGTCATAATCTTTCAATTGTTGTTTCATCCAAAGTAGTTGGGCACAACAGCTTCCGGTGGCTATATATTCGGCTTCCGCAGTAGATAGAGCAACACTTGTTTGTTTCCTTGAGTACCATGAAACCTACATATTTCCAAGAAATTGACAAGTTCCACTAGTACTTTTTCTATCTACTTGGTAACCGGCAAAATCTGCATCCGAATAGCCGATTAAATCAAATATTGACCCCTTTGGATACCATAGTCCAAGATTGATAGTATTTATCAAATATTTAAAAATTCTTTTTACAGCCAATAAATGTGATTCTTTAGGACATGCTTGAAATCTAGAGCACATACAAACACTGAATAAAATATCTGGTCTAGAAGCAGTTAAATATAACAATGATCCTATCATGCCTCTATAGAGCTTTTGATCGATACATTTACCGTTTTCGTCTGTGTCGATCTTGATCGTAGAACTCATTGGTGTATTTGCTCCTTTACCATTTTGCATTTCAAATTTCTTGAGCATTTCTTTGACATATTTGGACTGATTTAAGAATATCCCTTCTGTTTGCTGCTTGATTTTTAGTCCAAGAAAGAAATTTAATTCTCCCATCATGCTCATTTCAAATTCGCTCTGCATGATCTTAGAAAATTCTTGGCATAAAGTTTCATCAGTAGCTCCAAATATTATATCATCTACATAAATTTGTATAATTAAAATATTTTTACTTTTATATTTAATGAACAAAGTAGTATCAACTTTCCCTCTTTGAAACTCATGATCGATGAAAAATCTATTTAACCTTTCATACCAAGCTCTTGGAGCTTGTTTTAATCCATATAATGCTTTGGTCAATTTATAAACATATTTCGATTGATCCTTTTCTTCAAATCCTGGGGGTTGTTCAACATATACTTCTTCATTCAAATATCCGTTCAGAAATGCACTTTTTACATCCATTTGAAACAATTTGAAATTCATATGAGAAGTAAATTCTAGTAAGATACGTATGGCTTCTAATCTAGCCACAGGTGCATATGATTCTTCAAAATCAATCCCTTCTTCCTGGGAATACCCTTTGGCTACTAATCTAGCCTTGTTTCTAATTACAAGTCCGCTTTCGTCCA
Source organism: Annona cherimola (assembly GCA_030490835.1). Taxonomy (NCBI): domain Eukaryota; kingdom Viridiplantae; phylum Streptophyta; class Magnoliopsida; order Magnoliales; family Annonaceae; genus Annona; species Annona cherimola. Next base: position 41,210,948 of record CM059972.1, on the reverse strand, counting down.
ATTTGTTTCTAAATATCCATTTGGTACCAATAATGGTATGACCATTTGGTCTAGGAACTAAATGTCATACATCATTTCTTTCAAATTGATTTAGCTCTTCTTGCATTGCAATAACCCAACTTTCATCATTAAGAGCTTGTTCAATGGTAGTTGGTTCGATCTTGGACACAAAAGCATATTGTCCACAAATGTTTTGCTTTGATCTTCTAGTTTTTACTCCTTCATACACATTTCCAATGACTTGCTCAATTGGATGGGCATTTTTGAACTTTAAATCAGTTGGAGGTTTGTAAGAGTCATTACCTTCACTTACCTCTTCCTCCATGAGATTTTCTGGCTTGAGCTCGATTTCCTTTGGTTGTTCTTTTCCTTTTGTTTCATCTGCATCACTTAACTCATCCTCCTTTCTCGGAGTTTGGTTAAATTCATCAAAGACAACATGTATCGACTCTTCTACAACTTAGTTTCATTTATTGAATACTCTATATGCTTTGCTATTTGATGAGTAACCAAGGAATATTGCCTCATCACTTTTAGCATCTAGTTTTCCCAAGTTGGTTTTTCCATTGTTCAAAACATAGCATGTGCATCCAAAAGCATGAAAATGAGAGATATTTGGTTTCCTTCCTTTCCATAGCTCATATGGGGTCTTTTTCAAGATTGCTCTAATGGTAACTCGATTCAAAACATGACAAGCTGTATTTACAGCTTCACCCCAAAATTTCTTGGATAGTTTGCTCTCATTTAGCATTGTTCTAGCCATCTCTTGTATAGTTCTATTTTTTCTTTCAACTACTCTATTTTGTTGTGGAGTTCTTGGTGCAGAAAATGTGTGATGAATTCCTTTTTCATTACATAGTTCTATGAATCGTTTGTTTTCAAATTCACCACCATGATCACTTCTTATAGTTACAATTGTACTTTGTTTTTCATTTTGCACCAAATTTACAAAGGTTGCAAACATAGAGAAGGCTTCATCTTTGCTAGCTAAGAAAATTATCCATGTGAATCTTGAAAAATCATCAACAATTACAACACACATATTTATTTCCACCAATGGTTAAAATATCGGATGACCCATATTGATCCATGTGTAGCAATTCAAGTGGCCTAGTGGTGGAAATTTCCTTTTTGGTAGAGAAAGGCATCTTAGGTTGTTTTGATAATTGACATGCCTTGCAAATTTTATCCTTGTCATATTTCAACTTCGGTAATCCTTCTACCAAACTCTTTTTCCATAGGGTCTTTATATTTCCCATGTTTATATGTCCAAGCCTTTTATGCCAAACCCATAGATCATTATCAATGGCCATTAGACATTGACCATCTAGTTCATCAAGTGAAACCAAATATACATCTCCATGTCTTTTTCCACTAAACATGATATGTTCTCCATCAAATACGTTACATATAGATGATTCAAACACAACCTATATCCTTTGTCACATAATTGACTAATGCTCATTAGATTGTGCTTGAGTCCTTCAACAAACAAAACATCTTCCATGCATGCATTAGAAATACTATAGATGTTTCCTTTACCTTTAATTTTACCTTTCTCTTTATTTCCGAAGGCAGTTGTTCCATCGTTGCAAGGCTTAAGTTTATAGAATAAACTTCTTTCTCCAGTCATATGCCTTGAACAACCGCTATCCATGAACCATACATTGTTTGCCTTTGCCTTAAAACATATCTGAAAAATAAACAAGTAAATCTTATCTTTTTGGTACCCATTTTATGGGTCCATTTGGGTTAGTTAACCTTTGAAGTTTGAGTTGATCCATCTTTGATCCCATAAAACCAATGCATTTTGGCATCCAAACCAATTTAGCACCTCGGCTTTGCAGTTTTCTTAGTTTACATTGATATATCTTATGTCCAAACTTGTTGCAGAAGTTACAAGCTCCCGGAAGTCTAGAAATAGGGAGCCATTTGGTAATTTGTTCATTAGTTGGTCTTTTTGTACAAACTGTTCGATTTATTTTAGTAAAATTGGTTTTGATATTATTTCTTGGAGCGTTAGTTTCAATTTGTTCAAGTGCATTGTACCCAAGTCCTTTCTTGCAGGTTTGAGTTGTCATTTTCAAGAACATTTTTACATTTTCTCCTGGATTAGAGAACTTGGCAAGAGATTCATTTAATGATTTATTCTCGTTTTTAAGTTTTTCTAATTCATTTTCTAAGGTATTCTTTTCATCTTTTAACTTGTCTAATTTTTCAGCAAGTTTACCATTTACAATTATTACTACATCACATTGTCTTTTCTTAATTGTAAACTTGTTTCCTAATTTCTTTATTTCTTCATATAGTGAATCATAAGCTTGTTGAAGTTCCTCTAATTCAGCACATTTAAGACATTCATTTGTAGAGAAATTTGAAAAGGATTTCTGTTTGGAGGTTACCTCTTGACTACTCATGCAGTCCGTTGAAGTGGCTTGATCCTCCAAAGTTTCCATTGCTGCAAAGCATATGTCGGTGTTTGCTATGCAACAGATTCTTGCACAATCTACTTCGCATTCTTCACTTGAGGAGCTACTCGTTGTAGATTCTTCTTCATTTACGTACATGCCTCTTCCTTTGTTTCTTTGAAATCTTTTGTTGTCGCCTCGATCTTTTCTTTGTTCTTTTGCCTTGTTTTCTTCGGGCGTTGGACATTGGGCTTGCATGTGTCCCGAACCGCCGCATCGGTAACATTTTGTTGTTTCTTTCTTTTTCTCTTTGGAACTTCTTTCTTTAAAATTTCTGAAATTTCTGTCTTTCCTCACAAATTTTCTGAATCGTTTTGTGAGTAGAGCAATCTCATCGTCATTTTGTGAAGATGAAGTATCGTCTGAATCTTGTGCGGCTTTTAAGGCAATTGCTCTTTTGCCTTTGTGATGATCTTCATTTCTTTTCTTAATTAGCTCATGTGACATTAATGAGCTAATTAGGTTTTCTAGCTTCAATGTGTTGAGGTCCTTAGCTTCTTCTATCACAGTAATCTTTGGAGTCCAAGATTCCGGTAGAGCCCTTAAAATCTTCATAACCTGTTCAGATTCAGATATAGTCTTTCAAAGACCTTTCAATGCATTAGTAATTTTAGAAAATCTAGCAAACATCTCAGAAATATTTTCTATTTCTAGCATTCTAAAATTTTCTAATTCTCCAATCAAAATGTTTCTTCTCGTCCCTTGGACTTGAGAAGTTCCTTCATAGATGGAGGTTAATGTATCCCATATCTCTTTGGCAGTTAAACAAGAGGATACTCTATCATACTCAGAAGCCGTAAGAGCACAAAATAGAGAATTCATGGCCTTAGCATTGCTCTTGACGGTTCTTACTTGCTCTTCGGTCCACTTGGAAGCTCTTTCATCGGTAGGCAAAGTTATACCATCTTGGATTGCAATCAAAGAATCCATGTCGGTAGCCATAATGAGTTGGTTCATACGAAGCTTCCAATAGCCGAAATTGTTCCCATCAAACAATGGTGGCCTAGTAAATGATTGGCCTTCGGCAAACGCGGGAACGGAAGTAGATTAGGATGCCATGTCAATAAGATCTCTTTGGTAAACTCAAAGACCTGCTCTGATACCACTTGTTGGTCCCGAGTTAATGGCAAAACCCAAGAGGGGAGGGGTGAATTGGGTTCTTATAAAATTCTTCGGTAAATTAAAACTTAACCCCTTGAAAGCTTAATCCCCTTGATTGAGACAAATAGAGAGCAAGTGAAAGCAATAAGGTAAACAGTAGGCAATATTTATAGTGGTTCGGGCAACCTCTCCCTACTCCACTCTTCGAAGCTCACACACCGTTGTGACTTGGGTTCCACTATGTATTCCGCGAATACACTTAGAGACTCCGCTCTCTTCTAGATTCCAGCTCTAGGGGGCATACACAAACAGAGCCTATGCTCTCTTCTAGATTCTAGCTCTAGGGGGCTTGTACACTTGATACAAGTAGGTGATGAGTTCAACTCCAATCACAACTCTACTTGCAACGTCTTGGTTTGTTACGACAATCTCAAACCAAGACCAATAACAAAGAGTAATGAAAGTAAGGAAGATCTACACTTTACAGAGTTGTGTAGGCAAGATTGAGCTTGAGGAAGAACTTGTAGAAGCAACCGGTTGTATGTCGTTGAAGCTACTTGCAACTTGAAGCTCTTTCTTCCTTTGAAAATGTATAGACCACTCAAATTTAGAGAAAAGCAAATGGGAGCTCTTGTTTGCACTTCTTTTCTCTCTTTAGACAATGTAGTGTGTATATTCTCGTTTGCTTGAGTGTCTATTTATAGAATGGGGAAGATTTGAACGTTATAGAAGTGGTTGGCGCGCAATAAATGTTCCAATGTTCAAAAATTCGAACGTTGGTTCCCCAAGTCGCAGGTGGAGTCGACTTCGTCTGCGACTTGGCTTCCCAAGTCGCAACTGGAGTTGACTTCGTGTGCGACTTCAGTTCCGCGTTTCTCAAGTCTGAGTCTGGGTCGACTTGGTTTCAGACTTGAACTCAAGTCGATATTAGAGTCGACTTGGGTTATGACTTGACCTGTCTTTGTGCTGAAATTTGCTTGGTCCTTGTTTGATTTCCTCTAGCTTGCTTAGCTTTCTTTCTTGAATCTTCTTACTTCTGAAATGGCTTCTTATATTTGTAAATCTTCGTGAAGGATTTGTCTTAGATGCTTTTGATAGTAGTCTTCATGACTTGAACTTCTTCATCTTCAACTACGTTCGAAGCTGTGCCTTGGACTTGAGAGACTTGAGTTGATAGTGAGCTTATACCCTTGATTTGAATTTGAAAGATCCCAAGTTGATCTTGAAAATGAGCTTGAGTCTGTATTTTGGACTTTGAAGAACTCAAGTCGAACTTGGGGTCGACTTCATCTGCGACTTCACCCAAGTCGCACCTGGAGTCGACTTCGTCTGCGACTTCGGCATTTTTGTACCCCAAAATCAGCTATGGAGTGTTTTTGCCGTCTGAAGTTGATGCTGGAGTCGACTTCGTTTGCGATTTGACTTCCTAAGTCGCAAGTGGAGTTGACTTGGCCTGCGACTTCACCTGCTTTTCCTTCCATTTTGAATTTGGCTGTGTGGTCTGTTTTGGAGTCGAATATGGAGTCGACTTTGGGATCGACTTCACCCTAAGTCGAAGTCCAAGTCGACTTGGATATCTACTTGGCTAATTCATTCCTTAAATCATAAAGCAAAGCCATCAGTAATCACCTTATACTCAATTTTAACTTTGTTAATCATCGAAACTCATGCTTTGGTTAATTTTGTTTTGCTTTAAACATTGTTTCCAACACCTCCTACCTTGAAAAGGGCACCACACAACACAAGCAATCCTCTCCATTTTGTGGGACCCATTTTGTGGGACCCCTAGCAAGGAGGTGGGGCCAAGCAATAAAATTTCTATTACGTGGAGATTTGCATTCGGGTGATATAAATTTTATTATTTTATGCTTTGTAGTGTTTCGTAGTTATTACTTTTCAATTTGTAGTTTTAATTATTAGATTAGATTTACTGCTTTATTTTCTGCTTTGTAATTTTTAGATTGAATTTAATATAATTTTCTCTCCTGCTTTAATAGTTGAATTTCATAGCTTTTATTGCTTTCTTAGAATAGTTTTAATTAAGTTAGTTAATTATAATTTCTTTTAGCTTCTTGTCTCCCTTTCTTTTTATCTTTCCAACTCTTCTAATCTTTTCTCTTTTTTATTTTTCTCTCTAATTTCTTCTATTTTCCTTTTTTTCTCTCTCTAACGTCTCTCTCTCTCTTCTCTTTCTCTCGTCTCTCTTTCTCTCTCTAATTTATTCTATTTTCTCTTTTCGTCTCTCTCTCTAACGTCTCTCTCTCTCTTCTCTTTCTCTCTTCTCTCTTTCTATCTCTAATTTCTTCTATTTTCTCTTTTCTTCTCTCTCTCTCTCTAACGTCTCTCTCTCTTCTCTTTCTCCCTTCTCTGTTTCTCTCTCTTCTCTATACCTTCTCTTTCTCTTAAAAATAATTCAAAACTACATCACCTCTCTGTGGATTCGACCCGACTCACCGTTATTCTACACTATCACCCGCATAGTGGTAGCTTTAATGTGTTTTGGTTAATTTTAATTAAACTGGTGATCACAGTGCTCTTAACGACAAGCACTTGGTACGCATCATGCAGGCTGCGGTATGTGATCCCGGTTTAAAAGAACATGGGTTGTGGCCTGTGGTTCTTCAAACTAAACAGACTACGGTCCGTCATAATAATGTACGGTACAAGAAACAGGCAGGTTGTAGAACACGGTTGGGATGACCGGGGCCCACTCTACATAAGGCCAAGTCGCTAAGGGGTGGCAGGAGTGCCAGCGGCGCCCTCCCTGAGATGGGAGCAGGATAAATAAACAGCCGCCTGGCTAGTGTGCTGTTAAGGATTCTCTTCCAAAAGGTAGCATGATCACTTGCTAAGTGTCACTACTGGATGGGGAAAAATGTGTTTGCATAAGTTTTGCTTTCCAAAAGCCCAAAGATTGGGATATAAAAGTATTTATACAAAAAGTTATCCTAAAAAGGGATTTTTATGAGCTAATATGCATAAGTTACCCTAAAAGAGAGGGTGTTTTACACAAAAGTGTAAATAACGCGAATAAAAGGAAATGTTTTTATGCAAATGCAGTTATGAAAATGGTTTATGTATTTTATTTGCCTTGTTTGCTATAAACTAGCCTCAAGACGGAGATTATGAAAAAGATTTATGTGAAACTTGGATTGGACATAAGAATGTCCTTTTCTAAAGAGCCTAAATGATAAGGGTTTATGGACATGAGAATGTCCAATGTTAATGTGTTGGAAATAAAAAGTGTTTTAGGACATATGAATGTCCATTGCCAAAGGAAGCTATATGAAAAATGTTTTGAGACATAAAATGTCTCTTGGCTAAAGGATTTTATGATGGCTTATGTTAATGATGTTTTAGGACATGAGGATGTCCTCCTTTGCCTAAGGATTTATAAGAAAAATATTTTGGACGTAAAATGTCCACTGGCAACCGATGATTTCATGTAATGGCTATGAACATTACAAATGTTCATATAAGATTAAAGGAAACTTATTAGAGAAGGTAAAACGTATATGTTTTGCCTTAACAGGCCCAGGCTCGGCTTGTAAATGATTTTATGAATGAATGTCTTATGAAAACATTCAAGGACATAGAATTGTCCTCATAAACAAAGGATTTCACAATGATATTTTAGGACATATACATGTCCTCAGGAAAAAGGCATTCCCAATGTTTATGAAAAAGGTTTTCAAGGAAGCCTTGCCCTAAAGATAAAATATTTGCTTACTGAGTTGTCACTCATGTTTTGTTTTCCCAACCCTTAGACAGGTACCAGGGAAACTTAGAAGGTTGCGAACCTAAGACGAGAAGAAAAGTACGTGATGATAGCCATAAAGGCTATGAGGAATGGAAAAACATGAATATGCTAAGGTAAGCTAATGTGTATGTGAACTTAATTAGAATTTTAAGTTCTATATGATTCAAAGATTGAATGTATAAATCTATGGATATGAAAATGCGATGCTTAAGTTAAGAAATCTTTCACTGTAGAAAGGCATGAAAAGATGCTACGTGTTTATGTATATTTGAACTTAGTTAGAGTTCTAAGTTCCATGGGAATTAATGACTGAATGTATGCAAATATGATGTGTACAAAGATTGATTGTATAATGACAGGGATGAAAAGATATTATGAATGAACATGATGAATTTCATTACAAGTGAAATGTCACAATGTGTGATGATTGTCATGTCAAGTTATGAATGATGATTGATTCATAGTGGACTCATCCATATCATCATAAAATTTGTCATATAAGTATCTTTACTTTCATATTATAGGCAGCATATATATTCATAAATAGACATTTACGTAGAATTTTATACACAATCACTTATCTATTTACATCATACATAATCAATCCCATTTCATTATAAGCAGTACATTCATCTATTCATTCTTCAAACATACCAATTCCGTTTAGCTTTTCTCCTTCCCTCGAGCCTTAAACCTGTCTAAGGTTGGGAAAACAAAACGTGAGTGATAACTCAGTAAGCAAGCATCATTTTTTTCATTTAAATGCATCCCTTGCCTATTCGGTAGGGGACACTTATCAAGTGATCAACTACCAATAGGAAGAAATCTTTTAAAGAAATCTACTTTATAATACACTCATAAATCTTTGTGCATGTCCCCATTTCGAGGATTTTCAAAGGTGATGTCTATGTATCTAAACCATTTTTCATGGGGACAATTGTTTGTCCCAAAATAGTTTTCATCTATCATGAGGATATGTCTATGTCCAAAAATATTTTTCATATGGCATGAGGACAATTATGGGTGTGTTTGGTTAGGGGTAAAACTTTTGATGAAAAGTTTTTAAAGTAAAAGTTGTCAAATTGATAGAAAATGATGTGATATAATAGGAGTAATGATGAGGAGTAAAGAGAATAAAGTTAAAATAGATAGGTTAGTTGTATGGGTAGTTGTGTAGAAATGATTGAAAAGTAGGGTAGTTTGTATTGGAAAATGTGAAAAAATAATTAAAAAATAGAGTAGTTATGGCGAGTGACAAGTTTTGAATTGAAAAGTTTTGGTTGACATTTTTTTATCCCAAACAAATGCACCCTATATGTCCTAAAACATTTTTCTTATAACCTTTTGCTCATGAGGACATTTACTTGTACCAAAACATCATTTATTTAAATTTTCTGTATAACTCAACTCAGGGTTATTCAAAAGCAATGCATGTGCATAGAAATCTTTTATCTATGCGGACATTCTCCTGTCCATAATATTTTTCCATATAAACCTCTTTTAACCCGCATATGGTATCTTTTGAAAACTAAACATAAATCCATTTAAAGCCAACACAAATCCATTTAAAACCAAACAGAGTAGGTGCCCATTTTGGGACTTTTCAAAACATAGGGAACATATGTATGTTCCAAAAACATATGAATTTGTGTCTCTGACCCTCAGGTTGGTGACACTTAACAAGTGATCATCCTTCCCTAGGAAAGAAACCTTTCATGAGACAGCATGCGAGCCAGGCATCTGCTCATGAACTTACTCCCATTTCAGAGAGGGCGTCGCCGGCCTCCAGCCTTCTCCTAGTGACTCGGCTACAGGTAGAGGTGAGCTCTGGTTTTCGACCATTTTGGTCCGTAACCGCCTCAACCATGAGCCTAGTACATCGTTTTGCGCACACTCGTATGCTAGCAATGATTTTCACAAAACTTAGCACAGTCATTTGACTGTGTCCTTTTTCAAGCCTCAGCTTGATTGTATAAAGTCAACTTAGTCTGCAAACTATGCCCTTCTCGAATTGAGAACTGGACACGATTATTTTGAAAAGAAAAATAAAATATTTTAAACCACTCAGTCCGCAGACTATGCCCTTCTCAAATTGAGAACTGGGCGTGGTTGTTTTGAAAATAAAACATTTTTGTAAATTATTTTCAAATCCTGATGTTAGGATGACCACCCTTAAGAGTTTAGCAATGTTTTAATAAATCCATTTTACCAAACATTTGAAATATTTGAGAAGACAATATTTTGCAAAACTTTAATGATTTGCTAAACAACTTTCAAAATTCTCATTTTAAGTAGCTTTTGAACTAATTCAAAACTCGCGGAGACAACTTTTCTTAGTAACATTTTTTTGAGCAAAACATATGGAACTCACTTCCATCCACTGTAATGGCATTATCTGTCTTGTCCACGTCACTTCCTTGTTATTCTTATATATATATAAAGGAGTTTGCATAATCTTTTAATCATTATTTAAACATAAAATCCACCAAATCATTTTGTAGGACTGGTCATCCATAAATCTTTTTGGAACATCAGAGTAAAGCATCTTCAAAGTGTTACAACTCTAAGAGTTGAAAAGCACCTTGATAGATTATTTCAAAACATCTACATAAATCTCAAAACAAATATATAAATTCAATTTATGACATTTAATGAAAACCATTTCAAAACATCTATTTATTTCTAGAAACCATTTTGCAAAGAATTACATTTTTCAATAAAACTTCTTATAAACCACACTTGTATGAACTTGCTTATATTAAAATCATCTTAAAACCCACATCATATTTTCAAGACCTGAGCTTGCTTACTCTATAAGCAATTCTCCACATCATTAATATAAACATAATCAAGTAATTTTAAGACTTGAATATAAACATTATGCTTGAAAATTCTCTTACTTATCTCGTAAGAAATTATGAAACCAACTTATTAAAGCAAGTTCATAAATTTCATAAAAAATCCTTTGAAACAATATTTTGGAAAGCTTGCTTGCTTACTTGTAAGCAAACTCTTTAAAATCATTAATATAAAGCATTTCCAATCTTGGCAACACTTGTGATAAAATAATTATTTTAAGAAGTATTGCTCGTTTCCCATGAAACAATCCTTAAGGCATTTTATTTAAGCTATCATTTTCAAAACATAGGAGGAAATCAATATTTTGGAAAGTTTGCTTGCTTACCTTGATCACGTGAGCTTCCTGTTGGTCCCGAGTTGATGGCAATTACCCAAGAGGGGAGGGGTGAATTGGGTATTTAAAGACTTAAAACTTTAATTAGAGATTTTATCCCGGTTTAGTTTAAACCCCTTTAATGAAACAAATAGAAAACAATAAGATAATGAAAGCGGAAATGAAAAACAGTAGACAAGATTTATAGTGGTTCGGGCAACCTTTCCCTACTCCACTCTTCCAAGCTCACACTCCCTTGTGACTTGAGTTCCAGTATGTATTCCGCGAATACAACTAGAGTCTCCACTCTCTTCTAGATTCTAGCTCTAGAGCGCATATACAACTAGAGCCTCCGCTCTCTTCTAGATTCTAGCTCTAGGGGGCGTGTACAACAAACAACACAAGTAGGTGATGAGTTACACTCCAATCACAACCCTACTTGCTATATCTTAGTTTGAAATATCGAACTCAAACCAAGCACTAAAATCAAATAACAAGATGAAATAGAAGAAATCTACACTTTACAGGTTTGTGTAGGCAGTTTTCGCTCGAGGAAGAAATCGTAGAAGCGACAAATCGTTCAGTGTTAAAGCAAACAGCAACTTTGAAGCTTGTTCTTCCTTTGAAAATGTATAGATCACTCAATTGTAGAGAAAAGTGGATTGAAACTCTTAGTAACATTTCTTTCCTCTTTTTCAGCTCTTACTTGTGTGTATCCACGTTTGCTTGAGTGTCTATATATAGAGAAGGCAAATTTTTGAACGTTATGAAGTTGGTTGGCGCGCAATAAAAGTTCCAATATTCAAAAATTCGAACATTACACCTCCAAGTCGTATATGGAGTCGACATCGCCTGCGACTTCACCCAAGTCGCATGCTGGAGTCGACTTGGCCTGCAACTTCGCCATGCTCAGCTTGTTCAAGTTCTTCCTTGCGTCGACTTGGTCTTGGACTTCACCCAAGTCGATGCTGGAGTCGATTTCGGGTGCGACTTGACCTTCATATCCTACCAAGTGAACTTAAAATACTTTGAAATGACTCCGCTTATCCAATAATTGTTCTCTCATCACTTTTATATGAACTTATACAACTTTGCTTGGTTTGAATTTGTTTTAGTCTTCATTTTGATCTAAGTTGAAAGCTTGGGTTATCTTAGCCTTCAGCTTCACTCAAGTTGCAAGTCAGGTCGACTTGGTTTGCGACTTAGCTTTTCAAATCCTACATTATTATGCTCAAGTCGATGTTGGAGTCGACTTGGTCTGCGACTTCGCCCAAGTCGCAAGTGGAGTCGACTTTGTTTGCGACTTTGAGAATTCTTGTTCCTAATTTCAACGCTGGACAGAGGATGTCTTTTGAAGTCGAAGATGGAGTCGACTTGAGAAATCGACTTGGCCCAAGTCGATGTCTGAGTCGACGTGAGTTGCGACTTGACCTGTTTTGTATTTTTCACTTTTATAACCTTAAACATTGCACAAAACATATTAGTAGCTAAGAGTTTACTCAAATTGTGTTGTTAATCATCAAAACACATGCTTTGGATATTTTGCATTTGATTTCAACAATTGTTTGCAACAATCTCCCCCTTTTTGATGATTGACAAAACCAATTTGAGTTTATACCTTCCAATATCCTGTTTTGACATTGTTAGGATAATCATAAGTCATTTACCTTTTGAAAAAATAGAACATTAATGATTAGAGCAAACATAATAAATCAGAGCATAGAGCATTTGTAATCAAAGCATAATTCAAGTGATAATAAACTTTGCAAAAGTAATCAGAACACAAACAAACTTTTTCATAAGCAACCTTTTCATATATGATCAAAAAGTTTCATACAAGTTTCAAATGCAAATGAAACCTATATATAAGCTACCCAACCCAAAATCCTAAAAATCTAAACTCAAAACTCTCAAACTTCTCCCCCTTTTTATCAATCGAGCAAATAGGGCTCGACTCGAAGAGCTTTGGTAAACTGGAATGCAGAGATAAGATATGGAGTCGGGCGAACGGGTCAAATGTGGGCCGAGGAGTAAAAAGATGAGACTGGAGCAGGTGTAGGATCTCGATGAACTGATCCAGTGTCAAAGGGATCAAGCTCGGGGATAGATCGATGACGATGGCTTTCGGATGCTAAATGATAACGGATGGTCCGGAGCTCCCTATCCATGCGATCTTGTCGAGAACACATATCCGTGATGGCATGTAGGACCTCGGCGATCTGACTGGCCATCCGGTCCTCTAGCTACTCCAGATGCTCTCGAATATCATGAATGGAGGTATCTTGAGAAGTTGGGTGTGGAGCCGGGTCTGGAATCTCAGATCCTCTAGGAGAGTACGACCCATGCGACATCAGCGATGCAAGCTCCTCGGGTGGAGCGGGTTGAGCTTCTGGTGATGGTGGGGGTTGCTCCCCCTCAACCTGTGCATCTCCGGCTTCTTTTGGTGCCGGTGCTCCCACTTCTGCTTCAACCCTAAGTTGATCTACATTGATCTTCATTGTTTGGATCAATGCCTTGTTGATCGCATTCGTCGGCTTTAACACCTCGAATGGCTCTCCATCGATATCAACTTCGAAATGCTCTAGGATCTTCGTGATCCAAGTTCCAAAAGGCAGAACCCCTCGTGGGTTGTCTTTCCTAGAGCTTAGGGCTTCTATGAACAATTGAGGGAGGCTAATTTTCACGCGGTTTACCAGTTTCCATAGTATGTCGGCCTCCTGTGGGTTGAGCTGATTTCTACTCCCACCTTTGGGGTAGATGCAATCTGCAACCAATAGTCTGAGGACCCTTAGCCTTGGGGATAAGTCCATGTAATGTAGAAACTTGATCCCAGGGTGATACTTATTGCTCCTGGTGAGCTGATTATAGATATCTGATAGGGTCAGATTCTCAGGCAATGGCTCATCCTCATAAGGTACCTCTAAGATTTGCCATACATTCATGATTGCTTTCTCTAACCTTGGGGTTACACCGATTCCAAAAAATATGTCAACTCCTTTGACAAATGTACCGAAATACTCGTCATCCCATAGGTAATTGTGAAACCCTGACCGTATACGCGTCATTTCGACCGTATACGCGTCATTTCAATATTTATAATTTTGTAATTATTTTATGAATAAATGAAAATTCATGAATTATATTGATGGATATGTGTATTGGAGATTGAAATAATGCAATTAGGAATTTAATCCTGTGAATAGTGCACGTGAATAGTGAATGTGAATAGTAACCGGGGACTAAGACACGTGATTAAGAGTTAATCACTTGGATTAACTTAATCACGAAAAGACAAAATAGAGATTTAATCACTACAGGACAAAATAGTATTACTTTTGGATATTTTAATCCAAATTTGGATTTTTGTGGAAAATAGAAAAAATTCATAAATTGCAATCCGGGCGTCGGAATTCGATGAAATTTTTTATGGATGGTTAAAAATTCATGATGAACATAATGAATGGATTAAGATGTGATGAAAATCAAAAATCAAAGGTCAAGATGAAGCGTCGAATGAAGATCGAAAAAGTAGCTTAACTTTTAATTAATTCCACTTTTGACTTTTTAAATAAAATAAATAATTAAAAAATAAAAAATTAATTAAAAGGCAGCTGCTGCAGGGGCTGGAGCAGGCTAGGGTGGCTGGAGGTTTGACTATGATCAATGGTCTATGATCATCATCATCTTTAATCAACGGCTAGGATTTATTTAGCCTAAATTAAATAATTTTAAAAATTAAAAAAATAGGTTAAAAATAAGGCTGAAATAGGGTTTCTGGAGCAGGCCTAGGGTTGGCAGCACATGGCTCAAAGCATTTTTCAAAATGAAAAAGAAATACCAATTTATAATTAAATACCTCAAAACTAGGGGGTAAATTCCAAATTCCTAAAAAATTCAACCCTATAAATAGGGCAGCAGGGGGAGAACGTCCAAGGCATCCAAAACCACTCCATTTGAGCATTTTTCACCACCCACCACGTTTTAGCCTTGAAGAATAGAAGGTTGGAGAGAGAAAGCGTGAGAAAAAGAGGCGTATCTCCACTTCGGGTAAGTGATTTCTACCCAAATTTCTTTTGAATGTTAAGTAGGGTAAAAACATGCTTAGATAATACCTAATCATGAGAAAATAAGTATATATATAATGTTTAAATGGAATTATACCAAAACATCAAAAATTTGGAGCGAAGATAAGGTATTCGGGAAGATAGCATATGATATGTGAAGATAATGCTCCAAAATTGATAAATGATAATTTGGGATGTATGATTATGATAAATATAATGTTGAAATGATGATATATTAATTTCATGACTTTTAGAATTAAGGATTATGCTTAAGTGAATTTATATTGATTTTTAGTATATGGAGAAAATGATTTTTTTGGCCAAGTAAATGATGATAAATTCAAAATGTATGAAATTTTCTATGATATACTAGGCATGAGGTATGTCATTATATTTTTTATTTTTGGAAAAAATATCAAAATTTGGAACCCAGGAACAGTAACCACGTCTCTGTGAACAGTAACCTCGGATGAACAGTAATCTGCTACAGTTATTTGCTACAGTAACAGCGTGATTTTGGAGAAAATTTTAGATTTATTTTTATATTTTATGAGGATAAATGGATTGAATTTTTTAAGGATTTATGGATAAAAATCCATATAAGAAAATGATGATCACACATTTTTAAGGATAACCTCCATAAAAAAAATTATGGTGAAAAATAATGTCATAAATAAATATAAAATATGCATGATAAAGTATGTATATCCTTTTCACTTGTATAGGAAAAGGAAAGCAAAGGATAAAGGAGTCGGATTAAAGCAAAGCAAAGGTAAGCAAGCAAACATTTTTGAAAATGATTTTTATATGTTTCATATTGCAACTATGAAATATGTCGGAATTGCTTTATTATAAGCAAATCCATATGGAAGTAAGGAGAAACGTTAAGTTATGTGGAAACTGCTTTATCATAAGCAAATACTTATGAAAATAAGAAAAAATATAGAAATGGTTGCATTATAATGGAAAAAAGAACATTTTGATTCAAAATAATATTTGGTTTTGTCAAATGAATTTAAAATGATTTTTTAAAATGTTTTGAAGCGGATTTAAGGAAGGCCAACCGATAATCGATTTAAATGAAGATTTTTAAGGTAATGACCAAAGGATCATACAAGCTTACCTTCATATAGAAGTAACTCATGTGGAATATGATACCATATAAAAAAAAATGAAATGAATTATGCATTGGTATATCCTTTGTTCATGAAAAACCCAGAAATGGGAAGAAAAGCATTTGCAAAATCTTTTATCTTCAGATATTAAAATGTTTTCGAAATTGTTTTACCGCTCAAAATTTATTTAGAAACATTTTAGCAAAATTTTGAAATTACTATTTCTCAAATATTTCCTTCAAATATTTTAAATGATTTAGAAATGTGTTATTTAAATGTTTCCAAAATTATTTAAGGTTGGTCATCCTTACAAAATATTTTATTAACTTATTAACTTGGGCTATGCCAAGTTTTCAAGTTAGAAAAGGGAATACAGGCCGAGGTCTGTACTATTTTGAAATGACATGCTAGCATCAAGTTTTAAAAAGGAAAAGTCACAGACTAGGGTCTGTGGAGTTTTATAAAAAGCATGCTAGCATATGAATATGGAGAAAGGAATGTGCACATGAGTTATGTACTAGGTCTACTGTAGAGGATATGCAGACCGGACGCGGTTGCAAGATGGGCCCCCTCTACATAGGCCAAGTCGCTTTAAAAGGCAAAATGCCGGCGGCGCCCTCCCTAAAATGGGAGAAGAACATGGATAACTGCCTGGCTCGCGAGTTATCAATAGAGATGGTTTCTCTCCTAAGGAGGAAAGGGTGATCACTTGGTAAGTGTCATCTACCAGACGGACAGAAACGTTATGCATGATGCATATGCTTGTTTTACAAAGGTTTTATGAAAAATGTTTTAAGGACATGAGAATGTCCTTGGAGAAAGAAAGTTTTATGAAAAACATTTTATGTTCGTGAAAAAAAGGTTTACATGTTAAGTTTGCAAGCATATATTTTACGAAAGGTTTTATGAAAAGGTTTCCACTGGTTGATAGTAGATCACTTGATAAGTGTCTACTATTGAACAAGAGAAATGCATTTAAATGAAAAAAAATGCTTGCTTACTGAGTTTCGACTCACGTTTTGCTTTTCAAACCATAGACAGGTACAACACAGGCCAAGAAGAAAAGGAAAAAGAAGGTATGAAGAAAATTTTATGATATGCTGATCCATATATGGTATGACATGAACATATGATAAGGAGTTTTCAAATTGTGTATGTATAAAATGTTCAGGTTAAAATAACCTGTATTGTACAAAAATAAGTATGAATCTTATCAATGATAATTGAGATTTGATGATAAGTATGTGTCTTTATGTGATGAAAGAAAAAAAAAGAAAAAAAATTTCGAGATCGAATTAAGTACTAGCCGCGTGATCAGGGCAACAATCCTGATTCACACTTACCAATCGACAAGATCTTGGAGTAAGGACAAATGTGACGCCTTGGTTCGGGGCGCCACAGTAATAGAAAATACGAGTCAAATCGGGTTATACTCTTTCATCTGCTTTAAGTAGGCTAGTCCACCTTTGGAAATCTAACAACTCTTCAATATCAGATTCATAATCATTCAAAAACTTGAAGTCAATGATCTTTGGGATGAATACCTTCCGCTCATAGAAGGATTTGTAAAACCAGCTATGCTGCAGTTCTGTTTTGAAGTATGTGGTCGGCATCTTCAAGACTTGGGCTTTAGCAGCCGTGGCTCCTTTCTTTCTAGCCCCAGATTGCGTGCTTTGCGATGTCTGGGGTTGTTCTTCTCGGGCAGCCGTTGTCGATGGAGTCCCGACTTGGAAATGGACTCTGCGGCCTGTGGAAGTAGATAGTTCTTCCTGGGCTCGCTTTGAGGGGGTCCGTTGTCTCCTTGGGACGTCTTCTTCGGCTCGAGAATCGGATGGTCTAGGGACTGGTTTGAGCGAAGGCTTGGATACGGCAAGTTTCGGCAATCTGGATTTGGGTGCCATTGATAATGAGATTTTTGAGATGGGTTGAAACTGTTGAGTTCCATAGAAGATAAGCTGAAGTTTGAAAGTTTGAAGGGAAGGAAAACAGAGAGTTATCTGACTTCAAGAGGAAGAGAAACAAGGAAATGAAAACAAAGTTCGAAAGAGGGAAAAGAAATGAGATGAATGCTGGAGGATATGAATGCTGGAGAGAGGAGGGCGAGAGAGGTACTGCCGCGGGAGAGAAGAAGAGGAGAAGGAAGAAATCGAAAAGAGAGACAAATCGGAAAGAGACAGGTTGTGGGAGACAAATCGGAAAGAGAGAGAGAGGGTGAGGGAGGTACTACCGGCGCGGGAAAAGTGAGAGAAAAGGAGAGAGAAGAGAAAGAAGAAAGAAAAGGCCGGAAGTCCAACGGTCGCGCATGCGGAGTTGACTTTGCCATGCCCAAGTTGACTTCATTGGAGTCGACTTGGTGGCTCCGGAGTCGACCTGGCTATCGACTTGGAATCTCCTAAGTCCAATTTTTTTTTATTTAATTATTCCTAGTTTAACTCAATCATCCCCATATCATTTCTAATTTTGTAAAATGATTCCTTTGCTAAAGGTTTGGTGAATATATCAGCAATTTGATCCTCAGTTTTCACATATTCCAAACAAACATCATGATTTTCAACATGTTCACGAATAAAATGATGTCTTACATCTATGTGTTTGGTTCTTGAATGCAATACTGGATTTTTAGTTAAACAAATTGCACTTGTATTGTCACATGTACTTGGAATGTTATAATAATCAATACCATAATCTTTCAATTGTTGTTTCATCCAAAGTAGTTGGGCACAACAACTCCCGGCGGCTATATATTCGGCTTCTGCCGTAGATAAAGCAACACTAGTTTGTTTCCTTGAATACCATGAAACCAACATATTTCTAAGAAATTGACAAGTTCCACTAGTACTCTTTCTATCTACTTTGTAACCAGCAAAATCCACATCCGAGTAACCGATTAAATCAAACGTTGACCCTTTTGGATACCATAGTCCAAGATTAGTGATATTTATCAAATATTTAAAAATTCTTTTTACAGCCAATAAATGTGATTCTTTAGGACATGCTTGGAATCTAGAACACATACATACACTAAAAAGAATATCCGGTCTAAAAGCAGTTAAATACAACAATGATCCTATCATACATTTACCGTTTTCGTCCGTGTCGATCTTGATTGTTGAACTCATTGGAGTATTTGCTCCTTTGCTAGTTTGCATTCCAAATTTCTTTAGCATTTCTTTGATGTACTTGGACTGATTTATGAATATTCCTTCAGCTTGTTGCTTGATTTGCAGTCCAAGGAAGAAATTTAATTCTCCCGTCATGCTCATTTCAAATTCGCTCTGCATAATCTTAGAAAATTCTTGGCACAGAGTTTCATCAGTAGCACCAAATATTATATCATCTACATAAATTTACACAATTAAAATATTTTTACTTTTATAATTGATGAATAAAGTAGTATCAACTTTTCCTCTTTGAAATTCATGATCAATCAAAAATCTATTTAACCTTTCATACCAAGCTCGTGGGGCTTGTTTTAGTCCGTATAATGCTTTGGTTAGCTTATAAACATATTTTGATTGATCCTTTTCTTCAAATCCAGGGGTTTGTTCAACATATACTTCTTCATTCAAGTACCCATTCAAAAATGCGCTTTTCACATCCATTTGAAACAATTTGAAATTCATGTGAGAAGCAAATGCTAGTAAAATGCGTATGGTTTCTAATCTAGCCACGGGTGCATATGATTCTTCAAAATCAATCCCTTCTTCCTAGGAATACCCTTTGGCTACTAGTCTAGCTTTGTTTCTTATTACAAGTCCGCTTTTGTCCAATTTGTTCCTAAATACCCATTTGGTACCAATAATGGTATAATCATTTGGTCTAGAAACTAAATGTCATACATTATTTCTTTCAAATTGATTTAGCTCTTCTTGCATTGCAATAACCCAGTTTTTATCATTAAGAGATTGTTTAATAGTGGTTGGTTCAATTTTTGACACAAATGCATATTGTCCACAAATATTTTGTTTTGATCTCCTAGTTTTTACTCCTTCATAAATATTTCCAATGACTTGCTCAATTGGATGGGCATTTTTGAATTTCAAATCAATTGGAGGTTTGTAGGAGTCATTACCTTCACTTACCTCTTCCTCCATGAGATTTTCTGGCTTGAGCTCGGTTTCCTTTTGTTGTTCTTGTTGTTTCGCTTTTGTATCATCTACATCACTTAGTTCATCCTCCTTTCTTGGAGTTTGGTTAAATTCATCAAAAACAACATGTATTGATTCTTCTACTATTTGATTTCTTTTGTCGAAAATCCTATATGCTTTGCTATTTGATGAATAACCTAAGAAAATAGCTTCATTACTTTTGGCATCTAATTTTTCCAAATTTATTTTTCCATTATTTAACACATAACAAGTACATCCAAAAGTATGGAAATATGATATGTTCGGTTTTCTGTCTTTCCAAAGTTCATATGGGGTCTTTTTCAATATTGCTCTAATGGTAACTAGGTTTAATATATGACAAGCTGTACTTACAGCTTCACCCCAAAATCTTTTGGACAATTTACTCTCATTTAGCATGGTTCTAGCCATTTCTTATATTGTCCGGTTTTTCCTTTCAACAACTCCGTTTTGTTGAGGAGTTCTTGGTGCAGAAAATGTATGGTGAATTCCTTTTTCATTGCAAAATTCTATGAATCGATTATTTTCAAATTCATCACCATGATCACTTCTAATGGAAATTATTGAATTTTGTTTTTCATTTTGCACCAAATTTGAAAATGTGACAAACATAGAAAATGCTTCATCTTTGCTAGCTAAGAGTATAATCCAAGTAAATCTTGAAAAATCATCAACAATTACATACACGTACTTTTTTCCACTAAGAGTTAAAATGTCCGATGGCCCATAAATATCCATATGTAACAACTCAAGTGGTCTAGTTGTTGAAATTTCCTTTTTGGTGGAAAATGGCATTTTGGGTTGTTTAGATAGTTGACAAGCTTTACAAGTCTTATCCTTGTCATATTTGAGCTTTGGTAACCCTTGTACTAGATTCTTTTTCCACAATGTTTTAATATTTGACATATTTATATGTCCAAGCCTTGTATGTCATATCCATGGATCATTTTCTATGGCTATTAGACATTTTTTCTCTAGTTCATCAAGGCAAACCAGATATACATTTCCATGTCTTTTGCCACTAAATACTATGTGTTCATCATAAAAAATATTGCATATAGAGGATTCAAATACAACTTTATATCCTTTATCACATAGTTGACTAATACTCATTAGGTTGTGTTTGAGTCCTTCAACAAATAGTACATCTTCAATACATGTATTTGAAATACCATAAACATTTCATTTACCTTTTATTTTACCTTTTTCATTATTTCCAAAAGCTACTGTTCCTTCATTGCATGGGTTGATCTTATGGAACAGTCCTTTTTCTCCTGTCATATGTCTTGAGCAGCCACTATCCATAAACCATATGTTATTGGCCTTAGCTCTAAGACAAACCTGCAAAAATTAAGTCAAGTGGAGCTCATCCTTTTGGTACCCATTTTATGGGTCCATGTGTGTTAGTTATCCTTTGGAGTCTATGTTGGTCTACCTTTGAAGCCATAAATCCAATGCTTTTCGGCATCCAAACCAATTTTGCACCAAGGTTTTGCAATTTTCTCAATTTGCATTGATAAACCTTGTGTCCTAACTTGTTGCAAAAATTACAAGCTCCCGGAAGTCTAGAAACAGGAAGCCATTTGGTAATTTGTTCCTCGGTTGGTCTTTTGGTCCAAACTACTTGATTTATCTTAGGTTTAGTATAAATGGGTTTGGCGTTGTTTCTCAAAGCATTAGATTTCTCTTACTCAAATGTATTATACCCAAGTCCTTTCTTACAAGTTTGGGTTGTCATTTTCAAGAACATTTTCACATTTTCTACTGGATTAGAAAACTT
The DNA here is from genome assembly GCA_030490835.1 of Annona cherimola. Lineage (NCBI taxonomy): Eukaryota > Viridiplantae > Streptophyta > Magnoliopsida > Magnoliales > Annonaceae > Annona > Annona cherimola. The sequence continues at coordinate 41,189,361 of CM059972.1, read as the reverse complement.
AACAAGCTATTCATTTAATGATTCATTTTCCCTTTTGAGTTTCTCTAACTCAATTTCCAAGGTATTCTTTTCACTTTTTAATTTATCTATCTTTTCAGCAAGTTTACCATTCACAATTATTACTGCATCACATTGTCTTTTCTTTATTGTAAACTTGTTTCCTAATTTCTTTATTTCCTCATATAATGAATCATAGACTTGTTGAAATTCTTCCAATTCAGCACATTTGAGGCATTCATTTGTAGAAGAGAAAATCGAAAAAGATTTTTGTTTGGAGGTTACCTCTTGACTACTTGTGCAGTTCGTTGAAGTAGCTTGATCCTCCAACATTTCCGTGGCTGCAAAACATATGTCGGAATTTGCTATGCAATAAATTCTTACACAATCTGCTTCACATTCTTCACTTGAAGAGCTACATGTTGTAGATTCCTCTTCATTTACGTACATGCCTCTTCCTTTGTTTCTTTGAAATTTTCTGTTATCGCCTCGATCTTTACTTTGCTCCTTTGCTTTATTTTCTTTGGGCGTTGGGCTTTAGGCTTGCATGTGCCCCGAACCACCACACTGGTAACATTTTCTTGATTCTTTCTTTTTCTCTTTAGAATTTCTTTCTTTAAAGTTTCTGAAATTTCTACCTTTCCTTACAAATTTTCTGAATCGTTTTGTAAGTAAGGCAATTTCATCGTCATTTTGAGATGATGAGGTGGTGTCATCCGAGTCTTGTGCAGCTTTCAAGGCGATGACTCTTTTGCCTTTGAGGTAATCCTCGTTTATTTTCTTGATTAGCTCATATGATGTTAACGAGCTAATAAGATCTTCCAATTTCAACGTGTTTAGGTCCTTGGCTTCTTCTATTGCCGTGATTTTTGGAGTCCATGATTGGGGTAGTGCCTTCAGAATCTTCATGACCTGCTCAGATTCAGAAATTGCTTTTCCTAGCCCTTTTAAGGCGTTAATAATCTTGAAAAATCTAGCAAACATTTCAGAAATATTTTTTGTTTCTAACATTCTAAAGTTTTCCAATTCTCCAATCAAAATATTTCTCCTTGTCCCTTGGACTTGAGAAGTTCCTTCATAGATAGATGTTAGTGTATCCCATATCTCTTTGGCAGTTAAACAAGAGGATACTCTATCATATTCGGAAGCCGTAAGAGCACAAAATAATGAATTCATAGCCTTGGCGTTGCTCTTTACAACTTTCAGTTCCTCATCGGTCCATTTGGAAGCTCTTTCATCAATAGGCAAAGTCACATCGTCTTGGATTACAATCCAAGAGTCCATATCTGTAGCCATGATGAGATGTTTCATACGTAGCTTCCAATATCCAAAATTGTTCACATCAAACAATGGAGGCCTAGTAAAGGATTGGCCTTCGGCAAATGCGGGAACGGAAGTGGATTGGGATGCCATATCAAAAAGATCTCTTTGGTAAAAATCAAAGACCTGCTCTGATACCACTTGTTGATCCCGAGTTGATGGCAATTACCCAAGAGGGGAGGGGTGAATTGGGTATTTAAAAATTTAAAACTTTAATTAGAGATTTTATCCCGATTTAGTTTAAACTCCTTTAATGAAACAAATAGAAAGCAATAAGATAATGAAAGGGAAATGAAAAATAGTAAACAAGATTTATAATGGTTCGGACAACCTCTTCCTACTCCACTCTTCCAAGCTCACACTCCCTTGTGACTTGGGTTCCACTATGTATTCTGCGAATACAACTAAAGTCTCCACTCTGTTCTAAATTCTAGCTCTAGAGGGCATATACAACAAGAGCCTCCGCTCTCTTCTAGATTCTAGCTCTAGGGGGCGTGTACAACAAACAACACAAGTAGGCGATGAGTTACACTCCAATCACAACCCTACTTGCTATATCTTAGTTTGAAACATCGAACTCAAACCAAGCACCAAAATCAAATAACAAGATGAAATAGAATAAATCTACACTTTACAGATTTGTGTAGGCAGTTTTAGCTCGAGGAAGAAATCGTAGAAGCGACGAATCATTCCGTGTTGAAGCAAACAGCAACTTTGAAGCTTGTTCTTCCTTTGAAAGTGTATAGATCACTCAATTGTCGATAAAAGTGGATTGAAACTCTTAGTAGCACTTCTTTCCTCTTTTTCAGCTCTTACTTGTGTGTATCCATGTTTGCTTGAGTGTCTATATATAGAGGAGGAAGATTTTTGAACGTTATGAAGTTGGTTGGGGCGCAATAAATGTTCCAATGTTCAAAAATTTGAACGTTACGCCTCCAAGTCGCATGCTGGAGTCGACTTGGCCTGCGACTTCACCATGCTCAGCTTGTTCAAGTTCTTCCTTGCATCGGCTTGGTCTTGGACTTCACACAAGTCGATGCCGGAGTCAACTTCGGGTGCAACTTGGCCTTCATATCCTGCCAAGTGAACTTAAAATACTTTGAAATGACTTAGCTTATCCAATAATTGTTCTCTCATCACTTTTATATGAATTTATACAGCTTTACTTGCTTTGAATTTGTTTTAGTCTTCATTTTGATCTAAGTTGAAGGCTTGGGTTATCTTAGCCTTCAGCTTCACTCAAGTTGCAAGTCAGGTCGACTTGGTCTGCGACTTAGCTTTTCAAATCCTGCATTGTTATGCTCAAGTCAATGTTGGAGTCGACTTGGTCTGCGACTTCACCTAAGTCGCAAGTGGAGTCGACTTCATATGCGACTTTGGCAGTTCTGCCATCCAATTTCAACTCTCGAAGGAAAGTGTCACTTGAAGTCGATACTGTAGTCGACTTGGTCTGCGACTTCGCCCAAGTAGCAAGTGGAGTCGACTTCGTCTACGACTTCGAGAATTCTTGCTCCTAATTTCAACGCTGGATAGAGGACGTTTTTTGAAGTCAAAGATGGAGTCGACTTGAGAAATCGACTTGGCCCAAGTCGATGTCAGAGTCGATGTGAGTTGCGACTTGACCTGTTTTGTAATTTTCACTTTTATAACCTTAAACATTGCACAAAACATATTAGTAGCTAAGACTTTACTCAAATTGTGTTGTTAATCATCAAAACACATGCTTTGGATATTTTGCATTTGATTTCAACAATTGTTTTCACCGGGTCAACCCTTTCTTTGCCTTTGCCTATACCTGTAGAATGATATAACATTCATGTAAATTCCATTTGCTTGCATTCACTTAGTTTTCCAACCCATTTTCATAAATATTCATAACCCGCCTAATCTCCAAGTCGGGTATACATATTTTACACATTTATGCATCTCAATCATTCATTATGCCACATATTAAATTCTCATGTATTAATCTCAAAATATGAGATTATCAATTCAGCAATGAATTTCACGTTTTTCCATCATATTTTAACATATTTTTGCATTTTAATATTGTACATAATGCATTTATCATCTTATCATGTGCACTGCTTCACATATGTGTGTCTAACAGCGTCTAATTCATATATTTCTTAAAATTTTTCCAATCAAAAACTTGTCCTCTAATTCAGCAAGTTTATACACTTCATTTAACACTTATTTAGTGTATTTTCACGGATTTTTAATCCACTAATCATAGGTTTCCAAAACAGCAACTTTGGAACCCATTTTCACCCATTTAACGTATCTTTTGTCATATAACCCTAAACAGTTTCATAAATACGAAATTTCAGAAATTAATCCAACTTTTCCTAACCAAAATATAGGGTATTAACACATAGATAAATCTGGATCATTTCTGCATAGGATTAATATTTCTTTTTGATTTGTTTCTCAAACTATCCACATATGCTGAAATCAGGTGTACTGAAATCTATAAATCTTGATTTATAATCAAATCAAGGTATTTAATTCTGAAATTTCTATCATACATCAATAAATATATTAATTAACTTTTATAAAAATTTCATCACGAAATATTAACATTATATATTTATTTTGGCATTTTCACTGTTCTGGACAGTGTTGTGAGTTTAGGGTCAGCCCTAATCACGTGAATTATGGGGCATATTTATACCCATCGAAACCTAAATTTTAATTTTTTAATTGATAATAAATATTTATTATATATTCTGTAAAATTTTAAGCATGAAATTCGTTTTATAAAAATTATTAAAAATAATTTTCTACAGCTGATCTTGTCACCCATTTTACCCTGTTTAGGTTAATAGTCTCGGATTTTTAATTTGACACTGGATTATCCTTTTAAGCTGAAAATTTGGTCGTTGCTTAATCACTCCATAATTATTAGTATCAAAAAATTTCATTCTAAAATTCATCCATTTACTATCCCGTTCATATTTTAGTTTACAACATCATAAAATTTTCAGATTTGAGGTATAAAATCAAAATAATCATATACTTACTTGATTAAATGGATAATCCTTCCATTTCTCCTTTTTTTTTCCTTCTTTTTCTTCCTTCTTGGCTGGGCTAGATGCTGGATGTGAGCTGCTGCCTTGGGATGCAACTTTCAGCACTTAGAAAAATTTCCAAATCCCTTCTCTCACACATGGACGTGCCCCCTTAATAGAGCTGGATTTTCCAGCTTGTGGGCCCCACTTGTGCTGCATTTTCCACAGATAATTAATATGTGCTTATCCCCCTAATGTGCTGGTTAATTTACAGCCATAAAAAATATTTTTACCATTTTTTTATTAAACCAAAAAAATGCTTAAGATAGAATCAATCCAAGCTGTCCATTTTTGCTTTTCCCATTCAACGGTCCAGATCTGCCCTTTTAGATCCGAATTTCACTTTAATTTAATGCAAAATTATCCTCATTAACTCATAGTTGACTTTAGGTATTTATTTTATTATAAAAATATTTCACAAAATCCACTTTAGGGGCTGCTTGGACGTCCATAGCTACCACCTATGCCATGCTCCTTTTGCACCATTTAATTACGCATTTAATTAAGAGATAATTGCAGGGATTTTCTTATTTTTAGTAATTTACATAATACCCTACTAATTACCCTCTCTTGACACCTCAAATTTTTCTTTATGCAATAGATTATTTTACTCGTTTCCATCATAAATGCTATTTACTTTTTAGTTTGAAAAGTCAAAATCTCTAATCACAATTTCGTGCAAGCTTAATCCCTTAATCATTTTCATGATCAAATCCTTCCTAAACCTTGATTTCATAATTTTAACCGTCCATTTCAAATTTCATCTCAATCCGACTTTTCTAGCTCAAGTTATGATCGTTTTAAATTTTGGACAGTGATGATTAATTATCATCAAAATTTTCATAATCTATCTTTCCCATGTGCTTAAGCACGAAATTATGTGCTTCCATCTCAATTTTCATATTAATCCGCCTTATGGGCAACAAGTTATGAATTTTCTAGGGTTTTCTTTACTAATTTGAGAATTATCCTTTTAAATTCTCATAATCCATATCAAATAATCTAAAATGATTATTCATGATGTATTGGTATATTTTAATCACCAACAAATTATTCTAATCCCTTTGTCCCACATTAGCTTATAATGATCACTCGAATCATCATTGCTAATCCTTAGCCCTAATTATCATAGTTTAGCAAAATCACAAAATTATTTATAATTCAATAAATTCACTTATAAATCACATGTAAATATTCAATGCATATATTGAATCCTACTTAGGTTGGGGTTCCACAATCCTCCCCCCCTTATAACAGGTTTCGTCCCAAAATCGTCTATTTTTTTAAATAATTGACAATGGCTATTTTATGAGCCAGTGCACCATCTTCTCCCATACTTATATCATTTATAATTTGTATACCTTTTGTGCCTATTTTTAGTGGGGTATACCTCGACAGACCACTTATACTTTTCTCGGCTATCTTTGTGACCCACTTAGTACTAGTCTATTTCTCTCTTTTTTTTTTCAGCTTATGGTTGTTTTTATCATAAATTTCTCCCCCTTTTTTTCTCTTAGTCATTTTATTGACCAATTCTAAGGCTTACTTTCTCTCCTCCATCCATTTCAGACTTGTGGGTCATGGCCCGCATATCCAACGTGTTCTTCATTTCCACTTAATATTTACCATCATATAAACAGGAAATTCCACATATTGATATTATCCATCCTTTTTACTAGCAGTGCAGGAATGGTTACATGTCGGTATACTATAATTGACTAAGTAACACCAAATTCAATCGATATTACTGTAAAATTTCTTAAAATATAAATCATATCTGTAACCTTCTTTTCCTCCTGCTTTTGTGACTCATCATAAGTCGATGCATGTATTTGCACTAACTTTGTAGAGCTTTCCTGCCGTTTAGTCTTTGTAGCTTTCTTTTGTTACTTCAATCTTCCAAGTCCGGGTGCTCTTTGTATCTTGTTTGGGCATTTTAAGGCAATATGTTCTACATGTCCACAATTGAAACATTGTTTCTCCCATATCTCACTACTTTTACAATTTCTCACCACATGACCCGCCTGACCGCATTTATAACATTTATTTAAACCCTTTAAACACTCTCCAAATGACAGTTGTGACAATTTCCACAAATTGGGGCGCATATCCTATTACACCTTGATTTCGTTTCTCTTGTCACTGTTTTCTTAATTCTTTATTTTCCTACATTTCGTTTCTTGGTACTAGGATCCAATTGTTCTTTCTGTTGTTGAAATTCTTGGGTCTTTAGTGTTTCTATCCCATTGTCGTCAACTCCTATAGGTTCTGGTACCTGATCAGGAAGTACAACTTGTATCGGCCTAATTTCTTCCTGTCCTCGTGACTGATCCTGTTGAGCCTTTTCCCAAAGATCTTGAATGATTCCTACGGTTTGAGTGATCCATTCCTGTGTAGCTTGTTGGACGGCTTCCTTTACAGCTGTAACTACCATTTCCATTATTGATTATAGTTGTACGGTGTTACCTGTAGTGGTCCCACCTTCAACATTTAATTCTGGGTTCACATTTACCTGTTGTTGACAAGTTCTTGGGTTTAGTTGCTCTCCTTGTCTTGGTCGCTTAGACTTGCGACTGGTTTCACCCTTTTCTCGTTGATCTATGGGTTTTTCATTTGCCATTGCCTTTCCTTTATTCAGTTTAGCTCTCGCTCTTGTGATAGGCATAATTCCTTTCTATACATAAAAAAATATATCAGTACACTAATATACTTTTTATTCATCGCATCACAACATATATTGTAATATATACAATAAATCATTTTAACAGAAGGGTTAATAATAACCACATCCATTCCACTTATACCTTCTATACAATCATAAACAATTTCCTACCATCTTTGAGTAACATTTTCTTATCAGCTTATTATATCCATCCATCATATTTAGGGTGTGTTTGGTTAGAGATAAAATTTTTGATGAAAAGTTTTTGAAGTAGAAGTTGTCAAATTGATAGAAAATGATGTGATTTAATAGGAGTAATGATGAGGAGTAAAGAGAATAAAGTTAAAATAGATAGGTTAGTTGTATGGGTAGTTGTGTAGAAATGATTGAAAAGTAGGGTAGTTTGTATAGGAAAATGTAAAAAAATAATTAAAAAATAGAGTAGTTATGGAGAGTGAAAAGTTTTGGATTGAAAAGTTTTAGTTGACATTTTTTTGCCCCAAACAAACGCACCCTTAATAGAAAGAATCAGTAACAATTCTTTCTTTCTCTTATATAGTTATCATACAAGTAATTGTACTTGTACGTTACTCTTTTTCATATTCATTTATTATACAAGTGGTTACACTTGTATATTATAAGTATCCTTATACCTAAACATAATATGTCCCTTTATCCTTCAAAAGTCAAAAGAGACTTTTATTAATTTCATCTGCCTCTTTCTTACTACATAAGTACTATCTAGTAAGAATGCTTATGCTAGACCAATTAGGGCATTTCATTTTTTTTTAAGTTTCTTATTATTCATAATTCTTAATATATAATTATCAAATCATCGAGGAAGGATTCCTCAACTACACACTCACCTTGAGTGCAGCTCTTCCGATCACTAATCCTGTCAATCATAAAAGATGGAGTTAGAACTACATATAACATGTATTCCTTAAATATCCACCTTCTAGCTATATTTTTCTGAAAATTTACCTTTTTCCTACTTTTCTTTTCAACATTACTTTTTGATAGTATTTTCTACTATGAATCACCTACCTATCAAAATGTCATAGCAATTTGCTATATTTGCGACATAATTATGATAAATCATCATATGTTCATATAATTTTAAAATCAACACATCATAAATATATCCTATAATTTCGATCTATCCCTTTCATCATTTTTCTATACTTATTCGCCAATCCTTGGTCTGATATCTAGCTCTTTGACATCAAATCCTTTCTTTCCACGCCATTTTACCAATCCTTGCTCTGATACCATGCTTTGTGGCATCAGATCTATCCTTTCATCATCCTTTAGTTTCTCCTTCTCCCGCCTATTTACCAATCCTTGCTCTGATACCAACTTCTGTGGCGCCCCCGAACCGAGCGTCACAACCTTACCTCAAGATCTATTTTCAATTGGTAAATGTGATCAGGATTATTGCCCTGAACACGTGGCGGGTTATTAATTTGATCTTGTCTAAAATTTTTTTTCTTTTCTTCATCATATATTCATATACTTGTCATCATTCATAGTGGGTTTATCCATATCATCATTAAATTTATCGTACAAGTATCTTTACTTTCATATTGTAGGCAGCATATATATATATATTCATGAATAAAAATTCACATAAAATTTTATACATAATCACTTATCTATTTACACCATACATAATCAATCTCATATCATTATAAGCAGTACATTCATCTATTCATTTTTCAAACATACCAATTCCTTTTAGCTTTGCTCCTTTCCTCAAGCCTTAAACCTGTCTAAGGTTGGGAAAACAAAATGTGAGTGATAAACTTAATAAGCGAGCATCATTTTTTTCATTTAAATGCATCCCTTGCCTATTCGGTAGGGGACACTTATCAAGTGATCAACTACCAATAGGAAGAAACCTTTTAAAGAAATCTACTTTATAATACACTCATAAATCTTTGTGCATGTCCCCATTTCGAGGATTTTCAAAGGTGATGTCTATGTATCTAAACCATTTTTCATGGGGACAATTGTTTATCCCAAAATAGTTTTCATCATTCATGAGGACATGTCTATGTCCAAAAATATTTTTCATATGGCATGAGTGTTAGAAACAATGTTTAAAACAAAACAAAATTGACCAAAGCTTAAGTTTTGATGATTAACAAAGGCTAATTTTAGTATATTAAAGAGTACTAATGAGTTTGCTCAATGATTTAAGGAACTGAAATAGCCAAGTCGATCCCCAAGTCGACTTGGACTTCGACTTAGGGTGAAGTCAATCCCAAAGTCGACTCCACTATCGACTTGACTTTGAACCTCAAAGGCAAAATCAGAAATGGAAGAGTAGCAGGTGAAGTCGCAGGCTAAGTCGACTTCACTTGCGACTTGAGAAGCCAAGTTGCACACGAAGTCGACCTCACTATCGACTTCAGTCGAGAAAAACTGTCCAGACCTGATTTTGGGGCACAAAGCTGCCCAAGTCGCAGGCCAAGTCGACTCCAGGTGCGACTTGGGTGAAGTCGCAGACAAGGTCGACTCCATCCTCGACTTGAGAAGTTCAGACTTCAAAATACAGTTCCAAGCCCATTCCAAGAACCTACTTGAACTTTATCAAGATCCAAATCAAGGAGCAAAGACTATTCTCAAAGATAACTTGAGTTTCACTCAAGTTCAAAGTAAGAATACATGTTCAAGATCAAATCAAGTCTATCAAGTCCTAAAGATCAAATGACTCCAAAGCAAAGCAAGGTACATGAATCTGTCCTACAAGAATCAAACTCTCCAAAGATTCATGAGGTTTAAGCCTATCCAAGATCAACCAAAAACAAGGACTTCAAGATTAACAAGATCTACAAGTATGAGGAATCATCCAGAATGAAAATAATTCAAAGGAAGAAAGTCAAGCATGATAGAAGCAGATCAAATGAAGATCAAAGCATTTTCAGCAAAAACCGAGCCAAGTCGCAAGTCAAGTCGACTCCAGGATCGACTTGAGTCGAAGTCTGAAGCCAAGTCGACGAAGACTCAGACCTGGGAATCTGAAGAACTGGAGTCGCAGACGAAGTCGACTCCAGATGCAACTTGGGAAGCCAAGTCGCATGCCAAGTCGACTCCACCTTCGACCTGGAAAATAACGTTCGAATTTTTGAACGTTGGAGATCATTTATTGCGCGCCAACCACCTCTACAATGTTCAAATCTTCCTCACTCTATAAAAGGACACTCAAATGAACGTGAAAGAATATACAAGACACTCATATACACTACTATACACACTACAAAGTCCAAAGAGAGAAAAGAAGTGCAAGAAGGAGTTTCTATTTCATTTTCTCCATATTTGAGTGGTCCATATACATTCAAAGGAAGAAAGAGCCTCAAGTTGCAAGCTGCTTCATCGATACTCATCCAAGCTGCTTCCACAATCTCTTCCTCGAGCTAAACTTGCCTACACATCTCTGTAAAGTGTAGTTTTTCTTATTTCAAGTCTTGTTGTATTAAACTTGATTTAGCTTGGGTAGCTAAGATCAAGTATATGCAAAGTAGTGTGTGATTGGAGTGGAACTCATCACCTACTTATGCTGTGTGTTGTGTATGCCCCCTAGAGCTGGAATCTAGAAGAGAGCAGAGACTCTAAGTGTATTCGAGGAATACATAGTGGAACCCAAGTCACAACGGAGTGTGAGCTTGGAAGAGTGGAGTAGGGAAGGTTTGCCCGAACCACTATAAATGTTGTCTTCTGCTTCCTTTTACTGCTTTATCTTAATTGCTCTCTATTTGCTTTCAAAAAGGGATTAATCTTTCAAAGGATTAAGATTTTTAATTTACCAAAGAATTTTTTAAAGAACCCAATTCACCCCTCCCCTCTTGGGTTTAGCCATCAACTCGGGACCAACAATGAAGACAATTATATGTCTTAAAACATTTTTCTTATAACCTTTTTCTCATGAGGACATTTACTTATCCCAAAACATCATTTATTTAAATTTTCTGTATAACCCAACTTAGGGTTATTTAAAAGCAATGCATGTGCATAGAAATCTTTTATCTATGTGGACATTCTCCTGTCCATAAATATTTTTCCATATAAACCTCTTTTAACCCGCATATGGTATCTTTTGAAAACTAAACATAAATCCATTTAAAGCCAACACAAATCCATTTAAAACCAAACAGAGTAGGTGCCCATTTTGGGACTTTTCAAAACATAGGGAACATATGTATGTTCCAAAAACATATGGATTTGTGTCTCTGACCCTCAGGTTGGTGACACTTAACAAGTGATCATCCTTCCCTAGGAAAGAAACCTTCATGAGACAGCACGCGAGCCAGGCGTCTGCTCATGAACTTACTCCCATTTCAGAGAGGGCGACGCCGGCCTCCAGCCTTCTCCTAAGCGACTTGGCTACAGGTAGAGCTGAGCTCTGGTTTTCGACCATTTTGGTCCGTAACCGCCTCAACCATGAGCCTAGTACATCGTTTTGCGCACACTTGTATGCTAGCAATGATTTTCACAAAACTTAGCACAGTCATTTGACTGTGCCCTTTTTCAAGCCTCAACTTGATATGTATAAAGCCAACTTAGTCCGTAGACTATGCCCTTCTTGAATTGAGAACTGGGCAGGATTATTTTGAAAAGAAAAATAAAATATTTTAAACCACTCAGTCCGTAGACTATGCCCTTTTCAAATTGAGAACTGGGCGTGGTTGTTTTGAAAATAAAATATTTTTATAAATTATTTTCAAATCCTGATGTTAGGATGACCACCCTTAAAGAGTTTAGCAATGTTTTAATAAATCCATTTTACCAAACATTTGAAATATTTGAGAAGACAATATTTTGCAAAACTTTAATGATTTGCTAAACAACTTTCGAAATTCTCATTTTAAGAAGCTTTTGAACCAATTCAAAACTCGCGGAGACAAAACTTTTCTTAGTAATATTTTTATGAGCAAAACATATGCAACTCACTTCCATCCACTGTAATGGCATTATCTGTCTTGTCCACGTCACTTCCTTGTTATTCTTATATATAATAGAGCAAGGAAGATTAGCTTAGCAACAAAAAACTACAGTTGCTAACCAACGGGGTGCTTGTACAAATTCAGTGCAGATGCATATGTTGGCTCGCAGGAGTCATAAGCACAAGAGGAGGAAATGGTTATAGGCATGACTTATGCTCTAAGGAATTAGTAATGGTATTGTTTGATTTTATACAGCGTATTTATTTACAACATGCACAGATGTGACCACATCTGTATTGCTAGTAGAAGAAATTGATAATATCTCTTAGATAGAATCAAGTATATATGAAAGTGACAAGGTTTAATTAGAACAACGCAGAGGCGTGACGGATTATTTGGAGTATAACAGGTTTCGGGATGAAACCATTTATAAGGGGGGGAGGATGTGAAACCCCACCTATGTTAGAACCTAACAAATGTAGTTCGAAGCTTGTATCAAGATGGAATTAAAGAAAATTAATTTTAATAAGGCGATTAAATTAATTTTCCAAGATTATTATGATAATTATGCACACTGAAGGATGAAAAAATGTTTATGTGGAAATTGTAATTAATGCTAATTATCATTTTAATTTTGATTTAAAAGTTGATATATTTATATCTTATAATTTACAAGCTAGAATGACTTGAAAAATTAAGAGATAGCCAAAGATGGTATGATACTTTAATCTATGAAAGCTTACGGGTATACATTACGCGTATAAATATAATTCATGAAAGATTTAATGGGATTTTGAATGATTTTATTATTTTGAAAATTTATTACAAATAGGGCTAATAATTATAAATGATGATTAAATTAATCGTTATAGGCCAATATGGGTCAATAGAATTAAAGAGGCTTAATGGAAATTGGAAACTATAAATATATCATGAATAATCTTTTTAATTTTTCATAATTTGATTTATGGAAATTAGGATAATAATTAATGAGTTAAGTTGAAAAACGCTAGAAAATTCATAACTTAATGCCTATAAGGCCAATTGAGGTGAAATTTTAAAAACTAGTGTATAATTATGGGTTTAATCATATGGATGAATTGGATCATAAAAATTATGAAGGGAAATGGATTAATTGACTAAGATTTTATGATATTTTATGAATTAAATTATTTTGCTAATAACTTAGCATATATTCATGTTTTTGAGATGAGATTTTTATATGAATAAGCTAAGGTGCATATGTGACTCATGGTGGGAACTCCCATGGTGATATGCATTATATTTTAATTTTTTAAATGATAAATATTTAATTAAATTACCTACGCAATTAGGGTAAATAAATGGTCATAAATTAAAATGAAATTCTATGGCATAAAATGCCAAAACCTGAAGCTAAGTGGACGTGCATAATGTGGACAGCTATGTGTATAAATTGTGAGCAGTTATTATTTAATAAAAAAATGCAAAAATCTACATGAAAATGCAACTAATTAACCACGTTCATAGCTGAGTATTAAATTAAGCAAATTTTTTAACGGTGGAAAAATGCAGCAACTAAATGCAGTAGGTGGTAGATTCATGATAGCAGCAATTACATAATTATAAAATTATTTTTTTCAGCAGCAAATTAACATCCATTAATTACAGCAGCTATTAAATATTTATATAAAATATTTTCCAACAAAATAGAGAGGAAAATTAGGACAACTAGGTAGGCATAGGGGCATGGAAAACTTGGGCAGCAAGTAATGAAATGGATGGCCCATATTTGATGATAATATGGAGAGGTGGACGGTCAAAATTTTTGCAGCTCATTGAATGGATTAATGCATAATTCGGTGGCAAGATAAAAAGGCAGATTTCGGTTTCCTTATAAATGGATAATGGCAGCAATAGAAAATACTTTAACGTGATGGGAAGATGGGAGAAAAAATGGAAAAGGCAAAGGGCAGCAAAGGACGTTCCATTTCAGGTATGTTGCTAAGCTCCTCCATTTTTATTCCCTGCTCAAATTCACGTACAACCTGTTGCCATAAATATTTTTTTATGATATTAATTCCATGCTCCCTTTACGTTCAGAAATTCGTGGAAGAAAAAAATATTTAGCCATTTTAATTAGACGTCCAAAACTCTAGACATGTTGCTGAAATTTTTATTCATCCTTCACCTAAGTTACGTGCAGCATATAAGATATATAAAATAAAATTTCATATTGATTTTCCTGCCCAGATTTACGTTCAGTAGCAATGATAAATAAAAAATTTTTGTATCATTTATTTCTGTCCAAAATCACGTCCAGCAGGTATATGGTATGAAATTTTTATTTTATGTCATGCTCCAGTAACGTTCAGCAGCATGATATAAAATAAATGTTTAATTATTTCTTGCCCAAACTTACGTCCAACAGATATGTGGTATTAAAATTTTTATGTCATTTAATTCCTGCTTGAAATCACGTCCACAAGTTTTTCATTACAAGGTATTTAAGGATGGTCATTCCTTGTTTATATGTGTATTAAAATGTTTATTTCTATTGAAATAAATGATTGCTTATGGTTTCACAATTATGCTTGAAATGTGATGAAACATGAATTTATACGATTTTTCATTTAAATGGTGTTTAAAGAGGGATGGTGCAAAGAATTCTCTACATGACAATGACAAGTTCCATGTGTAAGAGGGTATATAATGCCGGGGTGACTAAAAGTCCTGCATGGAATGGAAATCGAGTAGGCTAGTCGAGGTAGTAAGTGGACAAGGAGTCTCCCTTGACGTCGCCAAGTCAGAAGGTCCGGCGCCAAGGATGGAAAGGATCATGTCGTGAAAGAGGGTTCCCCGTGCTAGCGTACCGTCACATGAAGGATAACGTCATCAATGGAAATGATGAATTTGCACATCCAAAGTTTATGAAATGTTTACCAAAGTGTTTATGTGAAAAACGTTTGAGGACGTATAAACGTCCGTTTCCAACAAGGTTTAATTAGAAAAATGGTTTAGGACGTATGAACGTCCAATGTCAAAATGATTTATATGGAAAAACGTCTTTTCGTGGACATGAGAATGTCCATTGTCAAATATTGTTTATGTCAAGATGTTTTGGGACATACAATATCCCTTGGCCAAAATAATTTATGAGAAAAATATTTTAGGAAATGACTTTCAAGAAAAGTCTTGTCCCAAAATACTTGCTTACTGAGTTATCACTCACATTTTGTTTTCCAAACCTCAGACAGGTACTGGAGGACTCAAGGGGTCGAGGACCTAAGGAATGGGGAAAAGGTACGAGATAGTACCATGTGGGCTAAAAGGATTAGTCATGGTGAATGGAATGATATGAATGGAAGTATTCAGGTATGCTGACGTATATGAACTTGTTTATTGGACCACATAGAACTTATAATTCTACATAAGTTCACATTCGCATCAACATACCTTAGAACTTTAATTCATGCTACCCCATTTCTTATAGCCCACTTGGCTACCATCACGTACCTTTCTTCTCCTGCTTAGGTTCGCAACCTCTTGAGTTTCCCGGTGCCTGTCTAAGGTTTGGAAAAACAAAACGTGAGTGACAACTCAGTAAGCAAGCATTTTCTTATTAAGGCAAGACTTCCTTGAAAACCTTTTTTATAAACATCTTGAACACCTTTTTCTTGAGGATATTTATATGTTCCAAAACATTATCATGAAAAAAAACATTATCATAAAATCCTTGTTCATAAGGACAGTTCCATGTCCTTGAATATTTTTCATAAACATTATTCTTAAAATCATTTACAAGCCACGTCTGGGCTTGTTTAGGCAAAACATATATGTTTTTCCCTCCTTAGTTAATTTCCTTTGATCTTAGATGAACATTTCTAATGTTCAAAGACCTTTACTAAAACCGTATTTTGCCAGTGGACGTTTTACTTCCAAAATATTTTTCTCATAAATCCTTTGGCAAAGAAGGACATGCTCATGTCCTAAAACATCATTTACATAAGCCTTTCTCGGCAAAGGACATTTTTGTGTCCAAAAATATTTTTCATCATAAAATCCTTTAGCCAAGAGACATTTAATGCCTCAAAATATTTTTCACATAGCTTCCTTTGGCAATGGACATTCATATGTCCTAAAACACCTTTTATTAAAACACTTTGGCATTGGACATTCTCATGTCTAACCATTTTTCCCATATAAATTTTTTTTCATAATCCCCATCTTGGGGCTTGTTTATAGCAAACAAGTCATAAATCCTTTTCATGAAAACTTTTGCATAGAAACTATTTCTTTTTATTCTTAATATTTACACATTTTGTGTAAAATACCTTGCTTTTAGGGTAACTTATGCATAATGGCTCATAGAAATCCAATTTAGGATAATTTTTGGTATAAATGCTTTTATATCCCAATCTTTGGGCTTTTGGAAAGCAAAACGTATGCAAACACATTTCTCTCCATCTAGTAGTGACACTTAGCAAGTGATCATGCTACATTTTGGAAGAGAATCCTTAACAGCATGCTAGCCAGGTGGATGTTTATTTATCCTACTCCCATCTCAGGGAGGGCGCCGCTGGCACTCCTGCCATCCCTTAGCGACTTGGCCTTATGTAGAGTGGGACCCGGTCATCCCAATCGTGCTCTACAACCTGCCTGTTCCTTGTACTGGTGCACCGTACATTATTATGACGGACCGCAGCCCGTTTGGTTGAAAGAACCACAGACCGTAGCTTATGTCCTTTTAAACCGGGATCACAGACCTCTGTCTACATCCATAACACACAAAAATCTTAGACCGAAGTCTATATCTTTAAAAATTATTTTCAAAAATACATCACAGACCGCAGTCCGTGTCAACTTGTAAGCGATCGCACCCACTTTAACAAGTTCTTATTTGAAATCAAATTTTAGGATGACCTTCCTTAAATTCTTTTAGAAACATTTTGAGTAAAATATTTTGATAAACATTTGAAATGTTTGAAAAATAATACATCTTAAAATCCTTATAAAAGAATTTCAAAACCTTTGAATTTTCAAAATTAAACCATTTTATGAAATCAACATAGGAGGTTGGTCATCCTTAAATCCCTTTCAACACATCCGTATAAACATTTTTTTCAAGATATTTTCAATATAGATTTCCTTATCTAAAGAAAATCAAAACTTTTCGAATATCATTTCAAAACATATGAACAATGTCCAAATCATCATTTATTATTTAATTATCATGACCTAGCAAAACAAATCTTTTTCATAATTCAAATCTTCTTTTTCCTTTTTCTAAACATAATTATTTATCATAAAATATCATAAAAGAAATTCAAAACTTATTTACATTTGTTTCTTTGTGAAAAAGGGCGAAATTTCCTTTTTCTTATAAAATAATTTTGAAACAACATCATAAAAAACTTGTTTACTTAAAAGTAAATTCTTAAAAAAAATCATCGACATAAAACATGAAATATTTTGAAAACATTATCATGGAGAACTTGCTTATTTATAAGAAAATTTTTCAATCCATTAATATAAAGCATTGCCAATCCATGGCAACACTTGCGATAAATTCTTTATCTTAAAATCATTGTTTGCTTCCCATGAAGCAATCCTTGAGGCTTTTCCTTAAAGCTGTCATTTTTCAAAACTTATTGTTTTGCATTAAAGCCATCATTTTCAAAATTTGTGCTTGCCCATTCGTTAAAACATAATCATAAAAGCATTGACATAATCATCATTTCACACATATAGAGAAAAATCCATAATTTGAAAAGTTTGCTTGCTTACCTGAGATCGCTATAATCCTTCTCCCATTCTTCTCCTTGCCTTTGCCTAGATAAATGAAAATAACATTTCATTTATTTGCATCATCTTCAAATACTTATATTCCTTTTGTTTTTCAACCTATATAAATCCATTTGGACTTATATTAGACTAACTTAGCCCACTTGTCTTTCAAGTTGGGTGTTCATACGTATCATAACCTATACATCACATTATTCATTTTTAATACCCTTATGTAGGGTAAACTTACATACATGTAATAATCTTTCATTAAATCATTATTTGGAGGTTCATTACCTAAATTTATCATTTTTCACACATCGTTGCTCATTTTAAGCACCCATTGTTGCCTTAAGCCTCATTAATTAATCCCAAAGTTTGAGATTAACATCATGAAATTATAAAGAGAAATATATTCACAAAATTTATCATATTTTTATGCATTTTGTCACAAAATCACATTACATAAGTTATTTATCACCTATGCATGTTTATCCTTGCACAAATGCCCATTTGGCAACACATATATTAGGCATTTCATAAAATTTCCCAAGTCAGAAATTTGGTCACTAATTCAGGATGATAATTACCCATAATTACAAATTTGTTTAGGATATTTTTATGGGATTTAAATCCACTAATCATAGGTTTCCAAAACAGCAACTTTGGAACCCATTTTTCACACGTTTAACGTGTATCTTGACACATAACCCTAAAAAGTTTTATAAATCCGAATTTTCAGCAATTATTCCAACTTTTCCTAACCAAAATTTAGGTTATTAACATATATATCAATTTGGATCATTTATACGTAGGTTTCATATTTCTTTTTGATTGTTTTCTCCAACTATCCACATATGCTGAAATCAGGCGTACTGAAATCTCTAAATATTTATTTATAATAAAATCAAGGTATTTAATTCTAAAATTTCTATCATACATCAATAAATACATGAATTATCTTTCATAAATATTTCATCACAAAATATTAACATTATATATTTATTTTGGCATTTTCACTGTGCTGGACAGTATTGTGAGTTTAGGGTCAGCCCTAATCACGAGAATTATGGGGCATATGTATACCCATCAAAACCTAATTTTTATTTTTTTTTTGTGATACTTAATATGTTTTATATATTCTGTAAACTTTTCCGCCCAAAATTCCTTTTATAAAAATTATTAAAAATCATTTTCTACAGCTGATCCTGTCACCCATTTTACCCTGTTGAGGTTAATCTTCTCGGATTTTTAATTTCAAACTAAATTATCCTTTTAAGCTGAAAATTTTTTCTTTCCTTAATCACGCCATCATGATTCTTCTCAAAAAATTGTATACTACAATTCATCCATTTACTATCCCGTTCATATTTTAGTTTACAACATCATAAAATTTCCAGATTTGAGGTATAAAATCAAAATAATCATATACTTACTTGATTAAATGGGTAATACCTCCTTTTCCCCTTTCTTTTTCCTTCTTTTTCTTACTTCTTGTCTGGGCTAGATGTTGGACGTGAGCTGCTGCCTTGGGGTACACAAAAGTGTAAATAACGGGAATAAAAGGCAACATTTTTATGCAAATGTAGTTATGAAAATGGTTTTTGTATTTTATTTGCCTTGTTTGCTATAAACCAGCCCCAAGACGGGGATTATGAAAAAGATTTATGTGAAACTTGGATTGGACATAAGAATGTCCTTTTCTAAAGAGCCTAAATGATAAGGGTTTATGGACATGAGAATGTCCAATGTTAATGTGTTGGAAATAAAAAGTGTTTTAGGACATATGAATGTCCATTGCCAAAGGAAGCTATATGAAAAAAATTTTGAGACATAAAATGTCTCTTGGCTAAAGGATTTTATGATGGCTTATGTTAATGATGTTTTAGGACATGAGGATGTCCTCCTTTGCCTAAGGATTTATAAGAAAAATGTTTTGGACGTAAAACGTCCACTGGCAACCGATGATTTCATGTAATGGTTATGAACATTAAAAATGTCCATATAAGATTAAAGGAAACTCATTAGAGAAGGTAAAACGTATATGTTTTGCCTTAACAAGCCCAGGCGCGGCTTGTAAATGATTTTATGAATGAATATCTTATGAAAACATTCAAGGACATGGAATTGTCCTCATAAACAAAGGATTTCACGATGATATTTTAGGACATATACATGTCCTCAGGAAAAAGGTATTTCCGATGTTTATGAAAAAGGTTTTCAAGGAAGCCTTGCCCTAAAGATAAAATGCTTGCTTACTGAGTTGTCACTCACATTTTGT
Organism: Annona cherimola; assembly: GCA_030490835.1. NCBI lineage: Eukaryota > Viridiplantae > Streptophyta > Magnoliopsida > Magnoliales > Annonaceae > Annona > Annona cherimola. The sequence goes on along the minus strand of CM059972.1, from coordinate 41,169,321 downwards.
TTTCTCAACCCTTAGACAGGTACCAGGGAAACTTAGAAGGTTGCGAACCTAAGACGAGAAGAAAAGTACGTGATGATAGCCATAAAGGCTATGAGGAATGGAAAAACATGAATATGATAAGGTAAGCTAATGTGTATGTGAACTTAATTAGAAGTTTAAGTTGTATATGATTCAAATATTGAATATATGAATGTATGGATATGAAAATGTGATGCTTAAGTTAAGAAATCTTTCACTGTAGAAAGGCATGAAAAGATGCTACGTATTTATGTATATTTGAACTTAGTTAGAGTTCTAAGTTCCATGGGAATTAATGACTGAATGTATGCAAATATGATGTGTACAATGATTGATTGTATAATGACAGGGATGAAAACATATTATGAATGAACATGATGAATTTCATTACAAGTGAAATGTCACAATGTGTGATGATTGTCATGTCAAGTTATGAATGATGATCGATTCATAGTGGACTCATCCATATCATCATAAAATTTGTCATACAAGTATCTTTACTTTCATATTATAGGCAGCATATATATTCATAAATAGAAATTCACGTAAAATTTTATACATAATCACTTATCTATTTACATCATACATAATCAATCCCATTTCATTATAAGTAGTACATTCATCTATTCATTCTTCAAACATACCAATTTCTTTTAGCTTTGCTCCTTCCGTCGAGCCTTAAACCTGTCTAAGGTTGGGAAAACAAAACGTGAGTGATAACTCAGTAAGCAAGCATTATTTTTTTCATTTAAATGCATCCCTTGCCTATTCGGTAGGGGACACTTATCAAGTAATCAACTACCAATAGGAAGAAACCTTTTAAAGAAATTTACTTTATAATACACTCATAAATCTTTGTACATGTCCCCATTTCGAGAATTTTCAAAGGTGATGTCTATGCATCTAAACCATTTTTCATGGAGACAATTGTTTGTCTAAAAATAGTTTTCATCTATCATGAGGATATGTCTATATCCAAAAATATTTTTCATATGGAATGAGGACAATTATATGTCCTAAAATATTTTTCTTATAACCTTTTGCCCATGAAGACATTTACTTGTCCCAAAACATCATTTATTTAATTTTCTTTATAACCCAACTCGGGGTTATTCAAAAGCAATGCATGTGCATAGAAATATTTTATCTAGGCAAACATTCTCATGTCCAAAAACGTTTTTCCATATAAGACACCTTTAACCCGCATATGGTATCTTTTGAAAACTAAACATAAATCCATTTAAAGCCAACACAAATCCATTTAAAACCAAACAGAGTAGGTGCCTATTTTGGGACTTTTCAAAACATAGGGAACATATGTATGTTCCAAAAACATATGGATTTGTGTCTTTGACCCTCAGGTTGGTGACACTTAACAAGTGATCATCCTTCCCTAGGAAAGAAACCTTCATGAGACACACGCGAGCCAGGCGTCTGCTCATGAACTTACTCCCATTTCAGAGAGGGCGCCGCTGGCCTCCAGCCTTCTCCTAAGCGACTCGGCTACAGGTAGAGGTGAGCTCTGGTTCTCGATCATTTTGGTCCGTAACTGCCTCAATCATGAGCCTAGTACATCGTTTTGCGCACACTCGTATGCTAGCAATGATTTTCACAAAACTTAGCACAATCATTTGACTGTGCCCTTTTTCAAGCCTCGGCTTGATATGTATAAAGCCAACTTAGTCTGCAGACTATGCCCTTCTCGAATTGAGAACTGGGCATGATTGTTTTGAAAAGAAAATAAAATATTTTAAACCACTCAGTCCACAGACTATGCCTTTCTCAAATTGAGAACTGGACGTGGTTGTTTTGAAAATAAAATATTTTTTGTAAATTATTTTGCAAATCCTGATGTTAAGATGACCACCCTTAAAGAGTTTAGCAATGTTTTGATAAATCCATTTTACGAAACATTTGAAATATTTGAGAAGACAATATTTTGCAAAACTTTAATGATTTGCTAAACAACTTTCGAAATTCTCATTTTAAGAAGCTTTTGAACTAATTGAAAACTCACGGAGACAAAACTTTTCTTAGTAACATTTTTATGAGCAAAATATATCCAACTCACTTCCATCCACTATAATGGCATTATCTGTCTTGTCCACGTCACTTCCTTGTTATTTATATATATATATATAGGAGTTTACAAAATCTTTTGGTCATTATTTAAACATAAAATCCACCAAATCATTTTGTAGAACTGGCCATCCTTAAATCTTTTTGGAACATCAGAGTAAAACATCTTCAAAGTATTACAACTCTAAGAGTTGAAAAGCACCTTGATAGGTTATTTCAAAACATCTACATGAATCTCAAAACACGTATATAAATTCAATTTATGACATTTAATGAAAACCATTTCAAAACATTTATTTATTTCTAGAAACCATTTTGTAAAAATTATATTTTTCAATAAAACTCCTTATAAACCACACTTGTATTAACTTGCTTATATTAAAATCATCTTAAAACCCACATCATATTTTCAAGACTTGACCTTGCTTACTCTGTAAGCAATTCTCCACATCATTAATATAAACATGATCAAGTAATTTTAATACTTGAATATAAACATTATGCTCGAAAATTCTCTTACTTATCTCGTAAGCAAGTATGAAACCAACTTATTAAAACAAGTTCATAAAATTCATAAAATTCCTTTGAAACAATATTTTGGAAAGCTCGCTTGCTTACTTGTAAGAAAACTCTTTAAAATTATTAATATAAAGCATTTCCAATCTTGGCAACACTTGTGATAAAATAATTATTTTAAGAAGTATTGCTCGTTTCCCATGAAACAATCCTTAAGGCATTTTATTTAAGCTATCATTTTCAAAACATAGGAGGAAATCAATATTTTGGAAAGTTCGCTTGCTTACCTTGATCACGTGAGCTTCCCGGGTCAACCCTTTATTTGCCTTTGCCTATACATGTAGAATGATATAATATTCATGTAAATTCCATTTGCTTGCATTCACTTAGTTTTCCAACCCATTTTCATAAATATACATAACCCGCCTAATCTCCAAGTCGGGTATACATATTTTACACATTTATGTATCTCAATCATTCATTATGCCACATATTAAATTCTCATATATTAATCTCAAAATTTGAGATTATCAATTCAGCAATGAATTTCACGTTTTTCCTTCATATTTTAACATATTTTTGCATTTTAATATTTTACATAATGCATTTATCATCTTATCATGTGCACTGCTTCACATATGTGCGTCTAACAGCGTCTAATTCATAAATCCGAAATTTCAGCAATTAATCCAACTTTTCCTAACCCAAATCTAGGGTATTAACATATATATAAATCTGGATCATTTCTGCATAGGTTTCATATTTCTTTTTGATTTTTTTCTCAAACTATCCACATATGCTGAAATCAGGCGTACTAAATTCTCAAAAACTTGAATTAATATCAAATCAAGTAGTTTTGATCTGAAATTTCTATCATACATCAATAAATACATGAATTATCTTTCATAAATATTTCATCACGAAATATTAACATTATATATTTATTTTGGCATTTTCACTGTGCTGGACAGTGTTGTGAGTTTAGGGTCAGCCCTAATCACGAGAATTATGGGGCATATGTATACCCATTAAAACCTAATTTTTATTTTTTTCATGTGATCATCAATATGTGTTATATATTCTGTAAACTTTTCCGCCCAAAATTCCTTTTATAAAAATTATTAAAAATCATTTTCTACAGTTGATCCTGTCACCCGTTTTACCATGTTGAGGTTAATCTTCTCGGGTTTTTAATTTGAAACTGGATTATCGTTTTAAGCTGAAAATTTGGTCTCCTTCATATTTTAGTTTACAACATCATAAAATTTCTAGATTTGAGGTATAAAATCAAAATAATCATATACTTACTTGATTAAATGGGTAATCCCTCCTTTTCTCCTTTCTTTTCTTCTCTTTTCTTCCTCCTTGGTGGCCTAGGGCTGGGACGTGAGCTGCTGCCTTGGGGTGCAAGTTTCAGCACTTAGAAAAATTTCCAAATCCCTTCTCTCACACATGGACGTGCCCCCTTAATAGAGCTGGATTTTCCAGCTTGTGGGCCCCACTTGTCACCTCATTTGTGCTAATTCCAATTCAATTCTATGCCCTTAACTGACATGGCAACTTGTGGGCCATTTAAATTAATTTTTCCTTAATTAAAAATTCACTAATCATCCATTGCATTAAACCATCTCAAATCTGTCCACCAGATCACGTCTACAATCAACTGTTGTTTTCAAATTTTTTTCAACGAATTTTGCAGAAATTAAATTCACATTTATATTCCCTAATACCTAGGCTAATTATCCACGCATTTATCAATTTTAAAAAATAAAAAAAATCACATTTTGGCCACTTGAACGGTCACACTTTTCTGCTCCTTTTTCTGATGCCTGCACATGTTCCTCTTTTGCAGCAGCTTATCTCATCAAAATTAATTTTTTTCCAGCTTTATTTAATCACTCATTTAATTACCTAGTAGTGTAGGGCATTTAGGGTCATTTTAGCTTAATAAAAAATTTTATAAAATATGCATAGAGCTGCCAAACCGTCCACATCATCCAAGAGGCATGTTGCTGTCCATTTTTGCTTTTCCCATTCAACGGTCCAGATCTGCCCTTTTAGATCCGAATTTTACTTCAATTTAATGCAAAATTATCCTCATTAACTCATATTTGACTTTGGGTATTTATTTTATTATATAAATTTCACAAAATGAAACTATAGGGCTGCTTGGACGTCCCTAGATGCCACCTATTCCATGCTCCTTTTGCACCATTTAATTATGCATTTAATTAAAAGATAATTGCAGGGATTTTCTTATTTTTAGTAATTTACATAATATCCTACAAATTACCCCCTCTTGACACCTCAAATTTGTCTTTATGCATTAGATTATTTTACTCATTTCCATCATAAATGTTATTTACTTTTTAGTTTGAAAAGTCAAACCCTTATCACACGACGGGTTCTTAATTGGATCTTGTTCAATTTTTTTTCATTTTTTTCTTTTTCTTTTCTTTCATCACATAAACATATACTCATCATCATTCATAATGGACTTATCCATATCATCATAAATTATCAACTTCTCATATTATTCATAACTTTATAACTTCATACAACCAATGTCTTTTTCATCTATCCCATTAGGGAATCTATTCATACAAAAATCTACTAACCTTTGTAGATTCCTCTTTTCCTTTAGCAACACATGCCCTTCATCTCTTGACTTTCCCTACACCTGTCTGAGGTTGAGCAAACAAAACATGAGTCGAAACTCAATAAGCAAGCATTTTTCATTTTAAATGCATTCCTCTCCATTCGGTAGAAGACACTTACCAAGTGATCAACTACCAACTGAATAGAAACCTTTTCGTAAACCATTTTTGGAAACCTTTCATAAACCATTCATGTAAATCATTCGTAAATTCATTTCTCTTCATTCAATAGGAGACACTTAGCAAGTGATCAACTATCAATGGAATAGAAACCTTTTCATAAATATTGGATGTGCAAATGCTTCCTTTCGACTCCTGACATAAACCTTCGTGTGCGGGTATGCTAGCCCAGGGAACATCTCACATAGCATGGTCCAATATACCGGCTGTCTCTGAGTTGGCCTCATCAAGGGGAACCTCTTTTCCTCTTGACGCCTACATGGTTCCTACATGCATGACTTTTTATTTTTCCGGCATTATATACCTCTTACACTAGGTGACTTGTCATTCTCATGTAAAGAATTATTTGCACCAACCCTTTAAAACATCATTTCAAATCCATGTTTTGCCCTGATCACACGGCGAGTTCTTAATTTGATCTCGTCCAACTTTTTTTCCATTTTTTTCTTTTTCTTTTCTTTCATCACATAAATATATACTCATCATCATTCATAATGGACTTATCCATATCGTCATAAATGATCAACTTCTCATATTATTCATAACTTTATAACTTCATACAACCTATGTCTTTTTCATCATATCCCATAGGAAATCTATTCATACAAAAATCTACTAACCTTTGTAGATTCCTCTTTTCCTTTAGCAACACATGCCCTTCATCTCTTGGCTTTCCCTACACCTGTCTGAGGTTGGGAAAACAAAACATGAGTCGAAACTCAATAAGCAAGCATTTTTCATTTTAAATGCATTCCTCTCCATTCGGTAGAAGACACTTACCAAGTGATCAATTACCAACGGAATAGAATCCTTTTCGTAAACCATTTTTGGAAACCTTTCATAAACCATTCATGTAAATCATTCGTAAATTCATTTCTCTCCATTCAATAGGAGACACTTAGCAAGTGATCAACTATTAATGGAATATAAACCTTTTCATAAACATTGGATGTGCAAATGCTTCCTTTCCACTCCTGACATAAACCTTCATGTGCGGGTATGCTAGCCCAGGGAACATCTCACATAGCATGGTCCAATACACCGGCTGTCTCCGAGTTGGCCTCATCAAGAGGAACCTCTCTTCCTCTTGACGCCTACAGGGTTCCTACATGCATGACTTTTTATTTTCCCGGCATTATATACCTCTTACACCAGGTGACTTGTCATTCTCATGTAAAGAATTATTTGCACCATCCCTTTAAAACATCATTTCAAATCCATGTTTTGCCCTGATCACACGGCGAGTTCTTAATTGGATCTCGTCCAACTTTTTTTCCATTTTTTTCTTTTTCTTTTCTTTCATCACATAAACATATACTCATCATCATTCATAATGGACTTATCCATATCGTCATAAATCATCAACTTCTCATATTATTCATAACTTTATAACTTCATACAACCTATGTCTTTTTCATCATATCCCATAGGAAATCTATTCATACAAAAATCTACTAACCTTTGTAGATTCCTCTTTTCCTTTAGCAACACATGCCCTTCATCTCTTGGCTTTCCCTACACCTGTCTGAGGTTGGGAAAAGAAAACATGAGTCGAAACTCAATAAGCAAGCATTTTTCATTTTAAATGCATTCCTCTCCATTCGGTAGAAGACACTTACCAAGTGATCAACTACCAACGGAATAAAAACCTTTTTGTAAACCATTTTTGGAAACCTTTCATAAACCATTCATGTAAATCATTCGTAAATGCATTTCTCTCCATTCGATAGGAGACACTTAACAAGTGATCAACTATCAATGGAATAGAAACCTTTTCATAAACATTGGATGTGCAAATGCTTCCTTTCCACTCCTAACATAAACCTTCGTGTGCGGGTACGCTGATAACTCGTATTTTTACGAGTTATCATGGCCCATTTCAGACTTAATTTGTGTGTTAGTTTGAGAGATTAGGCTTAGTTTGCACTCTTTTAGCTTAATTTTCATCCGCTTTGCATTTCAGGAGCATTAATTAGTTTTTAGGCAATTTTAGCATTATTTAGGCATTTTTAGTTTATTTATTTAGTTTTTCCATTTTTTATAGGAAGGACAAGACATACGGCAGTAGAGCGGACGAGTTGAAAGCAAGCTGAGGCATCCAGAACCAGAGAGTTAGCGCCTAGGCGCCACCCAAGGGCGCCTAGGCGCCAATACTCTACAGCAAACTCAAGTCAAGAACCACAAATCACATGATGCAGTCTAGGGAGTTGGCGCTTAGGGCCAGTGTAGAAATTCCTAGGGTTTCTAGAATGTGTCCAGGCTGCTTAGCACATAGAGAGTTGGCACCTAGGCGCCCAGGCACCAATACACATTCGAAAGCAAATATTCCAGTGCGTAAGTTGCGCAACAGGGGACTTTATATATAGATCCTAGGGGTTCGCGCGTGAAGAAAAGAAGGAGGAAGAGCTGGAGAATGAACTACAGTGCAAGAGAAAGCGGGAATCAAGATTAAAGCTCGGATTGAAGAAGGAATTCAAGTCCCGTTAGTGGAAACTGCCGAAAAACAGTTTTTTCTTATTCTTTCTAATTTTCTTTCTCTTCCTTATGGATACTTTTTATTTGGATGTATTGGATGTTAAGATCATGTCTTTGAGCTAAATCTCCATTAGATGGATAGTTAGGATGAATTGAATTCTAAACTGTATTGTTTCTTGGTTCTTAGAATATTTAGGAATGAATATTTAAGCTTATATATATGATTGCATATAATTTACCTTTGCATGTGTGAGTTTAATGCTTTTACAAGATTAGCTACCTTGTAAGATGATTTAATTGCTCTATTTACCCTTGAAAAAGGGAGATATTTGCCAGATCCATGTGCAAGGCACAGGTTTCAACCTTTGTGTAAGGAGAGTTGTTTAACGGATAGGAATATACCGTTAAACCCAGTGTATTCATTATGCAAGTTATAAACTTATCAATTTCACTTTATTTAATGACATGGGAACATAGCACTTAAATAGGGTGTAATTAGCTTTATATACTGTTGGAAGACATATATGAAGATATATGAACTTGGGCTAATAAATTCATATGCAATCCGCTTAACAGGAACCAGAGCAATATAGTTTAGATTCAAGGATTCCGATCTATCCATCTGTCATCCCTAATCAGTAAACTCGCTTTGAGTATCCAGTAGTCTCGTGATCTCTACTCTTATATCTGTTTCACAATCGTTAGCTTAGTTAATTCACAAAACTAGAATTTCACAACCCTCGAAAGCAGTTAAGCTAAATAATAATTCCAGTTAACAATTCCTCGTGGGAACGATACTCTACTCACTCTTTATTACTTGACATGACACGTATACTTGCGTAAATAGCGAGCAATTTAATAGACATATACGCAGCTCGTCATGCGCTAGCCCAGGGAACATCTCACATAGCATGGTCCAATACACCGGCTGTCTCCGACTTGGCCTCATCAAGGGGAATCTCTCTTCCTCTTGACGCCTACATGGTTCCTACATGCATGACTTTTGATTTTTCCGGCATTATATACCTCTTACACCAGGTGACTTGTCATTCTCATGTAGAGAATTATTTACATCATCCCTTTAAAACATCATTTCAAATCCATGCTTTACTTTTCAATCCATGTATGAAAATGCAATGCATTCATTCACACATAACATTTCTTTGCCTCCACCTCTGGGGAGGACGCCGTCGGCACACAGCCCATACGACTCGACAATAGTGAAGGGGGACCCTCTGATCCGCTTTCTACCTCCACAAAAGCCTCTTCTTTATACATCATACATGTGCACATGTCCATGAACATCATATGATATCAATATGCCGGCATGACTTTTCATAAAAACTCATAAACATTCATCATTTCAAAACGTTATAGGAATGGCCACCCTTAAACACATTTCATAAATACTTGAGAATAAAATCACATTTTTAAAGTTGTGCTTGCTTACAAATCATCATTTTCGAAAGGATTGCTTGTTTACAATGAAACAATAAAATCATATTTTCAAAGTTGTGCTTGCTTACAATGAAGCAATAAAATCACATTTTAAAAATGTTTGCTTGCTTACAAATCATCATTTTCAAAAGGATTGCTTGCTTACCTCCTCAGTCGGTGTCCTCCACCTTTTCCTTTTCTTTTTCCCTATACAAGGAAAATTGATATTTTATCCATCCATTCCAAGTCTTAGGTTGTTTTCCATGGTTGCTTTATAACCATTCATTACCTCATTCCCATAGAGGTTAATCTTATAAAGATACTCGGTCATTACCCATTTATATGGATTTTTATCCATAAATTCTTTAAAAATTCCATCCATATATCCTCATAAAATATAAAAATAAATCTCAATTTTTCCCAAATTCACGTTGTTTACTGTTCATGGTTACTGTAGCAAATCATTGTAGTAGATTACTGTTCACTATCACTGTCATGTGGTACTGTTCTCGTTTACTGTTCACCCGTGGTTACTGTTCACAGCACCGTGCGTTACTGTTCATGGGTTCCAAAAATTGACATTTTTTCCGAAAATAAAAAATACCATGACATAGTTTATGCTTAGTATATCATGGAAAATTTCATATATTTTGAATTTATCATCATTTACTTGGCTAAATAAATCATTTTCTTCATATACTAAAAATCAACATAAATTCACTTAAGCATAATCCTTAATTCCAAAAATCATGGGATTAATATACCATCATTCCAACATCATATTTATCATAATTATACATCCCAAATCATCATTTATCAAATTTGGAGCATTATTTTCACATATCATATGCTATCTTCCCGAATGCTCTATCTTTGCTCCAACTTTGCTCCAAATTTTTGATGTTTCGGCATAATTCCAAATAAGCATTATAAATTTACTTATTTTCTCATGCTTAGGCATTATCTAAGCATGTTTTTACCTTACTTAATACCCAAAAGAAATTTGGGAAGAAATCACTTACCCGAAGTGGAAATATCCCACTTTTCCTCGCACTTTCTCTTTCTAACTTCCTCCTCTTCTTTCTCCTCAAGGCTAAAACGTGGTGGGGGTTGAAAAATGCTCAAATGGAGCTGGGATGAAGTGCCTTGGATGTTCACCCCTGCCCCCAATTTATACTTTTTGATTTTTTATTAAATTGGAATTTACCCCCCTTGCTTGAGGTATTAAATTATAAATGTATTTTTTTCTAATTTCCAAAAGGTGCTTTGAGCCATGTGCAGCCACCCTAGATACTGTTCACGCCTCCCCTATGGCAGTCCTATTTTTTATAATTTTTGATTTATTAAAATCAATTGTTTTAGGCTAATTCAATCTTAGCCATTGATTTTGATGATGATGGATTTGGACCATTGGATTTGGCCCCAAAAGTCCATGCATGTCCACATCCTAGCTGCTCCTTGCGGATATGCATTTAATTTTTTAATTTTTAATTAATTAAAAATAACCCAAAAGTCAAATTATAATTAATGAAAAGTGAGCTACCTTTTTTATCTTCAAATGACGTTTAATCTTGACCTTTGATTCATAATTTTTGATCAATCTTGGACCATTCATCATGTCCATCATCATATTTTGGCCATCTATAAAAAATTTCGTCTCAATCCGACGTCCAGATTACAAGATATGAATTTTTCTTCATTTTCTTCACAAAAATCCATAAAAATCCGAAAATTATTATTTTAATCCAAAAAGCACTTTTGTCCTTTAGTGGGAAGCTTCCTTTTTCGTCTTTTATGATTAAGTTAATCCAAAGTGATTAACTCATCATTTCACTTTAACCACATGGTTACTATTCACGTGCACTATTCATCCGAATTTCATAAATAATTATTTTAACATCTATTCCTACATAATTTCATATTTCATGAATATATATTTCATTAATATATTACCTTGGGTTTTATACGTGTCTAAGATCGAGGTTTCACAATGTAAGGGAGGAAGAATTGTGAAACATTGATCTTGGACACGTATAAAACCCAAGGTAATATATTAATGAAATATATATTCATGAAATATGAAATTATGTGGGAATAAATGTTAAAATAATTATTTATGAAATTCGGATGAATAGTACAAGTGAATAGTAACATGTGGTTAAAGTGAAATGATGAGTTAATCACTTTGGATTATCTTAATCATAAAAGACGAAAAAGGAAGCTTCCCACTAAAGGACAAAAGTGCTTTTTGGATTAAAATAATAATTTTTGAATTTTTATGGATTTTTGTGAAGAAAATGAAAAAAAATTCATATATTGCAATCCGGACGTCGGATTGAGATGAAATTTTTTGGCCAAAATATGATGATGGACACGATGAATGGTCCAAGATTGATCAAAAATTATGAATCAAAGGTCAAGATTAAACGTCATTTGAAAATAAAAAAAAAGGTAGCCCACTTTTCATTAATTATAATTTGACTTTTGAATTATTTTTAATTAATTAAAAATTAAAAAATTAAGTGCATATCTGCAAGGAGCAGTTAGGATGTGGACAAGCATGGACTTTTGGGGCCAAATCCAATGGTCCAAATCCATCATCATCAAAAATCAATGGCTAAGATTGAATTAGCCTAAAATAATTCATTTTAATAAATCAAAAAATTATAAAAAAAAATAGGGCTTCCATAGGGAGGCGTGAACAGTGATCATGAATAGTAATCTGCTACAGTTATTTGCAACAGTAACCATGAACAGTAAATAGCGTGAATTTGGGAAAAATTGATATTTATTTTTATATTTTATGAGGATATATGGATGAAATTTGTAAAGAATTTATGGATAAAAATCCATATAAATGGGTAATGACCAAGTATCTTTATAAGATTAACCTCTATGGGAATGAGGTAATGAATGGTTATAAAGCAAGCATGGAAAACAACCTAAGACATGGAATGGATGGATAAAATATCCATTTTTCTTGTATAGGGAAAAAGAAAAGGAAAAGGTAGAGGACACCAACTGAGGAGGTAAGCAAGCAATCCTTTTGAAAATGATGATTTGTAAGCAAGCAAACCTTTTTGAATTTTATTCTCAACTATTTATGAAATGTGTTAAGGGTGGTCATTCCTATAATGTTTTGAAATGATGAATGTTTATGAATTTTTATAAAAAGTAATGTCAGCATATTGATATCATGTGATGTTCATGGACATGTGCACATGTATGATGTATAAGGAAGATGCTTTGGTAGAGGTAGAAAGCGGATTAAAGGGTCCTCCTTCACTATTGTCGAGTCGGATGGGCTGTGTGCCGACGGCGTCCTCCCCAGAGGTGGAGACAAAGAAATGTTATGAGTGAATGAATGCATTGCATTTTCATACATGGATTGAAAAGTAAAGCATGGATTTGAAATGATGTTTTAAAGGGATGGTGCAAATAATTCTCTATATAAGAATGACAAGTCACCTGGTGTAAGAGGTGTTGGAAACAATTAATGAAAAATATCCAAACCATGTGATTTGATGATTAACAACACAATTTGAGTAAATATTAGCTACTAATCTGTTTGTGCAATGTTTAAGGATATAAAAATAAGGTATGCAAAGAATAACAAATCAAGTTGATCTCCAAGTCGACTCAGACATCGACTTAGGCGAAGTCGATCCCGAAGTCGACTCCAGCAGCGATTTCAAATGACAATTCTTGAACAGCGTGAAATTAAGGACTTGGATATACTGAAGTCGCAGGTGAAGTCGACTCTACTTGCGACTTGGGTGAAGTCGCAGACGAAGTCAACTCCAGTATCGACTTCAAGATGCAATTTCCTTCTAGCCTTGAAATTAGATTTCCAAGATTCTGAAGTTGCAACCAAAGTCGACTCCAGCATCAACTTCAGATGGGCAGTGCGGATTTTCAGAATTTCAAGTCGAAGGCAGATTTTTAAAATTTCAAGTCGAAGGCCAAGCCGACTTCAAGATAGACTTGAGTCAAATTGAAGATGAAGTCGACTCAAATTTTTCAACTTGAATATATGAAGACTAATCAAAGTTTAAAGCAAGCAAGACACATGGATTCAACCATTCTAAATCAAAATTGGATTTGTTCATACAAGATTCGAGTTTTTCAAGTTCTTTAGACTTAAAGCTAAAGAAATTTTGTACAAATAACTTCCAAGTATTGAAAGACAAAAGAAGAAGAAGAAGTTAAGCAAGCAAGAGACACTTCAACAAAGATCAAACTGACTTGGCAAAAGAAAGAAGCCAAGTCACACCCGAAGTGGACTCCAAGATCGACTTGAAGCCAAGTCTCAGACCAAGTCGACCCAGAGGACAGACTTGGAAACTGAAGAACAGCTGAAGTCGCACACGAAGTCGACTCCAGCATGCGACTTGGGTGAATTCGCACACGAAGTCGACTCCACCTGCGACTTGGAGGCGTAACGTTCAAATTTTTGAATGTTAGAACATTTATTACGTGCCAACCAACTCTATAACGTTCAAAATTCTCCCTCCTCTATATATAGACACTCAAGCAAATGTGGAAATACAGAAGATACAACTGAAAAAGAGGAAAGAAGTGCTACTAAGAGTTTCAATCCACTTTTCTCTACAATTGAGTGATCTATACACTTTCAAAGGAAGAACAAGCTTCAAAGTTGCTGTTTTCTTCAACGCAATATGATTCGTTGCTTCTACAGATTCTTCCTCGAGCTAAAACTGCCTACACAAATCTGTAAAGTGTAGATTTCTTCTATTTCATCTTGTTATTTGATTTTGGTGCTTGGTTTGAGTTCGGTGTTTCAAACCAAGATATAGCAAGTAGGGTTGTGATTGGAGTATAACTCATCACCTACTTGTGTTGCTTGTTGTACACGCTCCCTAGAGCTAGAATCTAGAAGAGAGTGGAGGCTCTGGTTGTATATGCCTCCTAGAGCTAGAATCTAGAAGAGAGTGGAGACTCTAGTTGTATTCGCGGAATACATAAGTGGAACCCAAGTCACAAGGGAGTGTGAGCTTGGAAGAGTGGAGTAGGGAAAGGTTGCCCGAACCACTATAAATCTTTCTACTGTTTTTCATTTCCGCTTTCATTATCTTATTGCTTTCTATTTGTTTCATTAAAGGGGTTTAAACTAAACCGGGGTAAAATCTCTAATTAAAATTTTAAATTTTTATATACCCAATTCACCCCTCCCCTCTTGGGTAATTGTCATCAACTCAGGACCAACAAGTGGTATCAGAGCAGGTCTTTGAGTTTTACCAAAGAGATCTTTTGATATGGCATCCCAATCTACTTCCGTTCCCGCATTTGCCGAAGGCCAATCCTTTACTAGGCCACCATTGTTTGATGGGATTAATTTTGGATATTAGAAGCTACGTATGAAACAACTCATCATGACTATAGATATGGACTCTTAGATTGCAATCCAAGACGGTGTGACTTTGCCTATTGATGAAAGAGCTTCCAAATGGACCGATGAGAAAGTGAAAATTGTAAAGAGTAACGCCAAGGCTATGAATTCATTATTTTATGCTCTTACGGCTTCCGAATATGATAGAGTATCCTCTTGTTTAACTGCCAAAGAGATATGGGATACACTAACATCTATCTATGAAGGAACTTCTCAAGTTCAAGGGACAAGGAGAAATATTTTGATTGGAGAATTGGAAAACTTTAGAATGCTAGAAACAGAAAATATTTCTAAAATGTTTGCTAGATTTTGCAAGATTACTAATGCCTTGAAAGGGCTAGGAAAGGCAATTTTTGAATCTGAACAGGTCATGAAGATTCTAAAGGCACTACCCGAATCATGGACTCCAAAAATCACGGCAATAGAAGAAGCCAAGGACCTAAACACATTGAAGTTGGAAGACCTTATTAGCTCATTAATGTCACATGAGCTAATCAAGAAAAGAAACGAGGATCACCACAAAGGAAAAAGAGTCATCGCCTTGAAAGCTGCACAAGACTCGGATGACACCACCTCATCATCACAAAACGGCGATGAAATTGCCTTACTTACAAAACGATTCAGAAAATTTGTAAGAAAAGGTAGAAATTTCAAAAACTTTAAAGAAAGAAATTCTAAAGAGAAAAAGAAAGAATCAACAAAATGTTATCAGTGTGGTGGTTCGGAGCACATGCAAGCCCAATGCCCAACGCCCGAAGAAAATAAAGCAAAGGAGCAAAGAAAAGATTGAGGCGACAACAAAAAATTTCAAAGAAACAAAGGAAGAGACATGTACGTAAATGAAGAGAAATCTACAACATGTAGCTTTTCAAGTGAAGAACGTGAAGCAGATTGCGTAAGAATTTGTTGCATAGCAAATTCCGACATATGTTTTGCAGCCATGGAAATCTTGGAAGATCAAGCTACTTCAACGAACTGCACAAGTAGTCAAGAGGTAACCTCCAAATAAAAATCTTTTTCAATTGTCTCTTCTACAAATGAATGCCTCAAATGTGCTGAATTGGAAGAACTTCAACAAGCCTATGATTCATTATATGAGGAAATAAAGAAATTAGGAAACAAGTTTACAATAAAGAAAAGACAGTGTGATGCAGTAATAATTGTGAATGGTAAACTTGTTGAAAAGATAGATAAATTAAAAAGTGAAAAGAATACCTTGGAAATTGAGTTAGAGAAACTCAAAAGGGAAAATGAATCATTAAATGAATCGCTTGTCAAGTTTTCTAATCCAGGAGAAAATGTGAAAATGTTCTTGAAAATGACAACCCAAACTTGTAAGAAAGGACTTGGGTATAATACATTTGAGCAAGAGAAATCTAATGTTCCGAAAAACAACGCCAAACTCATTTATACTAAACCTAAGATAAATCAAGTAGTTTGGACCAAAATACCAACCGAGGAACAAATTACCAAATGGCTTCCTGTTTCTAGACTTCCGGGAGCTTGTAATTTTTGCAACAAGTTAGGACACAAGGTTTATCAATGCAAATTGAGAAAATTGCAAAACCTTGGTGCAAAATTAGTTTGGATGCCAAAAAGCATTGGATTTAGGCTTCAAAGGTAGACCAACATAGACTCCAAAGGATAACTAACCCAAATGGACCCATAAAATGGGTACCAAAAGGATGAGCTCCACTTGACTTAATTTTTATAGGTTTGTCTTAGAGCTAAGGCCAATAATATATGGTTATGGATGGTGGTTGCTAAAGACATATGACAGGAGAAAAAATACTGTTCCATAAGATCAACCCATGCAATGAAGGAATAGTAGCTTTCGGAAATAATGAAAAAGGTAAAATAAAGGGTAAAGGAAATGTTTATGGTATTTCAAATGCATGTATTGAAGATGTACTATTTGTTGAAGGACTCAAACACAACCTAATGAGTATTAGTCAATTATGTGATAAAGGATATAAAGTTGTATTTAAATCCTCTATATGTAATGTTTTTTATGATGAACACATAGTATTTAGTGGCAAAAGATATGAAAATGTATATTTGGTTTGCCTTGATGAACTAGAGGAGAAATGTCTAATGGCCATAGAAAATGATCCATGGATATGACATACAAGGCTTGGACATATAAATATGTCAAATATTAAAACATCGTGGAAAAAGAATCTAGTACAAGGGTTACCAAAGCTCAAATATGACAAGGATAAGATTTGTAAAGCTTGTCAACTATCTAAACAACCCAAAATGTCATTTTCCACCAAAAAAGAAATTTCAACTACTAGACCACTTGAGTTGTTACATATGGATCTTTATGGGCCATCAGACATTTTAACTCTTGGTGGGAAAAAGTACGTGTATGTAATTGTTGATGATTTTTCAAGATTTACTTGGATTATACTCTTAGTTAGTAAAGATGAAGCATTGTCTATGTTTGTCACGTTTTCAAATTTGGTGCAAAATGAAAAACAAAGTTCAATCATTTCCATTAGAAGTGATCATGGTGGTGAATTTGAAAATAATCGATTCATAGAATTTTGCAATGAAAAAAGAATTCACCATACATTTTCTGCACCAAGAACTCCTCAACAAAACGGAGTTGTTGAAAGGAAAAACCGAACAATACAAGAAATGGCTAGAACCATGCTAAATGAGAGTAAATTGTCCAAAAGATTTTGGGGTGAAGCTATAAGTATAACTTGTCATGTATTAAACCGAGTTACCATTAGAGCAATATTGAAAAAGACCCCACATGAACTTTGGAAAGGCAGAAAACCGAACATATCATATTTCCATACTTTTGGATGTACTTGTTATGTGTTAAATAATGGAAAAACAAATTTGGGAAAATTAGATGCCAAAAGTGATGAAGCTATTTTCTTAGGTTATTCATCAAATAGCAAAGCATATAGGATTTTCAACAAAAGAAATCAAATAGTAGAAGAATCAATACATGTTGTTTTTGATGAATTTAACCAAACTCCGATAAAGGAGGATGAACTAAGTGATGCAGATGATACAAAAGCAAAACAACAAGAACAACAAAAGGAAACCGAGCTCAAGCCAGAAAACTCAATGGAGGAAGAGGTAAGTGAAGGTAATGACTTCTACAAACCTCCAATTGATTTGAAATTCAAAAATGCCCATCTAATTGAGCAAGTCATTGGAAATATTTATGAAGGAGTAAAAACTAGGAGATTAAAGCAAAATATTTTTGGACAATATGCATTTGTGTCAAAAACTGAACCAACTACTATTGAACAAGCTCTTAATGATGAAAACTGGGTTATTGCAATGCAAGAAGAGCTAAATCAATTTGAAAGAAATAATGTATGACATTTAGTTCCTAGACCAAATGATTATACCATTATTGGTACCAAATGGGTATTTAGGAACAAATTGGACGAAAGCGGACTTGTAATAAGAAACAAAGCTAGACTAGTAGCCAAAGGGTATTCCCAGGAAGAAGGGATTGATTTTGAAGAATCATATGCACCTGTGACTAGATTAAAAGCCATACATATTTTACTAGAATTTGCTTCTCACATAAATTTCAAATTGTTTTAAATGGATGTGAAAAGCACATTTTTGAATGGGTTCTTGAATGAAGAAGTATATGTTGAACAACCCCTTGGATTTGAAGAAAATGATCAATCAAAATATGTTTATAAGCTGACCAAAGCATTATACGGACTAAAACAAGCCCCACGAGCTTGGTATGAAAGGTTAAATAGATTTTTAATTGATCATGAATTTGAAAGAGGAAAAGTTGATACTACTTTATTCATCAAGTATAAAAGTAAAAATATTTTAATTGTGCAAATTTATGTAGATGATATAATATTTGGTGCTATTGATGAAACTTTGTGCCAAGAATTTTCTAAGATTATGCAGAGCGAATTTGAAATGAGCATGATGGGAGAATTAAATTTCTTCCTTGGACTGCAAATCAAGCAACAAGCCGAAGGAATATTCATAAATCAGTCCAAGTACATCAAAGAAATGCTAAAGAAATTTGGAATGCAAACTAGCAAAGGGGCAAATATTCCAATGAGTTCAACAATCAAGATCGACACGGACGAAAATGGTAAATGTATCGATCAAAAGCTTTATAGAAGTATGATAGGATCATTGTTGTATTTAACTGCTTCTAGACCGGATATTCTTTTCAGTGTATGTATGTGTTCTAGATTCCAAGCATGTCCTAAAGAATCACATTTATTGGCTGTAAAAAGAATTTTTAAATATTTGATAAATACCACTAATCTTGGACTATGGTATCCAAAGGGGTCAACGATTGGTTTAATCGGTTACTGGGATGCGGATTTTGCCGGTTACAAAGTAGATAGAAAGAGTACTAGTGGAACTTGTCAATTTCTTGGAAATATGTTGGTTTCATGGAATTCAAGGAAACAAACTAGTGTTGCTTTATCTACGGCAGAAGCCGAATATATAGCCGCCGGGAGTTGTAGTGCCCAACTACTTTGGATGAAACAACAATTGAAAGACTATGATATTGATTATTATAACATTCCACTTAAATGCGACAATACAAGTGCAATTTGTTTAACTAAAAATCCAGTATTGCATTCAAGAACCAAATACATAGATGTAAGACATCATTTTATTCGTGAACATGTTGAAAATCATGATGTTTGTTTGGAATATGTGAAAACTGAGGATCAAATTGTGTGGCGCCCCGAACCGAGGCGTCCACTGGCCTTACTTCGGGATCTTGTCGATTGGTAAGTGTGAATCAGGATTGTTGCCCTGATCACGCGGCAGGTACTTAATTCGATCTCGTCAAAATTTTTTTTTTCTTTTTCTTTCATCACATAAAGACACATACTTATCATCAAATCTCAATTATCATTGATAACATTCATACTTATTTTTGTACAATAAAGGTTATTTTAACCTGAACATTTTATACATACATAATTTGAAAACTCCTTATCATATATTCATGTCATACCATATATGGATCAGCATATCATAAAATTTTCTTCATACCTTCTTTTTCCTTTTCTTCTTGGCCTGTGCTGTACCTGTCTATGGTTTGAAAAGCAAAACGTGAGTCGAAACTCAGTAAGCAAGCATTTTTTTCCATTTAAATGCATTTCTCCCGTTCAATAGTAGACACTTATCAAGTGATCTACTATCAACCAGTGGAAACCTTTTCATAAAACCTTGCGTAAAACATATGCTTGCAAACTTAACATGTAAACCTCTTTTTCACGAACATAAAACGTTTTTCATAAAACTTTCTTTCTCCAAGGACATTCTCATGTCCTTAAAACATTTTTCATAAAACCTTTTTAAAACAAGCATATGCATCATGCATAACGTTTCTGTCCGTCTGGTAGGTGACACTTACCAAGTGATCACCCTTTCCTCCTTAGGAGAGAAACCATCTCTATTGATAACTCGCGAGCTAAGCAGTTATCCGTGTTCATCTCCCATTTCAGGGAGGGCGCCACCGGCATTTCGCCTTTTGAAGCGACTTGGCCTATGTAGAGGGGGCCCATCTTGCAACCGCGTCCGGTCTGCATATCCTCTACAGTAAACCTAGTACATAGCTCATGTGCACATTCTTCACGTTCATATGCTAGCATGCTTTTTATAAAACCCCACAGACCTTAGTCTATGTCTTTTTCCTTTTCAAAATCTGATGCTAGCATAACCTTTCAAAATAGTACAGACCTCGGCCTGTATTTCTATCTCTAACTTGATAACTCGGCATAGCCCAAGTTAACAAGTTAATAAAAATATTTTGTAAGGATGACCAACCTTAAATAATTTTAAAAACATTTAAATGGCACATTCTTAAAACATTTGAAATAGTTGAGAAATAATAAATTTGAAATATTGCTAAAAAATGTTTATAAATCATTTTTTATCGGTAAAACAATTTTGAAAAACATTTTAATATTTGGAAACCAAAGACTTTGGAAACATTTTTCTTCTCGTTTCTAGATTTTTCATGAACAAAGGATATACTAATGCATAATTCATTTTATATATATATATATATCATATTCTTTGTCCACATAACACTTAAGTTTCTTCTATATAAAGATACGCTTGTATGATCCTTTGGTCATTTAAAAGAAATCTTCATTTAAATCGGTTATTGGTTGGCCTTCCTTAAATCCGTTTAAAAATATTTTAATAAATCATTTTAAATTCATTCGATAAAACAAAATACTATTTTGGAAATCAAAACTTTTCCTTTTCCATTATAATGCAACCATTTCCATCTTTCTCTACATTTATAAGGATTTGCTTATGATAAAGCAATTCCCACATACTTTAACATTTCTTCTTACTTCCATATGAATTTGCTTATAATAAAGCAAATTTGACATATTCCATAGCTGCACTATATAAAAATCATTTTCAAAAGTTTGCTTGCTTACCTTTGCTTTGCTTTAATCCGACTCCTTTATCCTTTCTTTTCCTTTTCCTATACAAGTGAAAAGGATATACATACTTTATCAAGCATTTTTTATATTTATTTATGACTTTATTTTTCATCATAATTTTTTATAGAGGTTATCCTTAAAAATGCGTGATCATCATTTTCTTATATGGATTTTTATCCATAAATCCTTAAAAATTCAATCCATATATCCTCATAAAATATAAAAATAAATCTAAAATTTTCTCCAAAATCACGCTGTTCACTGTAGCAAATATCTGTAGCATACACTGTAGCAGATCACTGTTCATCAGTGGTTACTGTTCATGGGTTTCAAAAATTGATATTTTTTCCAAAAATAAAAAATACCATGACATACCTTATGCCTAGTATATCGTTGGACATTTCTTATATTTTGAATTTATCATCATTTACTTGGCCAAAAAAATCATTTTCTCCATATACTAAAAATCATCATAAATTCACTTAAGCGTAATCCTTAATTCCAAAAATTATGAAATTGATATATCATCATCCCAACATCATATTCATTCATCTCAAATCATCATTTATCAATTTTGGAGCGTTATTTACACATATCATGTGTTATTTTCCCAAAAGCTCTATCTTCGCCCCAAATTTTTGATGTTTTGGCATAATTCCAATTAAGCATTATATCTATACTTATTTTCTCATGCTTAGGCATTATCTAAGCATATTTTTACCCTACTCAATATCCAAAAGAAATTTGGGTAGAAATCACTTACCCGAAGTGGAGATACGCCTCTTTTTCTCACACTTTCTCTCTCCAACCTTCTATTCTTAAAGGCTAAAACGTGGTGGGTGGTGAAAAATGCTCAAATGGAGTGGTTTTGGATGCCTTGGACGTTCTCCCCCTGCTGCCCTATTTATAGGGTTGAATTTTTCAGGAATTTGGAATTTACCCCATAGTTTTGAGGTATTTAATTATAAATTGGTATTTCTTTTTAATTTTGAAAAATGATTTGAGCCATGTGCTGCCCACCCTAGGCCTGCTCCAGCAACCCTATTGCAGCCCTATTTTTAACCTATTTTTTTAATTTTTAAAAATATTTAATTTAGGCTAAATAAATCCTAGCCGTTGATTAAAGATGATGATGATCATGGACCATTGATCATAGTCAAACCTCCAGCCACCCTAGCCTGCTCCAGCCCCTGCAGCAGCTGCTTTTAATTAATTTTTTTATTTTTTAATTATTTACTTTATTAAAAAGTCAAAGTATATTTAATAAAAAGTTAAGTTACTTTTTCAACATCTATTTGACACTTCATCTTGGCCATTAATTTGTGAGTTTCATCACATCTTATACCATCCATCATGTTCATCATGTATTTTTAACCATCCATAAAAAATTTCATCTAATTCCGACACCCGGATTGCAATTTATGAATTTTTTTCTATTTTTCCACAAAAATCCAAATTTGGATTAAAATATCCAAAAGTAATACTATTTTATCTTGTAGTGATTAATTCTCCTTTTGACTTTTTGTGATTAGGTTAATCAAGTGATTAACTCTTAATCTCATATCTTAATCCACAATTACTATGCACGTTTACTATTCACGTGCACTATTCACGGGATTAAATTCCTAATTGCATTATTTCAATCTCCAATACACATATCTATCAATATAATTCATGAATTTTCATTTATTCATAAAATAATTACAAAATTATAAATATTGAAATGACGCGTATACGGTCGAAATGATGCGTATACGGTCGGGGTTTCACAAATTGCTAATATATTCATCAAACCTTTAGCAAAGGAATCATTTTACAAAATTAAAAATGATATGGGGATGATTGAGTTAAATTAGGAATAATTAGATGAAAAATAGACTTAGGAAAATCCAAGTCGTTAAGCCAAGTCGACTCGACTCCGCGCGCTCGACCGTCGGACTTCTGGCCTTCTTCTTTCTTTTTTCTTTCTCTTCTCTCTCATTTTCTCTCATTTTTTCAGCGTCGGAAGCTCTCTCTCAGTTTCTCTTCCAACTTTCTTCTCTCCGGCATTTCTCCGGCCTTCTCTTTCTTCTCCGACTCTTTCTCTCAGTTCTCGGTCTCTATTGGTCTCCATCTCTCTCTCCACTCTCGGTCTCCATCTCTATTGCTCTCCATCTCTCTCCATCACTATCCCCTCACTCAAATCCATCTATCCCTCTCTGTCTTCTCAATTTCTCTCTACATTCCTCTTTCAAGCTCCATTTAAAAGTCTCATTTCCAAAAACCCATCTCAAATGGCTCCCAAATCTCGTTTGCCTAAGCTAGCTGTGTCGAAGTCATCACTAAGGCCCGTACCCAGACAAACAGACTCCCAAACTGAGGAGGACATTCCCAGAAGACAACGGACTCCTGCGAAACGAACTCAAGAGGAACCATCAACTTCCACAAGTCGACGGGTTCGGTTCCAGACTACTACTCCATCTACAACAGGAGCTCAAGGGTCCGAAAATCAAACTAGAAGTACTGATACAGGAGACAGGAGAAGAGGGACTCCTGCTACCAAAGGTCAAGTCTTGAAGATGCCTACGACATATTTCAAGACTGAATTGCAGCACAGCCGATTCTACAAATCGTTCTATGAACGGAAGGTATTCATTCCGAAAATTATAGACTTCAAGTTCTTAAGCGATTATGAATTTGGAATTGAAGAATTGTTAGTTTTCCAAGGCTGAACTAGTTTGTTGAAAGCAGACGACAAAGTATATCCCAACCTGACTAGGATATTCTACTACTTATGGGATGATAACTCCTTTAATATATATGTGAAAGGAGTATAAATGTTCTTAGGAACTATGGTAACAGCAAGTCTAGGAAATGCACTGATGAAAGCAGGAAGAATCCTACGTGTACCGTACGAAGAAGGGCAGCTTCCTGAGGATCTAACCCTGGATCAGATGTATAGTCAACTAACACGGAGCAACAAGTATCATCCAGGAGTTAAATTCCTGCACTACATGGACCTATCCCCAAGGCTAAGGGTCCTTAGGCTACTCATCGCCCACTGCATCTATCCAAAGGGTGGTGGAAGAAACCAGCTGAACCCACAGGAGCTGAGAATTCTTTGGAAAGTCATGAATAAAGTCAAGGTCAGCATACCGCAACTATTTCTGTAAGCACTAGCCTCGAGGAAGGACAACCCACGAGGGGTTCTTCCATATGGGACATGGATCACAAGGATCCTGAAATTCTATGGGGTTGACATCGATGGTTAACCGTTTGCGGTTCCGAAATCAACGAATGCCATCAACAAAGCCCTGCTCCAACGCATGAAAATCAATGTGGAGCAATTTAGAGCAGAGCAAATACAAGAAAGAATGGGCAGACCAGCTCAAGAGGAAGCTGAGGATGCACAAGCTCAGAGGGAGCAGCCCCCGCCACCAGAGGATGAGCAACTTGCTCCACATGCAGACGCTCCCGAAGAGCCAGCCTCACCCGTGTCACAAGGCTCCTGCTCACCTCACGGTTCACAGATTCCTGATCTCGCACCACATCCCCCATCATGGGATACTTCGGTGAACGCTATTCGAGTTCACCTTGAGCAGTTAGAGCACCGACTAACTAGCCAAATTATCGAGGTCCAAAATGCGATAACAGATATGCATTCACGCTAAGATCGTATAGATCGGGAGCTTCAAACCATTCGATATCACCTGGCATCCAGGCATCATCGAAATCAGCCCATACCCGATCTGGATCCGTTTGATACCAGATCAGTTCGTTGAGATTCTACCCCAGCACCCGTTTCATCATTTTACTCCTCAGCCCATGTTCAACCTATCCGACCAATTTCCTATCCTATATCTGCATTTCAATTCACCAAATCTCTGCGAGTGGACCCCTATTTGATCGGTTGACAAAAAGGGGGAGAAGTGTTGAGTTTTGAGTTTAGATTTTTTAGGATTTTGGGTTGGGTAGCTTGTATATAGGTTTCATTTGCATTTGCATTTGAAATTTGTATGAAATTTTTGATCGTATATATGAAAAGGTTGCTTATGATCAAGTTTGTTTGTGTTCTGATCACTTTTGCCAAGTTTATTATCACTTGAATTATGCTCTGATTACAAAAGCTCTGCTTTTAATACTCTAATGTTTTGCTCTAATCATTAATGTTCTGTTTTGAAATGGTTGAATGATTTGTGATTATTTGAAACAACATATGCATGACAATTTCAAAAGGTAAATGACTTATGAATGACAAATGATATATTGAAAGGTATAAACTCAAATTGGTTTTGTCAATCTTCAAAAAGGAGAAGATTGTTGGAACAATTAATGAAAAATATCCAAACCATGTGTTTTGATGATTAACAACACAATTTGAGTAAATATTAGCTACTAATATGTTTGTGCAATGTTTAAGGATATAAAAATAAGGTATGCAAAGAATGACAGATCAAGTTGATCTCCAAGTCGACTCAGACATCGACTTAGGCAAAGTCTATCTCGAAGTCGACTCCAGCAGCGATTTCAAATGACAATTCTTGGACAGCGTTGAAATTGAGGACTTGGACATATTGAAGTCGCAGATGAAGTCGACTCCACTTGCGACTTAGGTGAAGTCGCAGACGAAGTCGACTCCACTTGCGACTTAGGTGAAGTCGCAGACGAAGTCGACTCCATTATCGACTTGAAGATGCAATTTCCTTCTAGCGTTGAAATTGGATTGCCAAGATTCTGAAGTCGCAACCGAAGTCGACTCCACATGCGACTTGTGTGAAATCGCAGGCAAAGTCGACTCCAGCATCAACTTCAGATGGGCAGTGAAGATTTTTAGAATTTCAAGTCGAAGGCCAAGCCGACTTCAAGATAGACTTGAGTCAAATTGAGAATGAAGTCGACTCAAATTTTTCAACTTGAATATATGAAGACTAATCCAAGTTTAAAGCAAGCAAGACACATGGATTCAACCATTCTAAATCAAAGTTGGATTTGTTCATACAAGGTTCGAGTTTTTCAAGTTCTCTAGACTTAAAGCTAAAGAAATTTTGTACAAATAAGTTCCAAGTATTGAAAGACAAAAGAAGAAGAAGAAGTTAAGCAAGCAAGAGACACTTCAACAAAGATCAAACTGACTTGGCAAAAGAAAGAAGCCAAGTCGCACCCGAAGTCGACTCCAAGATCGACTTGAAGCCAAGTCTCAGACCAAGTCGACCCAGAGGACAGACTTGGAAACTGAAGAACAGCTGAAGTCGCACATGAAGTCGACTCCAGCATGCGACTTGGGTGAAGTCGCACACGAAGTCGACTCCACCTGCAACTTGGAGGCGTAATGTTCAAATTTTTTAACCTTAGAACATTTATTACGTGCCAACCAACTCTATAACGTTCAAAATTCTCCCTCCTCTATATATAGACACTCAAGCAAACGTGGAAATACAGAAGATAGAGCTGAAAAAGAGAAAAGAAGTGCTACTAAGAGTTTCAATTCACTTTTCTCTACAATTGAGTGATCTATACACTTTCAAAGGAAGAACAAGCTTCAAAGTTGTTGTTTGCTTCAACGCAATACGATTCGTTGCTTCTACAGATTCTTCCTCAAGCTAAAACTGCCTGCACAAATCTATAAAGTGTAGATTTCTTCTATTTCATCTTGTTATTTGATTTTAGTGCTTGGTTTGAGTTCGGTGTTTCAAACCAAGATATAGCAAGTAGGGTTGTGATTGGAGTATAACTCATCACCTACTTGTGTTGCTTGTTGTACATGCCCCCCAGAGCTAGAATCTAGAAGAGAGCGGAGGCTCTAGTTGAATATGCCCCCTAGAGCTAGAATCTAGAAGAGAGTGGAGACTCTAGTTGTATTCGCGGAATACATAAGTGGAACCCAAGTCACAAGGGAGTGTGAGCTTGGAAGAATGGAGTAGGGAAAGGTTGCCCGAACCACTATAAATCTTGTCTACTATTTTTCATTTTCGCTTTCATTATTTTATTGCTTTCTATTTGTTTCATTAAAGGGGATTAAACTAAACCGGGGTAAAATCTCTAATTAAAGTTTTAAATTTTTGAATACCCAATTCACCCCTCCCCTCTTGGGTAATTGCCATCAACTCGGGACCAACAAGAGGTATATAATGCCAGAAAAATCAAAAGTCATGCATGTAGGAACCATATAAGCTTCAAGAGGAAGAGAGATTCCCCTTGATGAGGCCAAGTCGGAGACAGCCGGCGTATTGGACCACGCTATGTGAGATGTTCCCTGGACTAGCGTACCCGCACACGAAGGTTTATGTCAGGAGTGGAAAGGAAGCATTTGCACATTCAATGTTTATGAAAAGGTTTCTATTCCATTGATAGTTGATCACTTGCTAAGTGTCTCCTATCGAATGGAGAGACATGCATTTACGAATGATTTACATAAATGGTTTATGAAAGGTTTCCAAAAATAGTTTACGAAAAGGTTTCTATTCCGTTGGTAGTTGATCACTTGGTAAGTGTCTTCTACCGAATGGAGAGGAATGCATTTAAAATGAAAAATGCTTGCTTATTGAGTTTCGATTCATGTTTTGTTTTCCCAACCTCAGATAGGTGTAGGGAAAGCCAAGAGATGAAGGACATGTGTTGCTAAAAGAAAAGAGGAATCTACAAAGGTTAGTAGATTTTTGTATGAATAGATTCCCTAATGGGATATGATGAAAAAGACATAGGTTGTATGAAGTTATAAAGTTATGAATAATATGAGAAGTTGATGATTTATGATGATATGGATAAGTCCATTATGAATGATGATGAGTATATGTTTATGTGATAAAAGAAAAGACAATGAAAAAAAAATTGGACGAGATCCAATTAAGAACCCGCCGTGTGATCTGGGCAACAATCCTGAGTCACGTTTACTAATCGACAAGATCTTGGAGTAAGGACTATGTGGACGCCTCGGTTTCCCATTAGGGAATCTATTCATACAAAAATCTACTAAGCTTTGTAGATTCCTCTTTTCCTTTAGCAACACATGCCCTTCATCTCTTGGCTTTCCCTACACCTGTCTGAGGTTGGGAAAACAAAACATGAGTCGAAACTCAATAAGCAAGCATTTTTCATTTTAAGTGTATTCCTCTCCATTCGATAGAAGCTACTTATCAAGTGATCAACTACCAATGGAATATAAATCTTTTTGTAAACCATTCTTGGAAATCATTCATAAACCATTCATGTAAACCATTCGTAAATGCATTTCTATCCATTCAATAGGAGACACTTAGCAAGTGATCAACTATCAATGGAATAGAAACCTTTTCATAAAAATCATTTCATAAACATTGGATGTGCAAATGCTTCCTTTCCACTTATGACATAAACCTTCGTGTGCGGGTACGCTAGCCCAGGGAACATCTCACATAGCATGGTCTGTCTCCGACTTGGCCTCATCATGGGGAACCTCTCTTCCTCTTGACGCCTACGTGGTTCCTACATGCATGACTTTTGATTTCCCCAACATTATATACTTCTTACACCAGGTGACTTGTCATTCTCATGTAGAGAATTATTTGCACAATCCCTTAAAAACATCATTTCAAATCCATGCTTTCCTTTTCAATCCATGTATGAAAATGCAATGCATTCATTCACACATAACATTCATTTGCCTCCACCTCTGGGGAGGACACCGTCGGCACACAGCCCATACAACTCGGCAATAGTGAAGGGGGACCCTCTGATCCGCTTTCTATCTCCACCAAAGCCTCTTCATTATACATCATACATGTGCACATGTCCATGAACATCAGATGATATCAATATGACAGCATGACTTTTCATAAAAACTCATAAACATTCATCATTTCAAAACATTATAGGAATGGCCACCCTTAAACCCATTTCATAAATACTTGAGAATAAAATTACATTTTAAAAAGGTTTGCTTGCTTCATTGTAAGCAAGAAATCCTTTTGAAAATGATCATTTGTAAGCCAGCTAACTTTTTTAAAAATGTGATTTTATTGCTTCATTGTAAGTAAGCAATCCTTTTGAAAATGATGATTTGTAAGCTAGCAAACTTTTTAAAATGTGATTTTATTGCTTCATTGTAAGCAAGCAATCCTTTTGAAAATGATGATTTGTAAGCAAGCACAACTTTGAAAATATGATTTTATTCTCAAGTATTTATGAAATGTGTTTAAGGGTGGCCATTCCTATAATGTTTTGAAATGATGAATGTTTATGAGTTTTTATGAAAAGTCATGCTGTCATATTGATATCATGTGATCTTCATGGACATGCGCACATGTATGATGTATAACGAAGAGGCTTTGGTGGAGGTAAAAAGCGGATCAGAGGGTCGCTCTTCACTATTGCCGAGTCGTATGGGCTGTGTGCCGACGGCGTCCTCCCCAGAGGTGGAGGCAAAGAAATGTTATGTGTGAATGAATGCATTAAATTTTCATACATGGATTTAAAAGGAAAGCATGGATTTGAAATGATATTTTTAAGGGATGATGCAAATAATTCTCTACATGAGAATGACAAGTCATCTGGTGTAAGAGGTATATAATGCCGGGGAAATCAAAAGTCATGCATGTAGGAACCATGTAGGCGTCAAGAGGAAGAGAGGTTCCCCTTGATGAGGCCAAGTCGGAGACAGCCGGTGTATTGGACCATGCTATGTGAGATGTTCCCTGGGCTAGCATACCCGCACACGAAGGTTTATGTCAGGAGTGGAAAGGAAGCATTTGCACATCTAATGTTTATGAAATGAGTTTTATGAAAAGATTTCTATTCCATTGATAGTTGATCACTTGCTAAGTGTCTCCTATCGAATGGAGAGAAATGCATTTACAAATGGTTTTCATAAATGGTTTATGAAAAGTTTTTTGTGGCGCCCCGAACCGAGGCGTCCACATAGTCCTTACTCCGGGATCTTGTCGATTGGTAAATGTGACTCAGGATTGTTGCCCTGATCACGCGGTGAGTTCTTAATTCGAACTCGTCCAATTTTTTTTTCTTTTCTTTTATTATATAAACATATACTCAGCATCATTCATAATGGACTCATCCATATCATCATAAATCATTAATTTCTTATATTATTCATAATTTCATAATTTCATACAACCTATATCCTTTCTCATCATATCCCATTAGGGCATCTATTCATACAAAAATTTACTATCCTTTGTAAATTCCTCTTTTCCTTTAGCAACACGTGTCCTTCATCTCCTGACTTTCCCTACACCTGTCTGAGGTTGGAAAAACAAAACATGAGTCGAAACTCAATAAGCAAGCATTTTTCATTTTAAATGCATTTCTCTCCATTCGGTAGGAGACACTAAGCAAGTGATCAACTACCTATTGAATAGAAACCTTTTCGTAAATCATTCATGAAAACCATTCATATAAACCATTTGTAAATGCATTTCCCCCCATTCAATAGGAGTCACTTAGCAAGTGATCAACTATCAATGGAATAGAAACCTTTTCATAAACATTGGATATGCAAATGCTTCCTTTCCACTCCTGACATAAACCTTCGTGTGCGGGTACGCTAGCCCAGAGAAGCAATTAAACTCAAGAACTTGTCAACAACGGGTAAATGTGAACCCAGAATTAAATGTTGAAGGTGGAACCGCTACAGGTAACACCGTACAATTAGAATTAATAACGGAAAGGGTAGTTACAGCTGTAAAGGAAGCCGTCCAATAAGCTACCCAGGAATGGGCCGCTCAAACCGTAGGAATCATTCAAGATCTTTGGGAAAAAGCTCAACGGGATCAGTCAAGAGGACAGGAAGAAATTAGGCCGATACAGGTCGTACTTCCTAATCAGGTACCAGAACCTATAGGAGTTGACGACAATAGGATAGAAACACTAAAGACCCAAGAATCTCAACAAGAGAAAGAACAATTAGATCCTATTACCAAGAAACGAAATGTAGGAAAAGAAAGAATTAAGAAAACAGTGACAAGAGAAACGAAATCAAGGTGTAATAGGATATGTGCCCCAATTTGTGGGAATTGTCACAATTGTCACTTTGGAGAATGTTTAAAGGGTTCAAATAAATGTTATAAATGCGGTCAGGAGGGTCATGTGGTGAGAAATTGTAAAACTAGTGAGATATGGGAGAAACAATGTTTTGATTGTGGACATGTAGGACATATTGCCTTAAAATGCCCAAACAAGGTACAAAGAGCACCCGGACTTGGAAGATTGAAGCAACAAAAGAAAGCTACAAAGGCTAAACGGCAGGAAAACTCTACAAAGTTAGTGCAAATGCATGCATCGACTTACAATGAGTCACAAAAGCAGGAGGAAAAGTGGGTGATAGGTATGAAAGAAAATATCATTTTAGAAAGTTCGTTTGCTTACTTGAGATCGCCATAATCTCTTTCCTTCCTTTCTTTTCCTTGCCTTTGCCTAAATAAATGAAA
The DNA here is from genome assembly GCA_030490835.1 of Annona cherimola. Taxonomy (NCBI): domain Eukaryota; kingdom Viridiplantae; phylum Streptophyta; class Magnoliopsida; order Magnoliales; family Annonaceae; genus Annona; species Annona cherimola. Next base: position 41,137,715 of record CM059972.1, on the reverse strand, counting down.
ATAACATTTCATTTATTTGCATCATCTTCAAATACTTATATTCCTTAGGTTTTCCAACTTACATAAGTTCATCTAACTTAACCCACTTGTCTTTCAAGTCAGGTATTCATACTTATCTCTTCATATACGTCCATTTCTCTATACATAAATCATGCGTTTCTTAAAATTTTTCTCAACACAGCAACTTTTCTCTAATTCTAGCATGATTAAACTCCTTAGTTAACCTATATTTTGGGGTTTAATTTTGGATTTATAATCCATTCATCATTGGGTTCGAAAACAGCAACATTAAAACCGGTTTAACGTGTCTTTTGACACATAACCCTAAGCAGAATTATAAATCCGAATTTTCAGCAAATAATTCCACTTTTCTTAATCCAAATTTAGGTTATTAACATATATATCAATTTTGATATTTTATACATAGGTTTCATATTTCGTTTTGATTTTTTTCTCCAACTATCCACATATGCTAAAATCAGGCGTACAGAAATCTCAAAATCTTGAAATAATATCAAATCAAGCATTTTTGATTTGAAATTTCTATAATACCTTAATAACTAATGAATTAACCAAAATAAATATTTCCACCATGAAATATTTAATATTTATATTTATTTTTGTATTTTTACTCTGCTGGACAGCATAATCCATTTTCAGACAGCCTGAATCACGTTGATTATGGGGTATATTTATACCCACTTAAAATATAATTTTTATTTTAGTCATGTGATTCTCAATATGTTTTATATATCCTGTAAACATTTCAGCCCAAAATTCCTTGTATAAAATATTTAAAAATCCTTTGGTGTAGCTGATCCTGACACCCGTACAACCCTGTTCGGGTTGATTTTATCAGATTTTTAATTTGCAAAGTTATTGTCCTTTTAAGCGGAAAATTGTTTCATTATTTAATCACTCTATCATGATTCTTCTAAAAAAATTTCATGCTAAAATTCATCCATGTACTATTCCGTTCATATTTTAGTTTACAACATCATATAACTTCCGGATTTGAGTCATAAAATCAAGATTAACATATACTTACTTGATTAATTGATAATCCCTCCATTGAGCACTTGAAATTCCCTTCTTTTCCTCTCCTCCTTGCTGTGTTTGAAGTGCCCTAGCTGCTGCCCTTGGAGAAAATTTCTATTTTTCTCTTATTTTTCCTCTCTTCTCTCTCTCCTTCTCTCTCTTTCTCTCTCCTTCTCTCTCTCCTTCTCCCCTGCTGCTAGAACGTCCAACCACCTTGCTCCCCTTTTTTTTTCTTTTTATAAGTCACTTTTCTTGGTGCTTAAGTAACCCCCTAGGGCATTTTTGTAAATTCCATTTTCACCTTTCCCAAATTACCCTCTTTGCAACTTCCATGAAGCTTCCTAAGTAATCTCTTACTTGCTCAACAAGAAAGCGATTTCTCATTATAATTAGCTCAATCCATTCCATTCATCTCATAGATTTCATAATTCTATTCTATCGTTTCAAATTTCATCTCAATCCGACGTTTCTACGTCAAGTTATGACCACTTGAATTTATCTTTTGGATTTTGGGACAAAAATAATTAATTATCACCCTAATACCATCCTGATTCCCTTAATCCAATCCATTCATAATATTGGGCCCACCGTCGTGAGCTTACCTTTTAAATTTCATCGAAATCCGCCTTGTAGGCGTCAAGTTATGAATTTTCTATCATTTTTCACCTTAATTCCATAATTACACTTTAATCTCCATAAATTAAATCATGGTAATTAACATGATTATTAATAACACATTTTCACCTTTCAATCCTCGTTAAGCCCCTCAGGTCATACCGACTCACTTTGGGCTCCGGCGATTAAATTTTTAATCACCATTCCTAATTAAACCCTAATTGCAGAATATCTTTAAATCATAAAATCATTCATACATCATTCAAAATTTATTTAAATAACACATATCTCATATTTAGAGACCTACTTTGGTCTGGGTATCACAATCCTCCCCCCCTTATAATATGTTTCGTCCCAAAACCGTTCACTTTTTAATTAGTTGGGGGTACTTCTTTTCAACCTTTTTCCTTTAATAATCAAGTAACCTTACTTTCGGAATATCAGTTCCATTGAACCTCAAAATATTTAATTTCTCTATTCCGAAGCTTCTATTCTTTATGATCTAGGATCCTTATCTTAATCGGTCACATCCTCCATACTTAGCTAGCATTAGTTAACTAGTAGACATGGAATTCTACTTGTATTATCTTGTTGGTTTCCTTTACCGATAGTGCATGCGTGGTTACACATTGGCAATCTATGACTAAATGATTATCATCAAAATCAAACTAAGCCATTGCCAAACTTTCTAAAATTTAATCCATTCATGTAACCACTTCATCCTCTTGCTCCCTTGACTCCTTTTGAGTTAGGGCATGCACATGTACCGGGTTTGTAGAGGTAACTTGTCGGTTAGCTGCTCCTATTTACCTTGGTTGTGTGGCTTTTCCACGTCCTTGCGACGTTGGTGCTTAGCCAATTCACACAATCACAATCATGTGATATTATCCATCATCATAAACATCACTACTATCATCATCATATATCATGATTTCATCATGATAATCACATATCTAATCATCATAAAATCATGTATACCTCATCATATAATTCAATCATTATACTTAGGCTTTTTCATGCCTATTTACCAGTCCATGTTCTGATACCATTTTCTGTGGTATCATACATATCCTTTTATTATCCTTTATTTTCTCCTTCCCACGCCTGTTTACCAATCCTTGCTCTGATACCAACTTTTGTGGTGCCCCAAACCGAGACGACACTTCCTTACCTCAAGATCTATCGATTGGTAAATGTGAATCAGGATTGTTGGCCTGGTCACGCGGCGGGATTTTAATTGGAACTCGTCCAAATTTTTTTCGTTTCTTCATTCATCATCATTTCATTTATAACATAAGTAATGGTACACTTGTACATATCCATTTTATAACTTCTCAACATGTACTTATACATTAAAGGTCTTCTTGACCTAATCATGACATTTCCATTGCATACATACATATAATCAATCATTAGTTCACCTAGCAAGCATTTTGGGGCAAGACTTTCCTTGAAAATCATTTCCTAAAACATTTTTCTCATAAATCATTTTGGCCAGGGGACATTGTATGTCCCAAAACATCTTGACATAAACAATATTTGACAATGGACATTCTCATGTCCACGAAAAGATGTTTTTCCACATAAATCATTTTGACATTGGACGTTCATACGTCCTAAAACATTTTTCCAATTAAACCTTGTTGGAAACGGATGTTTATAAGTCCTAAAATGTTTTTCACATAAACACTTTGGTAAACATTTCATAAACTTTGGATGTGCAAATTCATCATTTCCATTGATGACGTTATCCTTTATGTGATGGTACGCTAGCACGGGGAACCCTCTTTCATTACATGATCCTTCCATCCTTGGCGCCGGACCTTCCGACTTGGCGACGTCAAGGGGGACTCCTTGTCCACTTACTACCTCGACTAGCCTACTCGATTTCCATTCCATGCAGGATTTTTAGTCACCCCGGCATTATATACCCTCTTACACATGGAACTTGTCATTGTCATGTAGAGAATTCTTTGCACCATCCCTCTTTAAACACCATTTCAATGAAATATCGTATAAATTCATGTTTCATCACATTTCAAGCATAATTGCGAAACCATAAGCAATCATTTATTTCAATAGAAATAAACATTTTAATACATATATAAACAAGGAATGACCATCCTTAAATACCTTGTAATGAAAAACTTGTGGCTTTTCATTAAAGACGTCATTTTCAAAACTTGTGTCTGCCCATTCGTTTAAACATGATCATAAATAATTTTATCACACATCATCACATAGAAAGAAAATATCATTTTAGAAAGTTCGCTTGCTTACTTGAGATCGCCATAATCTCTTTCCCTCCTTTCTTTTCCTTGCCTTTGCCTAAATAAATGAAAATAACATTTCATTTATTTGCATCGTCTTCAAATACTTATATTCCTTGGGTTTTCCAACCTACATAAGTTCATCTAACTTAACCAACTTGTCTTTCAAGTCGGGTATTCATATTTATCTCTTCATATACGTCCATTTCTCTATACATAAATCATGTGTTTCTTAAAATTTCTCAACACAGAAACTTGTCTCTAATTCCAGCATGAGTAAACCCCTTAGTTAACCTATATTTCGGGGTTTAATTTTGGATTTATAATCCATTCATCATAGGGTTCGAAAACAGCAACATTAAAACCCGTTTAACATGTCTTTTGACACATAACCCTAAGCAGAATTATAAATCCGAATTTTCAGCAAATAATTCAAATTTTCTTAATCCAAATTTAGGGTATTAACATATATATCAATTTGGATCATTTCTACATAGGTTTCATATTTCTTTTTTATTTTTTTCTCCAACTATCCACATATGCTGAAATTAGGAGTACAAAAATCTCAAAATCTTGAATTAATATCAAATCAAGTTTTTTTTATCTGAAATTTCTACCATACATTAATTACGACATTAATTAACCAAAATAAATATTTTCAGTATGAAATATTTAATATTTATTTTTGTATTTTTACTCTTCTGGACAGCAGAATCCATTTTCAGACAGTCTGAATCATGTTAATTATGAGGTATATTTATACCCATAAAAATATAATTTGTATTTTAGTAGTATGATCTTCAATATGTATTATATATCTTATAAACGTTTCAGCCCAAAATTCCTTGTATAAAATTTTTAAAAATCCTTTGGTGTAGCTGATCCTGACAGCCGTACAACCCTGTTCAGGTTGATTTTCTCAGATTTTTAATTTGCAAAGTGATTATCCATTTTAAGCTAAAAATTGGTTCGTTCCTTAATAACTCCATCATGATTCTTCCCAAAAAATTTCATGCTAAAATTCATCCATTTACGTTTCCGTTCATATTTTAGTTTACAACATCATATAACTTCCAGATTTGAGTCATAAAATCAAGATTACCATATACTTACTTAATTAATTGATAATCCCTCCATTGAGCACTTGAAATTCCCTTCTTTTTCTCTCCTCCTTACTATCTTTAACGTGCCCTAGTTGCTGCCCTTGGAGAAAATTTCCATTTTTCTCTTATTTTTCCTCTCTTCTCTCTCTCCTTCTCTTTGCTTCTCTCTCTCCTTCTCCCCTGCTGCTAGAACGTCCCCTTGCTCCCCTTTTTTTTTTCTTTTTATAAGTCACTTTTCTTTGTGCTTAAGTAACCCCCTAGGGCATTTTTGTAAATTCCATTTTCACCTTTCCCAAATTGCCCTCTTTGCAACTTCCATGAAGCTTCCTAAGTAATCTCTTACTTGCTCCCCAAGAAAGTGACTTCTCATGATAATTAGCTCAATCCATTCCATTCATCTCATAGATTTCATAATTCTATTCTATCGTTTCAAATTTCATCTCAATCAGACGTTTCTACGTCAAGTTATGACCACTTGAATTTATCTTTTGGATTTTGGGATAAAAATAATTAATTAGCACCCTAATCCCATCATGATTCCCTTAATCCAATCCATTCATAAGATTGGGCCCATCGTCATGAGCTTATCTTTTAAATTTCATCGAAATCCGCCTTGTAGGCGTCAAGTTATGAATTTTCTATCATTTTTCACCTTAATTCCATAATTACACTTTAATCTCCATAAATTAAATCATGGTAATTAACATGATTATTCATAACACATTTTCACCTTTCGATCCTCGTTAAGCCCCTCGGGTCATACCGACTCACTTTGGTCTCCGGTGATTAAATTTTTAATCACCATTCCTAATTAAACCCTAATTGCAAAATATCTTTAAATCATAAAATTATCCATATATCATTCAAAATTCATTTAAATAACACATGTGTCATATTTAGAGACCTACTTAGGTCTGGGTATCACAATCTTCCTTACCTCAAGACCTTATCGATTGGTAAATGTGAATCAGGATTGTTGCCCTGATCATGCGGTGGGTTCTTAATTGGATTTCGTCCAAAAATTTTTTTTTCGTTCATCATCGTTCATATCTCTATATTTCACACTATTATTCATCAATCATTTCTTCACATTCTACATCATTCATCATACAAACGATAATACACTTGTAATACATTTCATATTTCATTTATAGCATCTCATCATGCTTTTCTACAGTAAAAGTCTCTTTGACTAAATCATCACATTTTACATTCATACATCCATATATTCAATCATTGAATCATAAAGAACTTAAAATTCTAATTAAGTTCACATACACATTAACATACCTTATCATATTCATGCTTTTCCATTTCTTATAGCCCGCATAGCTACCATCATGTACCTTTCATCATGACTTAGATTTGCAACCTCTTGAGTTTCCCGCTACCTGTCTAAGGTTTTAGAAAACAAATCGTGAGTGACAACTCAGTAAGCAAGCATTTTCTTATTAGGGCAAGACTTCCTTGAAAACCTTTTTCATAAACATCTTGAACACTTTTTTCTTGAGAATATTTATATGTCCCAAAACATTATCATGAAAAAAACATTATCATAAAATCCTTGTTTATAAGGACAGTTCCATGTCCTTGAACATTTTTCATAAACATTATTCTTAAAATCATTTACAAGCTACATCTGGGCTTGTTAAGGCAAAACATATATGTTTTACCCTCCTTAGTTAATTTCCTTTGATCCTAGATGAACATTTTTAATGTTCAAAGACCTTTACATAAAACCATCTTTTGCCAGTGGACGTTTTACGTCCAAAACATTTTTTTTCATAAATCCTTTGGAAATGGAGGACATTCTCATGCCCTAAAACATTAGTTATATAAGCCTTTCTCGGCAAAGGACATTTTTATGTCCAAAAATATTTTTCATCATAAAATCTTTTAGCCAAGAGACATTTAATGTCTCAAAACATTTTTCACATAGCTTCCTTTGGCAATGGACATTCATATGTCCTAAAACACCTTTCATTAAAACACTTTGGCATTGGACATTCTTATGTCCATAAACACTTTTCATTTAGGCTCTTTAATAATGGACATTCTTATGTCTAAAAACAAGTTTGATATAAATCCTTTTCATAATTCCCGTCTTGGGGCTTGTTTATAGTAAACAAGGCAAATAGAATATATAAACCAATTTCATAAATGCATTTGCATAAAAATATTTCCTTTTATTCCCGTTATTTACACTTTTGTGTAAAACACCCTTTCTTTCAGGCTAACTTATGCATAATAGCTTATAAAAATCTCATTTAGGATAACTTTTTATATAAATGCTTTTATATCCCAATCTTTGGGCTTTTAGAAAGCAAAACTTATGCAAACATATTTCTTCCCATCCAGTAGTGACACTTAGCAAAGTGATCATGCTACCTTTTGGAAGAAAATCCTTAACGGCACGCTAGCCAGGCGGCTGTTTATTTATCCTGCTCTTATCTCAGGGAGGGCGCCGCTGGCACTCCTGCCATCCCTTAGCGACTTGGCCTTATGTAGAGTGGGCCCTGGTTATCTCAACCGTGCTCTACAACCTGCCTATTTCTTGTACCGGTGCACCGTACATTATTATGATGGACCGCAGTCCGTTTGGTTTGAAGAACCACAGACTGTAGCCCATGTCCTTTTAAACCAGGATCACAGACCTCTGTCTGCATCCATAACACACAAAAAATCTTAGACCGAAATCTATATCTTTAAAAATCATTTTTAAAAACACATCACAGACCGCAGTCCATGTCAACTTGTAAGCGAGCGCACCCACTTTAACAAGTTGTCATTTGAAATCTAATTTTAGGATGACCTTCCTTAAATTCTTTTAGAAACATTTTGAGTAAAATATTTTGATAAACATTTGAAATGTTTGAAAAATAATACATCTTAAAATCTTTATAAAAAAATTTTAAACCCATTGAATTTTCAAAATTTAACCATTTTATGAAATCAACATAAAAGGTCGGTCATCCTTAAATCTCCTTCAACACATCCGTATAAACATTTTGCAAAACATTTTCAACATAGATTTCCTTATCTAAAGGAAATCAAAAGTTTTCGAATATCATTTCAAAACATATGAACTATGTTCAAATCATTATTTATTATTTAATTATCATGACCTAGCAAAAAAAATCTTTTTCATAATTCAAATCTCCTTTTTTCTTTTTCTAAACATAATTATTTATCATAAAATATCATAAAAGAAATTCAAAACTTATTTACGTTTGTTGCTTTGTGAAAAAGGGCAAAATTCTCTTTTTCTTATAAAATACTTTTGAAACAACATCATAAAGAACTTGTTTACTTAAAGCAAATTCTTAAAAAAAACCATCGACATAAAACGTGAAATCCTTTGAAAACATTATCGTAGAGAACTTGCTTACTCATAAGCAAAATTCTCGAATTCTATTAACATAAAGCATTTCCAATCTAAGGCAACCCTTGTGATAAAATCTTTATCTTAAATCGTATTATTTGCTTCCCATGAAACAAACCTTGAGGTTTTTCCTTAAAGCCATTTTTTTCCAAAACTTATGACTTTTCATTAAAGCCGTCATTTTTCAAAACTTGTGGCTTTGCATTAAAGCCATTATTTTCAAAACTTGTGCTTGCCCATTCGTCAAAATATAAACATAAACATTTCAAACACATCAATCGCATAGAAAGAAAACAACATTTTAGAAAGTTTGCTTGCTTACCTGAGATTGCCATAATCCCTTTCCTTCTATTCTTTTCCTAGCCTTTGCCTAGATAAATGAAAATAATATTTCATTTATTCACATCAACTTCAAATACATAAATCCCTTTGGTTTTCCAACCTACATAAATCCATTTGGACTAGCTTAACCCACTTGTCTTTCAAGTCGGGTATTCATACTTATCAACATAGCCTATACATATACATCATTAATCACCCTTGCTATCCATAATCCTTTATTACATCTTTCCTAACATATATATCAATTTGGATAATTTCTACATAGTTTTCATATTTCTTTTTAATTTTTTCCTCAAACTGTCCACATAGGCTGAAATCAGGCGTACTGATTTCTCTAAATCTTGATTTATAATCAAATCAAGGTATTTAATTCTAAAATTTCTATCATACATCAATAAATACATTAATTAACCTTCATAAATATTTCATCACGAAATATTAACATTATATATTTATTTTTGCATTTTTACTGTTCTGGACAGTGTTGTGAGTTTAGGGTCAGCCCTAATCACGTGAATTATGGGTATATTTATACCCATAAAAACCTAATTTTTATTTTTTTATTGTAATCATAAATATGTATTATATATCTTGTAAAATTTTCATCCAAAAATTCCTTGTATAAAAATTATTAAAAATAATTTGGTGCCACTGATCCTGACACCTGTTCAACCCTATTCAGGTTGATTTTCTCGGATTTTTAATTTACAACCGACTTAGCCTTTTGAGCTGAAAATTGGGTAGTTCCTTAATAACCATATTTTGAGCTTATAAAAAAATTTTCATAGTGAAAATACTTCTTTTACTATTTATTTCATATTTTGTCTTATAACATCATATAAATTCCAAATTTGAAGTATAAACTCAAAATTAACATATACTTACTTGATTAATTGGTAATCCCTCCTTTGAGCACTTGAAATTCCCTTATTTTCTTCATGGTTTCTTTCCTTGGATCGTTCCAGCCGCTGCCCCTTTGATTTTTTTTTTCTCCCAAACAGAAATCTGGAACGTCCACACTGCCTGCTTATATAGGCATTTATTTTTCAATTTTTCCTTTACAATTTCGACCCAAAATGGAGGGTAAAGTTTTGAAAATTTACCCTATAGTTTACTCAAAACTTTTCAGCCACAAATTTAATCATTTAATATTATTTTCAGATTTTTTCCACAGCTATATCCAGCTTTTAAGTAAAGCTGTCCACTTGGGTGGGGTCCACTTGCATCAGCTCTTGCACGATTTTTCCACACCATTTTACTTTAATTAATGGATAATTAACTACCCTAGGTAATAGCCTAATTAGGGGTCAACCTAGCATAATTAAAAAATTCACAAAAAATCAAATCTCAGCCCTCGAACGTGCATGCCATCCTTGCTCCCTTTGCTATCCATGCATTCAACGTCCATATGTTGCTGCCTTTTGCATTTTTTTCTACAAAAATGCAGCTTTATTTGATGGCCATTTAATTAACCTAGTAATTATCTTTCTTATCGGTCCATTTGGCATTTAAAAAAAATCACAAAAAAATCCAAAAGCTGCCTTGACCGTCCTCATCTCTCCCTTGCTCCAAATCTGTCCACTTGATTATCATATCCTTATGCCTTGATTTTGACATATTTGGTCCGAATTTTCAACCCCATTTAATTACTCATGTATTTACCTTGATTCTCTAGTTGACTTAGGTGTGGATTTTATAATTAAAAAAATAAAAAATCCACTTTTTGGAGCTCATAGCCATCCACTCTATGCCTCCTCTATGCTTCTCCCTTAAGCTAGTCATTAGCTCCTTAATTTCCACATTAATGCAGGGGATATTTTCATGGATTTTGTCATTTTAGATAATTCATAAAATCCATGTGTCATTATCTCCTTTTGACACCTCATTTATGACTTTATTTATTTAATTATTTATTCAACTTTAACATAAATGCTAATCACTTTTTAGTGCAAAAGTCAAAAGAGTTTATCCTAATTTCGTGCACCCTTAATCTCATAATTTTAACCGTCCATTTCAAATTTCATCTTAATCTAACTTTTCTAGCTCAAGTTATGACGATTTGAATTTCTGAACGGTGATGATCAATTTTCACCCTAATTTCATCCTTATTTTCATAATCCATCATTACCATAAGATTAAGCACAAAATTATGTACTTACCTTCCAATTTTCATCTTAATCCGCCTTCTCAGCGTCGAGTTGTGCATTTTCTAGCATTTGCCACATTAAGTCCATAATTACCAACATATTCTCCATTAGTTAACCCATAATATATGAGGTAATTATCCTTAATATATTTTCATTTCCTAATCCTCATTAAGCCTCTTTAATCACATTGACCCATATCGGCTTATATTGATCATTCATCTTTATTTACCCTAATTGCAATAAATCATCAATATTGTTTAGGAAAATCATTTATAATTCCACTAAACCATACGTGATCCATATTTATATGCCAATTGCATATAATTAAACCTTACTTGGGTCCGGGTTTCACAATCCTCCCCCCTTATAACAGTTTTCATCCCGAAACCTATTACATTTCAAATATCGGGGGTATAGCTCATATAAAATAGCTAATCTTATCATCTTTTTCCAATACTTCAATGGCTCACTACGCTTCCACTGCGCCACTCTGTCTTAGTGGCATTTTTAGCCTTGGTCCAATAGACTTGTCACTTGTCTCTACTATTTCTTGTTTCCTGTTCCCTGTTCCCATATGGGTTTCTTATTGTAATTGTTCTTTCCTTTATGTCATCCATCTCTTATTCTTATGGGAGGCATACTATTATTCTTATATATAGAGAAATTGTAGAATTTCTCATTTTATCATAGGGTAAGATCTAGGCTACCCATCCTTTCATACAAATTGAAAATCCATAACAATCATTTTCATATATATAACATAATACACTTATTCTATATCATAGATAAAAAGTTGCTCTACATAGAGTTTCATGCATGTAATTTCATACATGTCTTAGCAAAAGATACTTTTGCTAAGTTATCCATTCTTTCTCCTCTCATAATGTCTACCACTAGGTTTTACCATCGTAGACTATCCATTAGGAATACCGGTACTAAACTAGTCTAAAAATATTTTCTTCCCTTTCCGGTTTCTATAAACTAGTAAGGGTTCTTATCATTCTTTTTCTAATATCATTTCTTATGATCATCATAGAGAAATTATCTCTCTCATACCTATCTTTCAATCACATCGGAATTGAAAAAAATTCCGACAATCATTCTGGCTGTCATTTTTCTTCATTTATCTATCATTCCTTGCTATGATATACCAACTTTTGCGGTATCATATATGTAATCTCCTTTTGCTTCCATACATGCTAACCAGACATGTTTTGCTACATTTTTCTGCAATAATTTGCAGAGACTTTCCTATCAATTATAGTTATCGGTTGAGTTGACCTTTCTTACTCGTTTCTTTCCCTACACCAGGTTCTTTAATCTTTAGGGTCAAGTTGTCCTTGCCCTGACTATACATGTTCATTTCCAACATGTGTTACATCCTGATGTCCTATTGGAAGATATTTCTTATAAATTATTCCAGATTACCTTCTTTGATTATGGCATAATAGCCATTAGGATTTCCTATCACTCATAAGCATTGTCAATCAATGCTTGGACATTACATAAGATTACATGTTCAAACCTTGAACATGTTCTTGGTTTCAGTCATCCACTTCTCAGGTTGAATAAAATTTGATTTATCTGAGAACTTAGGTGGATACTGAGCTAGAAAGACATTATTAACCTTTTCACTCATTTCTATCTTTCTATTATCATCCTTTAAAAGTTTGGGTACTAGGTAAAAATTTATTACCTGTATCGTTCTGTCTCTTTCACCTTCTTCTATTTGGTCATGTTGGGCTTTTTCCCAAAGGCCTTGTATCACCTCTACTGTCTAGGCCGCTCAATCTCGAGTGGCCTACTGCATAGCTCCTTCTAAAGCTGCAGTTATCCTTTCCTCTATTCTTTTTACCTGTGAGATATTCTTATAGCGGTAACATCTCCAATCCTTTAACTTAGGGTTCATAGTAGCCCCTCATTGATCAGTTCATGGACTCACTTGTCCTTTCTGCCCCTGGTCGTTTAGACTTGCTACTGACTTCTCTTCTTTCTTGTTGACTCAAATCTGCAACTGCCTTTCCGTTGTTCAAAAACTAAGGTGTTAGGCATGTTGTAGAATGCAATATATAAAATTATGTCAATATCATATCTTATCACAAAATTATTCGCATCATATATACTCAATATGATCATCTTTGATCATAGAATCATCATACATAGTAAATTTTATAATCTAGAAAGATCAATGACCTTTCCTTTTTCATATATACTTAGCATTTGAATGAAATCAAATGCATTAATATTTTCATAACATCATACATTAGGAGTCAAAAGAAACTCCCTTTTTCCTACCTTTCTCATTTCTACCTTCTCTTTTCATGGTGTAAGGTTATTTTTCCTTACACATACAGATTATACTTATATAATCTGTCATTTTATTATAACCATAAATTCTAAACCAACAATCACTTAGAAAGTTGGCGCCTTAGTGCCTATCATATGACCACCAAGTGCCTTCCATATGATGCTACAACGTCACACCTTATATATAAAGTATAGCACAGTCTTATGCTACATTAAGTGAGGTATAGTTTACCTTAGGTAAGGGGGGTTTCTATGTAGGGTTCCATAACCCATCAGCTGTTCTTATTCCTTTCTATCCTTTATCTTTTCTTAGATTTTCCTACCTCCTTCTTCATTTCATTTGACCTCATATCATTTTTCCTTCATATACCATCTACACTATGAAATATGGCAATCTAGCTACATTTACTTAATTAGCCATATCATTGTGTCATAATGATACACATTAAAGACAATACATATTGCATATGTCTTATAATCTTCAATCTATCTCTTTTATCATTTATCATTTTTTTCTTCTATATCTATCTATTAATCCTTGCTGAAATATCATCCTTGCGATATCAAGTCTTTTCTTTTCATGCCTATTTACCAATCCATATTCTGATACCAACTTCTGTGGCATCAGACCTATCTTTTTATCATCCTTTATTTTCTCCTTCTTACACCTGTTTACCAATCCTTGCTTTGATACCGAGCTCTGTGGCGCCCCAAACCGAGACGACACTTCCTTACCTCAAGACCTTATCGATTAGTAAATGTGAATCAGGATTGTTGCCCTGATCACGCGGCGATTCTTAATTGGATCTCGTCCATTTTTTTTTCGATTTCTTCATCGATCATTTCTTTACAATCAACATCATACATCATACAAGTGGCGATACACTTGTAATAAAATTTCATATTCTATTTCATAACATCTCATCATGCTTCTCTATAATGACATTTACATTTCATACATACATCCATACAAGCATTGGACCACATAGAACTTATAATTCTACATAAGTTCACATTCACATGAACATACCTTAGAGCTTTAATTCATGCTATCCCATTTCTTATAGCCCACTTGGCTACCATCACGTACCTTTCTTCTCCTGCTTAGGTTCGCAACCGCTTGAGTTTCTCGGTACCTGTCTAAGGTTTGGAAAAACAAAATGTGAGTGACAACTCAGTAAGCAAGCATTTTATCATTAGGGCAAGACTTCCTTGAGAACCTTTTCATAAATATCTTGAACACTTTTTCATGAGGACATTTATATGTCCTAAAATATTATCATGAAATCCTTTGTTTATGAGGACAAATCTATGTCCTTGAACATTATCATAAAATATTCATTCTTAAAAATCATTTACAAGCCACCTCTGGGCTTGTTAAGGCAAAACATGTGTGTTTTACCTTTTTTGACTTTGTTTAGTCTTGTATGAACATTTCCAATGTTCCAAGACATTTACATAAAACCATCTTTTGCCCGTGGACTTTTTACGTCTAAAATATTTTTCTCATAAATCCTTTGGTAAGGGAGGACATTCTCATGTCCTAAAAAATTATTTACATAAGCCTTTCTCGGCAAAGGATATTTTTATGTCCAAAAATATTTTTCATCATAAAATCCTTTAGCCAAGAGATATTTAATGTCTCAAAACATTTTTCACATAGCTTCCTTTGGCAATGGACATTCATATGTCCTAAAACACCTTTTATTAAAACACTTTGGCATTAGACATTCTCATGTCAAACCATTTTTCCCACATAAACCTTTTGGAAATGGACATTCTTATGTCCAAAATATTTTCCAACATAAACCCTTTTTCATAATCCCCATCTTGGGGCTTGTTTATAGCAAACAAGTCATAAATCTTTTTCATGAAAACTTTTGCATAGAAACCATTTCTTTTTATTCTTAATATTTACATATTTTGTGTACAACACCCTACTTTTAGGGTAACTTATACATAATGGCTCATAAAAATCCAATTTAGGATAATTTTTCATATAAGTACTTTTATATCCCAATCTTTGGGCTTTTGAAAAGCAAAATGTGTGCAAACACATTTCTCCCCATCCAGTAGTGACACTTAGCAAGTGATCATGCTACCTTTTGAAAGAGAATCCTTAACAGCACGCTAGCCAGGCGACTGTTTATTTATCCTGCACCCATCTCAGGGAGGGCGCCGCTGGCAAGAGTGTCATCCCTTAGCGACTTGGCCTTTTTTAGAGTGGGCCCCAGTTATCCCAACCGTGCTCTATAACCTATCTGTTTCTTGTACTGGTGCACCGTACATTATTATGATGGACCACAGTCCATTTGGTTTGAAGAACCACAGACCGCAGCCCATGTCCTTTTAAACCGGGATCACAGACCTCTGTCTGCATCCATAACACACAAAAATCTTAGACCGAAGTCTATATCCTTTTCTTCCATTCTTCTCCTTGCCTTTGTCTAGATAAATGAAAATAACATTTTATTTATTTGCATCATCTTCAAATACTTATATTCCTTAGGTTTTCCAACCTATATAAATCCATTTGGACTTATATTATACTAACTTAGCCCACTTGTCTTTCAAGTCGGGTGTTCATATGTATCATCACATTATTCATTTTTAATACCCTTATGTAGGATAAACTTACATACATGTAATAATATTTCATTAAATCATTATTTAGAGGTTCATTACCACCATTTATCATTTTTAACTTATTTTTCATTTTTCACACATCGTTGCTCATTTTAAGCACCCGTTGTTGCCTTAAGCCTCATTAATTAATCCCAAAGTTCAAGATTAACATCATGTAATTCTAAACAAAAATATATTCACAAAATTTATCATATTTTTATGCATTTTTTCACAAAATCACATTACATAAGTTATTTATCACCTATGCATGTTTATCCTTTCACAAATGCCCATTTGGCAATACATATATGAGGCATTTCATAAAATTTCACAAGTCAGAAAATTAGTCACTAATTCAGCATGATAATTATCCCTAACTACAACTTTTTTAGGGTATTTTTATGGGATTTAATTCCACTAATCATAGGTTCCCAAAACAGCAACTTTGGAACCCATTTTTCACACGTTTAACGTGTCTCTTGACACATAACCCTAAAAAGTTTTATAAATTTGAATTTTCAGAAATTAACCCCTATTTTCTTAATTAAAATCTATGATATTAACACATATATCAATTTGAATCATTTCTACATAGGTTTCATATTTCGTTTTGATTTTTTCTCAAACTATCCACATATGCTGAAATCAGGCGTACTGAAATCTCTAAATCTTGATTTATAATAAAATCAAGGTATTTAATTCTGAAATTTCTATCATAAATCGATAAATAGATGAATTAACGTTCATAAATATTTCATCACGAAATATTTACAATATATATTTATTTTAGCATTTTCATTGTGCTGGACAGTGTTATGAGTTTGGGGTCAGCCCTAATCACGTGAATCATAAGGTATATTTATACCAATCAAAACCTAATTTTTATTTTTTTCGTGTGCTTATAAATATTTCTTATATATTCTGTAAAATATTCAGAAAACAATTCATTGTATAAAAATTATTAAAAATCATTTGGTGCCTCTGATCCTGACACCCGTTCAACCCTGTTCAGGTTGATTTTCTCGAATTTTTAATTTCCAACAGACTTATCCTTTTGAGATGAAATTTTGATTGTTCCTTAGTCATCATATAATGAGATTGTAAAAAAATTTTGAAGTATTTTTCCTTATAACATCACATAACTTCCAGATCTGAAGTATAAAATCAAAATTAACATATACTTACTTGATTAATTCGTAATCCCTCCTTTGAGCACTTGAAATCCCCTTATTTTCTTCATGTTTTCTTCTCTTGGATCGTTCCAGCCACTGCCCCTTTGATTTTTTTATTTTTTTCTCCCAAACAGAAATCTAGAACGTCCACACTGCCTGCTTATATAGGTATTTATTTTTCAATTTTTCCTTTACAATTTCAACCCAAAATGGAGGGTAAAGTTTTGAAAATTTACCCTATAGTTTACTCAAAAATTTTCAGTCACATATTTAATCATTTAATATTATTTTCGGATTTTTTTCCACAGCCATATTCAGCTTTTAATTAAGCTGTCCACTTGGGTGGGGTCCACTTGCAGCAGCTCTTTGCACGATTTTCCACACCATTTTACTTTAATTAATTGCTAATTAACTACCCTAGGTAATATCCTAATTAGGGTTCAACCTAGCATAATTAAAAAATTCACAAAAAATCAAATCTCAGCCCTTGAACGTGCATGCCATCCTTGCTCCCTTTACTGTCCATGCATTCAACGTCCATATGCAGCTGCCTTTTGCATTTTTTTTCCACAAAAATGCAGCTTTATTTGATATCCATTTAATTACCCTAGTAATTATCTTTCTTAGCTGTCCATTTGGCATTTAAAAAAAATCACAAAAAAAATCCAAAAGCTGCCTTGACCGTGCACCTCTCTCCCATGCTCCATTGCTGTCCATTAATTGATCACATCCCTACAGCCCAGATCTGATGCCTTTAGCCATGAATTTCCACTCCAATTTAATACAAATTTAATTCCCTTAATCCATAGTTGACTTAGGTGTGGATTTTATAATTAAAAAAAAATAAAAAATTCACTTTTTAGAGCTCATAGCCGTCCACTCTATGCCTCCTCTATGCTTCTCCCTTAAGCTAGTCATTAGCTCCTTAATTTCCACATTAATGCAGGGTATATTTACATGGATTTTGTCATTTTAGATAATTCATAAAATCCATGTGTCATTATCTCCTTTCGACACCTCATTTTTGACTTTATTTATTTAATTATTTTATTCAACTTTAACATAAATGCTAATCACTTTTTGGTGCAAAAGTCAAAAGAGTTTATCCCAATTTTGTGCACCCTTAATATTAGAATAATTAGCTTGATTAAACCGTTCCATAAACTTAATCTCATAATTTTAACCGTCCATTTCAAATTTCATCTCAATTCGACTTTTCTAGCTCAAGTTATGATCGTTTGAAGTTTTGAACGGTGATGATCAATTTTCACCCTAATTTCATCCTTATTTTCATAATCCATCATTAACATAAGATTAAGCACAAAATTATGTGCTTACCTTTCAATTTTCATCTTAATCCGCCTTCCCGGCGTCGAGTTATGGATTTTCTAGCATTTGCCTCCTTTAATCCATAATTAACATCACAATCTCCATTAGTTTGTGGCGCCCCGAACCGCGGCGTCCACATAGTCCTTACTCCAAGATCTTGTCTATTGGTAAGTGTGAATCAGGATTGTTGCCCTGATCACGCGGCGGGTACTTAATTGGATCTCGTCCAATTTTTTTTTTTCTTTTTCTTTTCTTTCATCACATAAACATATGCTCATTATCATTCATAATGGACTTATCCATAACATTATAAATCATCAACTTCTCATATTATTCATAACTTCATAATTTTATGCAACCTATACCCTTTTTCATCATATCCCATTAGGGAATATCTTCATACAAAAATCTACTAACCTTTGTAGATTTCTCTTTTTCCTTAGAAACACATGCCCTTCATCTCTTGGCTTTCCCTACACCTGTCTAAGGTTGGGAAAACAAAACATGAGTCGAAACTCAATAAGCAAGCATTTTTCATTTTAAACACATTCCTCTCCATTAGATAGAAGACACTTACCAAGTGATCAACTATCAACGGAATAGAAATCTTTTCGTAAACCATTTTTGGAAACCTTTCATAAATCATTCATAAAAATCATTCATGTAAACCATTTGTAAATGTATTTCTCTCCATTCGATAGGAGACACTTAGCAAGTGATCAACTATCAGTGGAATAGAAACCTTTTCATAAACATTGGATGTGCAAATGTTTCCTTTCCACTTCTGACATAAACCTTTGTGTGCGGGTACGCTAGCTCAGGAAACATCTCATATAACATGGTCCAATACGCCGGCTGTCTCCGACTTGGCCTCATCAAGAAGAACCTCTCTTCCTCTTGACGCCTACATGGTTCCTACATGCATGACTTTTGATTTCCCTAGCGTTATATACCTCTTACACCAGATAACTTGTCATTCTCGTGTAGAGAATTATTTGCACAATCCCTTAAAAATATAATTTCAAATCCATGCTTTCCTTTTCAATCCATGTATGAAAATGCAATGCATTCATTCAAACATAACATTCCTTTGCCTCCACTCTCTGATCCGCTTTCTACCTCCACCAAAGGCTCTTCCTTATACATCATACATGTGCACATGTCCATAAAAATCACATGATATCAATATGCCGGCATGACTTTTTATAAAAACTCATAAACATTCATCGTTTCAAAACATTATAGGAATGGCCACCCTTAGACACATTTCATAAATACTTGAGAATAAAACATATTTTCAAAGTTGTGCTTGCTTACCTTTGCTTTGCTTCAACCTGACTCCTTTATCCTTTCTTTTCCTTTTCCTATACAAGGAAATTGGATATTTTATCCATCTATTTCATGTCTTAGCTTGCTTTCCATGCATGCTTTATGATCACATATTACCTCATTTTTATAGAGATTATCCTTTTTTAAATACTTGGTCATTACTCATTTATATGGATTTTTATCCATAAATCCTTTAAAAATTCCATCCATATATCCTCATAAATATATAAAAATAAATCTCAATTTTTTCCCAAAATACGCTGTTCAATGTTCATAATTACTGTTCATGTCACTGTAGCATATTACTGTTCATCATCACTGTTCACCCCCCGAGGTTACTGTTCACAGCACCGTGGGTTACTGTTCATGGGTTCCAAAAATTGACATTTTTCCCAAAAATAAAAAATACCATGACATAGCTCATGCTTCGTATATCATGGGAAATTTCATACATTTTGAATATATCATCATTTACTTGGTTAAATAAATCATTTTCTCCATGTACTAAAAATCATCATAAATTCACTTAAGCATAATCCTTAATTCCAAAAATCATGAAATTAATATATCATCATTCCAACATCATATTTACATAATCATATATTCCAAATCATCCTTTATCAATTTTGGAACATTATTTTCACATATCATATGCTATCTTCCCGAATGCTCCATCTTTACTCCAAATTTTTGATGTTTCGGCATGATTCCAATTAAAAATTATAAATTTACTTATTTTCTCATGCTTAGGCATTATCTAAGCATGGTTTTACCTTACTTAATATCCAAAAGAAATTTGGGAAGAAATCACTTACCCGAAGTGGAGATATCCCACTTTTTCTCGCACTTCCTCTCTCTAACTTCCTCCTCTTCTTTTTCCTCAAGGCTAAAACGTGGTGGGGGTGAAAAAATGCTCAAATGGAGCTGGGATGAAGTTCCTTGGACGTTCACCCCTGCCCCCTATTTATACTTTTTGATTTTTCATCAAATTGGAATTTACCCCCCCTTGCTTGAGGTATTAAATTATAAATGTATTTTTTTCTAATTTCCAAAAGGTGAATGGAGCCATGTGCAGCCACCCTACAGCAGCTCCAGCCCCCCTATAGCAGCCCTATTTTTCCTTATTTTTTTAATTTTTAAAATTAATTAATTTAGGCTAATTAAATCCTAGCAGTTGATTTTTGATAAGATTGATTTTGGGCCAATGGATTTGGTCCCAAAAGTCCAAGCTCCATCAGCCATAGCAGATTTTCATTAATTATTTATCCATTTAATTAATTAAAATTAATCCAAAGTCAAATGCTTAATTAATGAAAAAGTAAAGTTACTTTTTATCTTCAAATGATGTTTAATCTTGACCCTTAATTCATGATTTTTGATCAATCTTGGACCACTCATCATGTTCATCATCATATTTTGGCCATCCATAAAAAAATTCATCTCAATCCGATGTCCGGATTGCAAGATATGAATTTTTCTTTATTTTCTCTCAAAAATCCACTAAAATCCGAAAATACTAAATAAATCAAAAAGTGGTTATTTTGTCCTTTCGTGGGAAGCTTCCTTTTTTTGTTTTTTTGTGATTAAGTTAATCCAAAGTGATTAACTTAACATATTCTTTAATCCCACGTTTACTATTCATATTTTACTCACGTGCACTATTCATCCGAATTTCATAAATAATTATTTTAACATTTATTCCCACATAATTTCATATTTCATGAATATATATATTTCATTAATACATTACCTAGGATTTACAACCCTACGTGTCTAAGTTTGGGGTTTCACATAGTTAAACCATAATACATGAGGTAATTATCCTCAATATATACACATTTCCTAATCTTCATTAAGCCTCTTTAATCACATTGACCCATATCGGCTTATATTGATCATTCATCATCATTCGCCGTAATTGCGATAAATCATCAATATTGCAAAGGAAATCATTCATAATTCCACTCAATTATACTTGATTCATATTTATATGCCAATTACATATAAATAAACCTTACTTGGGTTCGGGTTTCACAGACCTCCTCCTTTTGGGTATATGCAGTGAGCAATTAACAACCTTAGAACCCGTAGCCTTGGAGATAGGTCCATGTAATGTAGGAATTTGATTCCCGGGTGGTACTTGTTGCTCTTTGTCAGTTGGTTATACATTTGGGTGAGCGATAACCCATCTGGAATCGGTTCCTCTTCTTCAGGAACATCCAACATGTGTGCAATTCTTTGAATTGCATTGTCCTTGTAACTGCCAGTTCCAATTCCTAGATTGATATCCTTTCCCTTTACAAAGGTCAGGTAATACTCCTAATCCCATAGGTAGTAAAATATGCGGGTTAGATCAGTATACACCCTATCATCCGCTTTCAACAATCTTGTCCATCCTTGAAAGTCTAGTAGTTCTTCAATTCCAAATTCATAATCTTTCAAAAACTTGAAATCAATAATCTTAGGCACAAAAATCTTACGTTCATAAAAGTGCCTATAGAACCGGCTGTGTTGACGCTCAGTTCTGAAGTAGGTGGTTGGCATTTTCAGCACCTGTGCCTTCTGGGTCGGTGTGCCTTGCATGTTTGCAGCAGACAATGTGACGAGTTGAGTATATGTCAATTAAAATGCTCGCTATTTACGCAAGTATACGTTTCGTGTCAAGTAATAAAGAGTGAGTAAAGTATCGTTCCCTCGAGGAATTGTTAACCGGAATTATTAATGAGTTTAATTGCTTTCAATGGGTAGAGAATTCTGAGTTTATGATTTAAACTAAAGCTAACTACTGCAATAAGAAATCAGAGTAGAGTGCACGGAACTGCGGGATACTATAAACGGGGTTACTAATCAGGGATGGCAGATGGACAGCTCGGAATTCTTGAATCTAAATTATATCGCATTGGTTCTTTTTCATTGGATTGTGCATGGATTTACTAGCCCAAGTTTAATAATCTCTATATTTGTCTTCCAATACTATATAAAGCTAATTACACCCTATTTAATTGCTATGTTCCCATGCCGTTAAATAAAGTGAAATTGATAAGTTCATAACATGTTCAATGACTACACAGGGTTTAACGATATATTCCTATCCGTTAAACAACTCCCCTTAACAAAGAAGAAACCTATGCCTTGCACATGGATCTAGCAGAGATTTTCCTTTTCAAAGGATAAATAAGCAATGAAATCATCTTACAAGGTAACAAATCTTGTAAAAAGCATTAAAACTGCACATGCAAAGGTGAATCATACACAATCATATATAATATCAAATATTCATTCCTTAATTTCAAAGAATCAAGACAATATAGTTTAGAATTTAATTCATCCTAACTATCCATCTAAAGGAAGTTTAGTTTATAGACATGATCAATAAATCCTTTACATCCATATTGTAAGTACTCAGAAAAAATAAAGAAAGGAAAATAGAAAGAATAAGAGAAAACTATTTTTCTGGCGGCTTCCACCAACAGAGTTGAATCCCTTCTTCAATCTATGCTTTGATCGCGATTTCGTCTTTCTCTTGCTGTGTAGTTCGTTCCTCAGCACTCTCCTCCCTGCCCTCTTGCGGGCAAACCCCTAGGATCTATTTATAGAGTTGAATTGTGTCGCCTGCGCACTGAAAATTGTAGATACGGATGCGTATTGGCGCTTAGGTGCCAAATCTCTGTGTGCTGGGCAACTTGAAACTTTCCCGCAAACCTTAGGAGTTCATGCCTTGGCGCCTAGGCGCCAACTCCCTAGAGATTTCATAACTTGGAGCTTCTCCTAGACACACCTGTGTGATCATGCTTGGGGCCTAGGCGCCCTTGTCTGGCGCCTAGGAGCCAACTCCCTGGAAGCAGTTGTGAATTGTGGCTTCAAAAACCCTACTAGGCTGATCTACATGTTGGTAAGGTGGCGCCTGGGCGCCCCTGGCTGACGCCTAGGCACCAACTCATTGGAAGTCATGTGTTTGTTGAATTGTGCTGGAGTCATGGTAAGGGCACATAGGGCGGTGCCTAGGCGCCATCCACTTGCCTTGTGACTTTGTCTTGATCTGCATTCCACTCGCCCGCATGCCTTCATATGTCCCGTCCTTCCTACAAAAGATGGAAAAACTAAGTAAATGGACTAAAAATGCTTAATTAATGCTGAAAATGCACGAAAACTAAATAATGGTCCTAAAATGCAAAGTGAGTGGAAATTAAACTAAATGAATGCAAACTAAGTCTAATCTCTCGGACTAACGCACAAATAAAGTTTGAAATGGGCCATGATAACTCGTATTTTTACGAGTTATCACACCCCCAAACTTAAATATTGCTAGTCCTCGAGCAACACATGCAAACATAATGAATAAATGATTGAATTTATTTTTTTTGGCTCCCCTCACCATATTTCAGGGTATCTATGGAGAATTTTGATTTTAAAGCGTTATTACTGTGATTATCCTTTGCTTTTTTTACGCAAACCTTGCCATTTGTTGATGCCAAGTTTCGATTACTCAACTCAGGTCAACCACCCCCTTTTTATTTTTCTAATGCCTTGTTAGGGGTACTGAACATGCTTGTGTGATTTCTGTGAAATAATACCATTTCTGGATCCATTAAAGTACTTGGTCAGCATTTATTTAATTCAATTCTCATCATCTCAGTCTGAAAGATATACATGTAATTGAATTAGAACAATGTATTATGAAATCCCTTTTAATTCTTTCACATGTCAATTTCAACTTGCTTTTATACTTGGTTTTTAATCTAAATTGTCCATTCTTTCATGAATTCAATTTCAAGTCGATATTAATCACAACCCTGCACATTTTCAATAAGATAGATTGAACAAAGATAACTT
Organism: Annona cherimola; assembly: GCA_030490835.1. Classification (NCBI taxonomy): domain Eukaryota; kingdom Viridiplantae; phylum Streptophyta; class Magnoliopsida; order Magnoliales; family Annonaceae; genus Annona; species Annona cherimola. The sequence goes on along the minus strand of CM059972.1, from coordinate 41,113,223 downwards.
TCATTAGCTGGAATTGACATAACATGCAACATAAAATAAAATATGAAAAACTAACCTATGGTTGAGAATTATACACCCCCCAAACTTGAGAGATGCATTGTCCTCAATGCATGATGACCTAGAATGACCTAATAAAGGAAATACAATGAAAAGCAAGAATGAAAACAAAATGAAAGGACCGGGACTCCCTCAAGAATCAGACTCGGTGGCGTCCTCGTCTTCGCTGCCGTCTGGCTGGGGCTAGGATGGCTGTCCGAAGCAGGCTCGGACCTTGATCTCTTTAAAACTCATCTCCAAATCTTCTTCCAAAAAAAAAAACAAAAACAAAAACAAAGACAAAAATCAAAATGAAAATGAGTGATGGGTTGCCTCCCATCCAGCGCTAAGTTTAATGTCCTCCGCCCGACGTTCCCGCTGTTTAATTTTCTTTCAGTTCCACCACCTCCTTGCAACGCTGAAAATCATCTCCCATATAATGCTTAAGACGTTGCCCATTCATGACAAAACTATTGCCGGATGCTTCGTTGAATATCTCTATTGCCCCATGCTCAATTGCCTTTATCACTACGAACGGACCCGACCATCTGAATTTGAATTTCCCAGGAAATAATTTTAGTCTTGAATTGAAAAGCAAAACTCTTTGACCTGGTTCGAATTTCCATGATAGAATCTTTTTATCATGCCATTTCTTCACCTTTTCTTTATAGATCTTAGCGTTTTCATAGGCTTGCATACGAAATTTGTCCAACTCATTGAGTTGCAGTAATCGACGTTCCCCCGCTTGTTGCATGTCCACATTTAGTTTTTTAATTGCCCAATATGTATTGTGCTCCAACTTCAACGGCAGGCAACAGGCTTTTTCATAAACCAGTTGGTAGGGAGACATTCCAAACTGAGTTTTATAAGCAGTTTGATACGCCCATAGTGCGTCATCTAGTTTGACGGACCAATCTTTGCGAGATGATCCGATCGTTTTCTCCAGAATTTGCTTTAATTCCCTGTTGGCCAACTCAACCTGTCTATTAGCTTGTGGATGATAAGCTGTCGTCACCCTGTGGCATATGCCATATTTGTGCAAAATTGCCATGAACTGCCGGTTGCAGAAGTGGGATCCTCCATCACTAATAGTCACCCGAGGCGTGCCGAAACGGGTAAAGATGTTCTTCTTGATGAATTTGAGAACTGTTTTGGTGTCACTTGCTTGAGTCAGAATTGCTTCTACCCATTTGGAAACATAATCAACAGCAACCAGAATGTATTGGTTTCCAAAGGAGGGAATGAATGGGCCCATGAAGTTGATACCCCAAACATCGAATTTTTCTACCTCAATGATATTAGTGAGAGGCATTTCGTGTCTTTTGGAAATATTACCTGTTCGTTGGCATTGATCGCACCTTTTGACATAAAAATGGGCGTCTTTAAATAAAGATGGCCAGTAGAATCCCGATTGAAGTATTTTTTGCCGCAGTCTTGTCTCCTTGAAAGTGGCCCCCATACGGAGATGAACGGCAGCTCTGCAGAATGGATTCTTGTTCACACTCTGGAATACAGAATGGATTCTTGTTCACACTCTGGAATACATCTCTGATATAACTGGTTTGGGTATTGCTTGAGCAGATATGGGTCATCCCAAAAATAGAATTTAATGCCATGGAGAAACTTCTTCCTTTGGTGTGAATTTAATTCCGGAGGCAACATTCCGCTGACGATGTAATTGACGAAGTCTGCATACCATGGTGGACTGCCTGGGGAGATAGAGAATAGCTGCTCATCAGGGAACATTTCCCGAATTTGCTCCGTATCGTGGGTTAACTGGGATCCTTCAAGGTGGGATAAATGGTCAGTGACCTAATGTGGCGCCTCGAACCGAGACGTCACTTCCTTACCTCAAGATCCTATCGATTGGTAAATGTGAATCAGGATTGTTGCCCTGATCATGCGGCGGGTTCTTAATTGGAATACGTCCAAATGTTTTTTTCATTTATTCATCTGTCATCATTCATACCTTGACATGACAATCATCACACATTGTGACATTTTACTTGTAATAAAATTCATCATTTCATTCATAGCATCTTTACATGCCTGTCATTACACACTCAATCATTGTACATATCATACTTGCATACATTCAGTCATTAATTCACATGGAACTTAGAACTCTAACTAAGTTCAAATATACATAAACACGTAGCATCTTTTCATGCCTTTCTACAATGAAAGTTTCCTTGACTTAAACATCACATTTTACATCCATACATCCATACATTCAATCATTGAATCATATATAGAACTTAAAATTCTAATTAAGTTCACATACACATTAACCTACCTTAGCACATGAAACTTATAATATCTTTCCATTTCTTCAGTGGATGGCTCCTGTTCCTTTGCCAGGTCTCTTCTTTCACCTTTCTATGGGTTTGGAAAACGAAAACGTGAGTGACAACTTAGTAAGAAAGCATTTTATCTTTAGGGCAAGGCTTCCTTGAAAACATTTTTCATAAACATCGGGAATACCTTTTTTCCTGAGGACACGTATATGTCCTGAAATATCATCATGAAATCTTTTTCATTAGGCATTCATTCATAAAATCAGTTACAAGCCACGTGTAGGCCTGTTAAGGCAAAACATACACGTTTTACCTTCTCTGATGGAATCCCTTTAATTCTTATATGAACATTTTCAATGATCATAGACATTACATGAAATCATCGTTTGCCATTGGACATTTTACGTCCAAAATATTTTTCTTATAAATCCTTAGGCAAAGGAGACATCTCATGTCTCAAAACATCATTAACATAAACCATCATAAAATCCTTTAGCCAAGAGACATTTTATGTCTCGAAACATTTTTCATATAGCTTCCTTTGGAAATGGACATTCATATGTCCTAAAACACTTTTTATTTCAACACATTAACATTGGACATTCTCATGTCCATAAACCCTTATCATTTAGGCTCTTCAGAAAAGGACATTCTTATGTCCAATCCAAGTTTCACATAAATCCTTTTCATAATCCCCGTCTTGGGGCTTGTTTATAGCAAACAGGGCAAACAAAATACGTAAACCATTTTCATAAATGCATTTGCATAAACACATTTCCTTTAATTCCTGTTATTTACACTTTTGTGTAAAACACCCTTTCTTGTAGAGTAACTTATGCATATTAGCTCATAAGAATCCAATTTAGGATAACTTTTTGTATAGATGCTTTTATATCCCAATCTTTAGGCTTTTGAAAAGCAAAACGTATACAAATGTATTTCTCCCCATCCAGTAGTGACACTTAACAAGTGATCATGCTACCTTTTAGAAGAGAACCCCTAACAACACGCTAGCCCAGCGGCTATTTATTTATCCTGCTCCCATCTCAGGAAGGGCGCCGCTGGCACTCCTGTCATCCCTTAGCGACTTGGTCTTATGTAGAGTGGGCCTCGGTCATCCCAACCGTGCTCTACAACTTGCCTATTATTTGTACTGGTGCACCGTACGTTATTATGATGGACCGCAGTCCGTCTGGTTTGAAGAACCATAGACCGCAGCCCATGTCCTTTTAAACCGAGATCAGAGACCGCAGCCTGCATCTATATGCACAAAAATCTTAAACCGAAGTCTATATTTAAGAATAATTCTCAAAAACACATCATAGACCGCAGTCCGTGTCAACTTGTAAGCTAGCGCGCCCACTTTAACAAGTTGTTATTTGAAATCTAGTTTTAGGATGACCTTCCTTAAGTTCCTTTAGAAACATTTTACGTAAAATATTTTGATAAACATTTGAAATGTTTAAAAGACAATACATCTTAAAATCCTTTTAATAAAAGAATTTCAAATCCTTTGGATTTCCATAAATAAATCATATTTTTCTCTAATATTTTCTTGGTTTTCATTTTAGGACCTTTTGTTTACAAAAGTTATGCAATTATGCTATCCCCTTGTCCATAACCTAAAAATTTAATAATTATCCACATATCAATCATTTTTACATAAAGGAAAATTGCACAGTCTTTTGCATGCCATTAAGCAACCTGAAATCAAACCATCTTATGAAATCAATCATAGGAGGTTGGCCATCTATAAATCCCTTTTTAACACATCCGTATAAACATTTTTAACATAGATTTCCTTGTCTAAAGGAAATCTAAACTTTTCGAACATCATTTCAATACATATGGACTATGTCCAAAACATCATTTATTATTTAATTATCTTGACCTAGCAAAATAAATCTTTTTCATCATTGTTTATCACGAGTTATTGTAGAGATAACTCAAAACTCATTTACAAACAATATTTTGTGAAAAAGGGTAAAATTACCTTTTTCTTATAAAATGCTGTTGAACAATATCATAAAGAACTTGCTTGCTTAAAAGCAAATCCTTAAAACCATCGGTATCAAACATGAAATCCTTAGAAAATATTAGCATGGCGAACTTGCTTACTCATAAGCAAAATTGCTTAATTCCATTAACATGAAGCATTCCCATCCTTGGCAACACTTAGGATAAATTATTTATCTTAAGAAGTGTCGCTTGCTTCCCATGAAGCAAACCTTAAGACTTTTCATTAAAGTCATCATTTTTCAAAACTTATGGCTTTGCATTAAAGTCATCATATTCAAAACTTGTGCTTGCCCATTCAATAAAACATAAACATAAAAATTTCAAACACAAACATAAATATTTCAATCATATCAATCCTATAGAAAGAAAATGACATTTTAGAAAGTTCGCTTGCTTACCTGAGATCACCATAATCCCTTTCCTTCCATTCTTTTCCTTGCCTACATGAGAATAATATGATTTTTCATATATTTCTTTCCTTGCATTTTAGTTTTCCAACCCATTTTATTCACATATATCATTTATTCGACTTCTCAAGTCACTATGCATACATTTAGCATATATGTGTACATTTTTACACATTCCATCGGCTAATCACATAACATATATAACCCCATAATTAGGGTATCCATTCAACCATACAAAATCCATCCATTAACTATCATACATAGGTTCATTAACCTTCATTTCCAATTTTTCACTCCTTTTACAAACTTTACACATCGGTGCCCGTTTTAAGCACATGTTATCGCCTTAAGCTTCATTACGTAATCCCAAAATTGGAAATTAACCTCATGACGTGCTAAACAGATATATATTCATGAAATATATCATATTTTCATACATTTTTGCACAAAATAATATTCTACATGTCATTTACCATCCTTGCATGTCCATTCCCTCACATATGCCCTTTTGGCAACATATACATAAGATATTTCATAAAATTTTCTAAGGCAGAAATTTAATCCATATTTCAGCGATTTAATTACCCTTAATTACCATTGCATTTAGGGCATTTTTATGGGGTTTAAATCCACTTGCCATAGGTTTCCAAAACAGCAAGTTTTGAACCCGTTTAACGTGTCTTTTGACACATAACCTTAAGCAATTATATTATTCCGAAATTTCAGCATATAATCCCACTTTTCTTAATCCATATTTAAGGATTTAACACATATATAAATTTTGATTATTTATAAATAGTTTTCATATTTCTTTTTGATTTTTTTCTCAAACTATCCACATATGCTGAAATCAGGCGTACTGAAATCTCAAAAACTTGAATTAATATCAAATCAAGTATTTTTGATCTGAAATTTCTACCATACCTTAATAACTAATTTAATTAACCAAAATAAATATTTATATCATAAAAAATTAAGCATTTATATTTATTTTGTCATTTTTACCTTGCTGGACAGCAGCATCCATTTTCAGTCAGCCTTATTCACGTAAATGATTGGGTATATTTATACCCATAAAAACCTAATTTTTAATTTTTAAATGTTATCCTAAATATGTCTTATATATCTTGTAAAATTTTCAGCCCAAAATTACTTGTATAAAAATTATTAAAAATCCTTTTCTACAACTAATCATGTCACCTATTTTACCCTGTTTATGTGAATCTTCTCGGATTTTTAATTTGCAACTTATCCTTTTAAGCTGAAAATTGGGTCATTCCTTAATCAACCCATAATTATTCTTTCCAAAAATTTTCATGCTAAAATTAATCCATTTACTATTACGTCTATAATTTAATTTATAACATCATATATCATTCAAAACTTCACTTTTCATCATCTAAATCATGGAATTTCATACATGCAAGCTAATACCCATTCCATATTCATTAAAAAGCATGTTGAATCATCGCTTTAAAGCATGTTTGAACATCCATTTCATTTTTGAATTTTGGAGTTCAAGAACTCAAGATAAACCAATCAAAATAACACATCTACTTACTTGGATTGATGCTCTCCAAACCCTAATCATTTCCTCCACAAATTCTCTTCTTCCCCCCTTGCTTTTCCCTTGCTTTTCTCTTCTTCTTGCTGGGCATGGTTGGATGTGAGGGCTTCTGTCCTTTGGGTGCAAGTTTCAGCACCTGGAAAAAATCTCCAAGCTTCCAACACATGTGAACGTGCTTGCCTTGTGGAGCTGGAATTTCCTGCAGTTTGCCCCACTTGCTGGGGCATTTTCCACAGCCGCATAATTACATGTTTATCCCCTTGATGTGCTGGATAATTATTATCCATATAAATTCATTTTTTACTATTTTTAAAAGTCCAAAAATCTATTTACATCACCACCGTCCAGTTGCTCCCCCATTCACGTCCCTTGCTGCCCTTTTATTTCCAGCAATTTTTCCAATTTTTAAAAAATCTTAAAATGTGGCTAATTTATACACCTAATTACCCCTTAATTCATGTTTTAATTTGGTGTAAATAATTTTAACAAAAACTATAGGAACTTAGCATATCATTGTACGTCATTTGCATAAGACCAAGCTGTCTATTTTTGCATACTTTAATGGGCAGCTGATAATCACGAATTTTCAGGGATTTTTCCACATGAATAAATGCTCATTTATGTATCCCAACATGTCAGCTATATGTGTGCATTATTTATAAAATACAAAAAATCAAAAATAAATAGCAATGCAGCCCATGGACGTGCTTGCTGTGTAGTTCGTTCCTCAGCACTCTCCTCTCTGCCCTCTTGCGCGCAAACCCCTAGGATCTATTTATAGAGTTGAATTGTGCAGCCTGCGCACTGAAAATTGCGCATATGGATACGTATTGGCGCCTAGGCGCCAACTCTCTGTGTGTTGGGCAACTCAAAACTTTCCTGCAAACCCTAGGAGTTCATGCCTTGGCGCCTAGGCGCCAACTCCCTGGAGATTTCATAACTTGGAGCTTCTTCCGGACAACCTGTGTGATCGTGCTTGGCGCCTAGGCGCCAACTCCCTGGAAGCAGTTGTGACTTGTGGCTTCAAAAACCCTGCTAGGTTGATCTTCATGTTGGTAAGGTGGCGCCAACTCACTGTAAGCCATGTGTTTGCTGAATTGTGCTGGGGTCATGGCAAGGGCACGTAGGGTGGCGCCTAGGCACCATCCAGCTACCTAGTGACTTGGTCTCGATCTGCATTCCACTAGCCCGCATGCCTTCATATGTACCGTCCTTCCTGCAAAAGATGGAAAAACTAAGGAAATGGACTAAAAATGCTTAATTAATGCTGAAAATACACAAAAACTAAATAATGCTCCTAAAATGCAAAGTGAGTGAAAATTAAACTAAATGAATGCAAACTAAGCCTAATCTCTTGGACTAACGCACAAATCAAGTCTGAAATGGGCCATGATAACTCATATTTTTACGAGTTATCACAATGTCTCGTTGCTAGAGCGGCTATGTGGCACCCCAAACTGAGGTGCCTAGAAGCCTTACTCCGGGATCGTTTTGATTGGTAAACGTGACTCAGGATTATTGCCCTGATCACATGGCAAGATTTTTTTTTATCATCAATACATGGAAAATTCTCATCATTCATCCAACTTGCAATATATTTCACATAACACAGTTATGATCAAAAACTGTTCCATAAACATTTTCATTGGAATAAAAATATTCCTTTCCATCTTATAATTATCATCATTATCTTTACATAAATTTACATATACATCATTTATATCAAAAACTACATAACACTTGGCATGCTGCCTTCATCATCATTTCCTGTCTGTTGTTGAAAAAGCATGGGTGAGTAATAATACTCAGTCAGCAAGCCATACATAATTTTTCAATCATTTTCATGCATTTCATAAAATGCAAATGCAATGCATACATAGTATTCATGACATTCCTTTGGATGCGACGCTAGCTAGGCGCCCATCTCATACATACTCTCATTTAACAAACATATTTTAGTTCATGTAAAGCAGTTATAGGTAAAGCCAACCTTAAATAAATTTCATAAAGCAATTCACTAACAATTTCAAGAATTTTGGAAATAATTTGCAAAACATATAACTTGCTTACCTTCTCAGTGGGTGTCTTCGACCTTCTCTTTTCCTTTTCCTATTCAAGGAAAAAGGATAATTTTATTTCTTCTATTCAAGCTGCTTCCCATGCATTCTCTATAATATTTGGGCATAATATTTGGGCACTATTTCTTTATATGGATATTTTTATCCATAGTTTTCTCAAAATTTCCATCATTATATTTAAATATTAATCTCAAATTTTCTCCAAAATCACGCTGTTTACTGTAGCAAATTACTATGACAGTTACTGTTCATCCGAGGTTACTGTTCACAAAGACGTGGTTACTGTTCATGAGTTCCAAAAATTGATATTTTTTCCAAAAATAAAAGATACTATGACATACCTTATGCCTAGTAGATCATAGGACATTTCATACATTTTGAATTTATCATCATTTACTTGGCAAAAAAAATCATTTTCTCCATATACTAAAAATCAACATAAATTCATTTAAGCATAATCCTTAATTCTAAAAATTATGAAATTAATATATCATCATTCCAACATCATATTTATTATAATAATACATCCTAAATCATCATTTATCAATTTTGGAGCATTATTTTCACATATCATATGCTATCTTCCCGAATACCCTATATTCGCTCCAAATTTTTGATGTTTTGGCATAATTCCATTTAAGCATTATATCTATACTTATTTTCTCATGCTTAGGAATTATCTAAGCATGGTTTTACCCTACTTAACATCCAAAAGAAATTTAGGTAGAAATTACTTACCCGAAGTGGAGATATATCACTTTTTCTCACCCTTTTTCTCTCTAGCTTCCTCCTTTTCTTCCTTGGACGTGTGGGAAAGTTTGGGAACTTGGAATTTTTCAAATGGAGTTGGGTTTTGGATGCCTTGGACGTCCACCCCCTGCTTCCCTATTTATAGGGTTGGATTTTTCAAGAATTTGGAATTTACCCCCTAGCTTAGATGTATTTAATTATAAATTGGTATTTCTTTTTAATTTTTTAAAATACTTTGAACCAAGAGCTGCCCACCCTATGCCTGCTGCATCCACCCTATTCAGCCCTATTTTTTATTTTTTTTATTATTTTTAAAATTAATTAATTTAGGCTAAATCAGTCCTAACCGTTGGTTAATGATCATGTTGATTTTAAGCCATGGATTTTGGTCAAAACCCACCCACCCTAGGCTGCACATCCCAGCCATTTGCAGCTGCTCTTGTTTAATTTTTTAATTTTTTATTTTTTTATTTTAAAATGCACATTAATGGAAAAGTGAATTCACTTTTTCGATCTTTATTTGATGCTTCATCTTAACCTTTGATTTGTAATTTTCATCACATCTTAATCCATTCATCATGAATTTTTAACCATCCATAAAAAATTTCATCGAATTCCGACGCCCGGATTGCAACTTATGAATTTTTCTTTATTTTTCCACAAAAATCCAAATTTTGATTAAAATATAAAAAAGAATTGTTATTTCGTCTTGTAGTGATTAAATCTCTATTTTGACTTTTTGTGATTAAGTTAATCAAAGTGATTAACTCTTAATCACGTGTCTTAATCCCCGATTACTATTCACATTTACTATTCACGGTACTATTCACGGGCACTATTCACATGGTTAAATTCCTAATTGCATTATTTCAATCTCCAATACACATATCCATCAATATAATTCATGAATTTTCATTTATCATAAAAATAATTACAAAAGAATCTAGGATTGCAATGTCGAAATGACACGTATATTGTTAGGGTTTCACAATCTTCCCCGCCTTACAATAGGTTTCATCCCGAAACCTATTTTTCCTTGAATAATTGAGGATATTTCCTTTCGACCTCTTCTCGCAGCTTCGGATTTTGAATATTGATTCCATTGTACCTTTACATATTCGATTTCTCTATTCCGAAACTTCTTGATCTTGAAATCCAATATTTTGATTGGCCTTTCCTCATAGTTCAAGTGTTCTTGGATTGGCAAATTCTCTGCTATCAACACATGGGTAGGATCGGAAACATATTTCCTTAACATGGAGATGTGAAACACATTGTGGATGGCACTGAGGGCTGGTGGCAGAGCTATTCTATAGGCTAAATTGTCTATCTTTTCCAGAACTTCAAAGGGCCTGACATATCTTGGGTTTAGTTTTCCTCTCTTTCCAAACCGGGTGACTCCCTTGAATGGCGTTACTTTGACAAATACGTGATCCCCAACTTGGATATTTAAATCCCTTCTTTTACAATCGGTGTAACTCTTTTGCCTACTCTGGGTTGTGAGTATACACTGGCGAATTACTTAGACTTTTTCCGCCATTCTTTTTTAGAGGTCTAGAGCTAACTTCCTTTCTCCCACTTTATCCTAGTTTAGAGGAGTTCTGCATTTCCGTCCATATAAAGCTTCAAATGGGGCCATTTGAATACTTGCTTGATAACTGTTGTTATAAGCAAACTCTGCCATCGCCAAATATTCATCCCATGATCCTCCAAATTCTATTGTGCACATCCTCAGCATATCCTCAACTATTTGATTTACCCTTTCTGTCTGCCCATTGGTAAAGTGAAGGAGAAGTTGTATCAAAGAACAAAATTAAACTAAACTATGAAAATAGTAAATGACCAAGGTAGGGTGGATAATGTCGAGATTTCCTTGAGATGATTAAGATAGGTGGGAGTATGAAATCATTGAATCATAGCTATGTCATTTGGTCTTACTTAATTAGTTGTGCAGAAATTACTAATCTAGGTTCATTCATATTCATATATGCTTTCCAACATATATAAACCTAACCAAGTTTTAGTTATATGCTATGTTCCCATGCATACAAGTAAAACAAGGTTGATAACCATATAACCTAATCATGATTACACAGGGTTAATAGGTATATTCCTATTTATATTAACATCTAACACAACATGAGCTAGAATACCTGTGCCTTATATATGAATCTTATTCAAATCCCACTTTTCCAAGCATAAATCTGAATATTAGATCAATCCACAAGGTTGCAAAGCTTGTAAACGTACTAAGCATGATATATAAGGGTAATCTCAACTAACACAAGTCACAGCACAACAGTATTATCAATTCAAGCATAAGAAAACCAAATATCATAAGCTATGAGTTCAAATTCTATATATCTCCCACCATAAGAAGTTTAGCCCATTAACATGACTTCAATTCCCATTAAAATCAAGTTACAATCATCTCCAAGAACACAGAGGAAAGAAAAGAGAAAAGAAAGATAATGAGAAAAAGAAGAACTCAATCCCAGAAGCTTCCACCAGCGAGATCGGATCTCCTTCTTCCGCTTGCAATGGAAAACAGATCATTTTCCTTCTCTGTGTGGTTGCTCTAGCAGCTCTCTCCACGCCTCTCCTTGTTCCGGTCTCCCACTCTCGCGCAAACCCCTAAGATCTATTTTTATAAACGATTTGCGCAGCACAGTACGGATATCTGTGTTTACGGTTACGTAGTGGCGCCTAGGCGCCAACTCACTGTGTGCTGGGTAACTTAGAAACCTATCTGGAAACCCTAGAAATTCCTGCCTTGGTGCCAAGGCGCCAACTCCCTAGATGCTTTATGACTTGAGAACTCTCCTGGAACACCTGTGATCATGTATTGGCGCCTGGGCGCCCCAAGCTGGCACCTAGGCGCCAACTCCCTAGAAGTTATTGTATCATGTGACCTCAAAATCCTTCTAGACTTATCTGTATGATGATGAAGTGGCGCCTAGGCGCCAACTCACTGGAAGCTACTGGTTGCTGGATTGTGCTGTCGTTCTTGCAAGGGCATGTAAGTTGGCGCCTGGGCGCCATCCACATGCCTCATGACTGTTGAGATTGTTGATCATATGCTTTCTTTAAGAATGATCAATTTGATTTTGATGATTAACAAATAATTGAAATATCATTAAAAAGGATCTAATACATTTGTCTAAGTGTTCTCAAATATTTTATCTCTAATTATGTGTATGAAAATGAAAATGTGAAATAATTTAAGTTTCAAGAGTTCAAGTTCATGAATTGCAAGTTCTGCAAAGTGAAGTCTCAGCCCAAGTCGACTTCACTTGCGACTTGGTGAAGTCTCAGACCCAAGTCGACTTCGCCTGCGACTTCGGAAGTGAAGTCTCAACCCAAGTCGACTTCACTTGCGACTTGGTGAAGTCCCAGACCCAAGTGGACTTCACCTGCAACTTCGAAGGCAAAATTCTGGACAGCAAGTTTTAGCAAGACGAAGTTGCATCCCAAGTCGACTTCACCCATCCGAAGTCGACTCCACTCATCCGAAGTCGACTCCACTTGCGACTTGAACTCGTAACGGTTGAAAATCTGAACGTTGGAGCTCTAGATGCGCGTGAACCTCCACTCCAACGGCTAGAACCTTTTTTTCTCTATATATACCATTGAAGAATGAACGTGGAGAGAAGAGAGAAGGAGGAAAGAAAGAGGAAAACACAAGTTCAGCTTCCATCTTCTAATATTCAAACGTGTTGAAGTTATTTGAATAACTATTGAAGCTTCAAGTGCTACAACTTTCAAGTGCGCTTCCAAGATTATCATCTCTACAAGATAAGGAGCTTCCGGAGCTTATCGAATACACATTGTAAAGTGTAATCTCTCTTTTATTTATTTGTTTTATGTTGTTGCCTTGGATCGGTGTTGGAGACCAAATTTAAGAAGAAGCAAAACAGGGGGTTGGTTTGAGTTTGTCTCACTAACGGGTTTTGCTTGGTTGGTTTGAGTTTGTCTCACCAATAGATTGGACTTGGTTGGTTGGAGTTGGTCTCACCAACAAGTGATTATTCTATATGCCCCCTAGAGCTAGAATCTAGAAGTGAGCGGGTGCTCTAGATTGTATTGAAAATACAATAGTGGAACCCAAGACACAACGGGTGTGTGCTTGGAAGAGTGGAGTAGGGAAGGTTGCCCGAACCACTATATATCGTTGTCTCTTGTTTGGTTTGATTGTTTACATTTTTATATTCCATTTGCACCCTCTCATTATATCTCATATCACGTTTCATCAAGTGGATTGAAATTATAAGGGGTTAAGTTATAATTTACCAAAGAATTTTTCAAGAACCCAATTCACCCCTCCCCTCTTGGGTTTTGCCATTAACTCGGGGCCAACAGTGACTTGGTCTCATTTTGCATTCCGCTCGCCCGCATGCCTTCATATTGCCCGTCCTTTCTGCAAAAAATGAATGAAACTAAATAAATGCACTAAAAATGCCTAATTTATACTAAAAATGCATAAAAACTACATAATGCTCCTAAAATGCAAAGCGAGTGAAAGTTTAGCTAAATGGATGCAAACTAAACCTAATCTCTTGGACTAACACGCAAAAATAGTCTGAAATAGGCCATAACTCGTATTTTTACGAGTTATCAAGGAGCATATCATATAGGTATGGGGAGCTAGATGTGTCGTCAGGGGAAGTAGGAGGCAATGATTGATCTTGCACTATTGGTTCAGCACTGACTGATTGCCCCCCCCAATATGGATCAAAATTAGGCAAACTCGGGATTGGTTGACTGCATTGACTGCCTGAGGCGAGATGATTTTGATTCGGGTGATCTCAAATTTTAAAAAAGCTTGCTTATTGTGCATCTGAGTCATAGAATGGTGGATAGACCTTAGTTCCTTGCTCACTCGGCTTTCGAGCCCGACAAATAGCTTATGGATCTCAGTCATATCAACCATAGGAGCATGGGCTGGTCTCGAGGTAACCTGTGAGGTCTGAGGAAAATGAGAAGCATGAGAAGCCTGTGAGGCTAGCCGTGGTGATGCAGGTAGGACAAGAACCCTCCCCCCCACATGGAGCTATCTCTGGAGACCTAGGTGGTAGGTCTTCTACCTTATCTTGGTCTCAAAATGGACCACCTCCCATTTGAGCTTGAAGTTGATCTACTTCGAATGCCCCAATGTCGATCTTCATACGGGTTAGTAGGGCCCGATCAATGGCATTTGTGGGCTTCAAAACCTCGTATGGTACCCCATCTAGATCAACATGAAAATGGTCAAGGATTTTGGTAATCCAGGTTTTGTAAGGCAAAAATCCTCGTGGGTTCTCCTTTTTGAGCTTGGGGCCTGCAGGAACAATTGCGACAGCTGACTTTAACCCCATTCACCACTTTCCATAAAACCTCTGAATCTTGGGGATTAAGCTGATTTCTTCCTCCACCTTTGGGGTAAATGCAATGGGCTATAACGAGTCACAACACCATCAACCGGGGTGGCAAATCCATGTAATACAGGAACTTAATACCCAGGTGGTATTGTTGCTTTTGGTTAAGTAGTTGTACATACGGGTAAGTGCAGGGCCTGCAGGAAGTAGATCTTCAAACATAGGAACACCTAGAACGCTAGTCACGCTACTACATGCATTGAACTTACTAACACCATTTGCATTTCCCAAATCAATTTCTACACCTTTGATGTATGTTTCAAAATTTTCTTGATCTCATAGATAATAGAATAGCCTGATGGTTAGTATAAATCTTCCCATCATCCTTTAGTAAGGTGGTCCAGCCCTAAAAGTCAAGCCTTCTATTCCAAATTCATATTTGTGTAAAAATTGAAAATAAATGATCTTTGGAGGGAAAGTCTTCCTCTCATAGAAATGCTTATAAAATCTATTATGTTTGCGCTCATTTCTAAAATATTCCATGGGCATTTTCAAAACTTGGCCCTGTGGAGCTGGGTTTCCTCTTGTCTTTCTTACTATTTCTACTTCCTCACTTATTTCATCATGTGTAGAGTCCCTAGAAGAGATACAGATGGGTTACCTTCTCGGAATCAAACCCATCTACCCATAGAGGTGGTTGCCTCATCTTGAACTTGCTTGGATGAAGTTCTTTGATGTCTTGGAACCTCTCTCTAAAGGGAGATCTAGATGGGCAAGAAATTGCAATTTGGTGAGTTGTGAGGCAGATTTAGGCACATTGAGTTGTAGGAAATAGGAAGCTTGGTGATGTGATGAAGTGGGTAGTGAAAAACTGAAGATTGGAAGGTGGAATAGAAGGTTTTGGTGATTTCAAAAAAAATGGGAGTCGATTTGAATGGAGAGAAAAGAGGGAGTGAGGAGAGTGCCAAATTTGTGCCAATAAGTGTCGGCAGCTGAAGCGACACCTGCAAAGTCGACTTCTAGCCTTCGCTCAAGCGAAGCTGACGACTTGGGATGAGTGGAGTTGACTTGGCTCCACCAACCCAAGTGTGAATATCCTCAATTTCCTACCCATTTGACCCATTTCATACTAACATATTATTTTAACAAACATAACAACCATAGACAACTTATTAACATCAAATTTGTAATTTTGCACCAATTTCATGCATTAATATCAATAATACCTATTTCATTCCTAATTTTATAAAATGATTCATTTGTTAGTGGTTTAGTGAAACTTTTTGCAATTTGATATTCAGTTTTGACATATTCTCAACAAATATCATGATTTTTACCATGTTCTCTAATGAAATAATGTCTTACATCTATATGTTTGGTTCTAGAATGCACTATGGGATTCTTGGTTAGACAAATAGCATTTATATTTTCACATCTAATAGGTATATCTTTGTAATCTATTCCATAATCTCTAAGTAGTTGTCTCATCCAAAACAATTGGGCACACCAGCTTTTGGCGGCTATATATTTGACTTCTGCGGTAGATAGAACAATACTAGTTTGTTTTCTTGAAAACCGTGAAACCATCATGTTTCCAAAAAATTAGCATGTTCTACTAGTACTCTTTCTATCTACTTTGTAACCAGCAAAATCTGTATTTCAGTAGCCGATTAGATCAAATGTTGAGCTTTTATGATACCATAGCCCTAAATTGGTAGTGTCAATCAATTATCTAAAAATTCTTTTCACAACTACCAAATGTGATTCTTTAGGACATAACTAGAATCTAGAACACATGGAAACACTAAATAATATATCCTATCTAGATGCAGTCAAGTAAATAGAGATCCTATCATACTTCTATACAATCTTTGATCAACTTGTTTACTTCTTTCATCCTTGTCGATTTTGATAGTTGAGTTTATAGGAGTGTTTGCTCCTTTGCTGTTACGCATTCCAAATTTCTTAAGCATTTCTTTGATGTACTTGGATTGATTTATAAAAATTTATTCATTTAATTGCTTGATTTACAGTCCAAGGAAGAAATTGAGTTCGCCCATCATGCTCATTTCAAATTCATTTTGCATAAGCTTAGAAACTTCTTGGCGTAGAGATTCATTAGCAGCACCAAATATAACATCATTAACATAAATTTGAACAATTAGTATATCTATTCTTTTGTACTCAATAAATAAGGTAGTATCAACTTTTCCTCTTTGAAATTTATGATCAATCAAAAATTTACTTAGCCTCTCATACTAAGCTCTTTGTGGCGCCCCAAACCTAGCGTCACATAACCTTACTCCAAGATCTTATTGATTGGTAAATGTGAATCAGGATTGTTGCCCTGATCACGTGGTGGGTTCTTAATTGGATCTCATCCAATTTTTTTTCGTTTCTTCATTCGTCATCATTTCATTTATAACATAAGCAATGGTACACTTGTACATATTGTGAAACCCCAATCTAAGTAGGATTCAATATATGCATTGAACATTTACATGTGATTTATAAGTAAATTTATTGAATTTTAAATAATTTTTGTGATTTTCCTAAACTATGGTAATTAGGGCTAAGGATTAGCAATGATGATGCGAGTGATGATTATAAGCTGATATGGGACAAAGGGATTAAAGTGAATTTTTGGTGATTGAAATATACCAATGTATCATGGATAATGATTTTAAATTATTTAATATGAATTATAAGAATTTAAAAGGATAATTCTCACGTTAGTGGAAAAACACTAGAAAATTCATAACTCAACGCCTGTAAGGCAGATTCAAGTGAAATTTGTAAGAAAAGTTGGTAATGATGGGCTTGATCTTATGGGATTATTGAGTTATGAAAATCCCTAATGAAATTGGTGTGATAATTAATTGATCATATCTCAAATCCAACCGTTAACTTCAAACGGCTATAACTTGAGCTAGAAAAATCGGATTGAGATGAAATTTGAAACGGTTGAATGAAATTATGAGATTAAAATTTTGGAAGGATTATATTAAGAAAATTTTTTTGGGAAAATTCCTGCATTAGAAAAGGTGTATACAATTGACTTTTACACCTCAAAAATACCATGCATTTAAGGCAAAAGGTGCATGAATTGAATGCAATTTTTAATGGTCCCAATAGGTGTCAAATGCAGGTGAAATTCAGGTTATTTTATGATTAAATATGTGTGAAAATTCGTGGTTATGCTGCTGGAATTAATGATCTAAGGAGAGAACTCAAACTAGCATAGCATGGTGACATGCATATGGACGTTCATGGGCTGTTGCAGCTGTGTATTTTTAAGTTTTTATTTTATAAATTATGCACATAAATAGATCACATGTTGGGATACATAAATGAGCATTTAATCATGTGGAAAAAATCCAAGAAAAATCGGGAACTGCAGCTGCCATGAAAGGTGAAAAACGTGGACAGCTTGGTTGCATATGGATGTGCACTGTTTGATGCTGCTGTAATGATTTTTCTAATTTTTTTATGCCAAATTAAAGGTTAAACTCAATAATAATTAGGTTTTTAATTTACCCTTAAAATGAGATTATTAAAAAATGGGAAAAAATCTCAAAACGGGCAGCAGCTATGGACGTGCCAAGTAGACAGCTTGGATGGTAAGGATTTGAGCAGATTTTGCAATTAAGAAAATGAGTATAAAATATTTTACATGGCTAATATTTTTCCAGCACATGAAGGGGGTAAGCATAAATTAAATTTCTGTGGAAAAAAAACCCCAAGTGGGGCCCACAGCTGGAAAATCCAGCTCTCTACATGGGGTGCTCGGTCATGTGAAGAGAAGCTTGGAAAAATAATTTCCTAAGTGCCCAAGCTCTTCTCCCCCAAGGCAGCAGCTCACGTCCAACCCTAGCCCAGCCAAGAAGGAAGAAAAATAAGGAAAAAGAAAAGGGCAAAGGAGGGATTATCAATTAATCAAGTAAGTATATGTTAATTTTGATTTTTATACTTCAAATCTTGAAGTATATGATGTTATAAACCAAAATATGAATCAAGTAGTAAACGACCTATTTTCACCATAAAAAGTGTTTTAAAAGCTAATTATATGATGATTAAGGGACGATCAAAATTTTAGATTGAAATGTTAAGCAGGTTTCAAATTAAAAATCCTAGAAGATTAACCTAAACAGGGTAGAACGGGTGACAGGATCAGCTGTAGTAAATGATTTTTAATAATTTTTGTAGAAGAATTTTTTATATGAAAGTTTTATATGCTGTATAAGCCATCATGTGAATAATTTTACTAAAATCAAAATTTATTTTTTGGTGATATTAGTAAGGGTTATAATTCACGTGATTAGGGCTGACACTAAACTCACAACACTGTCTAGCACAGTGAAAATGCCAAAATAAATATATAATTTTAATATTTCGTTATGAAATTTTTATCACAGTTAATTAATATATTTATTGATTTATGATACAAATTTCGGAATTTAAATACCTTGATTTGATTATAAATCAAGATTTAGAGATTTCAATACGCCTAATTTCAGCATATGTGGATAGTTTGAGAAAAAAGTCAAAAAGAAATATGAAACCTGTGTAGAAATGATTCAAATTGAGATATGTATTAGGAAAGAGTGTAATAAATGATTAAGGACAGCAAAGGTGATTGAGAATTAATATTATTATATATATGGAATTAATGGTTAAATAAGAAGATAGAACTTAGTGAAAATAAGAAGACAAGGGCTGTTTTGGAAACCTATGATTAGTAGATTAAAATCCCATAAAAATACCCTAATTAAAGAGATAATTAAGGGTAATTATCATGCTGAATTATTGACCAATTCGCTGACTTGAAAATTTTTATGAAATGTCTCTTATATGTGTTGCCAAATGGGCATATGTGAAAGGATAAACATGCATAAGTGGTAAATGACTTATGTAATATGATTTTGTGAAAAAATATATGAAAACATGATAAAATTCATGATTATATATCTGTTTAGAGTGCATAAATATCAATTTCAAATTTTGGAATTAATTTATGAAATTTAAGGTGATGACGTGTGCTTAAAAGAAGCATCGATGTGTAAATTTTGGAAAATAAGTGAAAAATGATAAACGAAGGTTAATGAACCCTTAAATGTTAATTATTGGATGATTATTATGTGATGGAATGGTTACCCTACTTATGAGATTGTATATGTTATGTGTTAACCGATAAAATGTGCAAATATGTGTCTAATGACTTGAGAAATCAAATGAATGATATATGTTAATGAAAATGGGTTGAAAAATTAAGTTGGATGCAAGAAAAAGGAATATAAGAAATGTTATATTATTCTCATGTAGGCAAGGGCAAAGAAAAAGTAGACTTGGGAAGCTAAAGAAACGCAGGTAAGCAAGCGAACTTTCCAAAATATTGATTTCCTCCTATGTGTTGAAATGATTTCTTCAAAATATTGTTTTAAAGAAATTTTATGAAATTTATGAACTTTATTTAATAAGTTGGTCTCATAGTTGCTTACAAAATAAGTAAGTGAATTTTCAAGCATAATATTTATATTCAAGTATTAAAATTACTTGATCATGTTTATATTAATGATGTGGAGAATTGCTTATAGAGTAATCAAGCTTAGTTCTTGAAAATATGATGCGGGTTTTAAGATGGTTTTAATATAAACAAGTTCATACAAGTGTGGTTTACAAAGAGTTTTATCTTGAAAGGGTTTAACTCTTTCATAAAATGATATTAAAAAACAAACCATGGAAATTCTATTTACAAGGATTTCCATTTACAAGGAGTTTTATTGAAAAATGTAATTCTTTATAAAATGGTTTCTAGAAATAAATAGATGTTTTGAAATGGTTTCCATTAAATATCATAAATTGAATTTATGTACATGTTTTGAGATTTATGTAGGTGTTTTGAAATAATCTATCAAGGTGCTTTTCAACTCTTAAGAGTTGTAACACTTTGAAGATGCTTTACTCTGATGTTCCAAAAAGATTTAAGGGTGGCCAGTCCTACAAAATGATTTGATGGATTTTATGTGTAATAATGATCAAAAGATCATGCAAACTCCTCTGTATATAAAAGTAACAAGGAAGTGACGTGGACCCGACAAATAATGCTATTACAATGGATAGAAGAGAGTTGCATATGTTTTGCTCATAAAAATATTATTAAGAAAAGTTTTGTCTCCGCGAGTTTTGAATTAGTTTAAAAGCTTCTTAAAATAAGAATTTCAAAAGTTATTTAGCAAATCATTAAATTTTTGCAAAATATTGTCTTCTCAAATATTTCAAATGTTTGGTAAAATGGATTTATTAAAATATTGCTAAACTCTTTAATGGTGGTCATCCTAACATTAGGATTTGAAACTAGTTTACAAAAATATTTTATTTTCAAAACAAACCACGCCCAGTTCTCAATTCGAGAAGGGCATAGTCTGTGGACTGAGTGGTTTAAAATATTTTATTTTCAAAACAATCCTGCCTAGTTCTCAATTCGAGAAGGGCATAGTCTGCGAACTAAGTTGGCTTTATACATATCTAGCTAACGCTTGAAAAAAGGGCACAATCAAATGGCTGTTCTAAGTTTTGTGAAAATCATTGCTTGCGCTGTATTAGGCTCATGGTTGAGGTGGTTACGGACCAAAATGGTTGAAAATCAGAGCTCACCACTACCTATAGCCGAGTCACTTAGGGAAGGCCGGAGGCCGGCGGCGCCCTCTCTGAAATGGGAGTAAGCTCATGAGCAGACGCTTGGCTTGCGTGTTATCTCATGAAAGGTTTCTTTCCTAGGGAAGGATGATCACTTGTTAAGTGTCACCAACCTGAGGGTCAGAGACACAAATCCATATGTTTTTGGAACATACATATATTCCCTATGTTTTAAAAGTCCCAAAATGGGCACCGACGCTGTTTGGTTTTAAATGGATTTGTGTTGGTTTCAAATGGATTTATATTTAGTTTTCAGAAGATACCGAAAAATATTTTAGGACATGAATATGTCCGCCATATTGGTTTAAAAAGAGTTTGGTATCTTATATGTGGTTAAAAGAGGTTTATATGGAAAAATATTTTTGGACATGAGAATGTCCGCATAGATAAAAGATTCCTATGCACATGCATTGCTTTTGAATAATCCCGAGTTGGGTTATAAAGAAATTTAAATAGATGATGTTTTGGGACATGTAAATGACCTCATGGGGAAAAAGGTTATAAGAAAAATGTTTTAGGACATATAATTGTCCTCATGCCATATGAAAAACATTTTTGGACATAGACGTCCTCATGGTAGATGAAAAATATTTTGGGACAAACAATTGTCCCTATGAAAAATGGTTTAGATGTATAGACATCACTTTTGAAAATCCTCGAAATGGGGACATGCACAAAGTTTTATGAGTGTATTATAAAGAAGATTTCTTTAAAAGGTTTCTTCCTATTGGTAGTTGATCACTTGATAAGTGTATCCTACCGAATAGGCAAGGGATGCATTTAAATGAAAAAAATGATTCTTGCTTACTGAGTTTATCACTCATGTTTGTTTTCCCAACCTTAGACAGGTTAAAGGCTCGAGGAAAGGAGCAAAGCGAAAAGGAATTAGTATGTTTGAAGAATGAATAGATGAATGTACTGCTTATAATGAAATGAGATTGATTATGTATGGTGTAAGTAAATAAGTGATTATGTATAAAATTCTACGTGAATTTTTATTTATGAATACATATGCTGCCTATAATATGAAAGTAAAGATACTTGTACGATGAATTTTATGATGATATGGATGAGTCCATTATGAATGATGACAAGTGTATGCTTATATGATAAAAAGAAAAAAAAATTATACGAGATCAAATTAAGAACCTTCCGCGTGACCAGGGCAACAATCCTGACCACATTTACCAATCGAAACCGTCTTGGAGTAAGGCTTGTGGAGACCTCGGGTCGGGGGCGCCACACATATCCTTTCAACCATTTCAACATGTTGTTATACATCATAGGTCCTCTTGACCTAATCATGACATTGCCATTCCAGACATACATTCATCCGTACATACATTCATTCATATCATTCCACTCACTATGGCTAATCCTTTTAGCCCACATGGTACTATCTCGTACCTTCTCTCCATTTCTTAGGTCCTCAACCGCTTAAGCCTCCCAGTACTTGTCTAAGATTTGGAAAACAAAACATGAGTGATAACTCAGTAAGCAAGCTTTTTATCTCTAGGCCTACAGGTAAGCACTTCCCTTTAAAACATTTTCATAAACATCCTTTCTTAAAATCTTTTATAAGCCACGTTTGGGCTTATCAAAGGCAAAACATGTGCGTTTTACCCTTTTTAGGTAACTTCTTTTAGTCATGTGTGAGCATTCATAATGTTCCAAGACATTTTTCATAAAACATTCTTTTGCCAAGAGATGTTTTTACGTCCAAAACATTTTTCTCATAAATCATTTTGGCCACGAGATATTTTATATCCCAAAACATCTTGACATAAACCATCTTCAGTAATGGACATTCTCATGTCTAAGAAAAACATTTTTTCCACATGAATTGTTTGACACTGGACGATCCTACATCCTAAAATATTTTTCCACATAAGCCTAGTTCGAAACGGACGTTTATACGTCATAAAACATTTTTCCCATAAACACTTTGTCAATGGACATTCTTATGTCCAAAATACTTGTCACGTAAGCCCTTATGGCGATGGACATTCATATGTCCAAAAACACTTTTATCACGTAAACCCTTTTGGGAACGATGGACATTCATATGTCCAAAAACACTTTTTTCACGTAAACCATTTTGGGAACGGACATTCTTATGTCCACACATGTTCCAACATAAAACCCTTTTTTGAAATGGACATTCTCATGTCCAATCATTTTTTCAGATAAACCTATTTGAAAACGGACATTCTTATGTCCAAGACATTTTCCTCACATAAACTTTTTTCATAAATCCCATCTTGAGACCTGTTTATAGCAAATAAGTCGTATAGAATATTTTCACACAAATCTTTCTTCATAATCTCCATTTTGGGGCTTGTTTATAGAAAACAAGTCATAAATCCTTTTCATGAAAATATTTGCATAGAAACCATTTCTTTTCATTCTTGATATTTATACATTTTTGTGTAAAACACCTTGCTTTTAGGGTAACTTGTTCATAATAGCTCATAAAATTCTATTTAGGATAACTTTTCGTATAAATGCTTTTATATCCCAATCTTTGGGCTTTTGAAAAGCAAAGTATATGCAAATGCACTTCTCCCCATCCAGTAGCGACACTTAACAAGTGATCATGCTACCTTTTGAAAGAGAATCCATCATTAACAACACGCTAGCCAGGCGGTCGTTCTTTCATCCTTCTTCCATCTCAGGGAGGGTGTTGCTGGCCTCCTGCCATCCCCTAGCGACTTGGCCATATGTAGAGTGGGCCCCGGTCTATCCTCAACCGTACTCTATAACCAGGCTATTTTTGTTCTGGTGCACCATACATCATCATGAATATCATTATGCAAGCTTGATTCCTTGAAAGTTCACAGACCGCAGTCCGTGTCTTTTTAAATTATTTTGAGAAAACACATCACAGACCGTAGTCCGTGTCAACTTGTAAAGTGAGCGCACCCACTTTAAACAGGTTACCATTTAAAAACCTAGTTTTAGGATAACCTTCCCTCAATTCTTTTAGAATATTTTTGAGTAAAATATTTTGATAAACATTTGAGATATTTGAGGAAATAATTTTTTCTAAAATGATTCTTGAAATCATCATCCTAAGGAACAACACTTTTAAGTTTTCAAGGATAAACAATGTGTTTCCATTTCAGGGCCTTTTGCTCACAAAGGTTACGCAATTGCATCACTTCCTCTTTCCACCTTATCATTATATCCTTGTCCACATATTCTTCTTATCATTTTTACATAAAGAGGGGCTTGCATAGCCTTTTGTATGCTATCTTAGCAACCCGAAATCAAATCTGTTTATGTAATCAATTTATCGGGTTGGTCATCCTTAAACCCCCTTTTAACAACATCCATATAAACATTTTTCAAAATATTTTCACAATATTTCCTTACTTGAAGGAAATCAAAACTTTTCTAACATCATTTCAAACCAATGGACGATGTCCAAATCATTTCAATGTCATGGCATGGCAACCAATCGTTTTCCATGATTTTAAAATTTATACAACCTTTTTGAAAATAGCATCATGAAGAACTTGCTTACTTGGAAGCAAATTCCTACGAAAATCAACATAAAACATTCTTAATCCTGGCAACACTTGTGATAAAACATTTATCTAAAATAGTGTTGCTTGCTTCCCATGAAGCAATCCTTGAGGCTTCTCATTAAAGTCATTCTTTTCAAAACCTGTGACCTTTCATTAAAGCCATCATTTTCAAAACTTGTGCTTACCCATTTGTAAGAAAATTCATAAAACATCGACATGAACAAAATCCATCATTTCAATACATAAGAAGAAATCAATATTTGGAAAGTTCGCTTGCTTACATGTTTCGCCTTAATCCCATTCTTCCATACTTGTCTTTTCCTTTGCTTAGATAAATGAAAATAGCATTTCATTTACATGCATGAATTTCAAAGGCTTGCTTTCCTTAGGTTTTCCAACCTACATGAATCCATTTGGATTATACCTTAAATTTAGGTTAACCCACTTGTCTTTCAAGTCAAGTGTTCATACCTAACAACATACTTGTCTATTCATTTATTCCTTCCATTTTTAATAACCTTATGTAGGCTAAACTTTCAAACATACCATAATTTTTCATTTAATCTACATATGGAGGTTCATTACCTCTCATTCATCATTTTTCCTCTATTTTCACATTTCATACGTCGATGCTCATTTCAAGCACATATTCGACGGTTTAAAGCTTCATAAACTAATCTTAAAATTTAAGATTATAATTAATCATCAAAATAATAATATAAACATGCCTTTTATCATAATTTCATGCATTTTTGCATTTTAGCAAATTACATACGTCATTTATTACTTATTCATGTACATCATTCCATGTATACTCATCTTACAACACATATCTTATGTGTTTCTTAAAAAATTTTCAAAACAAAAACTTGCATATTAATTCAGAATGATTAAACCCCTTAATTAACATATAATTTAGGATTTATTTTTGAAATTTTAATCCATTTATCATTGGGTTCCAAAACAGCAACTTTTGGACCCGTTTTGCATACTTTCAACGCCTCTTTTGATACTTAAATCAAAATAGATTTTTAATCCATAAATTCCAGAAATTGATCATAATTTTCTTATCCCATTTTAAGTTAAATTTCATCTCAAAAATCTAGAATTTAACATTTATCTTGATTTTTTCCTTAAGTTGTCCATAATGCTGAAATCATACATACTAAACTCTCAAAATTTTGGATTATTATCAAACCAATTAGTTTTAATCTGAAATTTCTATCATACCTTAATATATTCATGAATTAATTAAAATAAATATTTCCAACACAAAACATCAAGAATTTATATTTATTTTTCTATTTTTACCCTGGTGGACAGCAGCATCCATTTTCAGACAGTCCAAATCACATTAATTATTAGGTATATTTATACCCTTCAAAAATAAATTTTTATTTTTTTTGTATGATCTTAAGGATGTATTATATGTCATATAAAAATTTCATCTCAAAATACCCAGTATAAAAATTATTAAAAATTATTTCGTGCAACTGATCCTGACACCCGTTCAATCCTGTCTAAGCTGATTTTCCTGGATTTTTAATTTGCAACGACCTTATCCTTTTAAGCTGAAAGTTTGGTCATTCCTTAATCACACCATCATGTGTTTTCATACAAAGATGAAACGCCAAAAGGAGATAAAAAAGTAGCTTAATTTTTCATTAATGCTACTTTTGACTTTTTATTAAATTAAATAATTAAAAAATAAAAATAATAAATGAACAGAAGCTATTGCAGGAGCATGGCAGGGGTTGGGTGTATATTTGGCCAAAAATCAATGGTTTAAATTCATCATCATCCAAGATCAATGGCTAAGATTTAATTAACCTAAATTAAATAATTTTAATAAATCGAAAATTATGGAAAATAGGGCTGCCATAGGGGGCTGGAGCAGGCCTAGGGTGGGCTGCTCTTGGCTCGATGTATTTTTCAAATTTAGAAAAAAATACCATTTTATAATTTAATACATGAAGCAAGGGGGTAAATTCCAAATTCTTAAAAAATAAGCCCTATAAATAGGGCCAAGGGGTGGACGTCCAAGGCATCATTCTCCCAACTAAATTTGAGCATTTTTCACCCCCACCATGTTTTAGCCTTGAGGAGAAAGAAGAGGAGAAAGTTCGAGAGAGAAAGTGTGAGAAAAAGAGGGATATCTCCACTTCGGGTAAGTGATTTCCACCCAAATTTCTTTTAGATGTTAAGTAGGGTAAAACTATGCTTAGATAATGCTTAAGCATGAGAAAAAAGTATAGTTATAATGCTTAATCGAAATTATGCCAAAACATCAAAAATTTGGAGCAAAGGTGGAGCATTCAGGAAGATATCATCTAACAGTTTAGATCATTCAAATTATGCATAGAATCATGGACTCAATGTTGAGATCATCCTTTTGTTATTCATTAAAATAGGATATGTTTGGGGTCCAATTTCATCAAAAATTGGGTAGAATTTTCCTAAGTAACTGCCTGTGATTGTGGCCCATCCTCAAGTATTAAAAACCCCTGAGTCATGAATTAAATTAATCTCAATCAAATTTAATAAATCTGATTTATCATGGACAACAAGTTTTCTCTTTCAAATCTGAAATCTATCTTCCAAATTCAATGGTTCTGTGGTGCCCCAGCCCGAGTGTCACATCCTTACCTCGGGATCTATCGACTTGTAAACGTGATCGGGATTGTTGCCTTGTCACACGGCGGGCTTATTGGATATTTATCCACTTAATCCTAACTCCTTAGGATTTTATATCATTTATACATTCAATTTCCATCAAATGCCATTTTAGGCCATTATATCATTTGAGAGTTACACATGTCATCTCATAATCTTCATACTTAATTATATCATGATATTTCATGCCTTAGCATTTACCCATAAAATTTTTTCGCCTTCTATAGTTACAAAACCATATCATAATTCATATACCACATTTTATATCATATAAAATCGTAGAAATTTCATATCATGCTCATCAACCATTGATACTTATTCATAAAACACAAGTCATAAAATAGATTATATATGATCGTCAAAATAACAAGTATCAAGTCATTATACAACCATTCGCCATAAGCGACATATATATGAAATCATCAAATTTTCCATTCTTACAAGTCCAATTCATGCTCCTTGATCATCTTCATTCCTTCACTTATCTATGAGTTTGGAAAACAAAATGTAAGTTGAAAACTCAATAAGCAAGTTGTATATTTTTTAGGAAATTCATTTTGAAGGCAACATTTTTTAAAAGCATTTCTCTCCATTAAGTAGAGACACTTAGCAAGTGATCAACTACCTGCGGAGCAAAAATCTTTTCATAAAACTTTCATAAACATTTCATAAACATTGAATGTGCAAATGCATCATTTCCATTCATGACATTATCCTTCATGTGACGTATGCTAGCTCGGGGAATATTCGTTCATGACATGATCCTTTCCATCCATCGCGCCGGACCTTCCGACTTGGCCTCTTCAAGGGGGACTCCTTGTCCACTCACTACCTCGACTAGCCTGCTTGATTTCCATTCCATGCATAACTTTTAGTCACCCCGGCATTATATACCTCTGTAACGCCCTAGCCTGAGCGTCACAACCTTACCTCAAGATCGTTCGACTGGTAAACGTGATCAGGATTGTTGCCCTGTCACAAGGCGGGTTTTAACGGATATTTATCCAATTAAACATCTTTTCATAGGAGTTTAATTCCCCATATGTTCATTTCATGCACATCTGAGTCTTTTCCATCCAATAATGTCATAACTAGACATGATTTTCATAACATATTTCAAACCATCTCATAAATCAGATGTCACTGCATATTCTTCATAGATGTCAACATAAACATCAAGGTAAATTTACAATCATTCAACATAAGTTTTTCATAAATATAAAACTTATAATATTTTTCCATTTCTTCCATGGATAGCTCCTTCTCCTTTGCCAGGTCTCTTGTTTCACCTGTCTATGGGTTGGGAAAATGAAAACGTGAGTCGAAACTCAATAAGCAAGCTTATATTTTACAGGCAATTCATTTTGAAGGCATATTTATTTCGAAGCATTTTTCTCCCTTCAGTAGAGACACTTATCAAGCGATCAACTACCTGTAGAGAAAAAACCTTTTCATAACTCATTCATACACATTCCATAAACATTTCATAAATTTTGGATGTGCAAATTCATCATTTCCATTGATGACGTTATTCTTCATGTGACAGTACGCTAGCTCGCGGAACCCTCTTTCTTGACATGATCCTTTCCATCGTTGGCGCCAGACTACCGACTTGGCAATGTCAAGGGGGACTCCTTGTCCACTTACTACCTCGACTAGCCTATTTGATTTCCATTCCATGCATGACTTTTAGTCACCCCGGCATCATATACCCCCTTACACATGGAACTTGTCATTTTCATGTAGAGAATTCTTTGCACCATCCCTCTTTAAACATCATTTAAATGAAACATCGTATAAATTCATGTTTCTACACATTTCATGTATAATTGCGAAACCATAAGCAATCATTTATTTCATTAGAAATAAACATTTCAATACGCATATAGATAAGGATTGACCATCCTTAAATACCTTGTAATGAAAACCAAAATCAATTAGAAAGCTGCTTGCTTATCTCGCTTGCTTAGCTTTCCGTTTCGCTTATCCCTTTGCCTTTACCTATACATATAAGAATGATATAATATTCATATATTTTCTTTTCTTGCATTCAACTCAGTTTTCCAATCCATTTTTATTAACATACATAATTCCTTCGACTTCTCAAGTCGTTATGCCCGTATAGCACATACTTGTGCATTACATGGGCTATTACACAACACATTTAGTCCCTTAAGTAGGGTAATCATATATTCACTTAATAATCATCCAATAATTATGATTTAATGGCTCATTACCTTCCTTAAGACATTTTTCACTTATTTTCCAAAATTCACACATTGTTGCTCATTTTAAGCACCCGTTGTTGCCTTAAGCCTCATTAATTAATCCCAAAAATTTGAAATTAACATCATGCAATTCTAAACAGCAATATATTCACAAAATTTATCATATTTTAATGCATTTTTGTACAAAACCAAATTACTTAGGTCATTTATCACTCATGCATGTCTATCCTTTCATATACAGCCATTTAACAACACATATATGAGGCATTTCATAAAATTTTCTAAACCAGCAACTTAGTCACGAATTCAGCATGATAATTACTAGGGGTGCAAGTCGGTCCGGGTACCCCTGGGTAGGGCTAGAACCTACCCTTATCCATTTTTTAAAAACATCTACCCTACCCTATTTTAGACCGGGTCGGTCCGGAGTCTCCCTACCCAATTTTGTCAAGTGCGGGTCGGTTCTGGTTCGGTTCCAAATCGGTTCCTAAAATTGTCTTACATCCAAATTGGCTCCAAATACAGAAATACTATATTATGAAAAGAATTTTCCAATGAACAGAAATGTTAATAAGACTTATACACAACACACAATCTATAAACTTGAATATCTGAAAAAACATATCAAGTTGGAGACATTGATACATGTAGAAATTTTCAGATTGAGCACCACAGATCGGAGATGTTCCCGCAGTCAGAGAACAGAAGGAGATCTGCAAATACAAATTCAATCGGCAACAGATGAAAAGCACTAAATTTTCCCAACAACACTAAGAATAAACAAATGAACAATCCAATTCTGGATTGAATACCATGGACGAAGAAACCCCCAAAAATAAAAAGAAGTTGGAGATAAATCACAAGTAAATCCAACCAGATTTTAGAACATCACAATAACACAACTTGCAAAGGAAGATCTGGGTTATTATCATGCATAGAAAATCTGACAAACAACCAACTTCAAAACGTCCAGAAATTCAAAAAACAGAAACCGAAAACTAGAAAAGATGCAGAGAAGAAGAAGACGATGAAGACATGGGCATCAATCATCACATCAGCAAGGCCAAAGGAAGCAGCTGAAGACTTGTGAAGAGGAGACTTCAAAATCAAAACTCAGAAACCGAGCAAACCCCGAAAGAGTCACTGTAAATATAGCATGTAAAACAGACGAAAGCAGCATAAAATCACACAGACAAACCTTGTGCTCCCAAGATTTCCCTTTCATGAGTTCCAACTAAAAGGAAAAAGATGAGAAGAGCACGACATGATGGAAGAGAAGGAAAACGGTGTGTGTGTGTGTGTGAGAGAGAGAGAGAGAGAGGGAGATGTGAGGGTGGGGAAGAGATCTCGACACCCGCATGGTTAAAAAACCAGTACATCCACACACATGATCAAAGGCATCTGGTTCTCCACCAAAAGCAAGTTTGTACAATTACATCAGCCCAGCCTTGCCCAGCCATAAAGGAAGGAGGAAGCGGAGAAGGCAGAGGAGGAGCGAGATGGGAAGAAAGAAGGGGCAAGAGTTTTTCCAGAGAGCTGTCCTATCCAATACCTACTCTATCCCTAGGACAACGATGAGCACATGCGTCCACCGAGCTTGGGAAGGGTTCTGGCTGCTAAGTGTTTTGGCATAGGAAAAGAAGTGAGAGCGGGGGATCTCAGGACTGCGCTGTTGCCACGATTTCCGCCGGCACCGCAGAGGAGAAAGGAAATGGGGAATGGCCGCCGAATGGGGAATTGGGGATACGGCTAGTCGCGCGTGGTCGGCTGGGCAAAATTACGTTAAGTATATATATTATATATATTATAATATATGAAATCCTGGTCGGTTTCGGGTACCCAAAACCGGAACCGACCCCTACCCGAAATTGAACAGGTATTTTGCCCGAGGAACCGAACCTACCCAATTTAGGGTACCCAGCGGGTCGACCCATGTGTACCTGGACCGACTTGCACCCCTAATAATTACCCTTAATTACCACTGTACTTAGGGTATTTTTATGGAATTTAAATCCACTAATCATAGGTTTCCAAAACAACAACTTTGGAACCCATTTTTCACCCGTTTAACATGTCTTTTGACACATAACCCTAAGCGGTTTTATAAATCCGAATTTATAGCAATTAATCCAACTTTTCCTAACCCAAATTTAGGGTATTAACATATATATCAATTTAGATCATTTCTACATAGGTTTCATATTTCTTTTTGATTTTTTTCTCAAACTATCCACATATTCTGAAATCAGGCGTACTGAAATCTCTAAATCTTGATTTATAATCAAATCAAAGTATTTCATTCTGAAATTTCTATCATACATCAATAAATACATAAATTAACTTTCATAAATATTTCATCACGTGAAATATAAACCATACTAATATCACCTAAAAATAAATTTTTATTTTGGTAGAGTTATCCTCATGATGGATTATACATCATATAAAAATTTCATATGAAAAATCCTTCTACAAAAATTATTAAAAATCATTTACTATAGCTGACCTGTCACCCGTTCTACCCTGTTTAGGTTAATCTTCTCAGATTTTTAATTTGAAACTTGCTTAATATTTCAATATAAAATTTTGGTCGTCCATTAATCATCATATAATGAACTTGTAAACAAATTTTCATGGTGAAAATCCTTCGTTTACTACTTCATTCATATTTTTGTTTACAATATCATATAACTTCTAGATTTGAAGCATAAAATCAAGATTAACATAAACTTACTTGATTAATTGATAATCTCTCCTTTTCCATTTTCTTTTCCTTCTTTTTTCTTCCTTCTTAGATGGGCTAGGGATGGACGTGAGTGCTGCCTTGGGGAAGATGAAGTTTCAGCACTTAGAAAAAAATCACAAAACCTCCTATCACATGACCGAGCATCCCTTCTTATAGAGCTGGAATTTCCAGCTATGGGCCCCACTTAAGAGCTGGATTTTCCACACTATTTAATGCATACTTATCCTCCTAATGTGTTGGTTACATATTATCCATGTAAAATAATTTTTACACATTTTAATAAAACCAAAAATCTGCTCACATCTCAACCCTACATCTGTCCCCTTTGGTCACGTCCATTTCTGCCTTCATTTATCCAGATTTTTCATCATTTTTTCCAACCCTAATTTAAAAGTAAATTATACACCTAATTATCCTTTAATTCATGCATTAATTTGGAATTAATAAATTTAGCAAAAATGGCAGCAACCACACATCATTTTGCACGTCATTTGCATGCAACAAGCTGTCCACTTTTCATCCATCTATGGCAGCTGCATTTCACGAATTTTCTTGGATTTTTTCACATAATTAAATGCTCATTTATGTATCCCAAAATTTCAGCTATTTATGTGCATTATTTATAAAATAAAATATTGAAAAATCAGCAATAGCACCTTAGAACGTCCATGCATTGCCTCATTTGCCTATGCTCATTTGAGCTCTCCTTAGCCCCTTAAATATGGACATTAATGCATGGATAATTCATGGAATTTTTGTATTTTATAATTATGCATAAAATACCCTGCATTGCACCTGCATTTGACACCTATTTGGTTCATTAAAAATTGCATTTACTCCATGTACTCTAGCCATTAATACATGGTACTTTTGAGGTGCAAAAGTCAACCATATACACCTTTTCCAATTCAGGTATTTTCCCAAAATGTTATGATTAATCTAAACCATCCAAAATGTGCATATCATAATTTTATTCAACTGTTTCAAATTTCATCTCAATCCAATTTTCCTAGCTCAAGTTATAGCCGTTTGAAGTTAACGGTTGGAATTGAGATGTGATTAAAAAATCATAACACTAATTCCATCAATAATTTTCATAATCTAATAATTCCATAATTTCAAGTCCAACATTATCAACTTCTATCTCAAATTTCACTTGAATCCGCCTTACAGGCGTTGAGTTATGAGTTTTCTATGATTTTCCAACATAATTCCATAATTTCCACTTTAATCTCCATTAATTAAATCATAGAAATTAAACTAAACATTCATGCCACATTAGAATGTTTTAATCGTCATTATTCCCCTTTAGTCACCTTGACTCATACTGGGCTCCGACGATTAAATTTTTAATCACCATTCTTAATTGAACCCTAATTGGAAAATATCATAAAATCCTAAAATCATCCAAAAATTCCATTTAATCATATATAAGTCATACGTACATGTTCAATGCGCACATTAAATCCTCCTTAGGTTGGGGTTTCACAACCTCTTACACATGATATCTTGTCATTCTCGTGTAGAGAATTCTTTGCACCATCCCTTTTAAACATTATTTCAATGAAACATCGTTTAAATTCATGTTTCATAACATTTCATACATAAATGCGAAACAGTAAGCAAATCGCTTGTAATATTTGAGATAATATTTCAAAACACATTGAGATAAACGAATGACTATCCTTATATATCTTGTAATGAAAATCAAAATTATTTAGAAAATTTGCTTGCTTACCTTGCTTGCTTAGCTTTCCGTCTCGCTTATCTCTTTGCCTTTGCCTATACATATAAAAATGACATAGCATTCATATACTTTCCATTTACTTGCATTCAACTTAGTTTTCCAATCCATTTTCATTAACATTCGTAAACCACTTGAATTCCAAGTCGGGTGCACATGCACATCATAACTTATGCATCATACCATTCATTTCACCATATATTTAATACCCATATTTAGGGTATCATTTACATATATTATTACACATTCATTAGTCATTCATTAGACACCAAATGGAAGTTTATTACTCCCACTTATCATTTTTCACAATTTACACATTGTGCTCATTCTTAAGCACTTAGTTAATGTCCTAAACTTCAAATATTAATCTCAAAATTTGAGATTATCATTATTGATCAAAACAGTAACATAATTCACGTGTTTTTTCACATTTTTCATGCATTTTTCATTTTAATATCTCACATAAACCATTCATCATTTATTCATGTTTATCTCTTCATACATGTCCATTTCACAACACATAATTCATGTGTTTCTTAAAATCTTTCAACACAGAAACTTGTCTCTTATTATAGCATGATTAAACCCCTTAATTAACATTTAATTTAGGGTTTAATTTTTAAATTTTAATCCATTCATCATAGGGTTTCAAAACAGCAACTTTGGGACCCGTTTTTCATCCTTTCAACGCCTCTTTTGACACTTAAATCAAAACAGATTTCTAATCCATAAATTTCAGCAATTAATCATGATTTTCTTAACCCAAATCTAGGGTATTATCACATATTTAAAATCCAAAATTCTTTTTTTTCCATAACAGCAATATCTTTACACATATTGGGTATCCATTTGACCCGTTTTGACGTGTCCAAACATATGCCCATAAAATCAGATTTAGGGCTAATCTTTTCAAACACTTTTTGACACTAAAAGTAACTTAAACATGGGGTATTTTACCCTCCATAACATCCATAAATCGTTTAGGCTAATTCATATATCATTTTTAACATATAAACATGGAAATCAGGTCATATATGTAACCCTAATTCCCATCCTTTCTAAAATTCATAACTTAAGCCTAAATCAACATATATAATTCCTCAAATCATGAATCATCATGTAATCATAATAACACATCAAAACAGCAACATCATATATGAATTTAAGTAAATTTCAATTGAGTTTATCAACTCATATTCAACCTTAATCACCATTTTCTTCCTCTTGAACCCTTGTTTGCATACTTGTCATTAAATCCCCATTCAATACCCTACTCAAGGGCATCATGAATCATCCTTTAAGGGTTCATTATGAATCATATTCATGACTCATAAATTGAGTTAGAAAAACTGAGTTTCAATGATTCAAAACATCAAGATAACTTACTTGTATTAAATCACACTTGAACTTAACTTCTCTACCTTGAATTCCTTGCTTCCTTTCCCTTTTTTCTTCCTCTTTTTCTCTCCTTTTATTGCTCTTTTTGTTGTTGGAATAGGGGATGTGAACCACCGCTGGAGTTTAGGGGGTTTGCTCCTTAGAAAATTTTTCTCAAATGCCTCATACCATGTGGTCGTTCACCCCTAAATATAAGCTTGGATTTTCCAGCTTTGTGGCCCCACTTGCCACATTATTTTAAGTGTAATTTAATACATTTTTATCCGCTTTGATGTCAAAATATCATCCAAATAAATTACAAATTATCTATATAAAATCCATTAAAAATCCATGCATTGATGGACATAAATTTGTCCACCCTTGGAACGTCCACTTTGCAGCAGCTTTTATGCTATTTTTCCACACCATTTCAACTTTAACTTATGGGTATTTAATCACCCTAGCTAATAGCATACTTAGGGGTCACAAAATTAGATCTCAGCCTTGGACGTCCACATCATTCATGCTCCATCTTGCTGTCCATGTGAAATCACGTCCATACGAGCTGCCTTTTGCATTTTTCCCACAAAATGTAGCTTTATTTAATGGCCATTTAATTACCCTAGCAATTAGCTCAATTAGGGATCAATTTAGCATAAATAAAAATCACAAAAAATCCAAAAGTTGCTTTGATCGTCCACCTCTCTCCCTTGCTCCAAATCTGTCAACTTGATGATCACATGCATATGACCTTGATTTGTCATCTTTGGCCGCGATTTTCAACCCCATTTAATTACTCATTTATTAACCTTGATTCCTAGCTGACTTAGTGATAACTCGTAAAAATACGAGTTATCATGGCCTATTTCAGACTATTTTTGCGTGTTAGTCCAAAAGATTAGGTTTAATTTGCATCCATTTAGCTAAATTTTCACTCGCTTTGCATTTAAGGAGCATTATGTAGTTTTTATGCATTTTTAGTATAAATTAGGCTTTTTTAGTTCATTTATTTAGTTTCATTCATTTTTACAGAAAGGATGGAGAATTACAAGCATGCGAGCGAGTCAAATGCAGAACAAAGCCAAGTGAAGGAGCATGGGGTTGGCGCCCCGGCGCAATTCTACAGGCCTTTGCCAGAATCTCCAACACTTCACACAACACATTAAATCCAGAGAGTTGACACCTAGTGTGGCACCCCAAACCGAGCGTCACATCCTGAGCCTTACCTTAGGATCGTATTGATTGGTAAACGTGATCAGGATTGTTGCCCTGTCACACGGCGGGTTTTAATAGTGTTTGACCGATTAAATATTCTCTTATAAGGATTTGATTTCTCATGTTTTCATCTCAACCATATCTAAATCATTTCCAACTCATTCATAACCAAGCCATTTCAAATCCATTTAACCCATTTACATAACCTGATGTTCAAGCAACATTTCATCTTTTGCCTAAATCAGATGTCACTGTATGTATATATCACAGTCATCAATATAAAACATTCGAATAGATTACATCTATTCAACATAAAACACTGCATATAGTTTACAACCATTTCACATGAGTTTTCATAACATAACAATTCTAGAATTTCTCCATTGATTCCTAAAGTTGGCACTTGCACCTTCGCCATGTCCTGTCCATCACCTGTCTTTGGGTTTGGAAAACAAAATCATGAGTCGAAACTCAATAAGCAAGCTATTTGTATTTTTCAGGCAACATTTTTGCAAATAAATTCATATTGGAAAGCAATTTATACCTTGTCCAAAGGTATATCTTGAAAACATGAAATCTTGTACCCATCATAAGCACCATATGCATAATGTCATTTAAAACATCAACATAGTCATCATAAGTCCCTTAGGATGGAAGCTAGTCAGGCGACCATCCACCACGTTAACTCTCATTTCAGAGAGGGCGCCGCCGGCCATGGGCCTATTTTAAGCGACTTGGCCACACTAAGGGGGGACAATCGGTCCGCTTACACCCTTCAAGTGGACCTAGTACCCTGTGCACATGAACTTTTGCATAAATTCATCTTTAACATGCTAGCATGATTTTTCAATCAGAACATAAAATCACATCATTTTTCCATAGCATTTATCAAAGAAAAATTTCATAATATTGCATTTGAAGTAAAATATTATTTCAACACTATTTTGCTAAGGGATGACCATCCTTAAACACCTTAGAAATAATTTTCATAGTTTCATCAAATAAGTTAAAGCAAAAATTGCATTTATGTAAACAATTTAGAAAAATAAAAATCCTTTAGAAAATTTGCTTGCTTACCTGTGTTCTTTAGCTTTCTGTCACAACTTTTTCTTTGCCTTTGCCTACATGAGAATAATATGATTTTTCATATATTTCTTTTTCTCATATTTCAATAGTTTTCCAACCCATTCCATGTACATACATCATTTATTGACTTCACAAGTCATTATACACATAGATAGCTCATTTTGCACATTTCATTGGCTAACACATAACATAACGTATATGTGTAACCCCACTATTAGGGTATTCATTTCAATCACACAAAATTCATTCAATAACCATCATAAGCTCACTATTGTCATTTATCCATTTTTTTCCCAAAATACACGTAAGGGTGTTTCTTCTACGTACATATCATTGCCTTAGCTTCATAAATCAAGTCCAAAATTTTAGAATTAATATCATAAAATCTCAAACAGATATATATAAACATGTAATTAATCTCATTTTTATGAATTTTTGCATAAAATAATTTTTCATAAGTCATTCATCACCTATTCACCTTTATCCCTTCACATAAGCCCATTTAGCACATATACATAATGCATTTCAGAAAATTTGCTAACTCAGAAATTTAATCCATTTTTCAGGGGTTTAATTACCCTTAATTACCACTTCATTCAAGGTATTTTTATGGGATTTAAATCCTTTCACCATAGGTTTCCAAAACAGCAAGTTTGGAACCCGTTTTTCACCCGTTTAACGTGTCTTTTGACACATAACCATATGCAGTCATATAATTCTGAAATTTCAGCAAATAAATTCATTTTTCCTAATCCATTTTTAGGGATTTAACATCTATACAACATCCATGAATTAACATTTCTCAAAACAGCAAGTCACCCACACGTTTTGAGTCCCGTTTCACATCGGTTTGACATATTTTCATAATATCTATAAAAAATCAGTTTTAGGGTTACTTTTTCCAAATATTTTTGGGCATCCATAATACCTTAAACCTAGGGTATTTTAACCTACATAACATTCATAAAACACGCAAACCCATTTACATAGCATTTTTAGCATAGAAACATGGAAATTAGGTCAAAATCATCACTTTGCATTCCATAACTTCAAAAATTCATCATTTACGCATAAACTGTGAAACCCTAACCTAAGCAGGGTCCAATGTATGCCTTGGACCTATATATATGATTAAATATAATTTTTGGATGATTTTAAGATTTTATGATATGTTGCAATTAGGGTTTATTTAAGAAGGGTGATTAAAAATTTAATCGCCAGAGCCCAAAGTGAGTCGGTATGTGAAACCCTAACCCAAGTAAGCCATATATATGCATTGAACATGTATTTGATGATTATTTATGAATTATGGAATTATGAAGGTATTTTATGATTTTTGCTAATTATGGCAATTAGGGTTATGGGTTAGCATTAATGATGTGATTAGGCATTTTGAGCCTAAATGAGACAATGGGTTTAGAATGAATTATTTATGATTTAAATGTGCAATTACGTCATGAAAAATCATTTTCATGATTTAAAATGAATTATGGAAATAAAGATGGAAATTGTCAAGTGTGAAGGAAAATATTGAAAAATTCATAACTCAACGCCTAAAAGGCGGATTCAAGTGAAATTTGACATGAAGATTTTTAATATTAGGCTTGGTATTATGGAATGAAAATATTATGAAAATTATTGATGAAATGAGAATTATGAATTTTTTTTAGTATATGTTCATTTCAACCGTTAACTTTAAACGGCTATATCGGGAGCTAGAAAACTCAGATTGAGTTGAAATTTGAAACGGTTGAATGAAATGGTGAGATATTCATTTTGAATGGATTGGATTGAGCATGAAATATTGGGAAAATGCCTGCATTGAAAAAGGTGGGTAAGTTTGACTTATGCTCCACAAAAGTACCAAGGCATTAATGATGGAGTACCATACATAAATGCTTGAAGAAAACGGGAATGTGAGGTGTCCATTGCAGAGATTTTTGGAGGAAATTATGCATTTAAATAAAGCATATAATTCCATGAATTATCCAAGCATTTAATGCCCAAAATGATGAAGCTATGGAAGTATAGGCAAGGTGGCCAAGACATGGACGTCCAAGTGATGATATTGTTGGATTTTTGAGCAATTTTTATTTTATAAATGATGTATATATATAGCTGAAATGTTGGGATACATAAATAAGCATTTAATTATGTGGAAAAATTCAAGGAAATTCGTAATTTGCAGCGGCCATGAAAAGTGGAAAAATGGACAGCTTATGTATGCAAATGACATCCCATGTTTGATGTTGCTGTAATAGTTTTTCTTAATTTTTTAACACCAAATTAATACATGAATTGAGGGGTAATTAGGTGTATAATTTACCCTCAAAATTGTGTTTTTAAAAATGGTAGAAAAATCAGAAAATGGGCAGCAGCAAGTGACGGTGAAAGGGGTATGCAGAATTCGGTCAAATGATGCAGATTTTGTGGATTTTGGTAAAAGTAAAAATGCAATTTTTGTGGCTGTGAGTTCACCAGCACATAAGGGGGATAAGGGAGTATTGAATGGGTGTGGAAAATGTCCAGCAAGTGGGGTCCACATTTGGAGAAAGTCCAGCCCTACCAAGGCATGCTCGTTCACATGAGAGAGAGAGAGACCTTGGAAAATTCCAAGTGCTGAAATTCTTCTTCTCCAACCAGCAGAAACTCACGAATTTTCCCAGCAAAGGAGAAGAGAAAACCAAGGAAAAAGAAGGGGGAAAAGGAGAGATTACCCATTTAATCAAGTAAGTATATGATTATTTGATTTTATGCATCAAATCTGGAAAGTAAATGATGTTGAAAACTAAATTATGGTCGGAACAGTAAATGGATGATTTATATCATGAAAATTTTTGAGAACAATCCTTATTGGGTGATTAATGAAAGACCCAATTTTCAGCTTAAAAGGATAAGTATGTTGTAAATTAAACATCCGTGAAAATTAGCCCAAACAGGGTAAAACGGGTGACAGGATCATCTGTAGATAATTATTTTTAATAATTTTTCTACAAGGAATTTAGGGCTGAAAAGTTTACAGGATATACAATACATATTGGGGATCACAGAAAAAAATTAAAAATGAGGTTTTGATGGGTGTAAATAGACCCCATAATTAACGTCATTCAGGCTATTTGGAAATGGAATTTACTGTTCAGCAAGGTAACAATGCCCAAATAAATATGTAATGTCAATATTTCGTGCTGAAACTTTTATGAAAGTTAATTCATGAAGTTATTAAGGTATGGTAGAAATTTCAGATCAAAAATACTTTATTTGATATTAATTCAAGATTTTAAGATTTCAGTACGCCTGATTTCAGCATATGTGGTTAGTTTGAGAAAAAAATCAAAAAGAAATATGAAACCTATGTAACTGCCTAAGGTTATGTGTCAAAAGACACGTTAAACGGGTAAAAATGGGTTCCAAACTAACTATTTTGGAGACCTATGGAAAATAGATTTAAACCTCATAAAAATACCTTAAATGCAGCGGTAATTAAGGGTAATTAACCCGCTGAAATATGGATTAAACCTCTGACTTAGAAAAGTTTATGAAATCCATTATGTATATGTTCCCTAATGGTCATATCTGAAAGAACAGATATGCAAGGGTGATCAATAACTTGTGAAAGTTACTTTTGTGTAAAAATGCATGGAAATATGATATATTTCAAGAATATATATCTGTTTAGCACTTCATGAGGTTAATTTCCAATTTTGGAATTATGTAATGAAGCCTAAGGTCATAACGGGCACTCGGAACGGGCACCAATGTATGAATTTTGGAAAAAATGTGAAAAGTGGTAAATGAAGGTTAATGAACCTATGTATAATAGTTAATGGATGAATTTTGTATGGTTGAATGGATACCCTGTTTATGGAGTTATATATGTTATGTGTTAGACAATGAAATGCATAAAAATGTGCTATTTATATTTAATGACTTGAGAAGACAAATGAAGGATATATGTTAATGAAAATGGGTTGGAAAACTAAATGGAATGAAATGACAAGAAATATATGAAAAACCATATTATGTTCATGTAGGCAAGGAAAAGAATGGAAGGAAAAGGGATTATGGCGATCTTAGGTAAGCAAGCAAACTTTCCAAAATGCATTTACTTTCTATATGATTGATATGATTGAATTGTCTATGTTTATGTTTTTACGAATGGGCAAGCACAAGTTTTGAATATGAAGGCTTTAATGCAAAGCCATAAGTTTTGAAAAATGATGACATTGATGAAAAGTCTTAAGGTTTTCTTCATGGGAAGCAAGCGACACTTCTTAAGATAAATAATTTATCCTAAGTGTTGCCAAGGATGGGAATGCTTCATGCTAATGGGATTGAGAAATTTTGCTTATGAGTAAGCAAGTTCTCTATGCTAATGTTTTTTTTAAGGATTTCATGTTTGATACCGATGGTTTTAAGAATTTTCTTTTAAGGAAGCAAGTTCTATATGATATTGTTCAACAGCGTTTTATAAGAAAAAGGGAATTTTACCCTTTTTCACAAAATATTGTTTGTCAATGAGTTTTGAGTTATTTCTACAATAACTCGCGATAAACAATGATGAAAAAGATTTGTTTAATTAGGTCAAGATAATTAAATAATAAATGATGGTTTGGACATAGTCCATATGTTTTGAAATGATGGTTGAAAAGTTTTGGTTTCCTTTAGATAAGGAAATCTTTGTTGAAAATGTTAGAAAAATATTTCTACGGATATGTTGAAAGGGATTTATGGATGACCAACCTCCTATGATTGATTTCATAAAATGGTTTAATTTCAGGTTGCTTGATGGCATGCAAAAGACTATGCAATTTTCTCTATGTAAAAATGATTGATATGTGGACAATTATTAAATTTTTAGGTTATGAATAAGAGGATAGCATAATCACATAACTTTTACAAACAAAAGGTCCTGAAATAGAAACCAAGAAAATATTAGAGAAAAATATGATTAATTTATGGAAATCCAAAGGATTTGAAATTCTTTTGATTAACAGGATTTTAAGATGTATGGTTTCTCAAAGGTTTCAAATGTTTATCAAAATATTTTACTCAAAATATTTTTAAAAGAATTTAAGGAAGGTCATCCTAAAAATGTATTTCAAATAACAACTTGTTAAAGTGGGTGCGCTCGCTTACAAGTTGACACAGACTGCGGTCTGTGATGTGTTTTTGAAAATAATTATTAAATATAGACTTCGGTCTAAAATTTCTGTGCATATGGATGCAGGTTGCGGTCTGTGTTCCCAGTTTAAAAGAACATGGGCTGCGGTCTGTGGTTCTTCAAACCAAAATGGACTGCGGTTCGTCAGGATAACGTACGGTGCATCGATACAAGGAATAGGCTGGTTGTAGAGCACGGTTGGGATGACCGGGGTCCACTCTACATAAGTCCAAGTCGCTAAGGGATGACAGGAGTGCCAGCGGCGCCCTCCCTGAGATGGGAGCAGGATAAATAAACAGCCGCTGGGCTAGCGTGTTGTTAAGGATTCTCTTCCAAAAGGTAGCAT
Organism: Annona cherimola; assembly: GCA_030490835.1. Lineage (NCBI taxonomy): Eukaryota > Viridiplantae > Streptophyta > Magnoliopsida > Magnoliales > Annonaceae > Annona > Annona cherimola. Next base: position 41,069,913 of record CM059972.1, on the reverse strand, counting down.
GATCACTTGCTAAGTGTCACTACTGGATGGAGAGAAATGCATTTGCTTATGTTTTATTTCTGAAAAGCCCAAAGATTGGGTCATGAAAATATGATTTTATGAAAGTATCCTAAAGGAATTTTTATGAAATGGTTACCCTAAAAGAAAGGGTGTTTTACACAAAAGTGTAAATAACAAGAATTAAAGGAAATGTGTTCATGCAAATGGTTTACGTATTTTGTTTTCCTTGTTTGCTATAAACAAGCCCCAAGACGGGGAATTATGAAAAGGATTTATGTTCATTTGTAAGAGAGCCTAAATAAAGAATGTTTTTGGACATAAAAATGTCCTTTGCCGAGAAAGGCTTATGTGATTGATGTTTAAGGACATATGAATGTCCATTGCAAATAAGGTTATGTAAAAGATGTTTTGAGACATGAAATGTCTCTTGGCTAAAGGATTTTATGATCGCTTATGTGAATGATGTTATGAGACATAAAATGTCTCTTAGCTAAAGAATTTTATGATGGTTTATGTTAATGATGTTTTGAGACATGAGATGTCTCCTGTGCCTAAGTATTTATGTTGATTTGGATGTAAAATGTCCACTGGCAACCGATTGATTTCATGTAATGGCTATGAACATTAAAAATGTTAATATAATATTTAAGAGAACTCATCATCAAAGGTAAAATGTATATGTTTTGCCTAAACAAGCCCAGGCGTGACTTGTAAATGATGTTAAGAATGAATATTTTATGAAAACGTTCAAGGACATAGAATTGTCCTCAGGAACACGGAATTTCATGATGATTTTTTTAGGACATATACATGTCCTCATGGAACAAGTTATTCCCGATGTTTATGAAAAAGGTTTTCAAGAATCCTTGTCCTAAAGATAAAATGCTTGCTTACTGAGTTGTCACTCACGTTTTGTTTTCCCAACCCTTAGACAGGTACCGAGGAAACTCAGAAGGTTACAAACCTCAGACGTGGAGGAAGGTACATGATGATAGCCTTGAAGGCTATGAGGAATGGAAAAGCATAAATATGATAAGGTAAGCTAATGTGTATGTGAACTTAATGAGAATATTAAGTTCTGTATATGATTTAATGGTTGAATATATGGATGTATGATATAAAATATGATACTTAGTACAAGGAATCTTTCATTGCAGAAAGGCAGGTAAAGATGCTATGTGTTTATGTATATCCGAACTTAGCTAGAGTTCTAAGTTCTATGTGAAGTAATGACTGAATGTATGAAAGTATGATTTTTACAATGATTCAGTGTATAATGACAGGCATGTAAAGATGCTTTGAATGAAATGATGAATTTTATTACAAGTGAAATATCACAATATATGATGATTGTCATGTCAAGATTATGAATGATGACAGATGAATAATCGAATTTTTTTTTGGACATATTCCAATTAAGAACCCGCCGCGTGATCAGGGCAACAATCCTGATTCACATTTACCAATCGATAGATCTTGAGGTAAGGAAGTGACGTCTCGGTTCGGGGCGCCACATAAACCATCATATATTTTGCATGAATACATAATTCATAACCTAATCACATCATCAAACCAAAACAGCAACTTGTCTTGGAGATTTAGGGTTTACCACCTTGGATTTTCCACTTAATACACATGCAAAACTTCACATTCATCAACTTAAACATAAAAATTCATACATGAAACCTAATACCCATTCCATATTCAATCAAAAGCATGATAAATCATCATTTTATAGATTCTTTAAGCATCCCTTCCATTTTCCCATTTTGGAGTTTAAAAACTCCAAATTATCAACTCAAACAACACCTATACTTACTTGGTTTAGTGCTAACCCAAACCCTAATCCTTTGAGATGATTTTCTCCTCAAATTCTCCTCCTTTTTTCTTGTTTTTCCTTCTTCCTTGCTGGGAAAAATGGGACGTGAGAGCTGCTGTGCCTTGGGGTGAAAAATTCAGCACTTCCCAATTTTCTAAAGCTCCATCATATGAACGTGCATGACCTTACATAGGTGCTGGATTTTCCAGCTGTGGGCCCCACTTCTTGGGCCATTTTCCACACCATCAATGAATGCATATCCCCCTTCATGTGTTGGCACTTTCCCAGCCAAGTAAAATGGGATTTTACCATTTTGGAAAAATCAGAAAATCACTTTAATCCATGACCCTCCAAGTTGCTCCATCTATCACGTCATTTTCTGTCCATTTTTACAGAAATTTTTCTCCATTTTTAAAATTAAAAAATATGGGAAATTTATATACCTAATTACCCTTTAATTCATGCATTAATTTGGTATTAAAAAAATTACCAAAAATTGCAGAAATCACAGTTAGCATTGCACGTCAATTGCATGCAACAAGCTGTCCACTTTTTCACCTTTTCTTGGCAACTGCAATTCACGATTTTTCTTGGAATTTTTCCACATAATTGAATGATTATTTATGTATCCCAACATGTCAGAAATATAAATACATATTTTAAAAAATTTAAAATTCAAAAAGAAGCAACATGGCAGCCCGTTGGACGTCCCTTCTTGCCACCTCCTCTATGCCTAGGTTATTTGCTTTGTAGCTCCATCATGATATGCATTTAATGGCTGGATAATTCTCATATTTTTTCATTTCAAATAAAGACATAAAAAACCTTAGAAATGTGCTGCATTTGACACCTCAACTCTGATTAAAACCACGCAATTATGCATTGTACTCTAGCATTAATTGTTGGATACTTTTGAGGTGCATTAGTCAACCATGCTCACCTTTTTCAATGCAGGTAACTCCCATTATAGCCGTTTAAAGTTAACGGTTGAAATTGGAATATGATTAATAAATCATAACACTCATTTCATCAATAATTTTCATAACTCAATAATTCCATAATACCAAGCCCAACATCATCAACTACCATATCAAATTTCACTTGAATCCACCTTACAGGCGTTGAGTTATGAATTTTTCAATATTTTTCCATTAAACTTGTCAATTATCATATAAATTCCCATAATTCATATTAAATAATGGAAAATGATTTTTCCTTAATGTATTCGCACATTTAAATCAACAATAATTTACTCTAATCCCATTGTCCCATATTAGCTCAAAATGATTAATCACATCATTATTGCTAATCCTTAACCCTAATTCCAGTAATTAGCAAAATCACATAAACATCCAAAAACTCCATTTAATCGTATATAAATCCCGTGTACATGTTCAATGCACACATTAATCCTCCTTAGGTTGGGAAGCTCTGTGGCGCCCCAAACCGAGCCTCACATCTTAGCCCTTACCTCGAGATCGTATTGATTGGTAAACGTGATCAGGATTGTTGCCCTGTCACACGGCGGGTTTTAAGAGATATTTATCCACTTAACTTTCATTCTCATAAGAGTTTAATTTCTCATGTTTTCATCTCAAACATATCTAGGTCATTTTCGCCCCATTATCACATACAAAGCATGCTGATAAAAAATATTTCATCATCTACATAAATCAAATGTCACAGCATGTATTAACCATAGTCATCAACATAAACATTCAAATGGTTACAACCATTCCACAAGTGTTTTTCTCATAACATAAGAATTCTAAATTTTTCCATTTCTTTATCCGGCTTGCACTTGATCCTTCACCATATTCTGTATTTCACCTGTCTTTGGGTTTGGAAAACAAAATCGTGAGTCGAAACTCAATAAGCAAGCTATTTCCATTTTACAGGAAAATCATTTCAGGCAACATTTTTCATTTAAAATCATATTGGAAAGCAACATATAACTTGTCTAAGGTATCTCTTGAAAACATGAAATCTTGTACCCATAACGAGTACCATATGCACGATTCCATATAAAATATGAACATATATATCATTTTTTCCTTAGGATGGAAGCTAGCCGGCGACTATCCATCACGTTAACTCCCATTTCAGAGAGGGCGCCGTTGGCCTTGTGCTTGTTTTAAGCGACTTGGCCACACCAAGGGGGAACAATCGGTCCGCTTATACCCTTCAAGTGGACCTAATACCTTGTGCACACGAACTCTTTCATAAATCCATCTTTAACATGCTAGCAAGATTTTTCAATCAAAAACATAGTACCACATCATTTGTCTATAACATTTATCAAAGAAAATTTCATAATATCACATTTGAAATAAAAACATCATTTCAATATCATTTTGCTAAGGGATGGCCATCCTTAAACATAATAGAAATAATTTCCACAATTTCATCAACAAGTTAAAGCAAAAATTGCATTTATGTAAACAATTTAGAAAAGCAAAAATCCTTTAGAAAATTTACTTGCTTACCTGTGTTCCTTAGCTTTCCGTCTCAGCTTTTTCTTTGCCTTTGCCTACATGAGAATAATATGATTTTTTATATATTTCTTTTCCTTTCATCTCATTTAGTTTTCCAACCCATTTTCATTAACATGTATTATTCATTTGACTTCTCAAGTCATTAGGCTTTCATATAGCATATGCTCGCATATTTCATCGGTTTACTTATAACATATCCAACCCCATAAGTTCGGTAACCATTTAAATCATATAAAATTCATTCAATGGTTATCACTTATAGGTCCATTAACCTCCATTTATCATTTTTCACATTTTTTTCAAAGTTCATACGTCGATGCTCGTTCTAAGAACCCGTTATCAGCTTAAGCTCTATTACATAATTCCAAAATTGGAAATTAACATCATATAATTCAAAAAATTATATAATCATGAAATTCATCATTTTTTCATGCATTTTTTCACAAAATCACATTTCACAAGGCATTCATCATCCTTGCATGTCTATTCCTTCCCATACGCTCATTGGGCAACATGTACATGATGCATTTTATAAAATTTTCAACATCAGCAATATAATCCATATTTCAGTGGGTTAATGACCCTTAATCACCATTTCATTTAGGGTATTTTCATGGGATTTAAATCCATTCACCATAGGTTTCCAAAACTTCAAGTTTGAAACCCGTTTTTCACCCATTTAACGTGCCTTTTAACACATAACCCTAAGCAGTCATATAATTCCAAAATTTCAGCATGTAATACCACTTTTCTTAATCCATATTTAGGTATTTAACACATATATAATATTCATGAATTATCATTTCTCAAAACAGCAAGTTGCCTATACGTTTTGAGTCCCGTTTCACATCGGTTAGACACACTTTCATAAAATCTATAAAAATCAGTTTTAGGGCTTCTTTTCACAAATATTTTTGGGAATACATAACACCTTAAACCTAGGGTATTTTAACCTACATAACATTCACAAAACATGCAAACCCATTTCCATAACGTTTTTAGCATAGAAACATGGAATTAGGTCAATATCATCACTTTGCATTCCATAATTTCAAAAATTCATCATTTAAGAATAAACCAATACATTTTTTGCATAAATACATGATTCATACCCTAATATCATCATCAAACTAAAACATCAACTTGTCTTGGAGATTTAGGGTTTACCACCTTGGATTTTCCTCTTAATAGACATGCAAAACTTCACTTCCATCAACTTAAACATAAAAATTAATACATGAAACCTAATACCCATTCCATATTTAATCAAAAGCAAGATAAATCATCATTTTATATATTCTTTAAGCATCCCTTCCATTTTCCCATTTTGGAGTTTAAAAACTCAAAATAATCGACTCAAGCAACACGTATACTTACTTGGTTTAGAGCTAACCCAAACCTAATCCTTTCAGACGATTTTCTCCTCAAATTCTCCTCCTTTTTTCTTGTTTTTACTTCTTCCTTGCTGGGAAAAATGGGATGTGAGAGCTGCTGTGCCTTGGGGTGAAAAATTCAGCACTTAGCCAATTTTCTAAAGCTCCATCATATGAATGTGCATGGCCTTACACAGGTGCTGGATTTTCCAGCTGTAAGCCCCACTTATTGGGCCATTTTCCACACCATAAATGCATGCATATCCCCCTTCATGTGTTGGCACATTCCCAGCCAAGGATTTTACAATTTTTTAAAAATTAGAAAATCACTTTAATCCATGACCGTCCAAATTGCTCCATCTAGCACGTCATTTGCTGCCCATTTTTCTAGCAATTTTTCTCCATTTTTAAAATTCCAAAATGTGGGTAATTTATATACCTAATTACCCCTTAATTAATGCATTAATTTGGTATTAAAAAATTACCAAAAATTGCAGAAATCACACTTAGTATTGCACGTCAATTGCATGCAACAACCTGTCCACTTTTTCAGCTTTTCATGGCAGCTGGAATTCACAATTTTTCTTGGAATTTTTCCACATAATTGAATGCTCTTTTATGTATCCCAACATGTCAGAAATATAAATACATATTTTAAAAAATTAAAAATTCAAAAAGAAGCAACATGGCTGCCCCTTGGACGTCCCTTCTTGCCACCTCCTCTATGCCTAGGTTATTTGCTTTGTAGCTCCATCATGATATGCATTTAATGGCTGGATAATTCTCATATTTTTGCATTTCAAATAAATATATAAAATACCTTAGAAATGTGCTGCATTTGACACCTCAACTCTGATTAAAACCATGCAATTATGCATTGTACTCTAGCATTAATTGTTGGATACTTTTGAGGTGCATTAGTCAACCATGCTCACCTTTTTCAATGCAGGTATTTTTCCAATATTTCATGCTTAATCTAAGCCATCCAAAAAAACCATCTCATAAATTCATTCAACCATTTCAAATTTCATCTCAATCCGATTTTTCTAGCTCCCGTTATAGCCGTTTAAAGTTAACGGTTGAAATTGGAATATGATTAATAAATCATAACTCTCATTTTATCAAGAATTTTCATAACCCATTAATTCAAAAATACCAAGCCCAATATCATTAATTTTCATTTCAAATTTCACTTGAATCCGCCTTGTAGGAGTTGAGTTATGAATTTTTCAATGTTTTTCCATTAAACTTGTCAATTATAATATAAATTCCCATAATTCATATTAAATAATGAAAAATAATTTTTCATGATATATTTGCATATTTAAATCAACATCAATATTCTCTAATTCCATTATCTCATTTTAGCTCAAAATAATTAATCACATCATTATTGCTAATCCATAACCCTAATTACAATAATTAGCAAAAATCATATAATACCTTCATGATTCAATAATTCACAAATAATATCATATACATGATTAATGCATATATATGGGTTCTACCTGGTTAGGGTTTCACAATCCTTCCCCCCTTATAACAGGTTTCGTCCCGAAACCGTCTATTCTTTAAATAGATTGGGGTACTTTCGTTCTACTTCTTCCTTTAGCTCCCAAGTGGCTTCATTTTGAGAATATCGGTTCCATTGCACTTTCACGTACTCGATTTCCCGATTCCGAAGCTTTTGTACCTTGTGATCCAAGATGCTCACTGGTCTTTCTTCGTAATTTAGGTAATCTTGAATCGGCAAATTCTTAGCCACTAATATATGTGTTGGGTCCGGAATATATTTCCTAAGCATCGATATATGAAACACATTGTGAACTAGGGCTAGCGATGGGGGTAATGCTACCTGATATGCCAGTTTCCCAACCTTTTCCAAAACTTCAAATGGTCCAATATATCTGGGATTCAGCTTTCCTCTTTTTCCAAACCTTGTAACCCCTTTCAATGGCATGACCTTTATAAATACATGTTCGCCGACTTGGATGTTCAGATCCCTTCTCTTGTAATCTGTGTAACTCTTTTGCCGACTTTGAGCTGTGAGTATACACTGGCGAATTGTTCTCACCTTGTCAGCCCTGTTAACCAAGTTGACTCGTAAAGGAGTCAGGTATATATGGTCAGAGGAATATGAGTGCAGCTTTCAAGAATTGAAACAACGGTTAGTGAAAGCACCCATCCTAACCCTACCCGAAGGAAATGAAGGGTTTGTATCAAGCTCTGTGGCGCCCCAAACCGAGCGTCACAACTTAGCCCTTACCTCGGGATCGTATTGATTGGTAAACGTGATCAGGATTGTTGCCCTGTCACACGGCAGGTTTTAACAGATATTTATCCACTTAACCTTCATTCTCATAAGAGTTTAATTTCTCATGTTTTCATCTCAAACATATCTAGGTCATTTCCGCCCCATTATCACATACAAAGCATGCTGATCAAAACATTTCATCATCTAAATAAATCAGTTGTCACAACATGTATTAACCATAGTCATCAACATAAATATTCAAATGGTTACAACCATTCCACAAGTGTTTTTCTCATAACATAAGAATTCTAAATTTTTCTATTTCTTTATCCGGCTTAGACTTGCTCCTTCGCCATATCCTGTCTTTCACCTGTCTTTGGGTTTGGAAAACAAAATCGAAGTCGAAACTCAATAAGCAAGCTATTTACATTTTACAGGCAAATCATTTCATGCAACATTTTACATTTAAAATCATATTGGAAAGCAACATATACCTTGTCTAAGGTATCTCTTGAAAACATGAAATCTTGTACCCATAACGAGTACCATATGCATAATGTCATAAAAAAACATGAACATATATATCATTTTTCCCTTAGGATGGAAGCTAGCCAGGTGACCATCCCTCACGTTAACTCCCATTTTAGAGAGGGCGCGCGCCGGCCTTATGCCTGTTTTAAGCGACTTTGCATTCCATAACTTCAAAAATTCATCATTTAAACATAAATAAATATATGTTTTGCATAAATAAATGATTCATAACCTAATCACATCATCAAACCAAAATAATAACTTGTCTTGGAGATTTAGGGTTTACTAACTTGGATTTTCCGCTTAATACACATGCAAAACTTCACTTTCATCAACTTAAACTTGAAAATTCATACATAAAACCTAATATCCATTCCATATTCATTCAAAAGTATGTTAAATAACCATTTTACATTTCCTTTAAGCATCCTTTTCATTTCCCATTTTGGAGTTTAAAAACTCCAAATTATCAACTCAAACAACACATATACTTACTTGGTTTTGAGCTAAACCAAACCCTAATCCTTTGAGATGATTTTCTCCTCAAATTCTCCTCCTTTTTTCTTGTTTTTCCTTCTTCCTTGCTAGGAAAAATGGGACGTGAGAGCTGCTGTGCCTTGGGGTGAAAAATTCAGCACTTAGCCAATTTTCTAAAGCTCCATCATACGAACGTGCATGGCCTTACATAGGTGCTGAATTTTCCAACTGTGGGCCCCACTTCTTGGGCCATTTTCCACACCATCAATGCATTCATATCCCCCTTCATGTGTTTTCACATTCCCAGCTAAGTAAAATGGGATTTTACCATTTTTGAAAAATCAGAAAATCACTTTAATCCATGACGTCCAAGTTGCTCCATCTAGCATGTCATTTGCTGTCCATTTTTCCAGCAATTTTTTTCCATTTTTAAAATTCCAAAATGTGGGTAATTTATATACCTATTTACCCATTAATTTATTTATTAATTTTTTGATAAAAAAATTACCAAAAATTGGAGAAATCACACTTAGCATTGCACGTCAATTGCATGCAACAAGCTGTCCACTTTTTCACCTTTTCATGGCAGCTGCAATTCACGATTTTTCTTAAAATTTTTCCACATAATTGAATGCTCGTTTATGTATCCCAACATTTCAGCAATATAAATACATATTTTAAAAAAATTTAAAATTCAAAAAGAAGCAACATGGCAGCCCCTTGGACGTCCCTTCTTGCCACCTAATCTATGCATAGGTTATTTGCTTTGTAGCTCCATCCTGAAATGCATTTAATGACTGAATAATTCTCATACTTTTGCATTTCAAATAAATACATAAAATACCTTAGAAATGGGCTGCATTTGACACCTCATCTCCCATTAAAACCAAGCCATTATGCATTGTACTCTAGTATTAATGGAAAGGTACTTTTGAGGTGCATTAGTCAACCACGCTCACCTTTTTCATTGCAGGTATTTTTCCAAAATTTCAAGCTTAATCCAAGCCATCCAAAATAAAAATTTCATAATTTCATTCAACAGTTTCAAATTTCATCTCAATTCGATTTTCCTAGCTCCCGTTATAGCCGTTTAAAGGTAACGATAGAAATAGAAATATGATCAATAAATCATAACTCTCATTTTATCAAGAATTTTCATAACCTATTAATTCCATAATACCAAGCCCAACATCATTAATTTTCATTTCAAATTTTACTAGAATCCGCCTTACGGGCGTTGAGTTATGAATTTTCTAGTATTTTTCCATTACACTTTGTCAATTATCATATAAATACTTATAATTCATTTTAAATAATGGTAAATGATTTTCCATAATGCATTTGCACATTTAAATCAACAATAATGTGCTCTAATCCCATTGTCTCATTTTAGCTCAAAATGATTAATCACATCATTATTGCTAATCCTTAACCCTAATTGCAGTAATTAGAAAAATCACATAAACATCCAAAAACTCCATTTAATCGTATATAAATCCCATGTACATGTTCAATGCACACATTAATCCTCTTTAGGTTGGGGTTTCACAATCCTCCCCCCTTATAACAGGTTTCATCTCGAAACCGTCTATTCCTCAATTAATTGGGTATTTCCTTCATTTTTTTCTCTTAGTTCCCAAATATTCTTGCTTTCAAAATACTTGTTCCATTGAACATCAACATTTTTAATTTTCTATTCCAAAGCTTCCGTACTTTATGATTTAGGATTCTTATCCTAATCAATCATATCAGCCATATTTAATTAACCATAGCTATCCTGCATATAGAGAATTCTACCTGTTGGTTTTCTCTATAGGTAGTGCATGCGTGGTTTCGTATTGACAATTTATGATTAAATGATTATCATTGAAATCAAACAAGGGCATTGCCAAACTTTCTAAAATTTAATCCATACCTATAACCACCTCATCCTCTTGCTCCCATGACTCCATTTGAGTTAGAGCATGCACACATACTGGGTCCGTAGAGGTTACCGGTTGGTTAACTGTTCCCGTTAGCCTTAGCGGTGCGGCTTTTCCACGTCCTTGCAACATTTGGGCTTTGTTTGGACAATTTGAAGTTATGTATCCAATGTGGTCACAAACATAGCATCTTACCATTTTTGCTTCTCCCTTGTCACACTCTTTGGCTATATGACCCATTTGTCCACACTTGCATCATCTAATTGATTCTTTCAAACATTCACCTTGGCGATGCTTTTGACACTTTTTACATAGCAAGGAATTATTCTTCTTAAAGGTACTTTTACCTTTTTCCATCCCTCCTTTCTTTCTCCTTTCTGTCCCCGTTCCTTCTTCCTCATTACCTAGTCTAAATAAATCTTCTTCTTTCAATTCCACAGTTCTCAATGCCTCGATCTCCAATGCTCTTGCCCTTTGAACGCATGATGCGTAGTCCTTACTTAATAAAGGTGCAAGCCTCTCCCTTAGGTATGACCTCACTCCCTATTGAAATCTTTGTGCCTTGTTTTGTGGCACATTAGCAATCCAAAGAACATACCTTACCAAGGCATTGAACTTGGTCGCATACTCCGTGACAGATTTCCTTCCTTGATATAGCCTTTCAAATTCAATTACCTTTTGGCTTTGTATTCCCCTGGAAGGTACTCCTTGTTGAATTCTTCAACAAATGTCTGCCATGTCACCTCCTCTAGGTGTGACATGGTGATCAACATAGTTTCCCACCACTCATAGGCATCCTTTACTAATAAGTGAGTGGCGCACAACACCTTTTGCCTGTCATTGCACGGAGATATCCTAAACAACTTTCGAATCTCCGTTATCCATTGTTCAGCTTGAACGGGGTCAGGTTCTCCTGAAAATTTAGGAGGTCGTTGAGTGAGGAATGCGTTGATAGCTCTTCTATCTTCTTCCATCAACTGATCCTCATCTCTTGTAAGTGCCATTGTGGGGGTCAAATTATCCGTCAGAGCGGGTCCTTCTCTTTCAGTGTTTCCCATCTGTCCTTGTTGGGTCTTTTCCCACAAGCCTTGGATAATATTTACGGCTTGGGCGGCCCAGTCTTGAGTAGCTTGCTGCATGGCTTCCTTTACCGCCACTGCTACTTTTTCTTCAATCAATCTAGCCTGTCTAGGCTCAAGTTCCTCTTCCATATTTCTTTCTGGGCTTAAGTTTTCTCATCTTTGACGAGTCCTTGGGTTTTGCCCATGTGACGTTGGTCTACCCCTCTTAGGTCTACTAGTTTCTCCAACCTCATGCTGGCTGGGAACTTCTGTAGCAACTTCCTTTCCCTTACTCTTTCTAACCCTTGATCTTGTATCAACCATAATGCTTTTTTTGAATATCATAAAGTACAGAAGCTTTGGAATAGAAAATTAAAAATGTTGATGTTCAATGGAACAAGTATTTTGAAAGCAAGAATATTTGGGAACTAAGAGAAAAAATATAGAAGGAAATACCCGATTAATTAAGGAATAGACGGTTTCGGAACGAAACCTGTTATAAGGGGGGAGGATTGTGAAACCCTAACCAACGTAGAACCCATATGTATGTATTAATCATGTATATAATATTTATTTGGGAAGTATTTGTTGGGTCCCGAATAGATGGCAAAACCCAAGAGGGGAGGGGTGAATTGGATTCTTGAAAAATTCTTTGGTAAGTTAAAACTTAACCCCTTGTAATTTCAATCCCCTTGATGAAACGTGATATGAGATAGAATGAGAGGGTGTAAATGGAATATAAAAATGTAAACAATCAAACCAAACAAGAGACAATGATATATAGTGGTTCGGGCAACCTTCCCTACTCCACTCTTCCAAGCACACACCCGTTGTGTCTTGGGTTCCACTATTGTATCTTCAATACAATCTAGAGCACCCACTCTCTTCTAGATTCTAGCTCTAGGGGGCATATACAATAATCACTTATTGGTGAGACCAACTCCAACCAACCAAGTCCAAACGATTGGTGAGACAAACTCCAACCAATCAAGCAAAACCCGTTAGTGAGACAAACTCAAACCAACCCCCTGTTTTGCTTCTTCTTGAATTCGGTCTCCAACACCGATTCAAGGCAACAACACAAAATAAAATAAACAAAAGAGAAATTACACTTTACAATGTGTATTCGATTAAGCACCGGAAGCTCCTTGTCATGTAGATGATAAACTTGGAAGCGCACTTGAAAGTTGTAGCACTTGGAAGCTTCAATAGTTATTCAAATATCTTCAACACACATGAATATAAGAAGATGAAAGCTCAACTTGTGTTTTCCTCTTTCTTTTCTCCTTCTCTCTTCTCTCCACGTTCATTCTTCAATGGTATATATAGAGGGAAAAAGGTTCTAGCCGTTGGAGTGGAGGTTCACGCGCATCTAGAGCTCCAACGTTCGGATTTTCGACCGTTATGAGTTGAAGTCGCAAGTGGAGTCGACTTCGGATGAGTGGAGTCGACTTCGGATTGGTGAAGTCGACTTGGGATGCGACTTCGCCTTGTAAAAACTTGCTGTCCAGAATTTTGCCTTCGAAGTTGCAGGTGAAGTCCACTTGGGTCTGGGATTTCACCCAAGTCGCAGGCGAAGTCGACTTGGGATGAGACTTCACTTTGCTGTCTGTCCGAAGTCGCAGGCGAAGTCGACTTGGGTCTGAGACTTCACCCAAGTCGCAAGTGAAGTCGACTTGGGCTGAGACTTCACTTTGCTGAACTTGCAACTCATGAACTAGAACTCTTGAAACTTAAATTATTTCACATTCTCATTTTCATACACATAATTAGAGACAAAATATCTGAGAACACTTAGACAAATGTGTTAGATCCTTTTTAATGATATTTCAATTATTTGTTAATCATCAAAATCAAATTAATCATTCTATTCGATAAGCACATGATCAATAATCTCAACAGTATTGAATTATGAAGGTTTTATGTGATTTTGCTAATTATTGCAATTAGGGTTTTGGTTTAGCAATAATGATGTGATTGATTATTTTGAGTTAAAATGAGACAATGGGAATAGAGCACATTATTATTGATTTAAATGTGCAAAATAATTATGGAAAATCATTTTTCATTATTTAAAAATGAATTATGAGTATTTATGTGACAATTTTCAAGTTAAGTGGAAAAATGTTAGAAAATTCATAACTCAACGCCTCTAAGGCGGATTCAAGTGAAATTTGAGATGGTAGTTGATATTGTTGGGCTTGGTAATATGAAATTATTGGGTTATAAAAATTCTTGATGAAATGAGTGTTATGATTTATTGATCATATTTCAATTTCAACCGTTAACTTTAAACGGCTATAACGGGAGCTAGGAAAATCGGATTGAGATGAAATTTGAAAAGATTGAATGAATTTATGAGATGGTTGTTTGGATGGCTTGTATTAATCATGAAATGTTGGAAAAATACCTGCATTTAAAAAGGTGAGCATGGTTGACTAACACTCCACTGAGTACATTGCATTTAATGCTAGAGTACCAAGCATAATTGCATGATGTGAATGGGATTTGAGGTGGCAATTGCAGGCCATTTCTAGGGTATTTTGTGCAATTATTTGAAATGAAAAATTATGAGAATTATCCAGCTATTAAATGCATATGATGATGGATCTACAAAAGGCAAAACCTATGCATAGATAATGTGGCAACATGGGACGTCCAAGGGCCTGCTTGATGTATATTTTTTATTTTTTTATTTGTTAAAAATGCCACAAATTTTTCTGACATGTAGGGACACTAAAATATGTTTTTAAACATGCAAAATTTTCAGCAACACAATCATGAGATGCAGATGCATTGGAGATGGAATAAGTGGACAGCATATGGCCATTTTAACATGCAGAAATGTGCTGCTGTTGTTGCCATTTTTGTTGAAATTTTTCATGATAAATTAATGGATTAATTAAGGGGTAATTAGGTGTATAATTTACCCTCAAAATGGGATTCTAAAAAAAATGAAAAAGTGGATGCAAAAATGGGTAGCAATGGACGTGCAAGGCTGGACAGCTTGGACGGCTAGGATTGATACAGATTTTGTGATTTTTGAAAAATGGTAAAATCTTATTTTACTAGGCTATAATTCAACCAGAACATAAGGTAGATAAGGGAGCATTTATGTGTGTGGAAATGCACCAAGAAGTGGGGCCCACAGCTGAAAAAATTCCAGCTCATATAAACCCATGCACGTCACTTGAGAAAAGGGTTGGAAATTTGCTAAGTGTGGAGATTTTCACCCAAGTAAACCAGAAGCAGTTCACGACCATTTTCCCCAGCAAGGAAGAAGGAAAAACAAGGAAAAAGGGAAGGGATTTGTGGAGGAAAACCATCTCCAAGTGCTAGGGTTTAAGTTAGCACAAATTCAAGTAAGTATATGTGTTGTTTGAATGGTTTATTTTGAGTTTTTAAACTCTAAAATGGGAATATGGAAGGAATGCTTAAAGGATTTGTAAAATGGTGATTTAACATGCTTTTGAATGAATATGAAATGGATATTAGGTTTTATGTATGAATTTTTAAGTTTAAGTTGATGAAAATGAAGTTTTGCATGTATATTAGGTGGAAAATCCAAGTTGATAAACCCTAAATCTCCAAGACAATTTGCTGTTTTGGTTTGATGATATGATTAGGTTATGAATCATGTATTCATGAAAAATATATGATGGTTTATGCTTAAGGGTGTGTTTGGGAATGGATAAAACTTTTAATGAAAAGTTGTAGAGATGAAAAGTTGTCAAATGATGTGATGTGATAGGGGTAATGATGAACAATAAATAGGATAAAGTTGAAATAGATAGGTTTTTTGTGTTGGTAGTTGTGTAGAAATGATTGAAAAGTAGGGTAGTTGTATAGAAAAATGTGAAGAAATGATTAAAAAATAGGGTAGTTGTGGAGAGTGAAAAGTTTTATATTAAAAATTTTTAACTTGACAACTTTTCGTTGTTAACAAAACACCCTAAATAATGAATTTTTGAAGTTATGGAATGCAAAGTGATGATTTTGACCTAATTTCTATGTTTCTATGCTAAAAATGCTATGAAAATGGGTTTGCATGTTTTATGCATGTTATGTAGGGTAAAATACCCTAGGTTTAAGGTATTATGGATGCTCAAAATTTTTTGGGAAAATAAGCCCTAAAACTGATTTTTATAGATTTTATGAAAGAGTGTCAAACCAATGTGAAACGGGACTTAAAACGTGTGGGCTACTTGCTAATTTAAGAAATGATAATGCGTGTATGTTATATATGTGTTAAATCCCTAAATATGGATTAGGAAAAATGGATTTATTTTCTGGAATTTCGGAATTATATGACTGCATAGGGTTGTGTGTCAAAAGACACGTTAAACGGGTGAAAAACGGGTTTCAAATTTGCTGTTTTGGAAACCTATGGTGAATGAATTTAAATCCCATGAAAATACCTTAAATTATGTGCTAATTAATGGTAATTAATCCACCAAAATATGGATTAAATTTATGAGTTAGTAAATTTTATAAAATACATTATGTATATGTGCTAAATGGGCTTATGAAAAGGAATAAAGGTGAATAGGTGATGAATGACTTATGAAAAATGATTTTGTGCAAAAATGCATGAAAATGAGATCAATTCCATGTTTATATATCTGTTTAAGGTTTTATGATATTAATTCCAAAATTTTGGACTTAATTTACGAAGCTACGACAATGATATGTGCATAGGAGAAACACCCATGTGCGTATTTTGAAAAAAAATGATAAATGGACGTTAATGGACCTATAAGTGATAACCATTGAATGAATTTTATATGATTTAAATGGTTACCCAACTTATGGGGTTTGATATGTTATAAGTGAACCGATGAAATATGCGAGCATATGCTATATGAAAGCCTAATGACTTGAGAAGTCAAATGAATAATACATGTTAATGAAAATGGGTTGAAAAACTAAATGAGATGCAAGGAAAAGAAATACATGAAAAATCATATTATTCTCATGTAGGCAAAGGCAAAGAAAAAGCTGAGATGGAAAGCTAAGGAACACAAGTAAGCAAGCAAATTTTCCTAAGGATTTTTGCTTTTCTAAATTGTTTACATAAATGCAATTTTTACTTTAACTAGTTGATGAAATTGTGGAAATTATTTCTAATATGTTTAAGGATGTCCATCCCTTAGTAAAATGATGTTGAAATGATGTTTTACTTCGAATACAATATTATGAAATTTCTCTTTGATAAATGCTATGGAAAAATGATGTGATTCTATGTTTCTGATTGAAAAATCTTGCTAGCATGTTAAAGATGGATTTATGAAAAAGTTCATGTGCACAAGGTATTAGGTCCACTTGAAGGGTATAAGCGGACCGATTGTCCCCCCTTGGTGTGGCCAAGTCGCTTAAAACAGGCACAAGGCCGGCGGCGCCCTCTCTGAAATGGGAGTTAACGTGACGGATGGTCGCCTGGCTAGCTTCCATCCTAAGGAAAAAATGATATATATATGTTTATATTTTATATGGCATTATGCATATGGTACTCGTGATGGGTACAAGATTTCATGTTTTCAAGAGATACCTTAGACAAGGCATATGTTGTTTTCCAATATGATTTTAAATGAAAAATGTTGCCTGAAATGATTTGCCTCTAAAATGCAAATAGCTTGCTTATTGAGTTTCGACTTACAATTTTATTTTCCAAACCCTAAAGACAGGTGAAAGACAGGATATGGCGAAGGAGCAAGTGCAAGCTGGATAAAGAAATGGAAAAATTTAGAATTCTTATGTTATGAGAAAAACACTTGTGGAATGGTTGTAACCATTTGAATGTTTATGTTGATGACTATGGTTAATACATGCTGTGACATCTGATTTATGTAGGTGATGTAATGTTTTTGATCAGCATGCTTTGTATGTGATAATGGGTCGGAAATGACCTAGATATGTTTGATATGAAAACATGAGAAATTAAACTCTTATGAGAATGAAAGTTAAGTGGATAAATATCCGTTCAAATCCGCCATGTGACAGGCCAACAATCCTGATCACGTTTACCAATCAATACGATCCCGAGGTAAGGGCTAAGTTGTGACACTCGGTTATTAAAAATTTAATCACCGGAGCCCAAAGTGAGTCGGTATGACCCGAGGGGATTAATGAGGATTTAATGGTGAAAATTTGTCATGAATAATCATGTTAATAATCATGATTTAATTTATGGAGATTAAAATGTAATTATGGAATTAAGGTGAAAAATGATAGAAAATTCATAACTTGATGCCTACAAGGCGGATTTCGATGAAATTTGAAAGGTAAGCTCATGACGGTGGGCCCAATCTTATGAATGAATTGGATTAAGGGAATCATGATGGGATTAGGATGATAATTAATTATTTTTATTCCCAAATCCAAAAGATAAATTCAAGTGGTCATAACTTGACGTAGAAACGTCGGATTGAGATGAAATTTGAAACGATGGAATAAAATTATGAAATCTATGAGATGAATGGAATGTATTAAGCTAATTATCATAAGAAGTTGGTTTCTTGGAGAGCAAGTAACAAGTTGCTTAAGAGCTAAGTAAAGAAGGGCAATTGTGGAAAGTGAAAATGGAATTTACTAAAATGCCTATGGGGTTACTTGGGTACCAATTATAAAAAGAAAAAAAAGGGAGCAAGGGGCTGCTGCACGTTCCAGCAAGGGGGGAGAAGGAGAGAGAGAAGGAGAGAGAAGAAGAGAGAAAAATAAGAGAAAAATAGAAATTTTCTCCAAGGGAAGAAGCTAGGGCACATAAAACCCAGCAAGGAGGAGAGGAAAATAATGGAATTTCAAGTGCTCAATGGAGAGATTATCAATTAGTCAAGTAAGTATATGTTAATCTTGATTTTATGCCTTAAATCTGGAAGTTATATGATATTGTAAACTAAAATATGAACGGGATAGTATATGAATGAATTTTAGCATGAAACTTTTTGGAAAGAATCATGATGTAGTGATTAAGTAAATACCAACATTTCAGCTTAAAAGGATAAGCCAGTTGTAAATTAAAAATCTGAGAAAATCAACCTGAACAAGGTTGCACGGGTGGCAGGATCAGCTGCACCAAAGGATTTTTAATACTTTTTATACAAGCAATTTTGGGCTGAATATTTTCAAGGATATATAAAACACATTGAGTATAACATGAATAAAATAAAAATTAGGTTTTTATGAGTATAAATATACCCCATAATTAACGTGATTCAGGCTGTTTGAAAATGGATTTTGTTGTCCAGCAGAGTAAAAATACAAAAATAAATAGAAATATTTAATATTTCATGATGGAAATATTTATTTTGGTTAATTAATTTATTTATTAATTTATTTTAGAAAATTAAGATCAAATAAACTTGATTTGATATTAATTCAAGATTTTGAGATTTCAGTACGCCTGATTCAAGCATATGTGGATAGTTGGAGAACAAAATCAAAAAGAAATATGAAACCTATGTAGAAATGATATAAATTGATATATATGTTAATAACCTAAATTTGGATTAAGAAAAGTGGGATTATTTGATGAAAATTCGGATTTATAAATCTGCTTAGGGTTATGTGTCAAAAGACACGTTAAACGGGTGAAAAATGGGTTCCAAAGTTGCTGTTTTGGAAACCTATGATTAGTGGATTTAAATTCCATAAAAATAACCTAAGAAAAGTGGTAATTAAAGATAATTATCATGCTGAAATTTGGATTAAATTTCTGACTTGGGAAATTTTATGAAATGCCTCATATATGTGTTGTTAAATGGCTGTATGTGAAAGGATAGACATGCATGAGTGGTAAATGACCTATGAATTTGGTTTTGTGCAAAAATGCATGAAAATATGATAAATTTTGTGAATATATTTCTGTTTAGAATTGCATGATGTTAATCTCAAATTTTGGGATTAATTAATGAGGCTTAAGGCAACAACGGGTGCTTAAAATGAGCAACGATGTGTGAATTTTGGAAAATAAGTGGAAAATGGCTTAAGAAAGGTAATGGGTCATTAAATGATAATTATTGGATGAAATTTATATGGTTGAATGGTTACCCTACTTATGGGACTAAATGTGATGTGTAATAGCCCATGTAGTGCACAAGTATGTGCTGTACGGGCATAACGACTTGAGAAGTCGAAGAAATTATGGATGTTAATGAAAATGGGTTGGAAAACTTAGTTGAATGCAAGCAAAGGAAATTTATAAATGTTATATCATTCTTATATGTATAGGCAAAGGCAAAAGGATAAGGGAAACGGAAAGCTAAGCAAGCGAGGTAAGCAAGCAACTTTCTAAATGATTTTGGTTTTCATTACAAGGTATTTAAGGATGGCCATTCCTTGTTTATATGTGTATTGAAATGTTTATTTGTATTGAAATAAATGATTGCTTATAGTTTCGTAATTATGCATGAAATGTGTTGAAACATTGGTTTATACGATGTTTCATTGAAATGGTGTTTAAAGAGGGATGGCGCAAAAAATTCTCTATATGAGAATGACAAGTTCCATGTGAAAGGGGTATATAATACCGGGGTGAGTAAAAGTCATGCATAGAATGGAAATCAAGTAGGCTAGTAGAGGTAGTAAGTGGACAAGGAGTCCCCACTTGACGTCGCCAAGTCAGAAAGGACCGGCGAGGTAGGCTAGTTGAGGAAGTAAGTGGACAAGGAGTCCCCCTTGACGTTGCAAGTCGGAAGGTCCGGCGCCAAGGATGGAAAGGATCGTGTCATGAAAGAGGGTTCCTCGTGCTAGTGTACCGTCACATGAAGGATAACATCATCAATGGAAATGATGAATTTGCACATCCAATGTTTATGAAATGTTTATGAAAAGTATTTGAATGATTTATGAAAAGGTTTTTGCTCCACAAGTAGTTGATCACTTGATAAGTGTCTCTACTGAATAGAGGGAAATGTTTTTTAAAGAATGTTGTTTTGAAATGAATTTCCTGTAAAATATAAGCTTGCTTATTGAGTTTCGACTCACATTTTCGTTTTCCAAACCCATAGACAGGTGAAAGAAGAGACCTAGCAAAGGAGCAAGGAGCTGACTTGTGGCGCCCCGAACCGCGGCGTCACATTTGTCCTTACTCCGGGATCTTGTCGATTGGTAAGTGTGAATCAGGATTGTTGCCCTGATCACGCGGCGGGTACTTAATTGGATCTCGTCCAATTTTTTTTTTTTTTTCTTTTTCTTTTCTTTCATCACATAAACATATGCTCATCATCATTCATAATGGACTTATCCATATCATCATAAATCATCAACTTCTCATATTATTCATAACTTCATAATTTCATACAACCTATGTCCTTTTTCATCATATCCCATTAGGGAATCTATTCATACAAAAATCTACTAACCTTTGTAGATTCCTCTTTTCCTTTAGCAACACATGCCCTTCATCTCTTGCCTTTTCCAACACCTGTCTCAGGTTGGGAAAACAAAACATGAGTCGAAACTCAATAAGCAAGCATTTTTCATTTTAAATGCATTCCTCTCCATTCGATAGAAGACACTTAGCAAGTGATCAACTACCAACGGAATAGAAACCTTTTCGTAAATCATATTTCGAAACCTTTTATAAACCATTCATGTAAATCATTCGTAAATGCATTTCTCTCCATTCGATAGGAGACACTTAGCAAGTGATCAACTATCAATGGAATAGAAACCTTTTCATAAACATTGGATGTGCAAATGTTTCCTTTCCACTCCTGACATAAACCTTCGTGTGCGGGTACGCTAGCTCAGGGAACATCTCACATAACATGGTCCAATACGCCGGCTATCTCCGACTTGGCCTCATCAAGAGGAACCTCTCTTCCTCTTGACGCCTACATGGTTCCTACATGCATGACTTTTGATTTTTCCTGGCATTATATACCTCTTACACTAGGTGACTTGTCATTCTCATGTAGAGAATTATTTGCACCATCACTTAAAAATATCTTTTCAAATCCATGTGTGCAAATACGTTCTTTCCATTCCTGACATAAACCTTCGTGTGTGGGTACGCTAGCCCAGGGAACATCTCACATAGCATGGTCCAATACGCCGGCTGTCTCCGACTTGGCCTCATCAAGGGAAACCTCTCTTCCTCTTGACGCCTACATGGTTCCTACATGCATGACTTTTGATTATCCCGGCATTATATACCTCTTACACCAGGTGGCTTGTCATTCTCATGTAGAGAATTATTTGCACAATTCATTTAAAAACATCATTTCTAATTCATGCTTTTCTTTTCAATCCATGTATGAAAATGCAATGCATTTCATTCACACATAACATTCCTTTGCCTCCACCTCTGGGGAGGATGCCGTCGGCACACAGCCCATACGATTCGGCAATAGTGAAGGGGGACCCTCTGTTCCGCTTTCTACCTCCACCAAAGCCTCTTCCTTATACATCATACATGCGCACATGTCCATGTACATCATAAAATATCAATATGCCGACATGACTTTTCATAAAAACTCATAAACATTCATCATTTCAAAACATTATAGGAATGGCCATCCTTAAACACATTTCATAAATACTTGGGAATAAAATCATATTTTCAAAAGAGTTTTCTTGCTTACCTCCTCAGTCGGTGTCCTCAACATTCTCCTTCCTTTTTCCCTATACAAGGAAAATGGATATTTTATCCATCCATTCTATGTCTTAGTTTACTTTCCATGCTTGCTTTATAACCATTCATTACCTCATTCCCATAGAGGTTAATCGTATAAAAATACTTAGTCATTACTCGTTTATATGAATTTTTATCCATAAATTCTTTAAAAATTTCATCCATATATCCTCATAAATATATAAAAATAAATCTCATTTTTTCCCAAAATACGCTGTACTGTTCATAATTACTGTTCACGTCACTCTAGCAGATTACTGTTCATCATCACTGTTCACGTTTACTGTTCACCCGAGGTTACAGTTCACAGCAACGTGGGTTACTGTTTATGGGTTCCAAAAATTGACATTTTTCCCAAAAATAAAAAATACCATGACATAGCTTATGCTTCGTATATCATGGGAAATTTCATACAGTTTGAATTTATCATCGTTTACTTGGTTAAATAAATCATTTTCTCCATGTACTAAAAATCATCATAAATTCACTTAAGCATAATCCTTAATTCCAAAAATCATGAAATTAATATATCATCATTCCAACATCATATTTATCATAATCATATATCCTGAATCATCATTTATTAAATTTGGAGCATTATTTCCATATATCATACATGATTTTCCCGAATGCTCTATCTTCGCTCCAAATTTTCGATGTTTCGGCATAATTCTACTTTGGTATTATAACCTTACTTATTTTTTCATGCTTAGGAATTATCTAAGCATGATTTTACCTACTTAACATCCAAAAGAAATTTGGGAAGAAATCACTTACCTGAAATAGAAAATCTCTCCTCCAACTTGCCCTTTCTCTCTCTAACCTCCTCTTTCTCTCTTAAAACGAATTTGGGGGTGGGAATGGATTGAATTGCTCAAGCTTGGAGTGCCTTTGGACGTCCTCCCTGCCCCCCTATTTATACTTTTTGATTTTTCACAAAATTGGATTTTACCCCCTAGCTTTGAGGTATTTAATTATAAATTGGTATTTCTTTTTAATTTTAAAAATTGCATTGAGCCAAGAGCTGCCCACCCTATGCCTGCTCCAGCCACCCTATTCAGCCCTATTTTTTATTATTTTTTTGATTTTTAAAATTAATTAATTTAGGCTAAATCAATCCTTACCGTTGGTTAATGATAAGATTAATTTGTGGCCATTGGATTTGGCCCAAAAAGTCAACAGCCCCTGCAACTCCATGCATTGCAGCTTCATTTGCATTTTATTTTTTTATTTTTTTATTATTTATTTATTAAAAAGTCAAAAGTAGCTTTAATTAAAAGTTAAGCTACTTTTTCGATCTCTATTTGACGCTTCATCTTGACTTTTGATTTGTGATTTTCATCACATCTTAACCCATTCATCATGTTCATCATCATATTTTGGCCATCCATAAAAAATTTCATCTCAATCCGACGTTCGGATTGCAAGATATTAATTTTTCTTCATTTTCTTCACAAAAATCCATAAAAATCCGAAAATACTAAATAAATCAAAATGTTGTTATTTTGTCCTTTTGTGGGAAGCTTCCTTTTTTGTCTTTTTGTGATTAAGTTAATCCAAAGTGATTAACTTAACATATTTCTTAATCCCACATTACTATTCACGTTTCACTATTCACGTGCACTATTCATCCGAATTTCATAATTAATTATTTCAACATCTATTCCCACATAATTTCATATTTCATGAATATATATTTCATTAATATATTACCTAGGGTTTACAACCCTAGGGTTTCATGCATGTATCTAAGATCGGGGTTTCACATGACTATTGAGGAAATGGAAGACATTATAAGTTTCATGTTTGTGAAAAACTTATGTCGTATGATTGTAAATACTTTGATGTTTTGTGTTGACATCTATGATGATACATGCAATGACTTCTGATTTATGAGATGGTATGAAATATATTATGAAAATCATGTCAAGTTATGACATATTGGATCGAAATGAACTAAGTATGCATGAGATGAGAAATGGAAGGAAATAAATTCCTGTCAAAACATAATTAATCGGATAAATATCCGTTAAAACTCACCGTGTGATAGGGCAACAATCCTGATCATGTTTACCAGTCGAATGATCTTGAGGTAAGGATGTGACGCTTGGGCTGGGGCGTCACAAGAGATGCTCTCTATGGCGCCCCAAACCGAGCGTCACATCCTAGCCCTTACCTCGGGATCGTATTGATTGGTAAACGTGATCAGGATTGTTGCCTTGTCACACGGTGGGTTTTATCGGATATTTATCCACTTAATTTTTATTCTCATAAGAGTTTAATTTCTCATATTTTCAACTCAGACATATCTAAGTCATTTCAATCCATTCAACACATATACATAGCATGTTGTTCCAGCAACATTTCATTATTTGCCTAAATCAGATGTCACTGCATATATACATCATAGTCATCAAACACAACATAAAATTCCAGTTTACATCCTTTTCACATAAGTTCCATAACATGAAAATTCTAAAGTTTTTCCATTGATTCCTTAAGCTGGCACTTGCTCCTTTGCCATGTCCTGTCCTTCACCTGTCTTTGGGTTTGGAAAACAAAATCATGAGTCGAAACTCAATAAGCAAGCTATTTGCATTTTTCAGGCAAATCATTTCAGGTAACATTTTTGCAAATAAATTCATATTGGAAAGCAATTTATACCTTGTCCAAAGGTATATCTTGAAAACATGAAATCTTGTACCCATCACGAGAACCATATGCATAATGCCATTTAAAACATGAGCATAGTCATCATAAGTCCCTTAGAATGGAAGCTAGCTAGACGACCATCCGTCACGTTAACTCTCATTTCAGAGAGGGCGCCGCCAGCCATGGTCCTATTTTAAGCGACTTTGCCACACTAAGGGGGGACAATCTGTTCGCTTACACCCTTCAAGTGGACCTAGTACCCTGTGCACATGAACTTTTGCATAAATTCATCTTTAACATGCTAGCATGATTTTTCAATTAGAACATAAAATCACATCATTTTTCCATAGCATTTATCAAAGAAAAATTTCATAATATTGCATTTGAAGTAAAATATCATTTCAATACTATTTTGCTAAGTGATGGCCATCCTTAAACACCTTAGAAACAATTTCCATAGTTTCATCGAACAAGTTAAAGCGGAAATTGCATTTATGTAAACAATTTAGAAAAACAAAAATCCTTTAGAAAATTTGCTTGCTTACCTGTGTTCTTTAGCTTTCCGTCACAACTTTTTCTTTGCCTTTGCCTACATGAGAATAATATGATTTTTCATATATTTATTTTTCTCATATTTCATTTAGTTTTCCAACCCATTCCATGTACATACATCATTTATTGACTTCACAAGTCATTATACACATATATAGCTCATTTTGCACATTTCATTGACTAACACATAACATAACGTATATATGTAACCCCACTATTAGGGTACTCATTTCAATCACACAAAATTCATTCAATAACCATCATACATAGGTTCATTAAGCTCACTATTGCCATTTATCCATTTTTTTTCCCAAAATACACGCATTGGTGTTTCTTCTACGTACATATCATTGCCTTAGCTTCATAAATGAAGTCCAAAATTTTGGAATTAATATCATAAAATCTCAAACAGATATATATAAACATGGAATTCATCTCATTTTTATGCATTTTTGCACAAAATCATTTTTCATAAGTCATTCATCACCTATTCACCTTTATCCCTTCACATAAGCCCATTTAGCACATATACATAATGCATTTCATAAAATTTGCTAACTCAGAAATTTAATCCATATTTCAGCGGGAAGTGGACATGGCCCTCTATATACAAAGGCGTCGTGCCGAGGGAGTCCTTGAAGTACCTGCTGCTCTTAAACCTGATGAGGTGATGCTTTATATAATGGAGAACACAAGGGAAATTGTTCGATTGGCCGAGGTTAATGATGATGACGACCCGATGGAATTCCTCGAACCTTTTGAGGAAGAAGAGGAGGAGGAGGAAGAGGATGAAGTAGAGGACGTGGCAACAATGGACGTCCAAGGGGCTGTCTTTGATGTATATTTTTTATTTTTAAAATTTTAAAATATGCATATATGTTGCTGAGATGCAGGTACATAAAATGTGCATGCAATTATGAAGATTTGCAGCAATAAAAAAATAATAAAATGCAGATGCATGAAGCTGAAACGTGGACAACATATAAGGATGGAAAATGTGATTTGATATGCTAAGTTGCTGCAGTTTTTGTTAAATTTATTTACACCAAATTAATATATGAATTAAGGGTTAATTAAGTGTACAATTTACCCTTAAATTAGGATTGAAAAAATATGAAAAATGAATGGAAAATATGGACAGCAGAGCTCTGTGGCGCCCCAAATCAAGCGTCACATCCTAGCCCTTACCTAGGGATCGTATTGATTGGTAAACGTGATCAGGATTGTTGCCCTGTCACATGTCGGGTTTTAACCGATATAATAATTCCTCATATTACATCTCAATCCTGTCTAATTTATTCCCAACTCATTCATAACCAAGCCATTTCAAATTCAATTACCTTTTGGCTTTGTATTCCCACTAGAAGGTACTCCTTGTTGAATTCTTCAACAAATGTCTGCCATGTCACCTCCTCTGGGTGTGGCATGGTGATCAACATAGTTTACCACCACTCATAGGCATCCTTTACCAATAAGTGAGTGGCACACAACACCTTTTGCCTGTCATTGCACGGAGATATCCTAAACAACTTTCGAATCTCCGTTATCCATTGTTCAGCTTGAATGGGGTCAGGTTCTCCTGAAAATTTAGGACGTCGTTGAGTGAGGAATGCGTTGATAGCTCTTCTATCTTCTTCCATCAACTAATCCTCATCTCTTGTAAGTGCCATTGTGGGGGTCAAATTAGCCGTCAGATCGGGTCCTTCTCTTTCAGTGTTTCTCATCTGTCCTTACTGGGTCTTTTCCCACAAGCTTGGATAATATTTACGGCTTGGGCAGCCCAGTCTTGAGTAGCTTACTGCATGACTTCCTTTACCGCCACTGCTACTTTTACTTTAATCAATCTAGCCTGTCTAGGCTCAAGTTCCTCTTCCATATTTCTTTCTGGGCTTAAGTTTTCTCATCTTTGACGAGTCCTTGGGTTTTGCCCATGTGACGTTGGTCTACGCCTCTTAGGTCTACTAGTTTCTCCAACCTCATGCTGGCTGGGAACTTCTGTAGCAACTTCCTTTCCCTTACTCTTTCTAACCCTTGATCTTGTATCAACCATAATGCTTTTTCATTAATAGTTAGGGTTAGGTCATAACATATGCATCTCATCATCATATAATTAATAGTCAATTCACATAATCACGACCATGTGATATTATCCATTATCTTGAACATCACTACTATCATTATCATAAAAAAATATTCATAGTCATTGATTCATTCCATATCAACAACTATTTATTTACAATCCATAACTGTTAACTTAACAAAGGATAATACACATATGTCACGCACATCACACTTATATGTATTCATCGTAATTGTATACACATTTCATCATAACAAAGTGTCATCATTTCATAGCTATACATACTCATGTTTATAAAAATAAGAAAAATCATCGTCTACCTGGTCCCCTCCTTAAGTAGCGATAACGCTTACGCCTAGGCGACATCTGGGTAACTTCCTTAGTGATAGTGCTAGTATCTGACCAGGTAGGATTGTTTCCCTCTCCGCCATCATTATCACCATTGCTACCATCATCACTACTATCACTTCTATTGTTTTCATCTTCTTCATCCCTGACTGGTGCGAAGTATCTTAAAGGGTCACTGAGTGTAAACAGATCACCAGTACTCTGGTATGCATGTATCATAACCTCATTAGGGCGAGGAATAGGAGCAGGTAAGCTTATAGATCCTCGTGCACGACCTTCCGCGATGAAGGGGGCCATCTCTTTCTCCCTTTGTCGTATACTTTTCCAACTCATCCTATATCGGAATTGAGTGTACCCATATTCAAACCTATACCATGGTCCTTGGTTGGGAGGTATGGGTGCTGGAGTATTATCCCAAAATCGCTGAAGATCCAATGGGTGTATAAAGTCTGTGGAAGTCCGAAAGGTCCCTAAAAACTCACGGCGAGATGCCGATAGAACCTTAGTTCTAGGAGCCTGGCTGCTAGACTCCTCAACATTAGGCTTCTCCAGACATCTATTTTGCATATAGGGTGGAGAACACCAAGGGGAAGATCTCGGAGAAACTGGTGGATAGGGGCTTATATCATGCTGGGAGGCTAACCACCTATTGACATTTTCCTCCGCCTTTCATCTCTTTTCTTCATCCATTTCTTTCTTCAATTCCTCAAAACTCATAATCCTTTTCCCTTTATCAGCCATTTGTTCAAACATAGCAATCAAATTGCATTGCAACATAACTTATCATCATATGGTATGCATTTCATCATGTTATAAACATACCTAATCATCATATAGCATGTGTTTCATCATGTTATAATCATACATGTGCATCATATAATCATATCTAGTTCATCACATAATCATGGTTAATCATGTATATTCATGTATAATCATACATATCTCTTCATATTCTATCAATTTCCTATACTTAGAAATTTTCCACGCCTATTTACCAATCCATGCTCTGATACCAAGCTCTGTGGCGCCACAAACCGAGCGTCACATCCTAGCCCTTACCTCCGCCCCTTATAACAGGTTTCGTCCCGAAACCGTCTATTCTTTAATTAATCGGGAATTTCCTTCTATATTTTTTGCTCTTAGTTCCCAAATATTCTTGCTTTCAAAATACTTGTTCCATTGAACATGTACATGCGATTTATATACGATTAAATGGAGTTTTTGGATGTTTATGTGATTTTGCTAATTACTGCAATTAGGGTTAAGGATTAGCAATAATGATGTGATTAATCATTTTGAGCTAATATAGGACAATGGGATTAGCGTAAATTGTTGTTGATTTAAATGTGCAAATACATTAAGGAAAAATTATTTTCCATTATTTAATATGAATTATGGGAATTTATATGATAATTGACAAGTCTAATGGAAAAACATTAAAAAATTCATAACTCAACGCCTGTAGGCGGATTCAAGTTAAATTTGAGATGGCGGTTGATGATGTTGGACTTGGTATTATGGAATTATTGAGTTATGAAAATTATTGATGAAATGAGTGTTACGATTTATTGATCATATTTCAATTTCAACCGTTAACTTTAAACGGCTATAACGGGAGCTAGGAAAATAGGATTGAGATGTAATATGAGGAATTATTATATCGGTTAAACACCGTTAAAACCCGCCGTGTGACAGGAAAACAATCCTGATCATGTTTACCAATCATTAGATCTCGAGGTAAGTCTCAGGATGTGACGCTCGGTTTAGGGCGCCACACCAAGCTCTGTGGCGCCCCGAATCGAGACGTCACTTCCTTACATCGAGATCTATCGATAAGTAAATGTGAATTAGGATTGTTACCCTGATCACGTGGCGGATTCTTAATTGGATCTCGTCCAATTTATTTTTTCGTTTTCACCTGTCATTTTATGTTTCAAAACATTTTTCATATAGCTTCTTTTAGCAATGGACATTCATATGTCCTAAAACACTTTTTATTCCCAACACATTAACATTGGACATTCTCATGTCCATAAACCCTTATCATTTAGGCTCTTTAGAAAAGGACATTCTTATGTCCAATCCAAGTTCTACATAAATCTTTTTTCATAATCCCCGTCTTGGGGCTTGTTTGACGTCCCTTCTTGACACCTCCTCTATGCATAGATTATTTGCTTTGTAGCTCCATCATGATATGCATTTAATGGCTGGATAATTCTCATATTTTTTCATTTCAAATAAATACATAAAATACCTTAGAAATGGGCTGCATTCGACACCTCATCTCCCATTAAAACCAAGCCATTATGCATTGTACTATTGCATTAATGGAAAGGTACTTTCGAGGTGCATTAGTCAACCATGCTCACTTTTTCATTGCAGGTATTTTCTCAAATTTTAAAGCTTAATCCAAGCCATCCAAAATAAACATCTCATAATTTCATTCAGCCGTTTCAAATTTCATCTCAATCCGATTTTCCTAGCTACCGTTATAACTGTTTAAAATTAACGGTTGAAATTGAAATATGATCAATAAATCATAACTCTCATTTTATCAAAAATCTTCATAACCTATTAATTCCATAATACCAAGCCCAACATCATTAATTTCCATTTCAAATTTCACTTGAATCCGCCTTACGGGCGTTGAGTTATGAATTTTCTAGTGTTTTTCCATTACACCTTGTCAATTATCATGTAAATACTTATAATTCATTTTAAATAATGGTAAATAATTTTCCACAATGCATTTGCACATTTATATCAACAATAATGTGCTCTAATCTCATTCACATCATGCAATTATGCTCTAATCCCATTCACATCATGCAATTCTAGAAGCTGATTTGATCCTATTGCCTATGACTGAGTTCGACGTGATATTGGGTATGGATTGGCTAAGTCAATGGGGAGTGACCATAGACTGTAAGAATAAGAAAGTGCAGTTTGAAGCAACTCCAGGAAGGGAGATTTCCATTGGAAAATTGAGGCAACTTGGCAGTTCAAGTATATTGATATCATCTATGAAAGCTGTCAGAATGATTCTACAAAAGTGTCAAGCTTATTTGGTGTCTGTGAATGTGGACAAAGGCATGGAGGTAGAAATTAATCAAATACCTGTGGCTAGAGAATTTCCAGATATATTTCCAAAAGAGTTAACCACATTGCCTCCACAATGGGAAATGGATATGACAATTGATATAATGTCGGGTACAGCTCCGATTTCTAAAACTCCATACAGAATGGCGCCAACAGAAATGAATGAACTAAGGGCGCAAATATAGGATTTGTTGGACAAGAGTTTCATTAGACCAAGTGTGTCCCCTTGGGGAGCTCCGGTACTGTTTGTGAGGAAAAAGGACAGAAGCTTGAGGTTATGTATTGACTACCGAGAGATGAATAAGGTCACAATAAAGAATAAATATCCATTGTCCAGGATCGATGATCTGTTCGATCCATTGCAAGGAGCCACGACTTTCTCCAAGATTGACTTACAGTCAGGGTACCATCAGCTAAGAATAAGTTCGGCCGATACCTATAAAGCAGCATTTCGAACCAGGTATGGACATTATGAATTTCTGGTAATGCCTTTCAGACTTACTAATGCCCCTGCTGTATTCATGGACATGATGAATAGGGTTTTTCGGGACTATCTGGATCAATTTGTGGTTGTGTTTTATCGATGATGTCCTGATCTACTCTATCAATGATGTCCTGATCTACTCTAAAACGGAGAAAGAACATGAAGATCATTTTTGAAAGGTATGAGAAAGGTTGAGAAAAGAGAAATTGTATGCAAAACTGAAGAAATATGAGTTTTGGATGAAATAAATAAGATTTCTCGGGCGTATAATATCTGAAAAGGGTATTCAAGTTGATTCTCAAAAGATTGAGGTGATATTGAAATGGCCAAGGCCGACGACTATTACAAAAATTCGAAGCTTCCTAGGGTTGACCAGCTATTACAGAAGGTTTGTCGAAGGGTTTTCACAATTGTCAGCCCTGTTAACCAAGTTGACTCGTAAAGGAGTCAGGTATGTATGGTTTGAGGAATGTGAGCACAACTTTCAGGAATTGAAACAACGATTAGTGAAAGCACCCATCCTAACCCTACCCGAAGGAAATGAAGGGTTTGTAGTTTATAGTGATGCGTTAAGAAAAGGATTGGGTTGCATTTTGATGCAAAGAGGTAAGGTGATAGCTTATGCGTCACGACAACTAAAGCCCAATGAGGTAAGCTACCCCACGCATGATTTAGAGTTATCAGCGGTGGTATTTGCCTCAAAAATATGGAGACATTACCTGTATGGTGCAAGGTGTGAGATTTACACAGATCATAAGAGCCTTAAATATATTTTCACTCAGAAGGAGTTGAACCTGAGACAAAGGAGATGGCTCGAGTTATTGAAGGATTATGATTTGAAAATTTTATACCATCCAGGTAAGGCAAATGTGGTAGTCGATGCATTGAGCCGGAATGTCAGCTTAGCGCATTTTATCACTAAGGAGGAAGGACTGCTTAAGGAAATAGAGCACATGGAACTGATTGTATGTCCACCAGGAGTTCACACTAGACTATCATAATTGCACATACAATCATCACTTTTTGAACAGATCAAGGTTGCGCAGCAAAAGGACACATACCTACATACACATGTTGAGAAAATGAAGAGAAAGGAGTTCACAGAAATTGCTATTGATGAACAAGGTGTGTACAGGTACAAGGGTCGCCTTTGCATACCTAACATAGCTGAGTTGAAGGAACAGATCCTTAAAGTGGCACATTTTTTGCCATTTTCTATTCACCCAGGGAGTACTAAGATGTATCAGGATCTCAAGAAAGCATATTGGTAGAATAATATGAAAAGAGAGATCGCTAAATATGTGGCTAAGTGTCTAACTTGCAGACGGGTGAAGGCGGATCACTAGAAAATACCTGGTAAGTTACAGTCCTTAGATATTCCTGAATGGAAGTGGGACAACATTACCATAGATTTCATAGAAGGATTACCTAGAACCCAAGCAGGAAATGATTCTATATGGGTAATTGTAGATAGGTTATCAAAAGTCGCACACTTTCTACCATCAGAAGGACTTATACAGCGAAAAAGTTAGCTAAGGTTTATTATAAAGAGGTCGTAAGACTCCATGGAGTGCCAAAGTCGATTATCACGGATCAAAATGCAACGTTTACATCAAGGTTTTGGAAGAGCTTGCACGAAACCATAGGCACCTAACTCAAGTTCAGTACAGCTTTTCATCCTCAAACCGATGGACAAACGGAGTAGGTGAACCAAGTCATTGAAGATATGCTCCATATGTGTACTTTGGAGTTTGGAGGATCATGGGATGAGTACATCTCGATTGCGGAATTTGCATATAACAATAGTTACTAAGCTAGCATCCAAATGGCTCCATTTGAGGCGTTGTATGGTCGACGATGTCGAATGCCGTTGAACTGGGATGAAGTTGGAGAGAAAAGGTTAGCCCCAGACTTATCCCAACAAATGGCTGACAAGGTGAGAAACAATTCGCCAGTGTATACTCACAGCCCAAAGTCGGCAAAAGAGTTACACAGATTGCAAGAGAAGGGATCTGAACATCCAAGTCGGCGAACATGTGTTTATAAAGGTCACGCCATTCAAAGGGGTTACAAGGTTTGGAAAAAGAGGAAAGCTGAATCCCAGATATATTGGACCATTTGAAGTTTTGGAAAAGGTTGGGAAACTGGCATATCGGGTAGCATTACCCCCAGCGCTATCCCTAGTTCACAATGTGTTTCATATATCGATGCTTAGGAAATGTGTTCCAGACCCAACACATATATTAGTGGCTGAGAATTTGCCGATTCAAGATTATCTAAATTATGAAGAAAGACCAGTGAGGTCTTGGATCACAAGGTACAAAAGCTTCGGAATTGGGAATTCGAGTACGTGAAAGTGCAATGGAACCGATATTCCAAAAATGAAGCCACTTGGGAGCTAAAGGAAGAAGTGGAACGAAAGTACCCCAATCTATTTAAAGAATAGACGGTTCCGGGACGAAACCTGTTATAAGGGGGGAAGGATTGTGAAACCCTAACCAGGTAGAACCCATATGTATGCATTAATCATGTATATGATATTATTTGTGAATTATTGAATCATGAAGGTATTATATTATTTTTGCTAATTATTGTAATTAGGGTTATGAATTAGCAATAATGATGTGATTAATCATTTTGAGCTAAAATGAGATAATAGAATTAGAGCATATTGATGTTGAGTTAAATATGCAAATATATCATAAAAAATCATTTTCCATTATTTAATATGAATTATGGGAATTTATATGATAATTGACAAGTTTAATGGAAAAATATTGAAAAATTCATAACTCAACGCCTATAAGGCGGATTCAAGTGAAATTTGAAATGGAAATTAATGATATTGGGCTTGGTATTTTGGAATTAATTGGTTATGAAAATTATTAATAAAATGAGATTTATTATTTATTGATTATATTCTAATTTCAACCGTTAATTTTAAACGGCTATAACGGGAGTTAGGAAAATCGGATTGAGATGAAATTTGAAACGGTTGAATGAATTTATGAGATGGTTGTTTTGGATGGCTTGGATTAAGCATGAAATTTTGTAAAAATACCTGCATTGAAAAAGGTGAGCATGGTTGACTAATGCTCCACATGAGTACATTGCATTTTATGCTAGAGTACCAAGCATAATTGTATGATGTGAATGGGATTTGAGGTGGCAATTGCAGGCCATTTCTAGGGTATTTTGTGTAATTATTTGAAATGCAAAAATATGAGAATTATCCAGCTATTAAATGCATATGATGTTGGAGCTACAAAAGGCAAAACCTATGCATAGATAATGTGGCAACATGGGACGTCCAAGGGGCTACTTGATGTATATTTTTGATTTTTTTTATTTGTTAAAAATTCCACAAATGTTGTTGACATGTAGGGACACTAAAATATATTTTTAAACATGCAAAATTTTTAGCAAAACAATCATGAGATGCAGATGCATTGGAGATGGAATAAGTGAACAGCATATGGCCATTTTAACGTGTAGAAATGTGCTGCTGTTGCTCCCATTTTTGTTGAAATTTTTCATGATAAATTAATGGATTAATTAAGGGGTAATTAGGTGTATAATTTACCCTCAAAATGGGATTTTAAAAAAATGAAAAAGTGGATGCAAAAATGGGCAGCAATGGACGTGCAAGGCTGGACACTTGGACGGCTAGGGTTTTGAGCAGATTTTGTGATTTTTGTAAAACGGTAAAACCCCATTTTACTAGGATGTAATTCAACCAGCACATAAGGTAGATAAGGGAGCATTTATGTGTGTGGAAATGCACCAAGAAGTGGGGCCCACAGCTGGAAAAATTCTAGCTCCTATGAACCCATGCACGTCACTTGAGAGAAGGGGTTGGAAAATTGCTAAGTGTGAGATTTTTCACCCAAGCAACCAGCAGCAGCTCACGTCCCATTTTCCCCAGCAAGGGAGAAGGAAAAAAAAGAAAAAAAGGAGGAGGATTTGTGGAGGAAAACCATCTCCAAGTGCTAGGGTTTGATTTATCTCAAAACTAAGTAAGTATATGTGTTGTTTGAATGGTTTATTTTGAGTTTTTAAACTCCAAAATGGGAATATGGAAGGGATGCTTAAAGGATCTGTAAAATGTTTATTTAACATGCTTTTGAATGAATATGGAATGGATATTAGGTTTTATGTATGAATTTACAAGTTTAAGTTGATGAAAGTGAAGTTATGCATGTGTATTAAGTGGAAATTCCAAGTTGGTAAACCCTAAATCTCTAAGACAAGTTACTGTTTTGGTTTGATGATATGATTAGGATATTAATCATGTATTCATGCAAAATATATGATGGTTTATTCTTAAATAATGAATTTTTGAAGTTATGGAATGCAAAGTGATGATTTTGACCTAATTTCTATGTTTCTGTGCTAAAAATGCTATGAAAATGGGTTTGCATGTTTTATGCATCTTATGTAGGGTAAAATACCCTAGGTATAAGGTATTATTGATGACCAAAAAATTTTGTGAAAATAATCCCTAAAACTGGTTTTTATAGATTTTATGAAAGAGTGTCAAACCGATGTGAAACGGGACTCAAAACGTGTAGGCTACTTGCTGATTTAAGAAATGATAATGCATGGATGTTATATATGTGTTAAATACCTAAATATGGATTAGGAAAAATGGATTTATTTTCTGGAATTTCGGAATTATATGACTGCATAGGGTTATGTGTCAAAAGACACGATAAACGGGTGAAAAACAGGTTTGAAACTTGCTGTTTTGGAAACCTATGGTGAGTGAATTTAAATCCCATGAAAATACCCTAAATGAAGTGGTAATTAAGGGTAATTAACCCACTGAAATATGGATTAAATTTCTGAGTTAGTAAATTTTATAAAATGCATTATGTATATGTGCTAAATGGGCTTATGGGAAGGGATAAAGATGAATAGGTGATGAATGACTTATGAAAAATGATTTTGTTCAAAAATGCATGAAAATGAGATGAATTCCATGTTTATATATCTATTTAAGGTTTTATGATATTAATTCTAAAATTTTAGACTTGATTAATGAAGCCTAAGGCGATAACATGTGCTAAAACAAGCACCGATGCATGTATTTTGGAAACAAAATGGATAAATAACAATGTAAGGTTAATGAACCTATGTATGATGATTATTGAATGAAGTTGGTGTGATTGAAATGAACACCCTAATGGTAGGGTTACATATATATATATATATGTTATGATATGTGATAGCCGATGAAATATATAAAAATGTGTTATATATGTGTATGATGACTTATGAAGTCAAATAAATGATGTATGTATATGGAATGGTTTGAAAAACTAAATGAAATATGACAAAAAGAAATATATGAAAAATCATATTATTCTCATGTAGGCAAAGGCAAAGAAAAAGCTCTGACGGAAAGCTAAGGAATTCAGGTAAGCAAGCAAATTTTCCAAAGGATTTTTGCTTTTCTAAACTGTTTACATAAATGCAATTTTTGCTTTAACTTATTTGATGAAACTATGGAAATTTTTTCTAAGGTGTTTAAGGATGACCATCCCTTAGCAAAATAGTGTTGAAATGATATTTTACTTCAAATGCGATATTATGAAATTTCTCTTTGATAAATGCTATGGAAAATTGATGTGAGTTTATGTTCTGGTTGAAAAATCATGCTAGCATGTTAAAGATGAGTTTATGCAAAAGTTTATGTGCACAAGGTACTAGGTCCACTTGAAGGGTGTAAGCGGACAGATTGTCCCCCCTTAGTGTGGCCAAGTCGCTTCAAATAGGCCCTTGGCCGGCAGCGCCCTCTCTGAAATGAGAGTTAACGTGACGGATGGTCGCCTGGCTAGCTTCCATCCTAAGGGACTTATGATGACTATGTTCATGTTTTAAATGACATTATGCATATAGTACTCGTGATGGGTACAAGATTACATGTTTTCAAGATATACCTTTGGGCAAGGTATAAATTGCTTTCCAATATGAATTTATTTGCAAAAATGTTTCTTGAAATGATTTGCCTGTAAAATGCAAATAGATTACTTATTGAGTTTCGACTCACGATTTTGTTTTCCAAACCCAAAGACAGGTGAAGGACAGGATGTGGCAAAGGAGCAAGTGTCAGCTTAAGGAATCAATGGAAAAACTTTAAAATTTTCATGTTATGGAACTCATGTGAAATGATTGTAAACTATATGAAGTGTTTTATGTTAAATAAATGTAATCTATTCGAATGTTTTATATGGATGACTGTGATACATACATGCAGTGACATCTGATTTAGGCAAAAGATGAAATGTTGCTTGAACATCAGATTATGCAAATGTGATAAGTGAATTTGAAATGACTTGGTTATGAATGAGTTGGGAATAAATTAGACAGGATCGAGATGTAATATGAGGAATTATTATATCGGTCAAACACCTTTAAAACCCGTCGTGTGACAGGGCAACAATCCTGATCATGTTTACCAATCAATACGATCCCAAGGTAAGGGCTAGGATGTGACGCTCAGTTTGGGGCGCCACAGTATCAAGCATAATTGCGAAACCATAAGCAATCATTTATTTCAATAGAAATAAATATTTCAATACACATATAAACAAGGAATGACCATCCTTAAATACCTTGTAATGAAAATCAAAATCATTTAGAAAGCTGCTTGCTTACACATAAGCAAAATTCTCAATTCTATTAACGTAAAGCATTGTCAATCTTTGGCAACACTGATAATAAATTCTTTATCTTAAAAATGTTGTTTGCTTCCTATGAAGCAAACCTTGAGGCTTTTCCTTAAAGTCATTCTTTTCCAAAACTTACGACTTTTCATTAAAGCCGTCATTTTCCAAAACTTGTGGCTTTGCATTAAAGCCATTATTTTCAAAACTTGTGCTTGCCCATTCGTCAAAACATAAATATAAACATTTCAATCACATTAATCACATAGAAAGAAAATAACATTTTAGAAAGTTTGCTTGCTTACCTAGATCGCCATAATCCCTTTTCCTTCCATTCTTTTCCTTGCCTATACGCATAAAAATGACATTGCATTTATACATATAATCTCATATGCTTGCACATAATTTAGTTTTCCAACCCATATATTTTCATTGACTATATGACCCACTTGTTTTACTAGTCGGAGGTTTATACATAACAACGCATCTTGTGCATCATATTATCTATTCCTTTCATTCTTAGTATCCATACTTAGGATAGTTTTCAAACATATCATGATCTTTCATTTACCTCAATGAAGTTTCATTATCCTTCATTTATCATTCACTTATCCATTTTTCACATTTCTTTCATAAGTGCTTACTTTAAGCACATGTTTAAGAGTTTAAGCTTCATATATCAATCCCAAATTTTGAGATTACCCATTTTGAAGGTAAATTATGCACTTAATTATCCCTTAATTAATACATTAATTTATCATGAAAATTTTCAACAAAAATGGCAGCAACAGCAACACATTTATGCATGTTAAAATGACCATATGCTGCCCACTTATTCCATCTCCAATGCATATGCATCACATGATTGTGTTCCTAAAAATTTTGCATGTTTAAAAACATATTTTAGTATCCCTACATGTCAGCAAAATTTGTGGCATATTTAACCAATAAAAAAAATCAAAAATATACATCAAGGTAGCCCCTTGGACGTCCCATGCTGCCACACCACCTATGCTAGGTGGTTTGCCTTATAGCTCCATCACCATATGCATTTAATATCTGGATAATTCTCATATTTTTGCATTTCAAATAATTACGAAAAATACCCTAGAAAAGGCCTGCAATTGCCACCTCAAATCCCTGTCACATCATGCAATTATGCTTTGTACTCTAGCATTATGTGCAATGCACTCATGTGGAACATTAGTCTACCAAACTTACCTTTTTCATTGCAGGTATTTTCCCCATATTTCATGCTTAATCCAAGCCATTCAAAATAAACATCTCATAATTTCATTCAATCGTTTCAAATTTCATCTCAATCCAAATTTCCTAGCTCCCGTTATAGTCGTTTAAAGTTAACGGTTGAAATTGAAATATGATCAATAAATCATAACTCTCATTTCATCAAGAATTTTTATAACCCATTAATTCCATAATACCAAGCTCAACATTAATAATTTCCATGTAAAATTTCACTTGAATCGGCCTTACAGGCGTTGAGTTATGAATTTTTCAATGTTTTTCCATTAAACTTGTCAATTATCATAATAATTCCCGTAATTCATATTAAATAATGGAAAATGATTATCCATAATTTATTTGCACATTTACATCAACAATAATTTACTGTAATTCCATTATCTCATTTTAACTCAAAATGCTTAATCACGTCATTATTACTTATACATAAACCCTAATTGCAATAATTAGCAAAATCACATAAAATCTTTATAATTCCATAATTCACAAATAATATCATGTACATGACTAATGTATACATATGGGTTCTACCCGGTAAGGGCTTCACAATCTTAAGAGTAAATTATGCACTTAATTATGCCTTAATTAATCCATTAATTTATCATGAAAATTTTTAACAAAACTGGCAGCAACAGCAACACATTTCTGCGCGTTAAAATGGCCATATGCTGCCCACATATTTCATCTCCAACGCATATACATCTCATGATTGTGTTCCTAAAAATTTTGCATGTTTAGAAACATAATTTAGTATCCCTACATGTCAGCAACATTTGTGGCATATTTAACAAATAAAAAGATCAAAAATATATATCAAGGCAGCCCCTTGGACGTCCCATGTTGCCACACCACCTATTCAAGGTGGTTTGCCTTATAGCTCCATCATCATATACATTTAATAGGTGGATAATTCTCATATTTTTGCATTTTAAATAATTAAACAAAATACCCTAGAAATGGCCTGCAATTGCCTCCCCAAATCCCATTCACATCTTGCAATTATGCTTGGTACTCTAGCATTAACTGCAATGTACTCATGTGGAACATTAGTCAACCAAACTTACCTTTTTCATCTCAGGTATTTTTTCCATATTTCATGCTTAATCTAAGCCATTCAAAATAAAGATCTCCAAATTTCATCCGACCGTTTCAAATTTAATCGCAATCCGAATTTCCTAGCTCCTGTTATAGCTGTTTAAAGTTAACGGTTGAAATTAAAATATGATCAATAAATCATAACTCTCGTTTCATCAAGAATTTTCATAACTCATTAATTCAAAAATATTAAGCCCAATATTAATAATTTCCATTTGAAATTTCACTTGAATCCGCCTTACAGGCGTTGAGTTATGAATTTTTCAATGTTTTTCTACTAAACTTGTCAATTATCATAATAATTCCCACAATTCATATTAAATAATGGAAAATGATTATCCACAATGTATTTGCACATTTACATCAACAATAATTTACTCTAATTCCATTATCTCATTTTAACTCAAAATGCTTAATCACATCATTATTACTTATCCATAACTCTAATTGCAATAATTAGCAAAATCACATAAAATCTTTATAATTCCATAATTCACAAATAATATCATATACATGATTAACGCATAGATATGGGTTCTACCTGGTTAGGGCTTCACAATCTTGAGGGTAAATTATGCTCTTAATTATCCCTTAAGTAATCCTTTAATTTATCATGAAAAATTTCAACAAAAATGCCAGCAACAGCAGCACATTTCTGCACGTTAAAATGACCATATGTTGTCCACTTATTCTATCTCCAATGCATCTGCATCTCATGATTGTGTTGCTGTTCCTAAAATTTTTGCATGTTTAGAAACATAATTTAGTATCCCTACATGTCAGCAACATTTGTGGCATATTTAAAAAAAATCTAAAATATATATCAAGGCAGCCCCTTTGACGTCCCATGTTGCCACACCACCTATGCTAGGTGGTTTGCCTTATAGCTCCATCACCATATGCATTTAATATCTGGATAATTCTCATATTTTTGCATTTCAAATAATTACATAAAATACCCTAGAAATGGCCTACAATTGCCACCTCAAATCCCATTCACATCATGCAATTATGCTTGGTACTCTAGCATTAAGTGCAATGTACTCATGTGGAACATTAGTAAACGAAACTGACCTTTTTCATTGTAGGTACTTTCCCCAAATTTTGATGCTTAATCCAAGCCATTGAAAATAAACATCTCACAATTTCATTCAACCGCTTCAAATTTCATCTCAATCCGAATTTCGTAGCTCCCGTTATAGCCGTTTAAAGTTAACGGTTGAAATTGAAATATGATCAATAAATCATAACTCTCATTTCATCAAGAATTTTCATTACTAATTAATTCCATAATATCAAGCCCAACACTGATAATTTCCATTTCAAATTTCATTTGAATGCGCCTTGCTGGCGTTGAGTTATGAATTTTTCAATGTTTTTCCATTAAACTTGTCAATTATCATAATAATTCCCATAATTCATATTAAATAATAGAAAATGATTATCCATAATGTATTTGCACATTTACAACAACAATAATATACTCTAATTCCATTATCTCATTTTAACTCAAAATGCTTAATCAGTCATTATTACTTATCCATAACCCTAATTGCAATAATTAGCAAAATCACATAAAATCTTTATAATTCCGTAATTCACAAATAATATCATATACATGACTAATGCATGCATATGGGTTCTATCAGGTTAGGACTTCACAATCTTGGGGGTAAATTATGCACTTAATTATCCCTTAATTAATCCATTAATTTATCATGAAAAATTTCAACAAAAATGGCAGCAACAGCAGCACATTTCTGCACGTTAAAATGGCCATATGATGCCCACTTATTCCATCTCCAATGCATATGCATCTCATGATTGTGTTGCTGAAAATTTTGCATGTTTAGAAACATATTTTAGTATCCCTACATGTCAGCAACATATGTGGCATATTTAACAAATAAAAAAATAAAAAATATACATCAAGGCAGCCCCATGGACGTCCCATGTTGCCTCACCACCTATGCTAGGTGGTTTGCCTTATAGCTCCATCATCATATGCATTTAATGGCTGGATAATTCTCATATTTTTGCAATTCAAATAATTACGAAAAATACCCTAGAAATGGCCTGCAATTGCCGCCTCAAATCCCATTCACATCATGCAATTATCCTTGGTACTCTAGCATTAAGTTCAATGTACTCATGTGGAACATTAGTCAACCAAACTGACCTTTTTCATTGCAGGTACTTTCCCTAAATTTTGATGCTTAATCCAAGCCATTCAAAATAAACATCTCACAATTTCATTCAACCGCTTCAATTTCATCTCAATCCGAATTTCGTAGCTCCCGTTATAGCCGTTTAAAGTTAACGGTTGAAATTGAAATATGATCAATAAATCATAACTCTCATTTCATCAAGAATTTTCATTACGAATTAATTCCATAATATCAAGCCCAACATTGATAATTTCCATTTCAAATTTCATTTGAATCCGCCTTGCTCGCGTTGAGTTATGAATTTTTCATTGTTTTTCCATTAAACTAGTCAATTATCATAATAATTCCCATAATTCATATTAAATAATGGAAAATGATTATCCATAATGTATTTGCCCGTTTACAACAACAATAATTTACTCTAATTCCATTATCTCTTTTTAACTCAAAATGCTTAATCACATCATTATTACTAATCCATAACCCTAATTGCAATAATTAGCAAAATCACATAAAATCTTTATAATTCCATAATTCACAAATAATATCATATACATGACTAATGCATGCATATGGGTTCTACCAGGTTAGGGCATCACAATCTTGGGGGTAAATTATGCGCTTAAATATCCCTTAATTAATCCATTAATTTATCATGAAAAATTTAAACAAAAATGGCAGCAACAGCAGCACATTTCTGCACGTTAAAATGGCCATATGCTGTCCACTTATTTCACTTCCAATGCATCTGCATCTCATGATTGTGTTTCTAAAAATTTTGCATGCTTAAAAACATATTTTAGTATCCCTACATGTCAGAACCATTTGTGGCATATTTAACAAATAAAAAAAAACAAAAATATACATCAAGGGAGCCCCTTGGACGTCCCATGCTGCCACACCACCTATGCCAGGTGGTTTGCCTTATAGCTCCATCATCATATGCATTTATTAGCTGGATAATTCTCATATTTTTGCATTTCACAAAATACCCTGGAAATGGCCTGCAATTGCCACATAAAATCCCATTCACATCATGCAATTATTCTTGGTACTCTAGCATTAAGTGCAATGTACTCATGTGGAGCATTAGTCAACCAAACTTACCTTTTTCATTGCAGGTATTTTCCCCATGTTTCATACGTAATGCAAGCCATTCAAAATAAACATCTCATAATTTCATTCAATTGTTTCAAATTTCATCTGAATCCCGATTTCCTAGCTCCCGTTATAGTCGTTTAAAGTTAACAGTTGAAATTGAAATAATATCAATAAATCATAACTCTGATTTCATCAAGAATTTTTATAACCCATTAATTCCATAATACCAAGCCCAACATTAATAATTTCCATTTCAAATTTAACTTGAATCTACCTTACAGGCGTTAAGTTATGAATTTTTCAATGTTTTTCCATTAAACTTGTCAATTATCATAATAATTCTCGTAATTCATATTAAATAATGGAAAATGATTATCCATAATATATTTGCACATTTACGTCAACAATATATTACTCTAATTCCATTATCTCATTTTAACTCAAAATGCTTAAT
Organism: Annona cherimola; assembly: GCA_030490835.1. Classification (NCBI taxonomy): domain Eukaryota; kingdom Viridiplantae; phylum Streptophyta; class Magnoliopsida; order Magnoliales; family Annonaceae; genus Annona; species Annona cherimola. The sequence goes on along the minus strand of CM059972.1, from coordinate 41,025,384 downwards.
CTCATCATTATTACTTATCCATAACCCTAATTGCAATAATTACCAAAATCACATAAAATCTTTATAATTCCATATTTCACAAATAATATCATATACATGACTAATGCATACATATGGGTTCTACCTTGTTAGGGTTACACAATCTTGAGGGTAAATTATGCACTTAATTATCCCTTAATTAATCCATTAATTTATCATGAAAAATTTCAACAAAAATGGCAGCAACAGCAGCACATTTCTGCACGTTAAAATGGCCATATGCTGCCCACTTATTCAATCTCCAATGCATATGCATCTCATGATTGTGTTGCTGAAAATTTTGCATGTTTAGAAACATATTTTAGTATCCCTACATGTCAGCAACATTTGTGGCATATATAGCAAATAAAACAATAAAAAATATATATCAAGGGAGCCCCGAGGACGCCCCATGTAGCCACACCACCTATGCTAGGTGGTTTGCCTTATAGCTCCATCATCATCTGCATTTAATAGCAGGATAATTCTCATATTTTTGCATTTCAAATAATTACAAAAAATACCCTAGAAATGGCCAGCAATTGCCACCTCAAATCCCAGTCACATCATGCAATTATGCTTGGTACTCTAGCATTAAGTGCAATGCACTCATGTGGAACATTAGTCTACAAAACCTACCTTTTTCATTGCAGGTATTTTCCCCATATTTCATGCTTAATCCAAGCGATTCAAAATAAACATCTCATAATTTCATTCAATCGTTTCAAATTTCATCTCAATCCGAATTTCTTAGCTCCCGTTATAGTCGTTTAAAGTTAACGGTTGAAATTGAAATATAATCAATAAATCAAAACTCTCATTTCATCAAGAATTTTTATATCCCATTAATTCCATAATTCCAACCCCAACATTAATAATTTCCATTTCAAATTTCACTTGAATCCGCCTTACAGGCGTTGAGTTATGGATTTTTCAATGTTTTTCCATTAAACTTGTCAATTGTCAATATAATTACCGTAATTCATATTAAATAATGGAAAATGATTATCCATAATATATTTGCACATTTACATCAACAATATATTACTCTAATTCCATTATCTCATTTTAACTTAAAATGCTTAATCATATCATTATTACTTATCCATAACCCTAATTGCAATAATTAGCAAAATTACATAAAATCTTTATAATTCCATAATTCACAAATAATATCATATACATGACTAATGTATAAATATGGGTTCTACCTGGTTAGGGCTTCACAATCTTGAGGGTAAATTATGCACTTAATTATGGCTTAATTAATCCATTAATTTATCATGAAAATTTCAACAAAAATGGCAGCAACAGCAGTACATTTCTGTACGTTAAAATGGCCATATGCTGCCCACTTATTCCACCTCCAATGCATATGGATCTCATGATTGTGTTGCTGAAAATTTTGCATGTTCAGAAACATATTTTAGTATCCCTACATGTCACCAACATTTGTGACATATTTAACAAATAAAAAAATAAAAAAAATATATCGAGGCAGCCCCTTGGACGTCCGATGTTGCCACACCACCTATGCTAGGTGGTTTTCCTTATAGCTCCATCATCATTTCCATTTAATAGCTGGATAATTCTCATATTTTTGCATTTCAAATAATTACAAAAAATACCCTAGAAATGGCCTACAATTGCCACCTCAAATCCCAGTCACATCATGCAATTATGCTTGGTACTTTAGCATTAAGTGCAATGCACTCATGTGGAACATTAGTCTACCAAACTTACCTTTTTCATTGCAGGTATTTTTCCCATATTTCATGCTTAATCCGAGCCATTCAGAATAAACATCTCATAATTTCATTCAACTCTTTCAAATTTCATCTCAATCCGAATTTCCTAGCTCCCATTATAGTCGTTTAAAGTTAATGGTTGAAATTGAAATATGATCAATAAATCATAACTCTCATTTCATCAAGAATTTTTATAACCCATTAATTCCATAATACCAAGCCCAACATTAATAATTTCTATCGCAAATTTCACTTCAATCCGCCTTACAGGCGTTGAGTTATGAATTTTTCAATGTTTTTCCATTAAACTAGTCAATTATCATATTAATTCCCGTAATTCATATTAATTAATGGAAAACGATTATCCATAATATATTTGCACATTTACATCAACAATAATTTACTATAATTCCATTATCTCATTTTAACTCAAAATGCTTAATCACATCATTATTAGTTATCCATAAACATAATTGCAATAATTAGCAAAATCATATAAAATCTTTATAATTCCATAATTCACAAATAATATCATATACATGACTAATGTATACGTATGGGTTCTGCCTGGTTAGGGCTTCACAATCTTGAGAGTAAATTATGCACTTAATTATGCCTTAATTAATCCAGTAATTTATCATGAAAAATTTCAACAAAAATGGCCGCAACAGCAACACATTTCTGCACGTTAAAATGGCCATATGCTGCCCACTTATTCAGTCTCCAATGCATATGCATCTCATGATTGTGTTGCTGAAAATTTTGCATGTTTAGAAACATATTTTAGTATCCCTACATGTCAGCGACATTTGTGGCATATTTAACAAATAAGAAAGTCAAAAATATATATCAAGGCAGACCCTTGGACATCCCATGTTGCCACACCACCTATGCTAGGTGGTTTGCCTTTTATCCCTATCATCATATGCATTTAATAGCTGGATAATTCTCATATTTTTGCATTTCAAATAATTACACAAAATACCCTAGAAATGGCCTGCAATTGCCACCTCAAATCCCATTCACATCATGCAATTATGCTTGGTACTCTAGCATTACCTACAATGTACTCATGTGGAACATTAGTCAACCAAACTTACCTTTTTCATCTCAGGTATTTTTTCCATATTTCATGCTAAATCCAAGCCATTCAAAATAAACATCTCCTAATTTCATCTAACCGTTTCAAATTTCATCTCAATCCGAATTTCCTTGCTCCCGTTATAGCCGTTTAAAGTTAACGGTTGAAATTGAAATATGATCAATAAATCATAACTCTCACTTCATCAAGAATTTTCATAACTCATTAATTCCATAATATCAAGCCCAACATTAATAATTTCCATTTCAAATTTCACTTGAATCCGCCTTACAGGCGTTGAGTTATGAATTTTTCAATGTTTTTCCATTAAACTTGTCAATTATCATAATAATTCCCATAATTCATATTAAATAATGGAAAATGATTATCCATAATGTATTTGCACATTTACATCAACAATAATTTACTCTAATTTCATTATCCCATTTTAACTCAAAATGCTTAATCACATCATTATTACTAATCCATAACCCTAATTGCAATAATTAGCAAAATCACATAAAATCTTTATAATTCCATAATTCACAAATGATATCATATACATCATTAATGCATACATATGTGCTCTACCTTGTTAGGGCTTCACAATCTTGAGGGGAAATTATGCACTTAATTATCCCTTAATTAATCCATTAATTTATCATGAAAAATTTCAACAAAAATGGCTGCAACAGTAGCACATTTTTGCACGATAAAATGGCCATATGATGTCCTCTTATTCCATCTCCAATGCATCTGCATCTCATGATTGTGTTGCTGAAAATTTTTCATGCTTAAAAACATATTTTAGTATCCCTACATGTCAGCAACATTTGTGGCATATTTAACAAATAAAAAAAATCAAAAATATATATCATGGCAGCCCCTTGGACGTCCCATGTTGCCACACCACCTATGCTAGGTGGTTTGCCTTATAGCTCCATCATCATATGCATCTAATAGCTGAATAATTCTCATATTTTTGCATTTCAAATAATTACACAAAATACCCTAGAAATGGACTGCAATTGCCACCTCAAATCCCATTAACATCATGCAATTATGCATGGTACTCTAGCATTAAGTGCAATGCACTCATGTGGAACATTAGTCTACAAAACTTACCTTTTTCATTACAAGTATTTAACCCATATTTCATGCTTAATCGATGCCATTCAAAATATACGTCTCATAATTTCATTCAGTAGTTTCAAATTTCATCTCAATCCGAATTTCCTAGCTCCCATTGTTGTCGTTTAACGTTAACGGTTGAAATTGAAATATGATCAATAAATCATAACTCTCATTTCATCAAGAATTTTCATAACCCATTAATTCCATAATACCAAGCCCAACATTAATAATTTCAATGTCAAATTTCACTTGAATCCGCCTTACAAGAGTTGAGTTATGAATTTTTCAATGTTTTTCCATTAAACTTGTCAATTATCATAATAATTTCCATAATTCATATTAAATAATGGAAAATGATTATCCATAATGTATTTGCACATTTACATCAACAATAATTTACTCTAATTCCATTATCTCATTTTAACTCAAAATGCTTAATCACATCATTATTACTAGTCCATAACCCTAATTGCAATAATTTACAAAATCACATAAAATCTTTTCAATTCCATAATTCACAAATAATATCATATACATGATTAATCCATACATATGGGTTCTACCTGGTCAGGGCTTCACAATCTTGAGGGTAAATTATGCACTTAATTATCCCTTAATTAATTGATTAATTTATCATGAAAAATTTCAACAAAAATGGCAGCAACATCAACACATTTCTGCACGTTAAAATGGCCATATGTTGTCCACTTATTCCATCTCCAATGCATCTGCATCTCATGATTGTGTTGCTGAAAATTTTGCATGCTTAAAAATATATTTTAGTATCTCTACATGTCAGCAACATTTGTGACATATTTAACAAATAAAAAAAATCAAAAATATACATCAAGGCACCTCCTTGGACGTCCCATGCTGCCACACCACCAATGCCAGGTGGTTTCCCTTATAGATCCATCATCATATGCATTTAATAGCTGGATAATTCTCATATTTTTGCATGTCAAATAATTACACAAAATACCCTAGAAATGGCCTGCAATTGCCACCTCAAATCCAACTCACATCATGCAATTATGCTTGGTACTCTAGCATTAAGTGCAATGTACTCATGTGGAACATTAGTTAACCAAACATTCCTTTTTCAATGCAGGTATTTTCCCCATTTTTCATGCTTAATCCAAGCCATTCAAAATAAACATCTCATAATTTCATTAAACCATGTCAAATTTCATCTCAATCCGAATTTCCTTGCTCCCGTTATAACCGTTTAAAGTTAACGGTTGAAATTGAAATATGATCAATAAATCATAACTCTCACTTCATCAAGAATTTCCATAACTCATTAATTCCATAAAATAAAGCCCCACATTAATAATTTCAATTTCAAATTTCACTTGAATCCGTCTTACAGGCGTTGAGTTATGAATTTTTCAATGTTTTTCCATTAAACTCATCAATTATCATAATAATTCCCATAATTCATATTAAATAATGGAAAATGATAATCCAAAATGTATTTACTCGTTTACATCAACAATAATTTACTCTAATTCCATTATCTCATTTTAACTCAAAATGCTTAATCACATCATTATTACTAATCCATAACCCTAATTGCAATAATTAGCAAAATCACATAAAATCTTTATAATTCCATAATTCACAAATAATATCATATGCATGATTAATGCTTATATATCGGTTCTACCTGGTTAGGGCTTCACAATCTTGAGGGTAAATTATGCTCTTAATTATCCCTTAATTAATTCATTAATTTATCATGAAAAATTTCAACAAAAATGGCAGCAACAGTAGCACATTTCTGCACGATAAAATGGCCATATGTTGTCCACTTGTTCCATCTCCAATGCATCTGCATCTCATGATTGTGTTGCTGAAAATTTTGCATGCTTAAAAACATATTTTAGTATCCCTACATGTCAGCAACATTTGTGGCATATTTAACAAATAAAAAAAATCGAAAATATACATCAAGGCAGCCCCTTGGACGTCCCATGTTGCCACACCACATATGCTGGTGGTTTGCCTTATAGCTCCATCACCATATGCATTTAATAGCTGGATAATTCTCATATTTTTGCATTTCAAATAATTACACAAAATACCCTAGAAATGGCCTGCAATTGCCACCTCAAATCCCATTCACATCATGCAATTATGCTTGGTACTCTAGCATTAAGTGCAATGCACTCATGTGGAACATTAGTCTACCAAACTTACCTTTTTCATTACAGGTATTTTCCCCATATTTCATGCTTAATCCAAGCCATTCAAAATAAATATCTCATAATTTCATTCAACCGTTTCAAATTTCATCTCAATCCGAATTTCCTAGCTCCCGTTATAGCCGTTTAAAGTTAACGGTTGAAATTGAAATATGATCAATAAATCATAAATCTTATTTCATCAAAAAATTGCATAAACCATTAATTCCATAATACCAAGGCCAACATTAATAATTTCCATTTCAAATTTCACTTGAATCCGCCTTACAGGCGTTGAGTTATGAATTTTTCAATGTTTTTCCATTAAACTCATCAATTATCATAATAATTCCCATAATTTATATTAAAAAATGGAAAATGATTATCCATAATTTATTTTCACATTTACATCAACAATAATTTACTCTATTTCCATTATCTCATTTTAACTCAAAATGCTTAATCACATCATTATTACTAATTCATAACCCTAATTGCAATAATTATCAAAATCACATAAAATCTTTATAATTTCATAATTCACAAATAATATCATATACATGATTAATGCATACATATGGGTTCTACCTTGTTAGGGTTTCACAATCCTCCCCCCTTATAACTGTTTCGTCCCGAAACCGTCTATTCTTTAAATAGATAGGGGTACTTTCGTTCCACTTCTTCCTTTAGCTCCCAAGTGGCTTCATTTTCGGAATATCGGTTCCGTTGCACCTTCACGTACTCGATTTTCTTATTCTGAAGCTTTTGTACCTTGTAATCAAAGATCCTTACTAGTCTTTCTTCATAATTTAGATAATCTTAAATCGGTAAATTTTCAGCCACTAATACATGTGTTGGGCCCGGAACATATTTCTTAAGCATCAATATATGAAACACATTATGAACTAGGGCTACTGCTGGGGGTAAGGCTATTCGGTATGCCAATTTCCCAACCTTTTCCAAAACTTCAAATGGTCCAATATACTTGGGATTCAGCTTTCCCTTTTTCCAAATGAATGGCATGACCTTAATAAACACGTGTTCGCCAACTTGGATGTTTAGACCCCTTCTCTTGCAATCTGTGTAACTTACAGGCAAATCATTTCAGGCAACATTTTTCATTTAAAACCATATTGGAAAGCGATTTATACCTTGTCTAAAGGTATATCTTAAAAACATGAAATATTGTACCCATCACGGGTCCCATATGCATAATGTCATATGAAAACATGAACATATATATCATTTCTCCCTTAGGATGGAAGCTAGCCAGGCGACCATCCGTCACGTTAACTCCCATTTCAGAGAGGGCGCCGCCGACCTTAGGCCTGTTTCAAGCGATTTGGCCACACCAAGGGGGGACAATCGGTCTGCTTATACCCTTCCAAGTGGACCTAGTATCCTGTGAACATGAACTTTTGCATAAATCCATCTTTAACATGCTAGCATGATTTTTCAATCAGAAACATAGAATCACAACATTTTCCCATAGCATTTATCAAAGAAAGATTTCATAATATTGCATTTAAAGTAAAACATCATTTCAATACCATTTTGCTAAGGGATGACCATCCTTAAATATATTAGAAATAATTTCCACAATTTCATCAACCAAGTTAAAGCAAAAATTACATTTATGTAAACAATTTAGAAAAGCAAAAATCCTTTAAAAATTTGCTTGCTTACCTGAATTCCTTATCTTTCCATCGCAGTTTTTTTTTTGCCTTTGCCTACATGAGAATAATATGATTTTTCATATATTTATTTTTCTCATATTTCATTTAGTTTTCCAACCTATTCCATATACATACATCATTTATTTGACTTCGCAAGTCGTTATACACATATATAGCTCACTTTTACACATTTCGTCGGCTATCACATATCATAACTTATATAACCACATACCTAGGGTATTCATCCCAATCTCATAAAATTCATTCAATAATCATTATATATAGGTTCATTAACCTAAATTTTCCATTTATCCATTTTTTCAAAATACACACATGGGTGTTTCTCCTATGCACATATCATTGTCGTAGCTTCGTAAATTAAGTCCAAAATTTTGGAATTAATATCATAAAACCTTAAACAGATATATAAACATAGAATTCATCTCATTTTCATGCATTTTTGCACAAAATCATTTTTCATAAGTCATTCATCACCTATTCATCTTTATCCCTTCACATAAGCCCATTTAGCACATATACATAATGCATTTCATAAAATTTGCTAAATCAGAAATTTAATCCATATTTCAGTGGGTTAATTACCCTTAATTACCACTTAATTTAGGGTATTTTCATAGAATTTAAATCCATTCACCATAGGTTTCCAAAACAGCAAGTTTGGAACCCGTTTTTCACCCGTTTAACGTGTCTTTTGACACATAACCCTATGCAGTCATATAATTCCAAAATTCCAGCAAATAAATCCATTTTTCCTAATCCATATTTAGGTATTTAACACATATATAACATTCATGCATTATGATTTCTTGAAACAGTAGTTACTTACACGTTTTGAGTCCCGTTTCACATTGGTTTGACACTCTTTCATAAAATCTATAAAAAATAGTTTTAGAGCTTCTTTTCTCAAAAAATTTTGGCCATACATAATATCTTAAACATAGGTTATTTTACCCTACATAACATGCATAAAACATCCAAACCCATTTTCATAGCAGTTTTAGCATAGAAACATGGAAATTAGGTCAAAATCATCACTTTGCATTCCATAACTTCAAAAATTCATCATTTAAGCATAAACCATCATATATTTTGCATAAATACATGATTCATAATCTAATCACATCATCAAACCAAAACAGTAACTTGTCTTGGAGATTTAGGGTTTACCAACTTGGATTCTCCACTTGATACACATGCAAAACCTCATTTTCATCAACTTAAACTTAAAAATTCATACATAAAACCAAATATCCATTCCATATTCATTAAAAATCATGTTAAATCACCATTTTACAGATCCTTTAATCATCCTTTTCATTTTCCCATTTGGGAGTTTAAAAACTCAAAATTATCAACTCAAACAACACATATACTTACTTGGTTTTGAGCTAAATCAAACCCTAGCACTTGGAGATTGTTTTCCTCCACAATTCCCTTCCCTTTTTTCTTGTTTTTCCTTTTTCCTTGCTGGGGAAAAATGGACGTCAGCTGCTGCTGGTTTGCTTGGGTGAAAAATCCCACACTTAACCGATTTCCAACCCTCTCTCACTATGGACGTGCATGGGTTTATAGGAGCTGGAATTTTTGCAGTTGTGGGCCCCACATTTTGGGCAATTTCCACAACATTTTATTGCCCCCTTATCACCTTCATGTGTTGGCACAATTACAGCCTAGATTTCAATCGATAGCTATAATTGATAGGAAATTTTTGCAAATTGTTGCAGAAAGATGTAGTAAACTATGTCTAGTTAACATGCATCGAAAGAAAAGAAGATTACACATATGATACCACAAAAGTTGATATCTATCATATAAATTAAGGATAATGATGACGACCAGATGGAATTCCTCGAACCATTTGAGGAAGAAGAGGAGGAGGAAGAGGATGAAGTAGAGGAGGAAGTAGAGGAAGAAATAGTGGAGTTTGTAGAGGATGATGAGGATGAGGATGATGATGATAGTGATGATGAGGTTCAGGCATGGTCCGACACTAGCACTATCACAGAGGCACCCTTACAAGTTCCACGTAGATGTAGACGTCGAGGGAGAGGTCCAGGAGGGCGATGAACTTACTTATTTTATTTTTCTTTAAGCAGCTATGTATATATAAGTGTGGTTGATGGTCTTATGGTGTATGTGAATGAATATGCTGATATACTGAACTCTTGATGTTTTAGACATGTATAGATGAATGAGCATGAGCTGAATGATGTGATGTGATGATCAGATGCATATGCAATGATTTAATATTGAATGAAACTGAAATGCGTATATGATGATTTTATGATGATTATCAATGAAATGTGTATATAATGATTTAATGCTAATTGAAAATGAAAAGTGTCTGTTATATACTCAGATTAAAACAATGGTGGAAACAAGAGCAGGATTGAGGAAAAATAAAGGAAAAGAGGCAGAGATAGAGGTTCTAAGCCAACACGAAGTTGGCAAATCTAGCCGACCTAAAAGGGGAAGGCCAGTGTGAAACCCTAGTTTGTATAGAAGTCATGTAAATAATATTGAATGAACTATGTATGAATGGTGTATTCATATTTGAAGTATTTGCAATTTTTAAGATTTTTGCAGTTAGGTCATCTGTGTGAATGATTGTTTAAATTTACTAAGTGAAGATAACGTGGTTTATTATGATTGAAATATCATATTAAAGATGGATAAATATTAGCATGCTATAAAAAGTCTAATTAAATCTCATAAGTGATTAATGAAGATTAGGAGGTTAATTATAGAACCAAGTTGAGATAATATTGAAAAATTCATAACTTGGAGACCTTAAGTCGGATTAAGGTGAAATTTGAGGGGGAAACATATAATTTTGTGCTTAATCTCATGGGAAAATTAGATTATGAAAATTTTGATGAAAATTGATCATCATCGTTCAAAACTTAAAATGATCATAACTTGGGATAGAAAGATCGGATTAAGATGAAATTTAAAATGAACGGATAAAATTATTAAATCAAGGTTTTGGAAGGATTTGATCATTAAAATTATTAAGGGATTAATCTTGCACGAAATTAGGATTAAATATTTGACTTTTCAAATCATAAAGTAAATAGCATTTATGATGAAATTGAATAAAATAAATAAGTGAAAGAAGACAAATTTGAGGTGTCAAGAGAGGGTAATTTGTAGGACATTATGTAATATACTAAAAGTGAAAAAAGTCCCTGCAATTATCTTTTAATTAAATGCATAATTAAATGGGTCAAAAGGAAAATGGAGGAGGTGGCAGTAAGGACGTGCAAGCAGCCATGTATTGGTATTTTAATAAATATTTTTATCATATAATGGATACTTAAAGTCAACTATGAGTTAATGAGGGTAATTTTGCATTAAATTAAAGTCAAATTCGGATTTATTAGGAGCTGATCTGGACCGTTGAATGTGAAAAGCAAAAATGGACAGCAGCATGATTCATGGTTGATGTGGACGGTTTTGGCAGCTCAATGCATACTTTATAATTTTTTTATTAACCTAAAATGACCCTAAATGCCCTACATTATTAGCTAATTAAATTAGTGATTAAATAAATCTGGGAAAAAATTAATTATGATGAGATAATCTGCAGCAAAAGAGGGACATGTGCAGATAACAGAAAAATGATGCAGAAAAGTTTGACCGTGCAAGTGACCAAAATGGGATTTTTTTATATTTTTTAAAAATTGATAAATGCATGGATAGTTAGACTAGGTATTAGGGAATATAAATATGCATTTATTAGTTGTAAAAATTCATTGAAAAAAATTGGAAAATGGCAGCTGATGGTGGACGTGATCTGGGGACAGCTTTGTGATGGTTTAATGCAATGGATAATTAGTGAATTTATAATTAAGAAAAAAATAATTTTAATGGCCCACAAGCTGACATGTCAGCTAAGAGGATATAATTGCATTGGAAATTGCATGGATGAGGTGGCATGTGGGGCCCATGAGATGGAAATTTCCAGCTAATTGCATAAAGGTAAGGGGACATCCAAGCATGGGGATGGATACTTAGAAAAAATTCTGCATTTTGAGTTCCATTCCAGCAGCACCCCACATCCTCTTTTCACCCCCTTTCAAACCCAAAAATTTAGTGAAGAAACAATGAAAGAAAAGGAGGAGTTAAGAAGAGAAAGCTTGCTTGGGAAGGAGAATTAAGTGTTGCTCCCTATACAAGTAAGTATATGATTTGAGTTGAGTGCTTCTAATTTAGTTTTTCTAACTTAATTTCTGAGATACGAATATGCTTCATAATGAATCTTTTAATGAGGATTGATGATGATTTTAATTGGAGAATTTAATGAGAAGTTAATAGCAAGTAGTATAATTAAGAGATAGATGTATGTAAGAAGTGATTAGCGTGATGTATACGTTTCTAGACTAGCTTAAATTTGCTGAAATTGGTATTTAGTGTTGCTGTTTTATTTTTTGGATGTAATCACATGATAATTCATGACTTAGTGTTGATTATATCCGAAAGTTAGCATGTGTTGTGAAGTATAGAAGGTAAGCTAGTTAAGATTGCTTCTAAGACCCGAAATTCACTTCTAAATGATGAAAATGATATATGAATTGATTCAAATCAATTGTGGATGAATTATAGGGTAAAATACCCTAAATATAGGACACTTTGGACATGAAAAATGACATTACATAAACTGCCCAAATTCGGATTTTAAGAGGAGTAAGTAGTGGACGTCCAAATGGTGTAAACGGATACCCCTATACATATGTAAAACGTTGCTGTTTTGCAAATAATTTATATATGGATTTTAAATATGTGAAAATGCATTGGATTTAGGGTAAGAAATTTTGGATTAATTTCTGGAATCAAAGAGATAAAAATCTGTTTATGTTGAAGTGTCAAAAGAGACATTTAAAGTGTAGAAATGGGACGTCAAAGTGGCTGTTTTGAAATTTTGAAAATTTTGGATTAAAAATTCGTAAAAATGCACTAAGTAGGTGTTAAATGAAGTGTATTAACTTGCTGAATTAGAGGACAAGTTTTTGATTTGAAAAATTTTAAGAAATATATGAATTAGATGCGGTTAGACATACATATGTGAAGCAAGGCACATGATAAGATGATAAATGCATTATGTAAAATATTAAAATGCAAAAAAATGTTAAAATATGATGGAAAAACATGGAATTCATTTATGAATTAATAATCTCAAATTTTGAGATTAAATTTTGGGAATTAAATATGCGACATAATGAATAATTGAGATATGTAAGGGTGTAAAGTACGCATACCCGACTTGGAAATTAAACGGGTTATGAATATTTATGGAAATGGGTTGGAAAAATAAATAAATGCAAGCAAATAGAATTTACATGGATATTATGCTATTCTGTCATAGGCAAAGGAAAGGAAAAGGTTGATCCGGGAAGCTCTCACGAACAAGGTAAGCAAGCAAATTTTCTAAATGAATTTCTATTTATTAAAATTTCTTTGAAATAGTTGTAAATGATGTTTTAATTGCTTTTCTTGATTTAGCAAATGTTATTTGAAATTTATTTCTGAATTTTTAAGGATGGCTATTCCTTAGTTCACTAGGTCTTTTAAATTGATTTATATAACTGTTTTATGATAAATGAAAATTGTTGTCCTATGATATTATGTGTGAAAAATCATGCTAGCATGTCATGGATAAATTCATGTGCACAATGCAAAAGGTTCACCTTAAAGGAATAAGCGGACCGATTGTCCCCCCTTTGGTGTTACCGAGTTGCTAATATAGGCCAAGGGCCGGCGGCGTCTCCTTGTGTGGAAGGAGATGAAGACGGATGGTCGCCTAGCTAGCCTCCATCCTAAGGGATCATGATTCATTCACTATAGTGTCATTATATATCCCCGAGGGGGTATAATGTTGCTTTCCATGATGATTTTAAATAAAATATTTCTGCTCCGCAGGTAGCTGATCACTTGATAAGTGTCTCTACTAAATGGAGAGAAACCTTTTTGTTGAAAAGGATTTCCTTTAAAATGATTTTCTTGGAAATATCTATAAATGCTTGGTTATTGAGTGTACAACTCATGCTTTTGTTTTTCAAACCCATAGACAGGTGAATGAAGAGACTCGGCAGAGGAACGAATAAAATATCATTTTAGCAAGAGAAAAACTTTTGCAGTCATGATGATATAGTAGAACTTATGCTGAATGGATGTAACTAAGTTGTTGTTTTCATATGGACAACTATGATTATAACATGCAATGACATCTGATTTAGGAAAATGTTGTAATGTTCTTTGAATACCATGCTTTGTTGTGTATTGAATAGTTGGAAATGACTTTGTTATTCCTTGAGATATAATTATGAGGAAATAAATTCCTATGAAAATATATTTAAATTTGATAATTATCCGTTAAAAACCCGCCGTGTGACAGGGCAACAATCTTGATCATGTTTACCAGTCGATACCGATCCCGAGGTAAGGCTCACAATGTGACGCTCGTGTTGGGGGCGCCACAGCCAGTGACACAAAATCAAAGGAACCAACAAAGGCAGAATGATGAAATCCCAGAACGGAATGTGGAAGAGGAAACTGAGTCGAGGCAGAATAGACTCATGGAGGAAAGAGTGGTTGCAGCAGTGGAAAAAGCAATGTAGCAGGCCACTAGGGATTGGGCAGCGCAGACTGCTGACATTATACAGGGATTATGGGAAAGGACCCAACAAGCTCAGTTGGAAAATGCAGAGAAAGAAGGACCTGCTCCTATGGCGGACCCCGTTGCCACACCGGCACCACTAAGGTATGAAAATCAGCTAATGAAGGCTGATAGAAGAGCCATAAATGCCTTTCTATCACAGTGACCCCCGAAATTTTCTGGAGAACCCAACTCGGTTCAAGCAGAGCAATGGTTCACGGAGATTAAGAAATCGTTCAGGATATCTCCGTGCAACGATTGTCAGAAAGTACTATGTGTCACCCATTTGTTAGCAAAGGACGCACATGAATGGTGGGAGACCATGTTAATCACAATGCCACGACTCGAAGAAGTGTCTTGGCAAACATTTATGGAAGAATTTAATAAAGAATACCTCCCGGTGGGTTTGCAGAGTTAAAAGGTGATAGAATTTGAAAAGCTGTATCAAGGGAGGATGACGGTCACTGAGTATGCTACAAGGTTTAATGCTCTGGTCAGATATGTCCCTTGGATCGCAAATGTACCACAAAATAAGGCATAGAGATTTCAACAAGGGTTGACGCCATATCTGCGGGAAAGCCTTGCACCTCTACTGATTAAGGATTACGCTTCAAGCCTTGAGAGAGCAAGGGCTTTAGAAATTGAGGCCTTGAGAACCCAAGAATTAAGATTGGGTTCGAGGGCGTACAGTATGGGTCCTAAGGAACCAGAAACTAGAAAAGAGAAAGCTAGAAAAGGTAGTGTACGAAAGGGAAAAGGAATTCAAAAGAGGAAAAGCTCGCCACTGTGTAAGAAATGTCAAAAGCGACATACAGGCGAGTGTTTAAAAGGATCAAACCGATGTTACAAATGTGGACAGACGGGTCATATTGCCAAGTAGTGCAGGCTAGGGGAAGCAAAGGTGGTTAAGTGTTATATATGTGATCAAGTGGGTCACATAGCCCCGAACTGCCCAAACAAAGCACAGTCATCCCAAGAACGTGGAAGACCTGCTCAGCTTAGGATATCTGGAGCAAAAAGTAAGCAGGGAACTTCTACGAACCCGGTGCACGTGCATGCCCCGACCCGGATAGAATCTCAAGAATAAGAGGAAAAGGTGGTCACATGTACGGTTTATATTCTAGGGAATATGGCAGTAGCTTTGTTTAATTCTGGTGCCACCCATTCATTCATAGCATGCCAATACGTGACCACCCATGCACTACCGGTAGAAGAGACCAATCAGGTTATACATGTAGAATCTCCAGTCTATAGGTTAGCAAGTACTAGACAAGTATGCAAAGCTTGCCCAATCAGGATAGGATCATTAATTCTAAAAGCTGATTTGATCTTGTTGCCTATGACTGAGTTCGACGTGATATTGGGTATGGATTGGATAAGTCAATGGGGAGCAACCATAGACTGTAAGAATAAAAAAGTGCAATTTGAAGCAACTCCAGGGAAGGAGATTGCTATTGGGAAAGTGAGGCAATCTAACAGTTCAAGTATCTTGATATCATCTATGAAAGCTGTCAGAATGATCCGACAAAAGTGTCAAGCCTACTTGGTGTCTGTGAATGTGGACAAAGGGATGGAGGTCGAAATTAATCAAATACATGTGGTTAGAGAATTTCTAGATGTATTTCCAAAGGAATTAACCACATTGCCTCCACAAAGGGAAATGGATATGACGATTGATGTGATGTCGAGTACAGCTCCGATTTCTAAAACTCCTTATAGAATGGCACCAGGAGAAATGAATGAACTAAGGGCGCAAATATAGGAGCTGTTGGACAAAGGTTTCATTAGACCAAGTGTGTCCCCTTGGGGAGCTCCGGTACTGTTTGTGAGGAAAAAAGATGGAAGCTTGAGGTTATGTATTGATTACCGAGAGCTGAATAAGGTCACAATAAAGAATAAATATCCATTGCCCAGGATCAATGATTTGTTCGATCAATTGCAAGGAGCCACGACTTTCTCCAAAATTGATTTACAGTCAGGATACCATTAGTTAAGAATAAGTCTGGCTGATACTCATAAAACGGCATTCCGAACCAGGTATGGACATTATGAATTTTTGGGAATGCCTTTCAGACTTACTAATGCTTCTGCTGTAGTCATGGACATGATGAATAGAGTTTTTTGGGACTATCTGGATCAATTTGTGGTTGTGTTTATCGATGATGTCCTGATCTACTCTAAAACGGAGAAAGAACATGAAGACCATCTGGGAAAGGTATTAGAAAAGTTAAGAAGAGAGAAATTGTATGCCAAACTGAAGAAATGTGAGTTTTGGCTAAAACAAATAGGATTTCTCGGGCATATAATATCTGAAAAGGGTATTCAAGTTGATCCTCAAAAGATTGAGGCGGTATTCAAATGGCCAAGGCCGGTGACCATTACGGAAATTCGAAGTTTCTTAGGGTTGGCCGGCTATTACAGAAGGTTTGTCGAAGGGTTTTCATAATTGTCAGCCCCGTTAACCAAGTTGACTCGTAAGGGAGTCAGGTATGTATGGTCTGAGGAATGCAAGCGCAGTTTTCAGGAATTGAAACAACGGCTAGTGGAAGCACCCATTCTAACCCTACCCGAAGGAAATGAGGGGTTTTTGGTTTATAGTGATGCATCAAGAAAGGGACTGGGTTGTGTTTTGATGCAAAGGGGTAAGGTGATAGCTTATGCTTCACAGCAACTAAAGCCCAATGAGGTAAGCTACCCCACGCATGATTTAGAGTTAGCAACAGTGGTATTTCACTTAAAAATATGGAGACATTACCTGTATGGTGCAAGGTGTGAGATTTACACTGATCATAAAAGCCTTAAATATATTTTCACTCAGAAGGAGTTGAACATGAGACAAAGGAGATGACTCGAGTTATTGAAGGATTATGATTTAGAAATTTTATACCATCCAGGTAAGGCAAATGTGGTAGCCGATGCATTGAGCCGAAATGTCCGCTTAGCGCATCTTATCACTAAGGAGAAAGGACTGCTTAAGGAAATAGAACAAATGGAATTGATTGTATGTCCACCAGGAGTCCAGGTCCGACTGTCACAATTACACATACAATCATCACTTTTTGAACAAATTAAGGTTGCGCAGCAAAAGGATACAGACCTACATACACATGTTGAGAAAAAGAAGAAAAAGGGGTTGGCTGAGTTTGATATTGATGAACAAGGTGTGTTCAGGTTCAAGGGTCGCCTTTGCATACCTAACATAGTTGAGTTGAAGGAACAAATCCTTCAAGAGGCACATTTTTCACCGTTTTCTATTCACCTAGGAAGTGCTAAGATGATCTCAAGAAAGCATATTGGTGGAATAATATGAAAAGAGAGATCGTTGAATATGTGGCTAAGTGTTTAACTTGCCAACGGGTGAAGGCGGATCACCAGAAAGTCCCTGGTAAGCTACAATCCTTAGAAATTCCCAAATGGAAGTAGGACGACATTACTATGGATTTCATAGAAGGATTACCTAGAACTCAAGCAGGAAATGATTCCATATGGGTAATCGTGGATAGGTTATCAAAAGTCGCGCACTTTCTACCTATCAGAAGGACTTATACAGCGAAAAAGCTAGCTAAGGTTTATTATAAAGAGGTCGTAAGACTCCATGGAGTGCCAAAGTCGATTATCTCGGATAGAGATGCGACGTTTACATCGAGGTTTTGGAAGAGCTTGCACGAAACCATAGGCACCCAACTCAAGTTCAATAAACTTTTCATCCTCAAACCGATGGACACACGGAGCGGGTGAACCAAGTCATTGAAGATATGCTCCGTATGTGTACTTTGGAGTTTGGAGGATCATGGGATGAGTACATCTCGATTGCGGAATTCGCATATAACAATAGTTACCAAGCTAGCATCCAAATGGCTCCATTTGAGGCGTTGTATGGTCGACAATGTCGAATGCCGTTGAACTGGGATGAAGTTGGAGAGAAAATGTTAGCCCTAGACTTATCTCAACGAATGGCAAACATGGTAAGGATAATTTGCCAGTGTATACTCACTGCCCAAAGTCGGCAAAAGAGTTACACCGATTGCAAGAGAAGGGATTTAAATATCCAAGTTGGTGAACACGTGTTTATTAAGGTCACGCCATTCAAGGGAGTTACAAGGTTTGGGAAAAGGGGAAAATTGAATCCCAGATATATTGGACCATTTGAAGTTTTGGAAAAGGTTGGGAAACTGGCATATCGGGTAGCCTTGCCCCCAGCACTAGCCCTAGTTCACAATGTGTTTCATATTTTGATGCTTAGGAAATATGTTCCGGACCCCACACATGTATTAGTGGCTGAAAATTTGTCGATTCAAGATTATCTAAATTATGAAGAAAGACCGGTGAGGATCTCGGATCACAAGGTACAAAAGCTTCGGAATTGAGAAATCGAGTACGTAAAGGTACAATGGAACCGGTATTCCGAAAATAAAGTCACTTGGGAGCTAAAGGAAGAAGTGGAAGAAAGTACCCCCATCTATTTAAAGAATAGACGGTTTCGGGACGAAACCTGTTATAAGGGGGGAGGATTGTGAAATCCTAACCAGGTAGAACCCATAGTATGCATTAATCATGTATATGATATTATTTGTGAATTATTGAATTATGAAGGTATTATATGATTTTTGCTAATTATTGTAATCATGGTTATGGATTAGCAATAATGATGTGATTAATTATTTTGAGCTAAAATGAGATAATGGAATTACATTATGGATAATCATTTTCCATTATTTAATATGAATTATGGGAATTATTATTATAATTGACAAGTTTAATAGAAAAACATTGAAAAATTCATAACTCAACGCTTGTAAGGCTGATTCAAGTGAAATTTGAAATGAAAATTATTAATGTTGGGCTTGGTATTATGGAATTATTTAGTTATGAAAATTATTGATGAAATGAGTGTTATGATTTATTGATCATATTTCAATTTCAACCGTTAACTTTAAACGGCTATAACGGGAGCTAGGAAAATCGGATTGAGATGAAATTTGAAACGGTTGAATAAAATTATGAGATACACATTTTTGATAGATTAGATTAAGCTTTCAATGTTGAGAAAATACCTGCATTGAAAAAGGTGAGCATGGTTGACTAATGCACCTCAAAAGTATCCAACAATTAATGCTAGAGTACAATGCATAATTGCATGGTTTTAATGGGAGTTGAGGTGTCAAGTGCAGCACATTTCTAAGGTATTTTATGTATTTATTTGAAATGCAAAAATAAGAGAATTATCCAGCCATTAAATGCATATCATGATGGAGCTATAAAGCAAATAACCTATGCATAGAGGAGGTGGCAAGAAGGGACGTCCAAGGGGCTGCCATGTTGCTTCTTTTTGAATTTTTAATTTTTTAAAATATGTATTTATATTTCTGAAATGTTGGGATACATAAATGATCATTCAATTATGTGGAAAAAATCCAAGAAAAAGCTTGAATTGCAGCTGCCATGAAAAGGTGAAAAAGTGGACAGCTTATTGCATGCAATTGACGTGCAATGCTAAGCGTGATTTCTGCAATTTTTGGTAATTTTTTTAATACCAAATTGATGCATTAATTAAAGTTTAATTAGGTATATAAATTACCCACATTTTTTAATTTTAAAAATGGAGAAAAATTGCTGGAAAAATGGACAGCAAATGACGTGCTAGATGGAGCAACTTGGACGGTCATGGATTAAACTGATTTTCTGATTTTTTCAAAAATGGTAAAATCCAATTTTACTTGGTTGGGAATGTGCCAACACATGAAGGGGGATATGCATGCATTGATGGTGTGGAAAATGGCCCAAGAAGTGGGGCCCACAACTAGAAAATCCAGCACCTATGTAAGGCCATGCACGTTCATATGATGGAGCTTTAGAAAATTGGCTAAGTGCTGAATTTTTCACCCCAAGGAACAGCAGATCTCACGTCCCATTTTTCCCAGCAAGGAAGAAGGAAAAACAAGAAAAAAGGAGGAGAATTTGAGGAGAAAATCATCTCAAAGGATTAGGGTTTGGGTTAGCACTAAACCAAGTAAGTATACGTGTTCTTTGATTTGATTATTTTGAGTTTTTAAACTCCAAAATTGGAAAATGGAAGGGATGCTTAAAGAATCTGTAAAATGATGATTTATCATGCTTTTGATTGAATATGGAATGGGTATTAGGTTTCATGTATGAATTTTTATGTTTAAGTTGATGGAAGTGAAGTTTTGCATGTGTATTAAGTGAAAAATCCAAGGTGGTAAACCCTAAATCTCCAAGACAAGTTGCTGTTTTAGTTTGATGATGAGATTAGGGTATGAATCATGTATTTATGCAAAACATATATTGGTTTATGCTTAAATGATGAATTTTTGAAATTATGGAATGCAAAGTGATGATTTTGACCTAATTTCCATGTTTCTATGCTAAAAATGTTATGGAAATGGGTTTGCATGTTTTGTCAATGTTATGTAGGTTAAAATACCGTAGGTTTAAGTTATTATGGATTCCCAAAAATATTTGGAAAAAGAAGCCCTAAAACTGATTTTTATAGATTTTATGAAAATATGTCTAACCGATGTGGAACGGGACTCAAAACGTGTAGGCAACTTGCTGTTTTGAGAAATGATAATGCATGGATGTTATATATGTTTTAAATCCCTAAATATGGATTAGGAAAAATGGATTTATTTGCTGAAATTTCGGAATTATATGACTGCATAAGGTTATGTGTCAAAAGACACGTTAAATGGGTGAAAAACGGGTTCCCAACTTGCTGTTTTGGAAACCTAGGTTGAATGGATTTAAAT
Organism: Annona cherimola; assembly: GCA_030490835.1. Lineage (NCBI taxonomy): Eukaryota > Viridiplantae > Streptophyta > Magnoliopsida > Magnoliales > Annonaceae > Annona > Annona cherimola. The sequence goes on along the minus strand of CM059972.1, from coordinate 41,004,095 downwards.
CCCATAAAAATACATTGGATGCAGTGGTAATTAAACCTCTGAAGAATTTATTAAATTTCTGAGTTAGCAAATTTTATGAAATACATTTTGTGTTTGTTGCCAAATGGGCATATGTGAAGTGATAAAGGTGAATACGTGATGAATGACTTATGAAAAATGATTTTGTGCAAAAAATGCATGAAAATGAGATGAATTCCATGTTTATATATCTTTTTGAGATTTTATGATATTAATTCCAAAATTTTGGACTTGATTTATGAAGCTAAGGCAATGATATGTACATAGAAGAAACACCCATGCGTGTATTTTGGAAAAAATGGATAAATGGCAATAGTGAGCTTAATGAACCTATGTATGATGGTTATTGAATACATTTTATGTGATTGAAATGAATACCCTAATAGTGGGGTTACATATATACGTTATGTTATGTGTTAGCCAATGAAATGTGCAAAATGTGCTATATATCTGTATAACGACTTGTGAAGTCAAATAAATGATATATGTGGATGGAATGGGTTGGAAAAATAAATGAAATATGAGAAAAAGAAAATATATGAAAAAATCATGTAGGCAAAGGCAAAGAAAAAGCTGTGACGGAAAGCTAAGAAATTCAGGTAAGCAAGCAAATTTTCTAAAGGATTTTTGCTTTTCTAAATTTTTTTACATAAATGGAATTTTTGCTTTAACTTGTTGATGAAACTATGGAAATTGTTTCTAATATGTTTAAGGATGGCCATCCCTTAGCAAAATGGTATTGAAATGATATTTTACTTCAAATGCAATATTTGAAATTCTTCTTTGATAAATGCTATGGAAAAATGATGTGATTCTATGTTTCTGATTGAAAAATCATGTTAGCATGTTAAAGTTGAATTTATGCAAAATTTCATGTGCACAAGGTAATAGATCCACCTGAAGGGTATAAGCAGACCGATTGTCCCCCCTTGGTGTGGCCAAGTCGCTTAAAATAGGCAGAAGGCCGGTGGCACCCTCTCTGAAATGGGAGTTAACGTGACGGATGGTCGCCTGGCTAGCTTCCATCCTAAGGGAAAAATGGTATATATGTTCATGTTTTCATATGACATTATACATTAGGTACTCGTAATGGGTACAGGATTTCATGCTTTTAAGATATACCTTTAGACAAGGTATAAATTTCTTTCCAATATGGTTTTAAATGCAAAATGTTGCCTGAAATGATTTGCCTGTAAAATGCAAATAACTTGCTTTTTGAGTTTCGACTCACGATTTTGTTTTCCAAACCCAAAGACAGGTGAAAGACAGGACATGGCAAAGGAGCAGGTGCCAGCTTAAGGAATCAATGGAAAAAACTTTAGAATTTTCATGTAATGGAACTTATGCGAAAAGGATGTAAAGTGAAAAATTTTATGTTGTGTTGATGACTATGACGTATAAATGCAATGACATCTAATTAGGCAAGTGTTGAAATATTGCTTGAACAACATACTTGTATCTGATGAATGAATTGAAATGACTGAGTTGAAAATATGAAATATTGAACTATTATGTGGACTTCTATATGGTCATAATTAATGGGATAAATATCCGATAAAACCCGCCGTGTGACAGGGCAACAATCCTGATCACGTTTACCAATCAATACGATCCCGAGGTAAGGCTCAGGATGTGATGCTCGGGTTTGGGGCGCCACCGAGCTCTGTGGCGCCACAAACCGAGCGTCACAACTTAGCCCTTACCTCGGGATCGTATTGATTGGTAAACGTGATCAGGATTGTTGCACTGTCGCACGGCGGGTTTTAACTGATATTTATCCACTTAACTTTAATTCTCATAAGAGTTTAATTTCTCATGTTTTCATCTCAAACATATCTAGGTCATTTTCGACCGATTATCACATACAAAGCATGCTGATCAAAAACATTACATCACCTACATAAATCAGATGTCACAGCATGTATTAACCATAGTCATCAACATAAACATTCAAATGGTTACAACCATTCCACAAGTGTTTTTCTCATAACATAAGAATTCTAAATTTTTCCATTTCTTTATCCAGCTTGCACTTGTTCCTTCGCCACATCCTATTTTCACCTATCTTTAGGGTTTGGAAAACAAAATTGTGAGTCGAAACTCAATAAGCAAGCTATTTGCATTTTACAGGCAAATCATTTTAGGCAACATTTTTCATTTAAAATTATATTGGAAAGCAACATATACCTTGTCTAAGGTATCTCTTGAAAACATGAAATCTTGTACCCATCACGAGTACCATATGCATAATGCCATATAAAAGAAGAACATATATATATCATTTTTTCCTTAGGATGGAAGCTAGCCAGGCGACCATCCGTTACGTTAACTCCCATTTCATAGAGGGCAACGCCAGTCTTGTGACTATTTTAAGCGACTTGGCCATACCAAGGGGGGACAATCGGTCCGCTTATACCCTTCAAGTGGACCTAATACCTTGTGCACATGAACTTTTTCATAAATCCATCTTTAACATGCTAGCATGATTTTTCAATCAGAAACATAGAATCACATCAATTTTCCATAGCATTTATCAAAGAGAAATTTCATAATATTGCATTTGAAGTAAAATATCATTTCAACACTATTTTGCTAAGGGATGACCATCCTTAAACACCTTAGAAACAATTTCTATAGTTTCATCAAATAAGTTAAAGCAAAAATTGCATTTATGTAAACAGTTTAGAAAAGCAAAAATCCTTTGAAAAATTTGCTTGCTTACCTGAATTCCTTAGCTTTCCGTCACAGATTTTTCTTTGTCTTTGCCTACATGAGAATAATATGATTTTTCATATATTTATTTTTCTCATATTTCATTTAGTTTTCTAACCCATTCCATATACATACATCATTTATTTGACTTCACAAGTCATCATACACATATATAACACATTTTATATATTTCGTCGGCTATCACATATCATAACATATATATATGTAACCCTACCATTAGGGTGTTCATTTCAATCACACCAACTTCATTCAATAATCATCATACATAGGTTCATTAACCTTATATTGCTATTTATCCATTTTTTTTCCAAAATACATGCATCGGTGCTTGTTTTAGCACATGTTATCGCCTTAGGCTTCATTAATCAAGTCCAAAATTTTGGAATTAACATCATAAAATCTTAAACAGATATATAAACATGGAATTTATCTCATTTTCATGCATTTTTGCACAAAATCATTTTTCATAAGTCATTCATCACCTATTCACCTTTATCCCTTCACATAATCCCATTTGGCACATATACATAATGCATTTTATAAAATTTACTAACTCAGAAATTTAATCCATATTTCAGTGGGTTAATTACCCTTAATTACCACTGAATTTAAGGTATTTTCATGGGATTTAAATTCATTCACCATAGGTTTCCAAAACAGCAAGTTTGAAACCCGTTTTTCACCCGTTTAACGTGTCTTTTGACACATAACCCTATGTTGTCATATAATTCCGAAATTTCAGAAAATAAATACATTTTTCCTAATCCATATTTATGGATTTAACACATATATAACATCCATGCATTTTCATTTCTTAAATCAGCAAGTAGCCTACACGTTTTGAGTCCCGTTTCACATTGGTATGACACTCTTTCATAAAATCTATAAAAATCAGTTTTAGGGCTTATTATCCCAAACAATTTTGGCCATCCATAATAACTTAAACCTAGGGTATTTTACCCTACATAACATGCATAAAACATGCAAACCCATTTTCATAGCATTTTTAGCATAGAAACATAGAAATTAGGTCAAAATCATCACTTTGCATTCCATAACTTCAAAAATTCATTATTTAAGCATAAACCATCATATATTTTACATGAATACATGATTCATAACCTAATCATATCAGCAAACCAAAAAATCAACTTGTCTTGGAGATTTAGGGTTTACCAACTTGGATTTTCCACTTAATACACATGCATAACTTCACTTTCATCAACTTAAACTTGTAAATTCATACATAAAACCTAATATCCATTCCATATTCATTCAAAAGCATGTTAAATCACCATTTTACAGATCCTTTAAGCATCCCTTCCATATTACCATTTTGGAGTTTAAAAACTTAAAATAAACCATTCAAACAACACATATACTTACTTGGTGTTGAGCTAAATCAAACCCTAGCACTTGGAGATGGTTTTCCTCCACAAATCCTCCTCCTTTTTTTCTTGTTTTTCCTTCTCCCTTGATGGGGAAAATGGGACGTGAGCTGCTGCTGGTTGCTTGGTTAAAAAATCTCACACTTAGCAATTTTCCAACCCCTTCTCTCAAGTGACGTGCATTGGTTTATAGGAGCTGGAATTTTTCCAGCTGTGGGCCCCACTTCTTGGTGCATTTCCACACACATAAATGCTCCCTTATCTACCTTATGTGCTGGTTGAATTATAGCCTAGTAAAATGGGGTTTTACCATTTTACAAAAATCACGAAATCTGCTCAAAATCCTAGCAGTCCAAGTGTCCAGCCTTGCACGTCCATTGTTGCCCATTTTTGCATCCACTTTTTCAATTTTTTTAAATTTGATTTTGAGGGTAAATTATACACTTAATTAACCCTTAATTAAGCCATTAATTTATCATGAAAAATTTCAACAAAAATGGCAGCAACAGCAGCACTTTTCTGCACGTTAAAATGGCCATATGTTGTCAATTATCATATAAATTCCCATAATTCATATTAAATAATGGAAAATGATTTTTCATGATATATTTGCATATTTAAATCCACATCAATACGCTCTAATTCTATTATCTCATTTTAGCTCAAAATGATTAATCACATCATTATTGCTAATCCATAACCCTAATTACAATAATTACCAAAATCACATAAACATCCAAAAACTCCATTTAATCGTATATAAATCCTATGTACATGTTCAATGCACACATTAATCCTCCTTAGGTTGGGGTTTCACAGCTCTATGGCGCCCCAAACCGAGCGTCACAACCTAGCCCTTACCTCGGGATTGTATTGATTTGTAAACGTGATCAGGATTGTCGCCCTTTCACACGGCGGGTTTTAACGGATATTTATCTACTTAACTTTCATTCTCATAAGAGTTTAATTTCTCATGTTTTCATCTCAAACATATCTAGGTCATTTTTGCCCCATTATCACATACAAAGCATGCTGATCAAAAACATTTCATTGATAATCATCATAATATCATCATATACACATTTCAGTTTCATTCAATATTAAATCATTGCATATGCATCTCATCATCACATGGTCACAATCATTTTATTCGATCATAATATATCACACCATTCAGCTCATGCTCATTCATCCATATACATCTAAAACATCAAAAGTTTAGTATATCAGCATATTCATTCACATACACCATATTCACAGTTAGTACATACAAAAGTAAGTCACGTTTATGTACATATGCAGCTTAGCATACCCATTTCACACTTACATACATGTTAGTTCACCATAGAAACCATTGTGTCATCCAGCCATAATTATACATACACCACATGATTATCAACCACACTTATATATACACAACTGTTTAAAGAAAAGAAAAACGAGTAAGTTCATTGTCCTCCCGGACCTCTCCCTCGACGTCTACGTCTACGTGGAACTTGTGAGGGTGCCTCTGTGATAGTGCTAGTGTCGGACCATGCCTGAACTTCCTCATCATCACTATCATCATCATCCTCATCCTCATCATCCTCTACAATCTCCACTATTTCTTCCTCTACTTCATCCTCTTCCTCTTCCTCCCCTTCTTCCTCGAAAAGCTCGAGGAAATCCATCGGGTCGTCATCATCATTGATTTCGGTCAGAGGAACAATTTCCCCTGTGTTCTCCATTATATAGAGCATCACCTCATCAAGTTTAGGGGCAGCAGGTACTTTGATGACTCCCTCGGCATGATGCCTTTTTATCTAGAGGGCCATGTCCACTTCCCGTTGATGGAGTCTCTCCCAAGATGCTCCGTAACGAAACTAGACACATCCATCAACAAATCTGTACCATGGACCAGCATCGGGGGGTATAGGTACCTGAGTCTTATCCCAAAAATCCTGTAGGTCTTGTGGATCTACTCTATCGATTGGAATAGGGGGATCCCGGGGAATGCCAAGGTAGGTGCCTAGTAACACTCGTGCCCTAGGTTTATAACTGGAGGGCTCTCTTAGATCTTGTGCATGTTGCTTGAGGAGTCATAGTAATTTTCCTTAGTGCATATAGGTGAAAACCCTAGAGGAACTGATGGTAACGGTGCATTGTCGTGTTGGGATTCCCACCACCTATGTATACTCTCTTCCCTTTGCTGTTTCCTCTCTTCCTCCTTTTTTAACTCTTCTGCACTCATCTACCGCTTACGTCTATCTGCCATCTGTATCTCATGATTGTTTTGCTGAAAATTTTTCATGTTTAAAAACATATTTTAGTATCCCTACATGTCAACAACATTTGTGCCATTTTTAACAAATAAAAAAAATCAAAAATATACATCAAGCAGCCCCTTGGACGTCCCATGTTGCCACATCCTCTATGCATAGGTTATTTGCTTTGTAGCTCCATCATGATATGAATTTAATGGCTGGATAATTCTCATATTTTTGCATTTCAAATAATTACACAAAATACCCTAGAAATGGCCTGCAATTTCCACCTCAAATCCCATTCACATCATGCAATTATGCTTGGTAATCTAGCATTAAATGCAATGTACTCATGTGGAGCATTAGTCAACCATGCTCTCCTTTTTCAATGCAGGTATTTTCCCAAAATTTCATGCTTAATCCAAGCCATCCAAAACAACCATCTCATAAACTCATTCAACCGTTTCAAATTTTATCTCAATCCGATTTTCCTAGCTCCCGTTATAGCCGTTTAAAGTTAACGGTTGAAATTGGAATATAATCAATAAATCATAACTCTCATTTTATAAAGAAATTTTATAACCCATTAATTCTAAAATCCCAATCCCAATATCATTAATTTCCATTTAAAATTTCACTTGAATCCGCCTTATAGGCGTTGAGTTATGAATTTTTCAATATTTTTCCATTAAACTTATCGATTATCATATAAATTCCCATAATTCATATTAAATAATGGAAAATGATTTTTCATGTTATATTTGCATATTTAAATCAACATAAATATGCTCTAATTTTGTTATCTCATTTTAGCTCAAAATGATTAATCACATCATTATTGCTAATCTATAACCCTAATTACAATAATTAACAAAAATCATGTAATACCTTCATGATTCAATAATTCACAAATAATATCATATACATGATTAATGCATACATATGAGTTCTACTTGGTTAGGGTTTCACAATCCTTCCCCCCTTATAACAGGTTTCGTCCTGAAACCGTCAATTCTTTAAATAGATGGGGGTACTTTCGTTCTACTTCTTCCTTTAGCTCCAAAGTGGCTTCATTTTCGAAATATCGGTTCCATTGCACTTTCACGTACTCGATTTCCCGATTCCAAAGCTTTTGTACCTTGTGATCCAAGATCCTCATTGGTCTTTCCTGTGGCGCCCCAAACCGAGCGTCACAACTTAGCCCTTACCTCGGGATCATATTGATTAGTAAACGTGATCAGGAATGTTGCCCTGTCACACGGTGGGTTTTAACGGATATTTATCCACTTAACTTTCATTCTCATAAGAGTTTAATTTCTCATGTTTTCATCTCAAACATATCTTGGACATTTCCGACCCATTATCACATACAAAGCATGCTGACCAAAAACATTACATCACCTACATAAATCAGATGTCACAGCATGTATTAACCATAGTCATCAACATAAACATTCAAATGGTTACAACCATTCCACAAGTGTTTTTCTCATAACATAAGAATTCTAAATTTTTCCATTTCTTTATCCGGCTTGCACTTGCTCCTTTGCCACATCCTATCTTTCACCTGTCTTTAGGGTTTGGAAAACAAAATTGTGAGTCGAAACTCAATAAGCAAGCTATTTTCATTTTACAGGCAAATCATTTTAGGTAACATTTTTCATTTAAAATTATATTGGAAAGCAACATATACCTTGTTTAAGGTATCTCTTGAAAACATGAAATCTTGTACCCATCACGAGTACCATATGCATAATGCCATATAAAAGAAGAACATATATATATATATATCATTTTTCCCTTAGGATGGAAGCTAGCCAGGCGACCATCCGTCACATTAACTCCCATTTCAGAGAGGGCAACGCCGGCCTTGTGACTGTTTTAAGCGACTTGGCCACACCAAGGGGGGACAATCGGTCCGCTTATACCCTTCAAGTGGACCTAATACCTTGTGCACATGAAATTTTTCATAAATCCATCTTTAACATGCTAGCATGATTTTTCAATCAGAAACATAGAATCACATCAATTTTCCATAGCATTTATCAAAGAGAAATTTCATAATATTGCATTTGAAGTAAAATATCATTTCAACACTATTTTGCTAAGGGATGGCCATCCTTAAACACCTTAGAAACAATTTCCATAGTTTCATCAAATAAGTTAAAGCAAAAATTGCATTTATGTAAATAGTTTAGAAAAGCAAAAATCCTTTGGAAAATTTGCTTGCTTACCTGAATTCCTTAACTTTCCGTCACAGCTTTTTCTTCGCCTTTGCCTACATGATAATAATATGATTTTTCATATATTTCTTTTTCTCATATTTTATTTAGTTTTCTAACCCATTTTCATTAACATGTATTATTCATTTGACTTCTCAAGTCATTAGGCTTTCATATAGCATATGCTCACATATTTCATCGATTCACTTATAACATATCCAACCCCATAAGTTGGGTAACAATTTAAATCACATAAAATTCATTCAATGGTTATCATTTATAGGTCCATTAACCTCCATTTATCATTTTCACATTTTTTTCAAAATTCATACATCGGTGCTCGTTCTAAGCACCCGTTATCACCTTAAGCTCTATTACATAATTCCAAAATTGGAAATTAACATCATATAATTCAAAAAAGTTATGTAATCATGAAATTCATCATATTTTCATGCATTTTTTCACAAAATCACATTTCACAAGTCATTCATCATCCTTGCATGTCTATTCCTTCCCATACGCTCATTTAGCAACATGTACATCATGCATTTTATAAAATTTTCTACATCAGCAATATAATCCATATTCCCAAATTTTAATGACCCTTAATCCCCATTGAATTTAGGATATTTTCATGGAATTTAAATCCATTCGCCATAGGTTTCCAAAACAGCAAGTTTGGAACCCGTTTTTTACCCATTTAACATGTCTTTTGACACATAACCCCAAACAGTCATAAAATTCCGAAATTTCAGAAAATAAATCCATTTTTCCTAATAAATATTTAGTTATTTAACACATATATAACATCCATGCATTATCATTTCTCAAAACAGCAAGTTACCTACACGTTTTGAGTCCCGTTTCACATCAGTTTGACACTCTTTCATAAAATCTATAAAAATCAGTTTTAGAGCTTCTTTTCCCAAAAATTTTTGGGCATCCATAATAAATTAAACCTAGGGTATTTTACCCTACATAAAATGCATAAAACATGCAAACCCATTTTCATAGCATTTTTAGCATAGAAACATGGAAATTAGGTCAAAATCATCACTTTGCATTCCATAACTTAAAAAATTCATCATTTAAGAATAAACCATCATATATTTTGCATAAATACATGATTAATAATATAATCACATCATCAAACCAAAACAGCAACTTGTCTTGGAGATTTAGGGTTTACCAACTTGGATTCTCCACTTAATACACATGTAAAACCTCATTTTTATCAACTTAAACTTAAAAATTCATACATAAAACCTAATATCCATTCCATATTCATTCAAAAGCATTATAAATCACCATTTTACAGATCCTTTAAGCATCCTTTTCATTTTCCCATTTTGGAGTTTAAAAACTCAAAATAATCAACTCAAACAACACATATACTTACTTAGTTTTGAGCTAAATCAAACCCTAGCACTTGGAGATGGTTTTCCTCCACAATTCTCCTCCGTTTTTCTTTTTTTCCTTCTTCCTTGGCTGGGAAAAATGGACGTGAGCTGCTGCTGGTTTGCTTGGGTGAAAAATCCCACACTTAACCAATTTCCAACCCTCTCTCACTATGGACGTGCATGGGTTTATAGGAGCTGGAATTTTTCTAATTGTGGGCCCTACATTTTGGGCAATTTCCACAAGATTTTAATGCCCACTTATCACCTTCATGTGTTGGCACAATTACAGCCTAGTAAAATGGGATTTTACCATTTTACAAAAATAAAAAATCTGCTCAAAATCCTAGCCGTCCAAGTGTCCAGCCTTGCATGTCCATTGCTGCACATTTTTGCATCTACTTTTTCATTTTTTTAAAATCCCATTTTGAGTGTAAATTATGAAATTAGTTATACCTTAATTAATCCATTAATTTATCATGAAAAATTTCAACAAATACGGCAGCAACAGCAGCACATTTCTGCACGTTAAAATGGCCATATGCTGTCCACTTATTCCATCTCCAATGCATCTGCATCTCATGATTGTGTTTCTGAAAATTTTGCATGTTTAAAAACATATTTTAGTATCCCTACATGTCAGCAACATTTGTGGCATATTTAACAAATAAAAAAATCAAAAATATACATCAAGGCAGCCACTTGGACGTCCCATGTTGCCACACCACCTATGCTAGGTGGTTTGCCTTATAGCTCCATCATCATATGCATTTAATAGCTGGATAATTCTCATAGTTTTGTATTTCAAATAATTACACAAAATACCCTAGAAATGGCTTGCAATTGCCACTCAAATCCCATTCACATCGTGCAATTATGCTTGGTACTCTAGCATTAAGTGCAATGTACTCATGTGGAACATTAGTCAACCTAACTTACCATTTTCATTGCAGGTATTTTCCCCATATTTCATGCTTAATCCAATCGATTCAAAATAAAAATCTCATAATTTTATTCAACCATTTCAAATTTCATCTCAATTCGAGTTTTCTAGCTCCCGTTATAGTCGTTTAAAATTAACGGTTGAAATTGAAATATGATCAATAAATCATAACTCTTTTTTCATCAAGAATTTTCATAACCCATTAATTCCATAATACCAAGCCCAACATTAATAATTTCCATTTCAAATTTCACTTGAATCCGCCTTACAGGCTTTGAGTTATGAATTTTTCAATGTTTTTCCATTAAACTTGTCAATTATCATAATAATTCCCATAATTCATATTAAATAATGGAAAATGATTATCCATAATGTATTTGCACATTTACATCAACAATTTACTCTAATTCAATTATCTCATTTTAACTCAAAATGCTTAATCACATCATTATTACTAATCCATAACCCTAATTGCAATAATTAGCAAAATCACATAAAATCTTTATAATTTCATAATTCACAAATAATATCATATACATGACTAATGCATACATATGGGTTCTACCTGGTTAGTGTTTCACAATCCTCCCCCCTTATAACAGGTTTCGTCCCGAAACCGTCTATTCTTTAAATAGATAGGGGTACTTTCGTTCCACTTCTTCCTTTAGCTCCCAAGTTGCTTCATTTTTGGAATATCGGTTCCATTGCACCTACACGTACTTGATTTCTCGATTTCGAAGCTTTTGTACCTTGTGATCCAAGATCCTTACTGGTCTTTCTTCATAATTTAGATAATCTTGAATCGGCAAATTTTTAGCCACTAATACATGTGTTGGGTCCGGAACATATTTCCTAAGTATCGATATATGAAACACATTGTGAACTAGGGATAATGTTGAGGGTAAGGCTATTCGGTATGCCAATTTCCCAACCTTTTCCAAAACTTCAAATGGTCCAATATACCTGGGATTAAGCTTTCCCCTTTTTCCAAATCTCGAAACTCCCTTGAATGGCGTGACCTTAATAAACACGTGTTCGCCAACTTAGATGTTCAAATATCAAAGACATCCCCTTGGACGTCCATTGTTGCCACCTCCTCTATGCATAGGTTATTTGCTTTGTAGCTCCATCATGATATGCATTTAATGGCTGGATAATTCTCATATTTTTTCATTTCAAATAAATACATAAAATACCTTAGAAATGGGCTGCATTTGAAACCTCATCTCCCATTAAAACCAAGCCATTATGCATTGTACTCTAGCATTAATGGAAAGGTACTTTTGAGGTGCATTAGTCAACCATGCTCACCTTGTTCATTGCAGGTATTTTCCCAACATTTCAAGCTTAATCCAAGCCATCCAAAATAACCATCTCATAATTTCATTCAATCGTTTCAAATTTCATCTCAATCCGATTTTCCTATCTCCCGTTATAGCCGTTTAAAGTTAACAGTTGAAATTGAAATATGATCAATAAATCATAATTCTCATTTCATCAAGAATTTTCATAACCCATTAATTCCATAATACCAAGCTCAAAATTATAAATTTTTATTTCAAATTTCACTTGAATCCGCCTTATAGGCGTTGAGTTATGAATTTTTCAATATTTTTCCACTTAACTTAACAATTGTCACATAAATGCTCATAATTCATATCAAATAATGGGAAATGATTTTCCATGATATATTTACACATTTAAATCAACAATAATTTACTCTAATCCCATTGTCCCATATTAGCTCAAAATGACTAATCACATCATTATTGCTAGTCCTTAACCCTAATTGCAGTAATTAGCAAAATCACAAAAACATCCAAAAACTCCATTTAATCGTATATAAATCCCATGTACATGTTCAATGCATACATTAATCCTCCTTAGGTTGGGGTTTCACAATCCTCCTCCCCTTATAACAAGTTTCGTCTCAAAACCGTCTATTCTTTAATTAATCGGGTATTTCCTTCTATTTTTTCTCTTAGTTCCCAAATATTCTTGCTTTCAAAATACTTGTTCCATTGAACATCAACATTTTTAATTTTCTATTCCAAAGCTTCCGTACTTTATGATTTAGGATTCTTAACCTAATCAATCATATCATCCAAATTTAATTAACCATAGCTATCCTGTATATAGAGAATTCTACTTGTTGGTTTTCTCTATAGGTAGTGCACGCATGGTTACATATTGCAAATTTTTGATTAAATGATTATCATCGAAATCAAACAAGGGCATTGCCAAACTTTCTAAAATTTAATCCATACCTGCAACCACCTCATCCTCTTGCTCCCATGACTCCATTTGAGTTAGGGGTGCCACATCCTGAGCCTTACCTCGGGATCGTATTGATTAGTAAATATGATCAGGATTGTTGCCCTGTCACACGGTGGGTTTTAACGGTGTTTGACCGATTTAATATTCTCTTATAAGGATTTGATTTCTCATGTTTTCATCTCAACCATATCTAAATCATTTCCAACTCATTCATAACCAAGCCATTTCAAATCCATTTAACCCATTTACATAAACTGATGTTCAAGCAACATTTCATCTTTTGCCTAAATCAGATGTCACTGCATGTATATATCACAGTCATCAATATAAAACATTCGAATAGATTACATCTATTCAACATAAAACACTACATATAGTTTACAACCATTTCACATGAATTTTCATAACATAACAATTCTAGAATTTCTCCGTTGATTCCTTAAGCTGGCACTTGCACCTTCGTCATGTCCTGTCCATCACCTGTCTTTGGGTTTTGGAAACAAAATCGTGAGTCGAAACTCAATAAGCAAGCTATTTGCATTTTTTAGGTAAATCATTTCAGGCAATATTTTTGCAAATAAATTCATATTGGAAAGCAATTTATACCTTGTCCAAAGGTATATCTTGAAAACATAAAATCTTGTACCCATCACAAGCACCATATGCATACTGCCATTTAAAACATGAACATAGTCATCATAAGTCCCTTAGGATGGAAGCTAGCCAGGCGACCATCCGTCACGTTAACTCTCATTTCAGAGAGGGCGCCGCCGGTCATGGGCCTATTTTAAGCGACTTGGCCATACTAAGGGGTGACAATTAGTCCGTTTACACCCTTCAAGTGGACCTAGTACCCTATGCACATGAACTTTTACATAAATTCATCTTTAACATGCTAGCATGATTTTTCAATCAGAACATAAAATCACATCATTTTTCCATAGCATTTATCAAAGAAAAATTTCATAATATTACATTTGAAGTAAAATATCATTTCAACACTATTTTGCTAAGGGATGGCCATTCTTAAACACCTTAGAAACAATTTCCATATTTTCATCAAACAAGTTAAAGCAAAAATTGCATTTATGTAAACAATTTTGAAAAACAAAAATCCTTTAGAAAATTTGCTTACTTATCTATGTTCTTTAGCTTTCCGTCATAGCTTTTTCTTTGCCTTTGCCTACATGAGAATAATATGATTTTTCATATATTTCTTTTTCTCATATTTCATTTAGTTTTCCAATGCATTCCATGTACATACATCATTTATTGACTTCACAAGTCATTATACACATATATAGCTCATTTTGCACATTTCATTGGCTAACACATAACATAACGTATATATGTAACAACACAATTAGGGTATTCATTTCAATCGCACAAAATTCATTCAATGACCATCATACATAGGTTCGTTAAGCTCACTATTGCCATTTATCCATTTTTTTCCCAAAATACACGCATTGGTGTTTCTTCTACGTACATATCATTGCCTTAGCTTCATAAATCAAGTCCAAAATTTTGGGATTAATATCACAAAATCTCAAACAGATATATACAAACATGGAGTTTATCTCATTTTTATGCATTTTTTCACAAAATCATTTTTCATAAGTCATTCATCACCTATTCACCTTTATCCCTTCACATAACCCCATTTAGCACATATACATAACGCATTTCATAAAATTTGCAAACTCAGAAATTTAATCCATTTTTTAGGGGTTTAATTACCCTTAATTACCACTGCATTCAAGGTATTTTCATGGGATTTAAATCCGTTCACCATAGGTTTCCAAAACAGCAAGTTTGGAACCCGTTTTTCACCCGTTTAACGTGTCTTTTGACACATAACCCTATGCAGTCATATAATTCCGAAATTTCAGCTAATAAATTCATTTTTCCTAATCCATTTTTAGGTATTTAACATATATACAACATCCATGAATTAACATTTCTCAAAACAGCAAGTCACCCACACTTTTTGAGTTCCGTTTCACATCGGTTTGACATATTTTCATAAAATCTATAACAAATCAGTTTTAGGATTTCTTTTCCCAAATATTTTTGGGCATCCATAATACCTTAAACCTAGGGTATTTTACCATACATAACATTCATAAAACATGAAAACCCATTTTCATAGCATTTTTAGCATAGAAACATGGAAATTAGGTCAAAATCATCACTTTGCATTCCATAACTTCAAAAATTCATCATTTAAGCATAAACCATAATATATTTTGCATGAATACATAATTAATAACCTAATCACATCATCAAATCAAAATAGCAACTTTTCTTGGAGATTTAGGGTTTACCACCTTGGATTTTCCACTTTATACACATGCAAAACTTCACTTCCATCAACTTAAACATAAAAATTCATACATGAAACCTAATACCCATTCCATATTCAATCAAAAGCATTATAAATCATCATTTTTATAGATTCTTTAAGCGTCCCTTCCATTTTCCCATTTTGGAGTTTAAAAACTCAAAATAATCAACTCAAACAACATGTATACTTACTTGGTTTAGTGCTAACTCAAACCCTAATCCTTTGAGATGATTTTCTCCTCAAATTCTCATCCTTTTTTCTTGTTTTTCCTTCTTCCTTTCTGGGAAAAATGGGACGTGAGAGCTTCTGTGCCTTGGGGTGAAAAATTCAGCACTTAGCCAATTTTCTAAAGCTCCATCATATGAACGTGCATGGCCTTACATAGGTGCTGGATTTTCCAGCAGTGGGCCCCACTTCTTAGGCCATTTTCCACACCATCAATACATGCGTATCCCCCTTCATGTGTTGGAACATTCCCAGCCAAGTAAAATGGGATTTTACCATTTTTGAAAAATCAGAAAATCACTTTAATTCATGACCATCCAAGTTGCTCCATCTAGCACATCATTTGCTGTCCATTTTTCCAGCAATTTTTCTCCATTTTTAAAATTCCAAATTTTGGGTAATTTATATACCTAATTACCCCTTAATTCATGCATTAATTTGGTATTAAAAAAATTACCAAAAATTGCAGAAATCACACTTAGCATTGCACGTCAATTGCATGCAACAAGCTGTCCACTTTTTCACCTTTTCATGGCAGCTGCAATTCACGATTTTTCTTGGATTTTTTCCACATAATTGAATGCTCATTTATGTATCCCAACATGTCATCAATATAAATACATATTTTAAAAAATTAAAAATTCAAAAAAAAGCAACATGGCAGCCCCTTGGACGTCCCTTCTTGCCACCTCCTCTATGCATAGGTTATTTGCTTTGTAGCTCCATCACGATATGCATTTAATGGATGGATAATTCTCATATTTTTGTATTTCAAATAAATACATAAAATACCTTAGAAACGGGATGCATTTGACACCTCAACTCCCATTAAAACCATGCAATTCTGCATTGTACTCTAACATTAATTGTTGGATACTTTTGAGGTGCATTAGTCAACCATGCTCACCTTTTTCAATGCAGGTATTTTCTCAACAGTTCAAGCTTAATATAATCCATCCAAAATGTGCATCTCATAATTTCATTCTACCATTTCAAATTTCATCTCAATCCAATTTTCCTAGCTCCCGTTATAGCCGTTTTAAGTTAACGGTTGAAATTGAAATATGATCAATAAATCATAACACTAATTTCATCAATAATTTTCATAACTCAATAATTCCATAATACCAAGCCCAACATCATCAACTACCATCTCGAATTTCACTTGAATCTGCCTTACAGGCGTTGAGTTATGAATTTTTCAATGTTTTTCCATTAAACTTGTCAATTATCATATAAATTCCCATAATTCATATTAAATAATGGAAAATAATTTTTCCTTAATGTATTTGCACGTTTAAATCAATAAAAATTTACTCTAATTCCATTGTAACGCCCCAAACCGAGACGTCACTTCCTTACCTCAAGATCTATCGATTGGTAGATGTGAATCAGGATTGTTGCCCTGATCACACTGCGGGATTTTAATTGGAACTCGTCCAATTTTTTTTCATTTCTTCATTCATTGTCATTTCATTTATAACATAAGCAATGGTACACTTGTAGAT
Source organism: Annona cherimola (assembly GCA_030490835.1). Classification (NCBI taxonomy): domain Eukaryota; kingdom Viridiplantae; phylum Streptophyta; class Magnoliopsida; order Magnoliales; family Annonaceae; genus Annona; species Annona cherimola. The sequence goes on along the minus strand of CM059972.1, from coordinate 40,986,794 downwards.
ATCCTTCAAACCATTTCAACATGTTGTTATACATCATAGGCCCTCTTGACCTAATTATGGCATTCCCATCTCTTACATACATATATTCAATCATTAGTTCACCTAGAACTCGGAACTTTAAACAAGTTCACATATACGTCAACATACCTGAATACTTTCATTCATATCATTCCACTCACCATGGCTATTCCTTTTAACCCACATGGTACTATCTCGTACCTTTTCTCCATCTCTTAGGTCTACCTGTTTGAGGTTTGGAAAACAAAACGTGAGTGATAACTCAGTAAGCAAGTATTTTGGGGCAAGACTTTCCTTGAAAATCTTTTCCTTAAACATTTTTCTCCTTTCAGGAGAGATACTTATCAAGTGATCAACTACCTGTGGAGCAAAAATCTTTTCATAAAACATTCAAACACTTTTCATAAACACTTCATAAACATTGGATGTGTAAATTCATCATTTCCATTGATGACGTTATCCTTCATGTGACGGTACGCTAGCACGGGGAACCCTCTTTCATGAAATGATCCTTTCCATCCTTGGCGCCGGACCTTCCGACTTGGCGACGTCAATGGAGACTCCTTGTCTACTTACTACCTCGACTAGCCTACCCTCGCCGGTCCCTTTCCGACTTGGCGACGTTAAGGGGGACTCTTTGTCCACTTACTACCTCGACTAGCCTACTTGATTTCCATTCCATGTATGACTTTTAGTCACCCCGGCATTATATACCCCCTTACACATGAAATTTGTCATTCTCATGTAAAGAATTCTTTGCACCATCCCTCTTTAAACACCATTTCAATGAAACATTGTATAAATTCATGTTTCATCACATTTCAAGCATAATTGCGAAACCCTAAGCAATCATTTATTTCAATAAAAATAAACATTTCAATACACATATAAATAAGGAATAGCCATCCTTAAATACCTTTGTGATACCCGAACCCAAGTAAGGCTTACATATATGCATTTGGCATATATAAATGGATCATGTATGGTTTAGTGGAATTATAAATGATTTTCCTAAGCAATATTGATGATTTATTGCAATTAGGGCAAATGATGATGAATGATCAATATAAGCCGATATATGTCAATGTAATTAAAGAGGCTTAATGAGAATTAGGAAATGAAAATATATTGAGGATAATTACCTCATATATTAAGATTTAATTTATGGAGATTATGTTGGTAATTATGAAGTTAAGGTAGCAACAAATGCTAAAAATGCATAACTTGACGCCGGGAAGGCGGATTAAGATGAAAATTGAAAGGTAAGCACATAATTTTGTGCTTAATCATATTTAAAGGTTGGATTATGAAATTTATGATAAAATTAAGGTGAAAATCGATCATCACCATCAAAATTCAAGGATGACTTCAAATAGTCATAACTTGAACTAGAAAAGTCGGATTGAGACGAAATTTGAAACGAACGGTTAAAATTATGAGATCTATGTAATGATAGGTTTGGAATTAAGCTAATTATAATAAAATTAAGTGATTAATGATATAATTAAGGAGCTAATGAGCTAGCTCAAGTGAGACAATGTAGGTGGCCCACACATGGACGATCAAAGGGCTATTGCATGGGATTTTTGAATTTTAAAAAAATGAAAAATGTATATTTTAATGACCTAGGAAGATAGTGGGAATAGTGGACGAGATTTGGGTTGATTTTTGTGCCAAGAAAATGCCAAAAAGTCCATGATAGGTGGACCCCACCAAGTGGACAGCATTATGGAGCAAGAGAGAGGTCACGGTAGAGGCAGCTTTTTGGATTTTTTATTAATTTTTTTAATAGCTAAATTGAACCCTAATTAAGATATTTACCTAGGGTAATTAAATACCCATTAATTAAAGTGTAAATTAAGTGGACAAATCGTTCAAAAGATGCTGCAAGTGGACCCCACCCAAGTGGACAGCTACATGAAGGAAGGGAGCTGCACGTTCAAAGGCTGCATTATGTAATTTTTTATTTTTTTTTAATAAACTAAATGGTCCCCTAATTAGGCTACTACCTAGGGTAGTTAATTAGCCATAAATTACAGTAAAAATTCGTTGGAAAAAATGGCAAACAGCAGCTGAAATGGACGTTGCATCTTGTGGACAGATTTTGTCCATTAATGATGTGGATTTTAATGGATTTATTAAAAATAATTTGCTAATTTAAATGGCCATATTTTGCCATGTCAACAAAGGTGGATAAGCATGTCTTAATCATGCTTTAAATAAAGTGGAAAGTGGGGCCCACAAGCTGGAAAATCCAGCCTTTGCCCAAGTGCACGTCCATATTGATTTACGGTGAAGAGAGAGAAAATGCTAAGGAGCAAACCCATTTTCCAGCAGCCCTTCACGTCCCCATTTTCCATCAGCTTGAGGAGGAGGAACAGAGGAGAAAATTAGAAGGAAAAATGAAGTTCAAGTTGATTCAATTCCAAGTAAGTATACCCTTTGATTATGGGTTGAAAATTATAACTAAAATTTTCTTAAATCCTATGTGATGTTTCTGTTTTAATGTTTATTCATGATTATATGATGATTCATGACTAGATGAATTATATAAGTTGATTTATAAAGTTTAATTTGGGGATTAATCAACCCATATCATCTAATCTACACTTAAGTGTAGTAAATCTGAACTAGAAAAGAAAAATATAGAAGAAACAGTAAATGAACAAATTTTATCATGAAAATTTTTGGGAAGACTAATTATAGGATAATTAAATAAATATCCAATTTTAAGATTAAAATGATAATTATGTTCGAAATTAAAAATCTGATAAAATCAACCTGAACAGGGTTGAACGGGTGTCAGGATAAGGGGCACCAAATGATTTTTAATAATTTTTATACAAGAAATTTTGGGCTACATATTTTACAGGATATATAAGAAATATTTAGTATCACTAAAATAAATAAAAATTACATTTTTATGGGTATAAATATACCTAATAATTAACGTGATTTGGAACTGTCTGAAAATAGATGCTGCTGTCCAGCAGGGTAAAAATACGAAAATAAATATAAATTCTTGATGTTTTGTTTTGGAAATATTTATTTTATAATTAATTTAGTTATTAATGCATGATAGAAATTTCAGATAAAAAATACTTGATTTGATATTAATTCAAGATTTTGAGAATTCAGTGTGCCTGAATTCAGCATTATGGACAGCTTAAGGAATAAATCAAGATAAATGTTAAATTTCAGATTTTTGGGATGGAATTAAACCTAAAATGGGATATAAATAAGTAAAATGGGATATAAATAAGTATCAAAAGTAATTATGAGGATTTAACCTATTAAAGGTGAGGTTTAGAAAGGATGAAATTTTGGGTTACGTATAAGACCCGATTTTCATGTTTTGATGTTGAAAATGTTAAATGGATTATGTGAAGGGGGTAAAGCGCAAAAATGCATGAAAATATGATGAAAAACATGGATTGGGTTACTTTTTTGATAAATAATGATAATCTCAAATGTTGAGATTATTATATGATGCCTATGTTATTAATTAAGTGCTTAAAATGAGCACCGATGAGTAATAAATGGAAAATATGTTAAAAATGATAAATGGAAGTAATGAACTTTCAAATAATGATTAAATTAGTGATTATTATATTTATGTAAGTTTACCCTACATAAGGGTATTAAAATGAATGAATGGATGATTTTATATGTATAGGCTATGTGCTAAGTATGAGTACCCGACTTGAAGGACAAGTGGGTCAAGCCAAGTCCAAATGATTTATGTAGGTTGGAAAACCTAAGGGATTTATGTATTTGAAGTTGATGTGAATAAATAAAATATTATTTTCATTTATCTAGGCAAAGGCAAGGAAAAGAGTGGAAGAAAAGGATTATGGCGATCTCAGGTAAGCAAGCGAACTTTTCAAATTACCGATTTTTCCTTATGTGATGAAATGATGATATGTCGATGTTTTTATGAATATTTTACAAGTGGGCAAGCACAAGTTTTGGAAAATGATGACTTTAATGAAAAACCTTAAGGTTTGCTTCATGGGAAGCAAGCAACGCTGTTTAAGATAAATAATTTATCTCAAGTGTTGCCAATGTCGGGAATGCTTTATGTTAATGGATTTTAAAAATTTCTTATAAGTAAGCAAGTTCTCAATGAATATAATTTTAAAGGATTTTATCTTTTATGTTGATATTTTTAAGGAATTTGCTTTTAAGTAAGCAAGTTCTTTATGATGATGTTTCAAAATTATTTTATAAGAAAAATGGAATTTTGCCCTTTTTCACAAAACAATAAATGTAAATAACTTTTGAATTTCTCTTATGATGTTTTACGATAAATGATTAAGATTATAAAAGAAAAAGATTGGTTTTCTATGTCATGATATTTAATTATAAATGATAATTTGGACATAGCCCGTATGTTTTGAAATGATATTCGAAAAGTTTTGATTTCCTTTAGATAAGGAAATCTATGATGAAAATGTCTTCAAAAATGTTTATACGAATGTGGTTGAATAAGATTTAAGGATGACCAACCTAATAAGTCAATGTTATACGTGGTTTGATTTTGGATTGCTAAATGGCATGCAAAAGACTATGCAATCTCCCTTTATGTAAACAATAGCATAATAGATATGTGGACAATAATCTAATTTTTAAGTTGTGGAGAAGGGGATGGTATAATTGCATAACTTTTGTAAGCAAAAGACCCTGAAATGGAAACTAAGAAAATATTAGAGAAATATATGGTTTATTTTTTGGAAAATCTAAAAGTTTTGAATTTCTTTTATTATAAGGGTTTTTAAGATGTATCGTTCCTCTCAAACATTTCAAATGTTTATCAAAATGTTTTACTCAAAATGATTCTAAAAGAATTTAAGGAAGGTCATCCTAAAATTGGATTTCAAATGACAACTTGTTTAAAGTGGGTGCGCTCGCTTTACAAGTTGACACGGACTGCGGTTTGTGATGTGTTTTCAAAAATAATTTTTAAAAATATAGACTTCGGTTATAATGTTTTTCGAGTATGGATGCAGACTGCGGTCTGTGATCCCGGTTTAAAAGGACACGGGCTAAGGTCTGTGGTTCTTTAAACCAAATGGACTGCGGTCCGTCAGGATAATGTATAGTGCACCAGTACAAGGAATAGGCCGGTTGTAGAGCACAGTCGGGATGGCCGGGGCCCACTCTACATATAGCCAAGTCGCTAAGGGATGGTAGGAGGCCAGCGGCGCCCTCCCTGAGATGGGAGCAGGATGACAGAACAGCCGCCAGGTTAGCGTGCTGTTAAGGATTCTCTTCCAAAAGGTAGAGTGATCACTTGCTAAGTGTCACTAATGGATGGAGAGAAATGCATTTGCCTATGTTTTTCTTTTGAAAAGCCCAAAGATTGGGACATGAAACCATATTTTTACAAAAGTTATCCTAAAGGAGTTTTTATGACATGGTTACCATAAATATAGGGTGTTTTACAAAAAGTGTAAATAATAAGGATGAAAGGAAATGTTTTTATGGAAATGGTTTATGTATTTTATTCGCCTTGTTTGCTATAAATAAGCCCCAAGACTAGGATTATGAAACTTGGTTTGGACATAGGAATGTCCATTTTTAAAGAGCCTAAATGAAAAGTGTTTATGGACATGAGAATGTCCAATGTTAAAGTATTTAAATGAAAAGTGTTTTAGGACATATGGATGTCCATCGCTAAAAGAAGTTATGTCAAAAATATTTTGAGACATCAAATGTCTCTGGGCTAAAGGATTTATGATGAAAAATATTTTTGGATATAAAAATGTCCTTTGCCGAAAAAGGCTTATGTGAATGATGTTTTAGGACATGAGAATGTCCTTCTTTGCCAATGTATTTATGAGAAAAATGTTTTGGATATGAAATATCCACGGGCAAAAGATGGTTTTATGTAAATGTCTTGGAATATTGGAAATGTTCATACAAGACTAAACAAAGTTAAAAAAAGGGGGTAAAACACACATGTTTTACCTTAACAAGCCCATACATGGCTTATAAATGATTTTAAGAATGAATGTTTTATGAAAATGTTCAAGGACATAGGATTGTCCTCACGAACAAAGGATTTCATGATAATGTTTTAGGACATATAAATGTCCTCAGGAAAAAGGTGTTCAAGATGTTTAAGAAAAAAGGTTTTAAAGGAAGTCTTGCCCTAATGATAAATGCTTGCTTACTGAGTTGTCACTCACATTTTGTTTTCCCAAACCTTAGACAGGTACCGGAAAACTCAAGGAGATGCGAATTTAAGCAATGAAGTAAGGCATGAGATGATAGCCAGGTAGACAATAAGGAATGAGAAAGCATGGATATGCTAAGGTATGTTAATGTGTATGTGAAAGATCTATATGATTTAATGATTGAATGTATGGATGTAAAATGTGATGATTTAGTCAAGGAGACTTTTACTGTAGAAAAGCATGATGAGATGTTATAAATGAGATATGTAATTTTATAACAAGTGTATCGACGCTTGTATGACGAATGATATAGAATGTAAAGATGCGAATGATGATAAACGAAAAAAAAAATTGGACAAGTTCAGATTTAGAACTCGCTGCGTGATCATAGCAACAATCCTGATTTACATTTACCAATCAATAAGGCCTTGAGGTAAGGAAGTGACGTCTCGGTTTTGGGCACCACAACCTTGTAATGAAAAACTTGTCGCTTTTCATTAAAGCCATCATTTTCAAAACTTGTACTTGCCCATTCATTTAAATATGATCATAAAATTTTTTATCACACATCATCACATAGAAAGAAAACATCATTTTAGGAAGTTTGCTTGCTTATTTGAGATCGCCATAATCCCTTTCCTTCCATTCTTTTCTTTGCCTTTGCCTAAATAAATGAAAATAACAATTCATTTATTTGCATCATCTTCAAATAATTATATTTCTAGGTTTTCCAACCTACATAAGTTCATCTAACTTAACCCACTTGTCCTTCAAGTCGGGTGTTCATACTTATCTCTTCATATACGTCCATTTTTCAACACATACTTATGTATTTCTTAAACTTTTTTAAAACAAAAACTTGTCTCTAATTTTAGCATGATTAAACCCCTTAATTACCACTGTAATTAGGGTATTTTTATGGAATTTAAATCCACTAATCATAGGTTTCCAAAACAGCAACTTTGGAAACCATTTTTCACCCGTTTAACGTGTCTTTTGACACATAACCCTAAGCAGATTTATAAATCCGAATTTTCAGCAAATAATCCAAATTTTATTAATTAAAATTTAGGGTATTAATATATATAAAAATTTGGATAATTTATACATAGGTTTCATATTTCTTTTTGATTTCTTTCTCCAACTATCCACATATGCTGAAATCAGGCATACTGAAATCTCAAAATCTTGAATTAATATCAAATCAAGAATTTGTTATCTGAAATTTCTAAAATACCTTAATAAATACATGAATTAACCAAAATAAATATTTTGAGCATGAAGTATTTAATATTTCTATTTATTTTGGTATTTTTACTCTGCTAGACAGCAGAATCCATTTTTAGACAGCCTGAATCATGTTAATTATGGAATATATTTATACCTATAAAAACCTAATTTTTATTTTATTTTTGTGATAATAAATATGTATTATATATCTTGTAAACTTTTAATCCCAAAATTACATGTATAAAAATTATTAAAAATCCTTTGGTGCAGCTGATCCTGCCACCCGTGCAACCCTGTCTAGGTTGATTTTCTTGGATTTTTAATTTGAAACTAGCTTATCCTTTTATTCTGAAAATTAGGTCGTTCCTTAATCACCCCATAATTATTCTTCCCAAACATTTTTATGCTAAAATTAATCCATTTACTATTCCGTTCATATTTTAGTTTATAACATCATATAACTTCCAGATTTGAAGTATAAAATCAAACTTAACATATACTTACTTGATTAATTGGTAATCCCTCCATTGAGCACTTGAAATTCCCTTTTCTTCCTCTCCTCCTTGCTGGGTTTGACGTGCCCTAGCTGCTTCCCTTGGAGAAAATCTCCATTTTTCTCCATTTTTCCTCTCTTCTCTCTCTCTCTCTCACTCTCTCTCCTTCTCTCTTCTTCTCTCTCTTTCTCCCCCCTTGCTGGAACGTGCAGCAGCCCTTGCTCCTCCTTTTTTTTCTTTTTATAAACTACTTTTCTTGGTGCCCAAGTAACCCCATAGGCATTTTAGTAAATTCTATTTTCACTTTCCACAATTGCCCTTCTTTACTTAGCTCTTAAGCAACTTGTTGCTTGCTCTCCAAGAAACCAACTTTCCATGATAATTAGCTTAATCCATTCCATTCATCTCATAGATTTCATAATTTTATTCCATCGTTTCAAATTTCATCTCAAACCGACGTTTCTACGTCAAATTATGACCACTTGAATTTATCTTTTGGATTTGGGATAAAAATAATTAATTATCACCCTAATCCCATCATGATTCCCTTAATCCAATATATTCATAAGATTGGGCCCACCTTCATGAGCTTACTTTTCAAATTTCATCAAAATTCGCCTTGTAGGCGTCAAGTTATGAATTTTCTATCATTTTTCACCTTAATTCCATAATTACACTTTGATCTCATAAATTAAATCATGGTAATTAACATGATTATTCATGACACCTTGTCACCCTTAAATCCTCATTAAGTCCCTTGGGTCATACCGACTCACTTTGGGCTCCGGCGATTAAATTTTTAAACACCATCTTAATTAAACCCTAATTGCAAAATATCATTAAATCATCCATAAATCATTCAAAATTCATTTTCATCACATATAAATCATGTATATATGTTCAATGCATACCATTGAGTCTTACATAGGTTGGGGTTTCACACCCATTGTCCCATATTAGCTTAAAATGATTAATCACATCATTATTGCTAATCCTTAACCCTAATTGTAGTAATTAGCAAAATCACATAAACATCCAAAAACTCCATTTAATCGTATATAAATCCCATATACATGTTCAATGCACACATTAATCCTCCTTAGGTTGGGGTTTCACACCTAGGCGCCACTTCATCAACACGCAAGCAAAGTTCTAAAAGTTTTTGAAGTCACAAGTCATATTGATTCCAGGGAGTTGGCACCTAGGCGCCAAGGCATGAAGTCCCAGGGTTTCCAGAAAGGTTTCTAAGTTATGCAGCTCCAGAGAGTTGGCGCTTAGGCGCCAATACGCATCCGTACTCATGGGTTTTGCTGCGCATGCTGTTATGTTTAAATAGAAACCTAGAGTTCCAGAGGCCATAGAGGAGAGACCAAAATAGGGAGTGGCTGCTGTGGAGAAAAGGAGGAAACTAAAGCTTCAAGGAAGGAGAGCAGAGCAAATGGAGATCCAAGCCATCACTGCAAAATCCATTGAGTTTCATCTCCTCTTCTCATCTATCTCTACCTGTTTGTTATTCTCCTTGCTTGGGAAGATTGTAAACTCGATTTTAATGGGAATTGAAGTCATGTTTATGGGCTGAACCTTCTTGTGGTGGGAGATATGTAGGATTTGAACTCATAGCTTATGATATTCGGTTTTCTTATGCTTGAATTAATAATATAGTTGTGTTGTGACTTATGTTGCTTGAGATTACCCTTATATATCATGCTTAATGCGTTTACAAGCTTTGCAACCTTATGGATTGATCTAATATTCATATTCATGCTTGGAAAAGTGGGATTTGAATGAGATCTGTGTACAAGGCACGGGTATTCTAGCTCATGTTGTGTTAGATGTTAATATGGATAGGAATATACCTATTAACCCTGTGTAATCTTGATTAGATTATATGGTTATCAATTTTGTTTTACTTATATGCATGGGAACATGGCACATGACTAAAACTTGGTTAGGTTTGTATGTGTTGGAAAACATATATGAATATGAATGAACCTAGATTAGTAATCTCTACACAACTAACTTAATTGAAACCAAATAACATAGCTACGATTCAATGAATTCATATTCCCACCTATCTTAATCATCTCAAGGCAATATCAGCAACATCCACACCACTCTGGTCATTTACTGCTTTGCTTAGTTTAGTTTAATTCAATTCTTTGAAACCAAATCTCATTCCTTTTACCAATTCACTTAAACAATTGAGATTTAAGGTGCTTATCCGTTTAACACAATCCTCGTGGGAACGATACTCTGCTCACACTTTATTACTTGACACGGCACGTATACTTGTGTTAAAACGAGCATTATAATTAAGTATATACGCAGCTCGTCAAGTTTTTGGCGCTGTTGCTGGGGATTGGTGCTTTAAACTTTGTACCTAACAATTTCAGTTGTCTTCTGTGAATGTGTATATATTATACATAGTTTTTCTTTTCTTTCTTTTCTTTTGATCAAATTCTATTTCAGGAGTCTTTATTTTGTAATTTTCAATCGCTTCAAATCCTTACCAATGGATAAATGCAGAATTTTCAACACCAAACACTTACCGTTTTCATGGGTTTAATGACGCATTGGCACCCTCAGATCAATTCGCAGATTTTGATTACGAAATGCAGGGAATGGATAATTCTTATTCAAGCTACCGCGATTTATGTGGAGGCTAAGGACATCTGTTAATCCAATGCGTGTATTATTCAGCGTTCGTGGGCTATTATGAGCATTCAAATGATACACAAGGCTACCATGGAGATTTGCAAGCGAGGAATATGATGCCTTTTGATTGTCAAACACAGGAGTTTGAGGAGCCATCACTACCAGAAAGCAAGTCATCTTTGGAGGACATGTTCATGCAATTCATGAAGAGCCAGATGCAATTTAATGAGAACATGCAGAAATAGGTGGAGCAATTGGCTACCGCAATCCAATGTCGGCATCAAGAACCGCCTTCCAGTCATATTGAAGAAATTGCAGAATAAGACGAATTGGAACAAGGCTATGAAGTCACTCCAAGCATTAATGAAGATATATCAATTGATGTGATAGAGCAACCTGTACCTCAGTTCATTCTAAAACAATTCACCGAGCCAATGAAAAGCCAGGAAGCAGATGAGAAAATCGATGAAGAAATAGAGGTTGATATATTGGAGAAAGTTGAAAATTTTCATATCAACATACCTCTAATTGTTCTTCCTGAAATTTGGGTACAACAATACTTAAATGATCAATGCATAGCCTTGGAAAACAGCATCTTGAAGCCATCATTAATTCAAAACCATGAAAAACCCTTCTATACTCTCTATGAAATTCAAGAAAAGAGGCTAACTGATCCATTTGAAGAGGCTAGGAAGAGATCTGAACTTCCTGTGCACAATCTGAATGGAAGGAAATTTGATAGAGCGGGAATTGGCTAATCGTAGTGGAACATCGGGCTGAAGACGATAAATTTAGTGCTGAATGGGAGGCAACCCATTACACTTTTTGATTTTTGATCCAAGAATAAAGCAGTATCTCCCAGGGCAAGGAAGGATAGGATTATCATATGGATTTTCAATCCACTTTAAGTTGATAGATGATGGAATCAAGGAGTTTTAAGTTTATATTCATCATTCAAGACAAGAAGATGCAGTTAGAGTGAGGCCTCGGCCTCAATTTTTGGCGCCCCGGCCTAAGGTTTTGTAAAAGATCATGTTACAGCAAGTTGGGATCAGAGAAGTGGCGCTCCGGTGCCATGATCCGGCACCCTGGTGCCATATTTTTCAAGAAAATAACATGTTGCAACTTTTGAGTCAGCAAGTCGGCGCCTAGGCCTCAATTTTTGATGCCTCGGCGCCACCCCCCTACCAACATAAAGAAAAAACAGCAAAACACGAGTTTTCAGCATGCGAACTTCAATTAGCCATAACTTTTGATCCCAGAGGAGTTACGGGAGCTACCACATATCAACGGAAAGAATTTTTTGAGCCCGTCGAGATGAAAACTATGGTTTTCTTAGTTGACATCATTTTCAATATCAAAATCCTCCATCTTTGCATATTTTGGGCCGTTAAAGTTCTACGCAATTTGTTTTACTTCTTTTAGTGAATCACCAATTTTATTACTTTAAATAAAAGGTGTGCAAGTGGGTGGTTTGCATTTTTCATATATTTGCAGGCATGTGGATGTGTTGCTTGTGGGTAACCTTTTGGTTCAAGCTGTTCCATTAATTTGTTGTGGCTAAGAGTTTAAAGTAGTGGGGGAGGAGTTTATAAACTACACTTGTGGTATCGATAATATGGCTTGAAACTTAAGTTGAATTTCCCTAGAAGAGCTTGTATGAATTAAACATGGGGTGTAAAGACATGGACAGTTGAGCTTGAAGTGCACTTTTCAATATTGTGCTACTCGTTCTTCCTTCTTCTCATTTGTGACGTCGCTCTCAACCACTCCCAACCAATGTGAGGCTGACCAACTTGGAGAATCTAATGACAGCCCAAGCCCGGTGTCTATAGCTGTCTAATTAGGCTATGGAGGAGCACTTTCGCATACTCATGGAGGACCGACAGATTGATATGATGGCTTTACCACCATTCCCATCGATATCTCCCGAGTTGTGAGCCTATTTTGGTCAATCTTCACATCAGCCTGGTGAAGAAAGTGAGCATGATGACGACGACTCCTCTGCATCAGACGCATAGGGGAGTACCTGTCCTTTCCATTTTATATTCTTTTTGTATTTATTTCTCAGTCTATGATCATGTAGGTTTCATGTAGTTGCATGCATTGAGGACAATGCATCTCTCAAGTTTGGGGGGTGTATAATTCTTGGTCGTAAGTTTGTTTTCCATGTTTTGTTTAGATTGCATATCATGTCGAATTTTGCCTGTGAAAATTATCTTGTTTCAATCCATTTTGATGAAATATGTGCAAGGTTGAGAAAAAATTTAAACTTGAAATCGATTTCATGAAAAATCAAAAATTCAGGCTAAGGACTATGTGTTAAGGAAATTTGCAAGTAACATATAAATGAATCATGAGAATCTCATAGTACATTGTTATAATTCAATTTTATGCTAATCTTTTCAACTGAAATGATAAGAATTGAGTTAAACAAATGTGAACCACGTGCTTTAAGGGAATTAATGATCTCGGAAATGGTAATATTTCACAAAAATTGCATGTTCAGTATTCCTACTTTAAGTTATCAGAACAATAAAAGGGGGTGATTGACCTAAGTTAAGTAACTGGGACTTGGCATTAACAAATGTCAAGGTTCATGTAAAAAAAGCAAAGGAAAATCACAGTAAGAACGCTTTAAAAAGAAAACTTTCCCCATATGCCCTGAAATATGGTGAGGGAAGCCAAAAAAAAATAGATCTCCGGATATCCTGAAATATGGTGAGGAGAGTTTTGCAATAAGTTTGGGGGAGGAAAGAATGTGCAGTCAGGCAAAATGGAATCCAGTGAATGATTACTATGTTCTTTGACCAGTCAGTTTAGCTTAAACCTTGGTTCACCTGTTTTGTATTGATTTTTTAACAAGTTTCTTTTGATCAAGAGGAAGATTAGCATGTTGAATTATCACTTTATACTAGGATTACTATCATTTACATGTGACTTGGTTTGCGAATGATAAATAAATATGCATGTCCTATTTTGAGAAATGGATGATTTTTCAAGTTTAGATTATTCTCGATCATGTTGAATAGAGAAATGGATTGATAGAAGCATAATGGGAAGCAGGTTGAGTTGACGGAGTCCAAATTCATTCATTCATTGTGTTTGCATGTGTTGCTCGAGGACTAGCAACATTTAAGTTTGGAGGTGAGATAACTCGTAAAAATACCAGTTATCATGGCCTATTTCAGACTATTTTTGCATGTTAGTCCAAGAGATTAGGTTTAGTTTGCATCCATTTAGCTAAATTTTCACTCACTTTGCATTTTAGGAGCATATGTAGTTTTTATGCATTTTTAGTATAAATTAGGCATTTTTAGTTCATTTATTTTTACAGGAAGGACGAAGAATTACAAGCACGTGAGCGAGTCGAATGCAGAACAGAGCCAAGTGAAGGAGCATGGGGTTGGCACCCAAGCGCCGCCAGTGGCGCCCTAACGCAATTCTACAGGCCTTTGATAGAATCTCCAACACTTCACACAACACATTACATCCAAAGAGTTGGTGCCTAGGCGCCAGCCAATGGCGCCCAGGCGCCACTTCATCAACACGCAAGCAAAGTTCTAAAAGTTTTTGAAGTCACAAGTCACATTGATTCCAGGGAGTTAGTCCTAGGGTTTCCAGAAAGGTTTCTAAGTTACACAACTCCAGAGAGTTGGCTCCTAGGCGCCAATACGCATCCGTACGCGCGGGTTTTGCTGCGCAAACTGTTATGTTTAAATAAAAACCTAGAGTTCCAAAGGCTATAGAGGAGAGACCAAAATCGGGAGTGGCTGTTGTGGAGAAAATGAGGAAACCAAAGCTTCAAGGAAGGAGAGAAGAGCAAGTGGAGATCCAAGCCATCACCGCAAAATCCATTGAGTTTCATCCCCTCTTCTCATCTATCTCTACCTGTTTGTTATTCTCCTTGCTTGGGATGATTGTAAACTCGATTTTAATGGGAATTGAAGTCATGTCTATGGGCTAAACCTTCCTATGGTGGGAGATATGTAGGATTTGAACTCATAACTTATGATATTTGGTTTTCTTATGCTTGAATTAATAATATAGTTGTGCTGTGACTTATGTTTCTTGAGATTACCCTTATATATCATGCTTAATGCGTTTACAAGATCTGCAACCTTGTGGATTGATCTAATATTCAGATTTATGCTTGGAAAAGTGGGATTTGAATGAGATCTATGTATAAGGCTCAGGTATTCTAGCTCATGTTGTGTTAGATGTTAATATGAATAGGAATATACCTATTAACCCTGTGTAATCTTGATTAGGTTATATGGTTATCAACCTTGTTTTACTTGTATGCATGGAAACATAGCACATGACTAAAACTTGGTTATATTTGTATGTGTTGGAAGACATATATGAATATGAATGAATCTAGATTAGTAATCTCTGCACAACTAACTTAATTGAAACCAAATAACATAGCTATGATTCAATGAATTCATATTCCCACCTATCTTAATCATCTCAAGGCAATATCAGCAACATCCACACGACTCTGGTCATTTACTCTTTGCTTAGTTTAGTTTAATTCAATTCTTTGAAACCAAATCTCATTCCTTTTACCAATTCACTTAGACAATTGAGATTTAAGGTGTTAATCTGTTTAACACAATCCTCGTGGGAACGATACTCTATTCACACTTTATTACTTGACACGACACGTATACTTGCATTAAAATGAGCATTATAATTAAGTATATACGCAGCTCATCACTTAGGTGTGGATTTTATAATTAAAAAATCAAAATATCCACTTTTTGGAGCTCATAGTCATCCGCTCTATGCCATGTCTATATGCCTCCCTTAAGCTTGGCCATTAGTTCCTTAATTCCCATATTAATGCAGGAGATATTTTTATGGATTTTTTCATTTTAGATAATTAACAAAATCCACTTGTAATTACCTCCTTTTGCCACCTCATTTTTGTCATTAATCATTTACTTAATTACTTTAACTTTATTATAAATACAAGCTTACTTTATGGTGCACAAAAGTCAAATGTGCTCCACCTTTTTCGTGCAAGCATTATTCCAAAATCACTTAGCTTAATCCAAGCCTCTCATTGCATAGATCTCATAATTTTAACCGTTCATTTCAAATTTCGTCTCAATCCGACTTTTCTAGCTCAAGTTATGATCATTTGAAGTCATCCTTGGATTTTGGATGGTAATGATCTATTTTCACACTAATTCCATCCAAATTTTCATAATCTAACTTTTCCATAAGTTAAGTATGAAATTATGTGCTTTCCTTTCAATTTTCATCTTAATCCGCCTTATAGGCGTCAAGTTGTGCATTTTCTAACATTTTCCAACTTAACTCTATAATTAGCCTCTTAATTTCCATTATTCACATCACGGAAATTAAATTAATATTCATGGCACACTAACACCTTTCAATCCTCATTAGGTCACTTTAATCATATTGACCCATATTGACTTATAATGATTAATTTAATCATCATTTATAACCTCTGACCTAATTGTCATAAATCATCAATATTGCAAATAAATCATTTATAATTCAATCAACTCATACATGAATCCTATGTAGGTCAAGGTTTCATAGGTTCAGATTAATCTCCAGTCTTAATCCTTACTGAATTTAATAAAAACTATGAAAGAGGTAATAACTAACCTGGACGAGGTAGATTAATATCTAGGATTAACTGGATCTATTCATCAACCCCATAATCCTTTATCTCCTTCTTCCTTAATTTTCCTCTCAATTTCTTTTTCATCAAGATGGGCTACCAACACTTATTTATAAGCTCCAACAATCCTTCTGCAGTTTTGTATCATTGCTCACCACATTTACATGATTTATGCATTTATTTATTTACTTATTTCCCTGGTTAATAGGATGTCGTACTGCATTATTTTAGAATTATGTTGATTTTATGCTATGCCCTTTTACATATGGACAGTGCACATGGCCAGTAGTAAATTTTGTATTTTTGAAAATTTATTTTATTTATTAAATATAGTCCACAATTTGGAAATTTGGAAATTTGCGCTTGATTTATTCTAAAATACCAAAATAAATATATCTTCCTTACAAAACTTTCCAAATTAATCATACTTGCATATTTGAATATATTCTACATAATAATTATAAATTTTAAATACTTAAGGGGAAAATTATTATACAAAAATTTATCAAAAATATTTATTCAGTACTTATTAGTACATATGTTCACGAAAGTGTAAAATTTCTCCAAAATTCTAGCAAAGTGTTTATATCATGCTAGTGTAGAAGCGCTTTCTTTGCATGGAACGAAATTGCAAAAGAAACAAATCTAAAAGCATGTGTTAGTTAGCTTTTGACCATCTCTGAATTGTAGCAAGGTAAGATAGTGTCTAAAAGTGAGGATTGAAAGCATTGCATGTAGGTTATTTGAGTCGGATTAAGTGGAGAGTATTTCTTAAGATAAGTGATGATAACCTTGCTAAAGACATGCTAACTTCAAACTTGATAAAGTTTGGAAGGCTGCTTCTAGTTCTGCATCTCGATTAAAAACATTCTAAGTAATTCTCCAATATGGATCATATCACAAGTAGCACTATCACCTTCTTGATTAGCAAGTAGTTGTCTTTGCATATTAGGGAATAAGAAATGGTTGTGAACTCAGTTATAGTAAATTACAAATCAATGATGGTTTTGATGATCAGTAATTCAATTGAAATGAAATAATGTTACTAACATGTCTTATGTTAAAAGTATGAAACTATTTAATTTTAAAACTCAAAAATTTTAGAGGGGTCCAAGATATATAAGTCATATTCAAAGAGTAAATAAATGAAGCCACAACTTAAGCCAAACCTAGCATTGACTTAAGTGAGGTTGAGAACTAAGTTGACCCAAGAGAACAACTTCAGTGTATTGTGAGAAAATTTCAAGTTCAAAAGTGAAGTTGCAAGTTGATTATGCATGTGACTTGGAACTTCAGTAACTCAGGTCGGATGCCTAGGTCGACTTGGGGTTCAACTTCACTTAAGTCACATTACAGAGTCGACTTGGGAATGCGACTTCACCCAAGTCGCATGTGGAGTCGACTTCGACTGTGACTTCGCCTGTCCTTGTGCCCAAATTCAATGCTAGAAGGAATTGATCACCTGAAGTCGATAGTGGAGTCGACTTGGGTTTGCGACTTCACCCAAGTCGCAGGTGAAGTCGACTTCAACTACGACTTCGCTTGTCTTGGTTCCCAAATTCAACGCTGGAAGATTTTGCCCACTTGAAATCGATCTTGAGGTCAACTTGGGTATCGACTTCGATCAAGTCGATGGCTAAGTCGACTTGGCCTTGCGACTTGGTCTGCCAGGTTCTGAATTCTAAGTTTTTATCCTTTAACCAAGTTTAACAAACTACATTAGTACCCAAAGCATTCTCAAATTGAGTTGTTAATCATCAAAACATGGATTGTGCTTAATTTGCCTTTGATTCCAACAGATTGTACAAGTAGTAAGAAGGTAACTTCTAAACTTGACAATTCTCTAACCAAGGAGAGTGTTAAAATATTCCATAATATGACAACTCAAATAAGTAAAAAAAGGACTTGAATAATCTATATTGGAGCAAGGAGAAAGTAGTAAATCAAGTGTTCCGAAATAGGTTAGACCCCGAGCCAAGACGGTAGTACCCCTTGGCCAAGCTAGAACAACAGGAGTAGTTTGGGCAAGAAGGCCAACTTGGGAACCCAAATGTACATGAATTGATTCTCAAGGGATTCATGGGGGATGTAATTTCTATAATAAGTTTGGACATAAAGTTTACCAATGCAAGATTAAAAAATTGCATAACAAAGGAGCAAAACTAGTTTGGACACTTAGGAATATTAGATTTATACCTTCTAGACATGAGCAACACATGATTCAAATGCTTACTAACCCAAATGGATCAAGTATGTCTTAAAGCAAAGGCAAGCAATACATGATTTATCGACAGTGGTTGCTTAAGACATATGACAAAAGATAAAGCATTATTTCGTGATCTTAAGTCATACAATAGTGGAATTGTTGCATTTGGCAACCATGATAAAGATAAAATTAGTGGTAAGGGCACAAGTTATGGTATTTCAAATGCATGCATATAGAAAGTACTATTTATTAAAGATCTCTAACACAATTTATTAGTATTAGCCAATTATGTGACAAAAGTTATAAAATTGTGTTTAAATCTTCTGTATGTAATATTTTAGATGAAGACTATATAGTCTTTAATGGAATAGATATGGAAATATGTATTTGGTATCATTTCATGAATTAGATGAAAAATATCTTGTAGCCGTTGATAATGATCCGTAGTTAGGTATAAGAGACTTGGACATATAAATATATCAAATACCAAGACTTTGTGAAAAAAGAGCTTGGTAGAAAGTTATGATGTTGGAATGATGATATATTAATTTCATAATTTTTGGATTTAAGGATTATGCTTAAGTGAAATTATGTTGATTTTTAGTATATGGAGAAAATGATTTAATTATCCAAGTTAATGATGATAAATTACAAATTCATGAATTTTCCCATGATATATTAACTGAGAGCTATGTCAATTTTTGGAACCCATGAACAGTAACCTATGTGGCTGTGAACAGTAACCTCGGGGGGTGAACAGTAACTCATGAACAGTGATAATGAACAGTAAAAAGCGTAAATTGGGTGAAAAAAATGAGATTAGCATTTATATCTTAAAGAATATATAGATGAAATTTTTAAAGAGATTTATGGATAAAAAAATTCGTATAAGGAGGTAATGACTAAGTATCTTTATAAGATTAACCTCTATAGGAATGAGGTAATGAATGATTATAAAGCATGCATGAGAAGCAATCTAAGACATGGAATGATATAGATAAAATATCATTTTTTCTTGTATAGGAAAAGGAAAGGAAAAGGTGGAGGACACAGACTGAGGAGGTAAGCAAGCAACCCTTTTGAAAATGATTGTTTACTATTTTATGAAATATATTTAAGGATGGTTATTCCTATACTGCTTTGCATGAAATGATTGCCAACTTGCTTATTAAATGCCTTTTATGAAAATTTTATGGACATGTCATGCCTGCATATGTGTATGTTCAAGGTGCACAATGAAGAGGCTTTGGTGAAGGTAGAAAGCGGATCGAGGATCTCCCTTCACTATTGCCAAGTCGCAAGGGCTGTGTGCCGGTGGCGTCCTCCCAAGAGGTGGGGGCACAGGGAAAGTCATGAATGAATGAATGCATTGCTGTGAAACCCAGACAATATACACGTCATTTCGGGTTGTAAATCCTAGATTCTTTTGTAATTATTTTTATGATGAATGAAAATTCATGAATTATATTTATAAATATGTGTATTGGAGGTTAAAATAGTACAATTAAGAATTTAACCCACATGAATAGTGCACGTGAATAGTACTGAGGATTAAGATACGTGATTAAGAGTTACTCACTTGGATTAACCTAATCACAAAAAGATGAAAAAGGGATTTAATCACTACAAGACAAAATAGCATTAATTTTTATTATTTTAATGTAAATTTGGATTTTAGTGAAAAAAATAGAAAAAAATTCATAATTTGAAATCCGGGCGTCGGAATTCGATGAATTTTTTTATGGATGGTTAAAAATTCATGATGGACATGATGAATAGGTTAAGATGTGATGAAAATCACAAATCAAGGGTCAAGATGGAACGTCAAGAGGAAATAAAAAAAGTAGCCAACTTTTAATTAATTCCACTTTTGACTTTTTAATAAAATAAATAATAAAAAAATAAAAAAATTAAATGAAAAGCAGCTGCAATGGAAGGAACGTGCAAGCTAGGGTGGGTGAGCTTGACCAAAAATCCATGGCTTAAAATCAACATGATCATTAACCAACGGTTAGGATTGATTTAGCCTAAATTAATTAATTTTAAAAATCAAAAAATAAATAAATAATAGGACTACATAGGGTGGCTGGCGTAGGCCTAGGGTGGCTTCTCTTGGCTCAAGGCATTTTTCAAAATTAAAAAGAAATACCAATTTATAATTAACTACCTCAAAGCTAGGGGGTAAATTCTAAATTCTTGAAGAATCCAACCCTATAAATAAGGCAGTAGGGAGAACATCCAAGGCCATCAAATCCCAGCTCCACTTAAGCCATTCCAAGTTCCCAAACCATCCCACACATCCAAGGAAAGAAAGGAGTGAGTTAGAGAGAGAAAGTGTGAGAAAAAGAGGCATATCTCCACTTCGGGTAAGTGATTTCTACCCAAATTTATTTTGGATGTTAAGTAAGGTAAAATCATGCTTAGATAATGCCTAAGAAAGAGAAAATAAGTATATATATAATGCTTAATTGAAATTATACCAAAACATCACAAATTTGGAGCAAAGATGGAGCATTCAGGAAGATAGCATATGATATGTGGAAATAATGCTCCAAAATTTATAAATGATGATTTGGGATGTATGAATATGATAAATATGATGTTGGAATGATGATATATTAATATCATGATTTTTGGAATTAAGGATTATGCTTAAGTGAATTGATGTTGATTTTTAGTATATGGAGAAAATAATTTTTTTAGCTAAGTAAATGATGATAAATTCAAAATGTATGAAATTCTCATGATATATTAAGCATAAGCTATATCATGGTATTTTTTATTTTTGGAAAAAATGTCTAATTTTGGAACCCAGGAACAGTAACCCACGTTACTGTGAATAGTAACTTCGGATGAACGGTGTTTTGCTATAGTAACTGTGACAGTAATTTGCTACAGTAAACAGTGTGATTTTTGAGAAAAATAAGGTCATAAATGAATATAACATATGCATGATAAAGTATGTATATCCTTTTCACTTGTATAGGAAAAGGAAAGAAAAGGATAAAGGATTCAGATTGAAGCAAAGAAAAGGTAAGCAAACAAACTTTTTGAAAATGATTTTATATGTTTTCTATTGCAACCATGGAATATGTCGGAATTGCTTTATTATAAGCAAATCCATATGGAAGCAAGGAGAAATGTTAAATTATGTGGAAATTGCTTTATCATAAGCAAATCCTTATGAAAATAAGGAAAAATGTGGAAAAGGTTGCATTATAATGGAAAAGGGAAATTTTGATTTCCAAATAATATTTGGTTTTATCAAACGAATTTAAAATGATTTATTAAAATGTTTTGAAGCTGATTTAAGGAAGGTCAACCGATAATCGATTTGAATGAAGATTTTTTTTAAGTAATGACCAAAGGATCATATAAGCTTACCTTCATATAAAAGTGACTCATGTGTCATGTGGACAAAGAATATGATACCATATAAAAAAATGAATTATGCATTGGTACATCCTTTGTTCATGAAAAACCCAGAAATGGGAAGAAAAGCGTTTGCACGATCTTTTGTCTTTAGATATTAAAATGTTTTTAATTGTTTTACCCCTCAGAAATTATTTAAAAAAACATTCTGGCAAAATTTTGAAAATACTATTTCTCAAATATTTCCTTCAAATATTTTAAATGATTTAGAAATGTGTTATTTAAATATTTTCAAAATTATTTAAGGTTAGTCATCCTTACAAAATATTATTATTGACTTGTTAACTTGGGCTGTGCCAAGTTTTCAAGTTAAAAAAGGGAATACAGGCCAAGGTCTGTACTATTTTGAAATGACATGCTAGCATCGTGTTTTGAAAAGAAAAAGTCACAGACTAGGGTCTGTGGAGTTTTATAAAAAGCATGCTAGCATATGAATATGGAGAAAGGAATGTGCACATGAGTTATGTACTAGGTCTACTGTAGAGGATATGCAGACCGGATGCGGTTGCAAGATGGGCCCCCTCTACATAGGCCAAGTCGCTTCAAAAGGCGAAATGCCGGCAGCGCCCTCCCTGAAATGGGAGAAGAACATGGATAACTGCTTGGCTTGTGAGTTATCAATAGAGATGATTTCTCTCCTAAGGAAGAAAGGGTGATCACTTAGTAAGTGTCACCTACCAGATGGACAGAAACGTTATGCATGATGCATATGCTTATTTTAAAAAGGTTTTATGGAAAATGTTTTAAGGACATGAGAATGTCCTTAGAGAAAGGAAGTTTGTGAAAAATGTTTTTATGTTCATGAAAAAGAGGTTTACATGTTAAGTTTGCAAGCATATGTTTTATGAAAGGTTTTATGAAAAGGTTTCCACTGGTTGATAGTAGATCACTTGATAAGTGTCTACTATTGAAAGGGGGAAGTGCATTTAAATGAAAAAAATGCTTACTTATTGAGCCTCGACTCACGTTTTTCTTTTTAAACCATTGACAGGTACAACACAGGCCAGGAAGGAAAGAAAAAAGAAGGTATGAATAAATTTTATGATATGCTGATCTGTATAATATATGGTAAGGAGTTTTCAAATTATGTATGTATGAAATGACCAGGTTAAAATAACCTTATTGTACAACAACAAGTATGAATGTTATCAATGATAATTGAAATTTGATGATAAGTATGTGTCCTTATGTGATGAAAGAAAAGAAAAAGAAAGAATTTTTTTTGAACAAGATCTAATTAAGTACCCGCCGCGGGATCAAGGCAACAATCCTGATTTACACTTACCAATCGACAAGATCTTGGAGTAAGGACTATGTCGACGCCTCGGTTCGGGGCGCCACAGAAGTTGGTATCAGAGCAAGGATTAGTAATGGCCTGGAAAGAAAAGATTTGATATCACAGAGTCGATATCAAAATTAGGATTGGTAAATAAGAATGGAAAAAAAAAGAAAAGTAAATATGACTTGGTTGGTCTATGTGGCGCCCCCGACCCGAGCATCACAACCTTACCTCAAGATTTATTTTCGATTGGTAAATGTGATCAGGATTGTTGCCCTGAACACACGGCGGGTTCTCAATTTGATCTCGTCCAAATTTTTTTTCTTTACTTTCATCATATAAGCATACACTTGTCATCATACATAGTGGACTCATCCATATCATTATAAAATTTGTCATACAAGTATCTTTACTTCTATATTGTAGGTAGCATATATATTCATACATAAATAAAAATTCACGTAGAATTTTATGCATAATCACTTATCTATTTACATAATATATAATCAATCCCAGTTCATTATAAGCAATACATTCATCCATCCATTCTTCAAACATACCGATACCTTTTAGCTTTGCTCCTTCCCTCAAGCCTTAAACCTGTCTAAGGTTGGAAAACAAAACGTGAGTGATAAACTCAGTAAGCAAGCAAACTTTCTAAAATGTTGTTTTCTTTCTATGTGATTGATGTGATTGAAATGTTTATGTTATGTTTTGACGAATGGGCAAGCACAAGTTTTGAAAATAATAGCTTTAATGCAAAGCCACAAGTTTTGGAAAATGACGACTTTAATGAAAAATTGTAAGTTTTGGAAAATAATGACTTTAAGGAAAAGCCTCCAGGATTGCTTCATGGGAAGCAAACAACGATTTTAAGATAAAGAATTTATCACAAGTGTTGTCATGGATTGACAATGCTTTATGTTAATGAATTAAGAAATTTGCTTATGAGTAAGCAAGTTCTCCACGATAATGTTTTCAAAAGATTTCACGTTTTATGTCGATGGTTTTTTTTAAGAATTTGCTTTTAAGTAAGCAAGTTCTTTATGATGTTGTTTCAAAAGTATTTTATAAGAAAAAGAGAATTTTTCCCTTTTTCACAAAGCAACAATTGTAAATTGGTTTTGAATTTCTCTTATGATGTTTAATGATAAATAATCATGTTATAAAAAAAAGATTTGATTTATGAAAAGGATTTGTTTTGTTAGGTCATGATAATTAAATAATAAATGATGATTTGGACATAGTTCATATGTTTTGAAATGATATTCGAAAAGTTTTGATTTCCTTTAGACAAGAAAATCTATGTTGAAAATGTTTTGAAAAATGTTTAAACGGATGTATTGAAGGGGATTTAAGGATGACCAACCTACTATGTTGATTTCATAAAATGGTTTAATTTTGAAAATTCAAAAGTTTTGAAATTTTTTTATAAGGATTTTAAGATGTATTATTTTTCAAACATTTCAAATGTTTATCAAAATATTTTACTCAAAATGTTTCTAAAAGAATTTAAGGAAGATCATCCTAAAATTAGATTTCAAATAACAACTTGTTAAAGTGGGTGCGCTCGCTTACAAGTTGACACAGACTGCGGTCTGCGATGTATTTTTGAAAATGATTTTTAAAGATATAGACTTCAGCCTAAGATTTTTTTGTGTTATGGATGCAGACAGAGGTCTGTGATCCCTGTTTAAAAGGACATAGGCTGCGGTCTGTCGTTCTTTAAACCAAACGGGCTGCGGTCCGTCATAATAATGTACGGTGCACCAGTACAAGAAACAGGCAGGTTGTAGAGCACGGTTTGGATGACCGGGGCCCACTCTACATAAGGCCAAGTCGCTAAGGGATGACAGGAGTGCCAACGGCGCCCTCCCTGAGATGGGAGAAGGATAAATAAATAGTCGTCTAGCTAGCGTGCTGTTAAGGATTCTCTTCCAAACGGTAGCATGATCACTTACTAAGTGTCACTACTAGATGGAGAGAAATGTGTTTGCATACGTTTTTCTTTCCAAAAGCCCAAAGATTGGGATATAAAAGCATTTATACAAAAAGTAATCCTAAATTGGATTTCTATGAGCCATTATGCATAAGTTACCCTAAAAGCAGGGTATTTTAGACAAAATGTGTAAATATTAAGAAATAGTTTCTATGCAAAAGTTTTCATGAAAAGTATTTATGACTTGTTTGCTATAAACAAGCCCCAAGATGGGGATTATGAAAAAGGATTTATGTTGGAAAATGTTTTGGACATAAGAATGTCCATTTCCAAAAGGTTTATGTGGAAAAAATGGTTGGACATGAGAATGTCCAATGCCAAAGTGTTTTAATAAAAGGTGTTTTAGGACATATGAATGTCCATTGCCAAAGGAAGCTATGTGAAAAATATTTTGAGACATTAAATGTCTCTTGGCTAAAGAATTTTATCATGAAAAATATTTTTGGACCAAAAATATCCTTTGCCGAGAAAGGCTTATATAAATAATGATTGAGGACATGAGAATGTCCTCCCTTTCCAAAGGATTTATGAAAAAAAAATATTTTGGACGTAAAGCATCCACTGGCAAAAGATGGTTTTTATGTAAAGGTCTTTGAACATTAAAAATATTCTTCTAAGATCAAAGGAAATTAACTAAGGAGGGTAAAACATATATGTTTTGCCTTAACAAGCCCAGACGTGGCTTGTAAGTGATTTTAAGAATAATGTTTATGAAAAATGTTCAAGGACATAGAACTGTCCTTATGAACAAGGATTTTATGATAATGTTTTTTTCATGATAATGTTTTGGGACATATAAATGTCCTCAAGAAAAAGGTGTTCAAGATGTTTATGGAAAAGGTTTTCAAGGAAGTCTTGCCCTAATAAGAAAATGTTTGCTTACTGAGTTGTCACTCACATTTTGTTTTCCCAAACTTTAGACAGGTACCGGAAAACTCAAGAGGATGCAAATCTAAGCAAAGAAGAAAGGTACGTGATGATAGCCATGAAGGCTATAAGAAATGGGATAGCATGGTTTGAAGTGTTAAGGTATGCTGATGTATATGAACTTATTTAGAATTATAAGTTCTATGTGATTCAATGATTGAATGTATGTATGTGTGGACTTTAAATGTCATTGTAGAAAAGTATGAAGAGATGCTATGAATGAGATGATGAAATTTATTACAAGTGTATTGCCGCTTGTATGATGTATGATGTTGATTGTAAAGAAATGATTGATGAATAATGGTGTGAAATATAGAGATATGAATGATGATGAACGAAAAAAAAAATTTGGACGAGATCCAATTAAGAACCGCCGCATGATTAGGGCAACAATCCTGATTCACATTTACCAATCAATAAGGTCTTGAGATAAGGAAGTGACGTCTCGGTTTGGGGCGCCACAGTCTAGCACTAGCTAAGTAGAGTATATGTGATAAGAAAAGGGTAGAGGAAGATAGCAAAAGTCTCTTTTGACTTTTGATAAATGAATATAGGTTGATTTAAATACAAATGAAAATATTTTACACTAGTATGATAAGTATGTATGATTAGTGATGAATTATTGCTAATATGATTTTTGAATATATAGAAAGCATCATGCCTATCACCAGAGCAAGAGCTAGGCTAAACAAAGGAAAATCGATCTCAAATGATGAAGTTATAAGTCAACAGGAAAAAGGGAAGACCAGTAATAGGTCTAAGCGACCAAGGCAGGAGGAACAATCAGGTTCAAGGACTCGTCGACTACAAGAAGAGGTTAGTTCTGAACCCTGTATAGAAAGAGGGGCTAACCAAGAAAGGCAAATAGAGGAAATGGTAGCTGCAGCTGTAGAGAAAGCAATGCAGCAATGGACAACACAAGCCATGGGCATGATCCAAGGATTATGGGAGGAATATCAACATGCCCAGCTAGGAAACAAGGATAGGGAAAGGATTGGCCCATTGGTCAACCCTACCCCTATAATAAAAATGGAAGATAACCTATTAGAAGCTGATAGAAGGGCTATCAATGCTTTCCTAGCACAACACCCCCCTAAGTTTGCAGGCGAACCGGATCCTAGTAAAGTCGAGCAACGGATAATTGAGATTAAGAAGTTATTTAGGATCTCCCCATGCAATGATCAACGGAAGTTATTGTGCACGACCCACTTATTGGTTGGGGACGCCTATGAATGGTGGGAGACTATACTAGTTACTATGTGTGGTGCCCCGAACCGAGGTGCCTAGAAGCCTTACTCCGGGATCGTTTTGATTGGTAAACGTGATTCAGTATTGTTGCCCTGATCACATGGCAGGATTCCCTTTTTTTTTATTAATACATGGAAAATTTTCATCATTCATCTAACATGAAATATATTTCACATATCACAGTTATAACCCAAAACTGTTTCATAAAACAGAAATATTCATTTCCATCTCAAAATTATCATCGTTGACTTTACATAAAGTTTACATAAACATCATTTATATAAAAAACTACATAACACTTGTCATGCTGCCTTCATCATCATTTCCTGTCTGTTGTTGAAAAAGCATGGGTGAGTAATGATACTCAGTAAGCAAGCTATACATAATTTTTCAATCATTTTCATGCATTTCATAAAATGCAAATGCAATGCATACATAGCATTCATGACATTCCTTTGGATGCGACGCTAGCTAGGCGCCCATCCCATACATGCTCCCATTTCAGGGAGGTCGCCGCCGGCCTGGGCCTATTAAGCGACTTGGCAATAGCGAGGGGGACATCCAGTCCGCTTACTACCTCGACTAAGGCCTATTCCTCGTGCTCATGCTCATTCTCATACACATGCCGGCATGATATTTGCAAATCATAAACAATTTCATAAAAAACATTTAATAAATAATTTCACAAAACGAACTTCAGTTCATGTAAAGAAGTTATAGGTATGGCCAACCTTAAATAAATTTCATAAAGCAACTTGCAAACAATTTCAAGCATTTTGGAAATAATTTGCAAAACATATAACTTGCTTACCTTCTTAGGAGGTGTCTTCGACCTTCTCTTTTCCTTTTCCTATTCAAGGAGAAATGATATTTTCATTTCTTCTATTCAAGCTGCTTCCCATGCATGTTCTATATTATTTGGGCATTATTTCTTTATGTGGATATTTTGTATCCATAGGTTCTTCAAAATTTTCATCATCATATTTAAATATTAATCTCAAATTTTCTTCAAAATCACGCTGTTTACTGTAGCAAAATTACTGTAGTAGATCATTGTAGCAAAATTACTGTAGCAGATCAATGTTCATCCGAGTTACTGTTCACAGAGACGTGGTTACTATTCATGGGTTCCACAAATTGATATTTTTTCCAAAAATAAAAAATACCATGGCATACCTTATGCCTAGTATATCATTGGATATTTTATATATTTTGAATTTATCATCATTTACTTAGCCAAAAAAATCATTTTTTTCAGATACTAAAAATCAACATAAATTCACTTAAGCATAATCCTTAATTCCAAAAATCATGAAATTAATATATCATTATTCCAACATCATATTTATCATAATCATACATCCCAAATCATCATTTATCAATTTTGGAGCCTTATTTTCACATATCATATGCTATCTTCCCAAATACCCTATCTTCGCTCCAAATTTTTGATGTTTTGGCATAATTCCATTTAAACATTATATCTATACTTATTTTCTCATGCTTAGGCATTATCTAAGCATGATTTTACCCTACTTAACATCCAAAATAAATTTGAGAAGAAATTGCTTACCTCAAGTGGAGAACTTCTCATTTCCTTCCCATTTTCTCTTTCCTTCCTTCTCTCCTTCTCTCTCTATGGCCAAAACGTGTTTTGGGGGTGGAAATGATTGAATTGAGCTACTTTTGATAATCTATCTACTATGACCCATATAGCATCATTTTCATTATGGGTTCTTGGCAACCCTTCAATAAAATCAATTGTAATATCATCCCATTTCCATTCTGGAATTTCTAGCGACTGTAATTTTCCAGAGGTTCTTTGATGATCAGCCTTAACCCTTTGACATGTTAGGCACTTAGCCACATATTCAGCAATTTCTCTCTTCATATTATTCCACCAATACATCATTTTGATGTCTTGATACATCTTGGTGCTACCTGGATGCATCGAAAAAGGAGAGAAATGTGCTTCTTTCAATATTTGTTCCTTTACTTCCTCTTAACTGGGTATACACAGGCGACCCCTGTATCTGTACATCCCCTGTTCATCTTGCATGTATTCACCGGAATTTTTCTTAATCATTTTCTCCACATAATTCTTGAAATCCCCATTTTCTTGTTGAGCCATTTTAATTTGCTCAAATAAATTTGACTGGATTTGTAATTGAGACAATCTAACTTGTACCCCAGGTGGGCTTACAATTAATTCTAATTGTCTCAACTCTTGTAATAGCCCTTCTTCCTTTGTGATGAGATGTGCTAAGCTAACATTTCTACTTAGCGCATCGGCTACTACATTGGCTTTGCCTGGATGATATAAAATGTCGAGGTCATAATCCTTTAGTAACTCAAGCCATCTTCTTTGCCTCATATTTAACTCTTTTTGAGTAAAAATATATTTGAGGCTCTTATGATCAGTATAGACCTCATATTTAACTCCATATAAATAATGTCTCCAAATTTTCAAGGCAAAGACTACTGTTGCCAATTCTAAATCATGGGTTGGATAGTTTACCTCATTTGGCTTGAGTTGCCGGGATGCGTATGATATGACTTTTCCATTTTGCATCAGTACACATCCTAATCCTTTCTT
Organism: Annona cherimola; assembly: GCA_030490835.1. NCBI lineage: Eukaryota > Viridiplantae > Streptophyta > Magnoliopsida > Magnoliales > Annonaceae > Annona > Annona cherimola. Next base: position 40,956,869 of record CM059972.1, on the reverse strand, counting down.
TGAGGCATCACTATAGATTACAAATCCTTCCTTCTCCGTAGGTAGTGTTAGAATTAGAGCTTTTACCAGTCTTTTCTTTAATTCCTAGAAGCTATTCTCACATTCCTGTGTCCATTCATACCTAACTCCTTTCCTTGTCAGCTTTGTGAGTGGAGCTGACAATTGTGAGAATCCTTCCACAAATCTTCTGTAGTAGCCAGCTAACCCTAGGAAACTTCTTATTTCCGTGATATTTGTTGGTTGTGGCCACTTTGTTATTGCCTCAATCTTTTGAGGATCTACTTGTACTCCCTCCTCGGATATAATGTGGCCAAGAAAGGCTACTTGTTTTAACCAAAACTCACATTTTTTGAATTTAGCATATAATTTCTCCCTTCGAAGAATTTCCAACACTATCCTTAAATGCTTCTCATGTTCTTCTTCTGTCTTTGAATAAATCAATATATCATCAATGAATACCACCACAAATTGATCCAAAAATTCTCGAAAAATTTTGTTCATCATATCCATAAACACAGCTGGGGCATTCGTTAGTCCAAATGGCATGACTAAGAATTCATAATTCCCATATCTTGTTCTGAATGCTGTTTTATGAATATCCTTTGGACATATCCTCAACTGGTGGTAACCTGACTGTAAATCAATTTTTGAAAATGTAGAAGCTCCTTTTAACTGATAAAAAAGATCATCTATTCTTGGGAGTGGGTACTTATTTTTTACTGTTACTTTATTCAATTCTCTGTAATCAATACAGAGTCTCAAACTCCCATCCTTTTTTCTTACAAACAACACTGGAGCTCCCCAAGGTGATGCACTGGGTCTAATAAACCCTTTATTCAATAAATCTTGAATCTGTACTTTCAACTCAGCCAACTCGGCTGGTGCCATCCTATATGGGGATTTAGATATTGGAGCTGTTCCTGGAATAATTTCTATCTCCATATCCATCTCTCTTTCTGGTGGTAAATTACATAGCTCTTTTGGAAAAATATCTGGAAATTCCTTTACCACTGGGATTTGTTCCATAGGTACCCCATCTCTTATTGTGTTTATAGAGACCAGATAAGCTGTACATTGTTGGCGCATCAGCTTAGCTTCTTTCATAGCTGATACCATCCTTATTGTGTTTTCTGGCTGTCTTATTTTACCGATCTCTATTTCATCTTTTGGTGCTTCAAATTGCACCTTTTTATTTCTACAATCAATTGTCGCACCCCATTGACTTAGCCAATACATCCCTAATATGACATTAAACTTTGTCATGGGTAATAGGATGAGATCGACTTTCAATATTTTGTTCCTATCCTGATAGGACATGCTTTGCAGATTTGATTTATACTTGCCAATCTATAGACTGGGGATTCTACATGTATAGTACTACTGGTTTCCTCTACCCGTAGTGCGTGTGTGATTACGAATTGGGATGATATAAATGAATGCGTAGCTCCAGAATCAAATAAAGCTACTGCAGAATTTCCCAAAATGTAAATCATAACTATAATCACTTTTTCCTCCATCTCTTGTGACTCCGTTCGGGTGAGGGCTTGGACACGCACTGGGTTGGTAACAGTACCGAGTCGATTAGCAATGGCGGGGACTTTTTGCTGGGCCGGCCTCCCTCGAGCTTGTGCTCCTTGTGGCTTATTCGGACAATTGGGCGAAATGTGTTCGACTTGACCACAGTTGAAGCATTTTATTATCTTGGCTTCATCGGTCCCGCAGTCCCGGGCCACATGACCCGTTTGGCCACATTTGTAGCATTTCCCCGTTCCCTGTAAACATTCACCTGAATGGCGCTTGTGGCAAGTACCGCAAGTCGGGGTGCTCTTTGTCTGGTCACTGATTTTCTTTCTCTCGGCGATTCCCCTTTTTCCTTTATTAGCCTCACCTTCCTTGGAGGCTGAAAAGAATTATTTTTGAGCTTGCCTAAGCTCTTGATCCCTCATAGACTCCATCTCCAATGCCCTAGCCCTTTCAATGCTAGAGGCATAGTCCTTTATTAGTAATGGGGCTAACCCCTCTCTTAGCTGGGGTCTCAATCACCTCTGGAACCTTTGTGCCTTATTTTCCGGCACATTGGCGATCCATGGAACATATCTTACCAAGGCATTGAATTTTGTAGCATATTCTGTGACTATATTCTGTGACTGTCATCCTGCCTTGGTAAAGCTTTTCGAACTCTATCACCCTCTGGCTCTTTAGCCCTATAGGGAGATATTCTTTATTGAATTCCTCCAAAAACTCATGCCACGAAACTTGCTCTGGATGTGGCATAGTGACCATCAGCGTTTCCCACCATTCATAAGCATCTTTTATCAGCAAGTGGGTAGCTCACAATACTTTCTGCTGGTCATTGCAAGGCGATATCCTGAATAATTTCTTTATTTCTGTAATCCACTGTTCTGCAATGAGGGGGTCTGGTTCCCCTGCAAACTTAGGTGGGCGTTGGGCAAGAAAGGCATTGATAGCCTTTCTGTCGGCCTCAAGGAGACTATCCTCCACTCCCCTTGATGTGCCGAGATTGGCCGAGGGCCCTGGTCTTTCCCTATCTCCTCTTGATGGTGGGGCCTGTTGGTTCCTCATTTCTTGCAACAACCCAGCAGTCTGGGCTGTCCATTGCTGCATAGCTTTTTCGATAGCCGCAACAATTCTTTTTTCTATGTTGACCTCTACTTGAGGTCTTGGGCTTTCCCCTCGCCGTGGGCTGGTGCTAGAGGATTGCTCATCGGATTCAGCCCTATAAGTTCTTTTACTGGCTTCGCCCCTTGTTTGATCAACCGATTCTTCTATTGGGGCCTTTCCTTTGTTAGCTCTGGCTTTAGCTCTAGTGAGCGGCATTTTCAACTTCATAAAACATTTATTAACATAACATCAATATTTATCAATAATAAATAAATCAATCATAATCATGATTTCATGTAATCTAGCTTAGTCATTTCATTCCTTTTCTACCTATTTACCAATCCATGCTCTGATACCAACTTCTGTGGCGCCCCGAACCGAGGTGCCTAGAAGCCTTACTTCGGGATCGTTTTGATTGGTAAACGTGACTCAGGATTGTTGCCTTGATCACACGGCAGGATTCCCTTTTTTTTTATTAATACATGGAAAATTTTCATCATTCATCTAACATGAAATATATTTCACATATCACAGTTATAACCCAAAACTGTTTCATAAAACAGAAATATTCATTTCCATCTCAAAATTATCATCGTTGACTTTACATAAAGTTTACATAAACATCATTTATATAAAAAACTACATAACACTTGTCATGCTGCCTTCATCATCATTTCCTGTCTGTTGTTGAAAAAGCATGGGTGAGTAATGATACTCAGTAAGCAAGCTATACATAATTTTTCAATCATTTTCATGCATTTCATAAAATGCAAATGCAATGCATACATAGCATTCATGACATTCCTTTGGATGCGACGCTAGCTAGGCGCCCATCCCATACATGCTCCCATTTCAGGGAGGTCGCCGCCGGCCTGGGCCTATTAAGCGACTTGGCAATAGCGAGGGGGACATCCGGTCCGCTTACTACCTCGACTAAGGCCTATTCCTCCTGCTCATGCTCATGCTCATTCTCATACACATGCCGGCATGATATTTTCAAATCATAAACAATTTCATAAAAAGCATTTAATAAATAATTTCACAAAACGAACTTCAGTTCATGTAAAGCAGTTATAGGTATGGCCAACCTTAAATAAATTTCATAAAGCAACTTGCAAACAATTTCAAGCATTTTGGAAATAATTTGCAAAACATATAACTTGCTTACCTTCTTAGGAGGTGTCTTCGACCTTCTCTTTTCATTTTCCTACTCAAGGAGAAATGATATTTTCATTTCTTCTATTCAAGCTGCTTCCCATGCATGTTCTATATTATTTGGGCATTATTTCTTTATGTGGATATTTTTTATCCATAGGTTCTTCAAAATTTTCATCATCATATTTAAATATTAATCTCAAATTTTCTTCAAAATCACGCTGTTTACTGTAGCAGATCATTGTAGCAAAATTACTGTAGCAGATCAATGTTCATCCGAGTTACTGTTCACAGAGACGTGGTTACTGTTCATGGGTTCCAAAAAATTGATATTTTTTTCAAAAATAAAAAATACCATGGAATACCTTATGCCTAGTATATCATTGGATATTTCATACATTTTGAATTTATCATCATTTACTTAGCCAAAAAAATCATTTTTTTCACATACTAAAAATCAACATAAATTCACTTAAGCATAATCCTTAATTCCAAAAATCTTGAAATTAATATATCATTATTCCAACATCATATTTATCATAATAATACATACCAAATCATCATTTATCGATTTTGGAGCATTATTTTCACATATCATATGCTATCTTCTCAAATACCCTATCTTCGCTCCAAATTTTTGATGTTTTGGCATAATTCCATTTAAACATTATATCTATACTTATTTTCTCATGATTAGGCATTATCTAAGCTTGATTTTACCCTACTTAACATCCAAAATAAATTTGAGAAGAAATTGCTTACCTCAAGTGGAGAACTTCTCATTTCCTTCCCATTTTCTCTTTCCTTCCTTCTCTCCTTCTCTCTCTATGGCCAAAACGTGTTTTGGGGGTGGGAATGCTTGAATTGCTCAAGATTGGAGTGCCTTTGGACGTCCACCCCTGCCCCCTATTTATACTTTTTGATTTTTCACATATTTGCAATTTACCCCCTCTTGCTTGAGGTGTAAATTTGCAAATGTGTTTTTTTCTAATTTTAAAAGGTGCATGGAGCATTGTGCAGCCCCCCTAGTCCTGCTCCATCAGCCCTATTGCAGCCCTATTTTTACTTATTTTTTTATTTTTTTTAAAAATTAATTAATTTAGGCTAAATTAATTTTAGCCATTGATCTTTGATGAGGATGATCATGGGTCATTGGATCATGCCCCAAAAGTCCATGCTCCAGCAGCAATTGCAGGCTTTGCATTAATTTTATTTAATTAAAATTAATCAAAGTCAAACGCCATTAATGAAAAAGTAAAGTTACTTTTTCCATTTTCAAATGACATTTAATCTTGACCCTTAATTCATGATCCTTGATTAATCTTGGACCATTTATCATATCCATCATCATATCTTGGCCACCCATACAAAATTTCATCTTGATCCGATGTCCGGATTGCAAGATATGAATTTTTTTCATTTTCTTCAAAAATCAATTAAAAATCCGAAAATTCATATTTTAATCCAAAAAAACATTTTTGTCCTGTAGTGGGAAGCTTCCTTTTTCGTCTTTTATGATTAAGTTAATCCAAGTGATTAACTCTTAATCATATATCTTAACCCCTGTTTACTATTCACGTGCTCTATTTACGGGGTTAAATTCTCAATTGCATTATTTCAACCTCAAATACACATGTCCATTAATAAGGTTCATGAATCTTTATTTATTCATAAAATAATCTTCAAAATTACAAGTGTCGAAATGACGCGTATACGGTCAGGGTTCCACACTATGCCACACCCGGAAGAGGTGACGTGGCAAAATTTTTTGGAAGAATTTAATAAGGAGCGTTGGAGCTAAAGAAGAATATCCCACGGGGAATATTACCATATGGAACTCGGATTACCAAAATCCTTGAGAACTTTGAGATAAACTTAGATGGAAAACCTTTGGAGGTTCTAAAGCCTACAAATGCTATCAATAAGGCATTGCTCACACACATGAAAATTGATATTGAAGCATTCCAGGTCATTCAAGTTCAAGCTAAGATGGGAAGAGGCTTTCCATAAGAGCCTATGAGAGAGGACGCACCATTGAAGGGTGAGCCCACTGCTCATTCTGCTCGTCATGACCATTTTCGTTTATCTCCTCATCTGTCATTATGGCCTCAATCTCCATTATCTCATGTATCCCACTCATCCCAAGGTTTCCTTGCAACTCCAAGACCTACCTAAACTCCTCATCTTGACGTCTCTACCATTCTCAATCATTTACAAGGATTAGAATCTAGGATCTTCTAAGAATTAGGCACTTTCTATTCCTCAATGACCCAGATGCATGCCAAGCAAGCCCACCTTGAAGCAAAAATATCTAGGATCAAATATCATCTTGCAACCGGATCTAGGAGGAGTCATCCTATTCCAAGTCTCCCTGACTTGGAACCATATTAGGAGAGAATCCATTCTGGCTGAACCAATTGTCCAACGCAAATTCAATCCACCATTTTACCCCCTATGATTCTACTTCCCATTAAGATTCACTCTCTTGTGATCATATCTCTCCAGTTTAAATTTTCTATGATGTGTCCCCTTTCCTTTCCTACAAATCCCAAATGGCTTTGAAGTTTCCTTTGTATCATTTTTAATGTTTGGCAAAAAGGGGGTGAGATTTGAGAGTTACATGTGAAATTTTGGGTTAGATAGCATGTATCTAGGGTACTTTGCATATTTGGTTGGAAGATAATTTGTAATGAAAGTAAAATTGAATGAATGAAAATGTTTATCTTCTATGGTGTCATCTATTATTTATTATGATACTTATTCATCTACAGTTTGGATTAAAGTAGTGCTTGGCATGACGTATGTATATATGCAACCAATAATTCAAAATATGAAATTGGTTTCTATGGCAAGTTAAATGTTTAACAAAAAAAGAAAGGTTAACTCTCAAACTAGGTTTTGTCAATCATCAAAAATGGGGAGATTGTTGTGAACTCAATTAGTAAATTAAATACAATCCATGTTTTGGTGATTCATAACCCAAATTTGAGATATTAAATGTACTAACTTTTTTCGTGCATGTTTTAAGTTAGATTTTTTCAAAAACAAAGCATTACAAATCAAGTAACAAAGTCAAGTTGACTCCGAGATTGACTTTGAATAGCATTTTGGAGGTAGAACTCAAATTATGGACAAGTGATAAGCAAAGTCGCAATCGAAGTCAACTTCACATGCAACTTGGGTTAAGTTGCAACCCAAGTTGTCTCCGATGTGCAATTTGGGTGAAGTCCCACATGAAATCGACTTAGCAATTAGACTTGATCACTTAAGAACTAAAATGAAGATAGAATCAAAGATGCAACGGATCCTGATAACTCGTATTTTTGCGAGTTATCATGACCCATTTCAGATTATATTTGTGTGTTAGTCCGAAAGATTAGGGTTAGTTTGCATCCATTTAGCTTAATTTTCACTCACTTTGCATTCTAGGAGCATTATTTAGTTTTTATGCATTTTCAGCATTAATTAAGCATTTTTAGTCCATTTACTTAGTTTTTCCATCTTTTGCAAGAAGGACGGGCCATACAAAGGTATGCGGGCGAGTGGAATGCAGATCGAGACCAAGTCACGAGACAGGTGGATGGTGCCCAGGTGCCACCCTACATGCCCTTGTCAGGATTTCCAAGACTCCAACACAATTCGGCAAGCAAATTTCTTCCAGCGCCCAAGCACCATCCAGGGGCGCCTAGGCGCCACTTCATCAACTTACAGTCAAATTCAGAAGGGTTTCGAGGTCAGCAAACATAATAGCTTCTAGGGAGTTGGCGCCTAAGCGCCAAGGCATGAACTCCTAGGGTTTGCAAAAAAGTTCCAAGTTGCCCAGCACACAGAGAGTTGGGGCCGAGGCGCCAATACACATCCATAGGCACAAATTACAGTGCGTGTGCTGCACATTATCACTCTATAAATAGATCCTAGGGGTTTGCGTGCGAGAATAGCCGAGGAGAGAGCCCATAAACGGAATTACACAGAAGAGAAAGACGAAAACACGATCAAAGCACAGATTGAAGAGAGGATTCAACTCCGTTGGTGAAAGCCGCCGGAAAACTAGTTTTCTCTTATTCTTTCTACTTTTCTTTCTTTGTTTTTATGGATACTTTCAATATGGATGTAATGGATGTTATGATCATGTCTTTGAACTAAATCTCCATTAGATGGATAGTTAGGATGAATTGAACTCTAAACTATATTGTCTTGGTTCTTTGAAATTAAGGAATGAATATTTGATTTTATATATGATTGTGTATGATTTACCCTCGCATGTGTGGTTTTAATACTTTTTACAAGATTAGCTACTTTGTAAGATGATTTAATTGCTTGATTTATCCTTGGCAGAGGAAAATCTCTGCTAGATCTATGTGCAGGGCATAGGTTTTCTCTTTGTAAGGGGAGTTGTTTAACGGATAGGAATATACCGTTAAACCATGTGTAGTCACTAAACAGGTTATGTACTTATCAATTTCACTTTATTTAATGGCATGAGAATGTAGCAATTAAATAGGGTGTAATTAGCTTTATATAGTGTTAGAAGACATATATAGAGATTATTGAACTTGGGCTAGTAAATTCATACACAATCCAATTAAAAGAACCAATGCGATATAGTTTAGATTCAAGGATTCTGAGCTATCATCTGTCATCCCCGATTAGTAACCCCATTTTTTAGTATCCAGTAGTTCCGTGAACTCTACTAGGATTTCTTATTGCATTTTTTAGCTTCAGTTCAAATCCACAAATTCAGAATTTTCTACCCACCGAAAGCAATTAAACTAATTAATAATTCCGGTTAACAATTCCTCATGGGAACGATACTCTACTCACTCTTTATTACTTGACACGACACGTATACTTGCATAAATAGCGAGCATTTTAATTGACATATACGCAGCTCGTCAAGTTTTTGGCGTCATTGCCAGGGAATTGGCTTAACTAATTATTGTTAGTTTTATTGTTTTCTTGTACAATTCTTTAATTATATTTCATTTTATGTTTTCTTCTTTTCAATTTTTTTCTTTTGATAAAATTTTATTTTAGGGGTCTGTTTATTGCAATTTTCAATGGCTTCAAATGCTTACCACTGACTAAATGCAGAATTTTCAATGCTAAGTACAATGGGTTTCCATGAATATGACAATATCTAGGTGCCTCCAGCTCAATTTGCGGGTGTTGACAAACAAATGCATGCTATGGACAATTCTTATTCAACTTCCTGCGATTTGTGCAGAGCCGAGGGACATTTGTCAATTCAATGCATGTATTACTCAGCATCTGTGAGCTATCTTGATCATTCTAATGATGCACAGGACAACTATGGAGACCCGGAATCAGAGAATATGATGACGACGGGATTTCAAGCATATCAAGCAGGGGAGTCATCACCACCTGAAAGCAAATCATCTTTGGAGGACATGTTTATGCAATTCACGAATAGCCAAATGGAGTTTAACATGAACATGCAAAAGTAGGTGGAGCAGTTAACTACGGCAATCCAAAGTAGGCATCAAGAGTTTTCTTCAATTGATATTGAGGATGACTCAAAGGAGACTATGTTGGATGAAGGCTGTCAAATCACTACAAGCATCAAAGAAGTATCTATTTATATAGCAGAACAATTTGCCCCTCAATTCGTACTTGAACAATTGGCCGAGCCAATGGAAAGCTAGGAACTGGAAGAAGAAATTGATGAAGAAATAGAGGTTGATATAGTGGAGAAAGTTGAAAATTATCATATCAACATGCCTCTAATTAGTCTTCCTGAAATTCAGGTGCAGCAATACTTAAGTGATCAATGCATAGCCTTAGAAATCAACTCCTTGAAGTCATCATTAATTCAAGACCTTGAGGAGCAACTCTTCTATAGTCTCTATGAAATTCAAGAAAAGAGCCTAACTGATTCATTTGAAGAGACTAGGAAGAGATCTGAACTTCTAGTGCATACGCTGAATGGAAGGAAGTTCGATAGAGTAGGAATCGGGTAATCATTATGAAACGTCGGACTGAGGACGTTAAACTTAGCGCTGAATGGGAGGCAACCCATTACTCATTTTCATTTTGATTTTTGTTTTTGTTTTTATTTTATTTTTATTTTCAGAAAATAATTTGGAGCATAATTTCACAAAGATCATGCTTGGAAGCAACCAGGAGAAAATTTTCAAAAAAATTGCTGAAAGGCATCGGTGCCTAGGCGCCATGATGAAGATCTCGAAGAACACGGAGGCACGAACCGGCGCCCCGGCGCTGGGTCGTGGACAACGCGACCCGGACGCCTTATAAAGCTCGGGGTTAGGGTTTAGAACCCTAAACCGCCACGCCCCGGCCCCGAAAACCCCGTTTTCTCATCCCCAATTGGTCTTCCATTGATTCCAAGTCATTTCAACTCAAATCTAACCATATTTCATCAAGGAATCATCATCCCATTCTACCCATTCCGTTTTCCATTTCATTTCCCTTTTTCCCCCTTTCCTTAGATCCACTCAAATCCATCCAAAGTCCGGTTTTTCATCACCAAATCCTTAGCCCCACACCTATTCTAGCCTTTCCATCATTTCCCCCTTGATTCGGGCTCCATTTTGAGCTATTCCATCTTCATTTCTTCGTCTGGTGCCGGAAAACCGCTGTCAGCAAATCGGTGCCTAGGCGCCGTGACCCCGTTCCCCGTTGCCAGTTCAGAAGCAGCCCCCCTACAAATTCCAAAGTGCCAAGCTTCCGAGGGTAAAAAAAATTTTCCATCTTTGATCATTGTCATTGCTTTGAAGTGTTGTTGTGATTGTTTGAGTGGAGAATTAGATTGGATTGGTCAAATTTTGTGGATTGGGCGGCAGATTGGAGATTGTTTTGGCTTGATTTGCTTGGTAATTGCTTGTCGATTGGTTTGTGAAGATTGGCTTGTTGATTGCTTGTGAATTGTGTTGGATTGGATTGATTGGCTTGATTGGCGTGTTGATTGGTTTGTGGCGATTGGTTGGTTTAAGTTATGAATACAGACTGAGGTCTGTGATCCCGGTTTTAAAGGGTACGGGTTGTGGTCTGTAATACTTTAAACCAAACGGACTACGGTCTGTCAGGATGATGTATGGTACACTAGTACAAGGAATAGGCCAGTTGTAGAGCACGGTTAGGATGACCTGGGCCCACTCTACATAAGGTCAAGTCGCTAAAGGATGACAGGAGTGCCAGCGGCGCCCTCCCTGAGATGGAAGCATGATAAAGGAACAACCGTCTGGCTAGCATGCTATTAAGGATTCTCTTCCAAAAGGTTGCATGATCACTTGCTACGTGTCGCTACTGGATGGAGAGAAATGCGTTTGCTTATGTTTTGCTTTTGAAAAACCCAAAGATTAGGACATGAAAGTACGTTTTATGAAAGCTATCCTAAAAGAATTTTTATGAAATGGTTACCCTAAAAGAAAGGGTGTTTTACACAAAAGTGTAAATAACAAGGATGAAAGGAAATATTTTTATACAAATGCATTTATGAAAATGGTTTATGTATTTTATTTGCCTTGTTTGCTATAAACAAGCCCCAAGACAGGGATTATGAAAAGGATTTATGTGAAAATTGGTTTTGGACATAAGAATGTCCATTTCCAAAGGATTAAATGGTAAATGTTTATGGACATGAGAATGTCCAATGCTCAAGTATTTTAATGGAATGTGTTTTAGGACATATGAATGTCCATTGTCAAGAAAGTCATGCAAAAAATGTTTTGAGACATCAAATGTCTCTTAGCTAAAGGAATTTTATGATGAAAAAATTATTTTTGGACATAAAAATGTCCTTTGCTGAAAAGGCTTATGTGAATGATGTTTTAGGACATGAAGATGTCCTTCTGGCTAAAGGATTTAAGAAGAAATTTTTTTGGATCGTTTTATGTATACATTTTGGAACATTAGAAATGTTCATACAAAAACCCAAGAAAATTAGTTAAAGGGGGTGAAACGCATATGTTTTGGCTTAACAAGCCTTAACGTGGCTTGTGAATGATTTTAAGAATGATGTTTTATGAGAATGTTCAAGGACATGGAACTGTCCTTATGAATAAGGGATTTTATGACAATATTTTAGGACATATGGATGTCCTCAAGTAAAAAGGTGTTCAATATGTTTATGAAAAAGGTTTCAAGGAAGTCTTGCCCTAAAAGATAAAATGCTTTCTTACTGAGTTGTCATTCACATTTTCTTTTTCCAAACCTTAAACAGGTACCGGGAAACTCAAGGAAATGCAAATCTAAGCAATGAAGTAAGGCACGAGATGATAGCCAGGTAGGCTATAAGGAATAGGAAAGCATGAATATGCTAATGTATGTTAATGTGTATGTGAACTTAATTAGAATTTTAAGTTCTATATGATTCAATGATTAAATGTATGGATGTATGAATGTAAAATGTGATGATTTAGTCAAAGAGACGTTTACTGTAGAAAAGTATGATGAGATGCTATAAATGAAATATGAAATGTATTACAAGTGTATTGTCGCTTGTATGATGAATAATGTTAATTGTAAAGAAACATCACTTAAGTCATCTTTTCTTTTGAGGCATGGGTTAGTTTCATCAAAAAGAACATGTATGGACTCTTCTACAACTTGGTTTCGTTTATTGAATACTCTATATGTTTTGCTATTTGATGAGTAACCAAGGAATATTGCCTCATCACTTTTAGCATCCAGTTTTCCCAAGTTAGTTTTTCCATTGTTCAAAACATAGCATGTGCATCTAAAAGCATGAAAATAAGAGATATTTGGTTTTCTTCCTTTCCATAGCTCATATGGGGTCTTTTTCAAGATTGCTTTAATGGTTACTCAATTTAAAACATGACAAGCTGTACTTACAGCTTCACCCCAAAATTTCTTGAATAATTTACTCTCATTTAGCATTGTTCTAGCCATCTCTTGTATGGTTCTGTTTTTCCTTTCAACCACTCCATTTTGTTGTGGAGTTCTTGGTGCAGAAAATGTGTGATGAATTCCTTTTTCATTGCATAATTCTATGAATCGTTTATTTTCAAATTCACCACCATGATCACTTCTTATAGTCATAATAGTACTTTGTTTTTCATTTTGCACCAAATTGACAAAAGTTGCAAACATAGAGAAGGCTTCATCTTTGCTAGCTAAGAGAATTATCCATGTGAATCTTGAAAAATCATCAACAATTACAAACACATATTTCTTTCCACCAAAGGTTGAAATATCAGATGGCCCATATAGATCCATGTGTAGCAATTCGAGTGGCCTAGTGGTGGAAATTTCCTTTTTGGTAGAAAAAGGTATTTTAGGTTGTTTCAACAATTGACATGCCTTGCAAATTTTGTCTTTGTCATATTTCAACTTTGGCAAGCCTTCTACCAAACTTTTCTTCCATAGGGTCTTTATATTTTTCATGTTTATATGCCCAAGCCTTTTATGCCAAACCCATGGATCATTATCAATGGCCATTAGACATTGACCATCTAGTTCATCAAGTGAAACCAAATATACATTTCCATGTCTTTTTCCACTAAACATGATATGTTCTCTATCAAATACATTACATATAGATGATTCAAACACAACCTTGTATCCTTTGTCACATAATTGACTAATGCTCATTAGATTGTGCTTGAGTCCTTCAACAAACAAAACATCTTCCATGCATGCATTTGAAATACTATATATGTTTCCTTTACCTTTAATTTTACCTTTCTCATTATTACCAAAGGCAACCGTTCCATCGTTGCAAGGCTTAAGTTTATGAAATAAACTTCTTTCTCCGGTCATATGCCTTGAACAACCGCTATCCATGAACCACACGTTGTTTGCCTTTGCCTTGAAACATATCTGAAAAATAAACAAGTAGATCTTATCTCTTTGGTACCCATTTTATGGGTCCATTTGGGTTAGTAATATGATTCAATCTTAGTTTCTCTAACTTAGAAAGACCAAATCTTGTATTTCTTGGAACCCAAACTAGTTTTACACCATGGTCATACAGTTTCTTAAAGTTACATTTATAGGCTTTATGATCCATTTTATTGCAGAAATTGTAAGCCATTGGTAATCTAGGAGTAGGCCTCCAAGTATGTAACGGTTCAAACGTTGGCCTTCTAGTCCACATAACATTTTTTCTTTTTGGCTTGTATATTGGTGCAGTTTTGATTTGATATTTCCCAAGTATTGGCACATTTGATTTGCCACTTTCTTTTTGCTCAAATGTATAGTATCCAAGACCTCTTTTATTTGTTTGGGAGGTCATGTTCAGAAAATTTTTTACATTTTCCCCTGGATTAGAGAACTTAGCTAATGATTCATTTAATGATTCGTTCTCCTTTTTCAGTTTCTCTACTTCTTTCAAAAGCAATTCATTTTCATCTTTCAATTTTGATGATCTTTCAGCTAGTTTTCCATTTACAATAATAACGGAGTTACATTGTTGTCTCTTCAATGACAACTTGTTTCCTAGCTTTTTGATTTCTTCATATAATGAATCATATGCAAGTTGTAGTTCTTCTAATTCAGTACATTTGAGGCATTCATGAAAATAAGAATAACTAGATTGAAAATGGCAAGGTTTGGAAGTTACCTCTTCATTGCTTGTGCACTTTGTTGAGATGGTTTGTTCTTCCAAAACTTCCGTTGTGTTCAAACACAACAGATTTTCTTCTTGTTCGATTCGCGCCATGCAGCATATTCTAGCACAATTTTCCGCCTCAAATTCGTCGGTTGAGGAGCTGCTTGTTGATGAAGTTTCTTCATTGACGTACATGCCTCTTCCCTTTGGCCTTTGGTATTTCCTGTTTTCATGTCTTTCCCTCCTTTCTTGTTGATCTTTTGATTTCTCTTCCGGCATAGGACATTGAGCTTGCATATGTCCCATCCCGCCGCATCTATAGCACTTTGTTGGCTCCTTCTTCTTCTCTCTTCGTGGTCTTTCTTTGAAGTCTTTGAAGTTTCTTTCTTTTCTCACAAACTTTCGAAATTTGCGAGTGAGTAGTACTATATCTTGATCATCGTTGTGAGATGAGGAGGTAGATTCTTCTGAGTTGTGGGTGGCCTTTAGTGCAATATCTTTCTTCCCTTTGTGATTATCTTCATTTTTCTTCTTAATTAGCTCATGTGACATTAGTGAGCTAATAAGATCTTCTAGCTTTAAAGAATTTAGGTCTTTGGCTTCTTCTATTGCTGTAATCTTTGGAGTCCATGAGTCAGGTAGCGCCCTTAATATCTTCATAACTTGTTCAGATTCAGAGATAGCCTTTCCAAGACCTTTCAAAGCGTTAGCAATTTTAGAAAATCTAGCAAACATCTCAGAAATATTTTTTGTTTCTAACATTTTGAAGCTTTCCAATTCTCTTATCAAAATATTTCTCCTAGTCCCTTGGACTTGAGAGGTTCCTTCATAAATAGATGTTAAAGTATCCCATATTTCTTTAGCGGTTAGGCAAGAGGATACTCTATCATATTCAGAAGCTGTAAGAGCACAAAATATTGAGTTCATAGCCTTAGCATTGCTCTTTATAGTTCTTACTTCCTCTTCGGTCCATTTGGAAGCTCTTTCATCAATTGGCAAGATTACACTGTCTTGGATCGCAATCCAAGAGTCCATATCGGTAGCCATAATGAGTTGATTCATACGAAGCTTCCAATAGCCAAAATTGTTCCCATCAAACAATGGTGGCCTAGTAAATGATTGGCCCTCGGAAAATGAGGGAACGGAGGTCGATTGGGATGCCATATGATTAGATCTCTTTGGTTTAACTCAAAGACCTGCTCTGATACCACTTGTTGGTCCCGATTTAATGGCAAAACCCAAGAGGGGAGGGGTGAATTAGGTTCTTATAAAATTCTTTGGTAAATTAAAAACTTAACCCCTTGAAAGTTTAATCCCCTTGATCGATGAAATGAAATGGAAAGCAATATAATGTAGAGAGCAGAAATATAAATCAAGCACACAAGATTTTTATAGTGGTTCGGGCAACCTCCCTACTCCACTCTTCCAAGCTCACACTCCTTGTGACTTGGGTTCCACTATTGTATTCCTCAAATACAATTAGAGCCACTGCTCTCTTCTAGATTCCAGCTCTAGGGGGCTTCAACAAATCTCAGCACAAGTAGGTGATGAGTTCCACTCCAATCACACACTACTTTGCTTACACTTGATCTTAGTTCCTCAAACTAAATCAAGTTTAATACAAACAAATGAAATAACAAAGGAATCTACACGTTACAGTTGCGTAGAGGCAGTTTGGCGCAGAGAAGAACTCATAGAATTGGCTTTGAAGATTCAGAAGTTGAGCTCTAGCAGTTTGAAGCAAAGTTCTTCTTCTTTGGATTGGCTTGATCTCTTTAATGCTCTTGAAGATGGGAGTTATGCACACTTAATGATTTTCAGCTCCCTCCCTCGTTCACAATGAATGCCTTTTATAATTGTGGAGGGAATCCGAACGTTTGAAGATAGGTGGCGCGCATTTAATGCGCCAACATTCGAATATTTTCCGACCATTGCGACCCAAGTCGCAGGTGGAGTCGACTTCGGGTGCGACTTCGCCCAAGTCGCAGATGGAGTCGACTTCGGGTGCGACTTCACTAGTTCGCAGCGTCTTCAAGTTCCAGATTGGGTCGACTTGGTCTTCGACTTGACCTAAGTCGCAGGTGGAGTCGACTTCGGGTGCAACTTCACCTCGGCAGATAGCTTGATGAACTTGAGAAACTTCGGGATGCTTTTTGTTTTGCTTAGGCTTCTCCATGCCTTTAGTTCTTTTGCATTTTTCATTTCTTTTTGAATAATTGTGTCTTTACTTTAGCTTGCTTTCATTAGCTCCATGTTTTGTAAGCCTTGAATCTATGAGTCTTGAATCATGTAATCTTGAACAAGTTCTTGGTTGAGTTTATGCATCTTGCTTGGACTTGGATTAGTCTTCATATGTTTCAGTTTGAGCATCTAGGTTGGCTTGATCTTCATCTTCATACAAGTTTGTCTTGAAATCAGTTAATCCCAACTTGTCTTCTGAAATTTCTCTTCTGCCCGATTGAAGTCGATGCCGGAGTCAACTTGGTCTGCGACTTCGCCCAAGTTGTATGCTAGAGTCGACTTGGTCTGCGACTTCGGTGCCCCCAGATTTCAGTTTCAACTCTGGACCTGGACGGAAAACGACACCGCCAAGTCGCTACTGGAGTCGACTTGGCCTGCGACTTCACCTCAAGTCGCAAGTGGAGTCGACTTGGGGTGCGACTTCGGCACTTCGGAGTCTTGACTTCAACTCTGGAAGGAATCGTCATTTTGAAGTGATGCTGGAGTCGACTTGGTCTGCGACTTCGCCCAAGTCGCATTTGGAGTCGACTTCGTTTGCGACTTTGTCAGCTCTGCTCCCCGTTTTCAACTCTGGAAGGAATCGACTCCTTGAAGTCGATATTGGAGTCGACTTGGAGATCGACTTGGCCTTAAGTCGATGCCCGAATCGACTTGGAAATTGACTTATCCTTCCATGCTTTATTTTCTTTAAATGTATATCCGTTAAACACTTCCACAAACATGTTAGTAGCTAAGACTTACTCAAATTGATTTGTTAATCATCAAAACATGGATTTAGCTTATTTTCCACATATTTCCAACATAAAGAAATAAATGATGATAGATAAAAAAAAAATTTAGACGAGATCCAATTAAGAACCCGCCACATGATCAGGGCAACAATCCTGATTGACATTTATCAATCAATAAGGTCTTGATGTAAGGATGTGACGTCTCGGGTTGGGGCGCCACCGATGGATGATGAGTTAGAAAGGCATTGGTAACCTTCTCATTTGCTTCTATCATAGTATCATCAATCCTTAAAGGTTCGAGTACTAGGGTAGGAGTTATTACCTATACCAGCAGTACTTTCAAATCTTGACTCAGACTCAGGGTTTATACTTGCCTGTCATTGACGAGTTCTTGGACTTACTTGTCCTCTCTGCCCTGGTTGCTTAGATCTGCTACCGGCTTCTCCTATTCCCTGTTGACTCATAGATTCATCATTCATAATTGTCTTTCCCTTGATCACCTTGGCTCTTTCTTTGGTGGTAGGCATGTTATAGAAAGCAACATGTAACATCATGACAATATCATTTCTTGTCATAAAACAATTCATATCATACATAATCAATTATATAATTTCGAAAGGTCAATGAATTTTCATTTTTCATAAGTACTTAGCATCTGAATTGCGAAACCCCAACCTAAGGAGGATTCAATGTGTGCATTGAACATGTACATGTGACTTATATATGACTAAATGGAGTTTTTAGATGTTTTTGTGATTTGCTAAATTATGGCAATCAGGGCTAAGGATTAGCAATGACGATTCGAGTTATCAGTATGAGCTGATATAGGACAATGGTATTAGAATAATTTGTTGGTGATTAAAATGCACCAATATATCATTAATAATAATTTTCCATTATTCAAAATGAATTATGAGCATTTGAATGATAATTGTCAAGTTTAGTGGAAAAACACTAGAAAATTCATAACTCAACGCCTGTAAGGCGGATTCAAGTAAAATTTTAGATGGAAGTTGATGTTGTTGGATTTGAAATTATGGAATTATTGGTTAATGAAAATTCTTGATAGAATTAGTGTTATAATTTATTGATCACATCTCAATTCCAACCATTAACTTTAAATGGCTATAACTTGAGCTAGGAAAATCGAATTGAGATGAAATTTGAAACAGTTGAATGAAATTATGATATGCACATTTTGGAAGGTTTGGATTAATCAAATTATGTTGGGAAAATATCTGAATTGGAAAAGGTGTATATGGTTGATTTTTGCACCTCAAGAGTACCATGCATTAAATGCTAGAGTACATGGAATTAATGCAATTTTTAATAACTAAAATAGGTGTCAAATGCAGGTGAAATGTAGGGTATTTTATGCATAATTATAAAATGCAAAAATTTCATGAATTATCCATGCATTAATGTCCACATTTAAGGGGCTAAGGAGAGCTCAAACTAGCATAGACAAGGGTGGAAATGCATAGACGTTCTAAGGTGCTATTGTTGGATTTTTTTCAATATTTTATTTTATAAATAGCTGAAATTTTGGGATACATAAATTATCGTTTATTTATGTGAAAAAAATCCAAGAAAAATCGTGAATTGCAGCTGCCATGAAAGGTGAAAAAGTGGACAACTTGTTGCATGCAAATGACGTGCAATAGATTGATGTGTTGTTGCTGTTTTTGCAAAAAAAATTTATGCCAAATTAATGCATAAATTAAATGATAATTAGTTGTTTAATTTACCCTTAAAATTATATTATTAAAAAATGGAAAAAATATGAAATGGGCAGCATCTAGGGACATGCCAAGTAGACAACTTGGATGGTCAAGATCTTGAGAAGATTTTTGGTTTAATAAAAAATGATAAAAATATTTTATATAGCTGTAATTTACACAACACATAAGGGGATAGATATGCATTCAATGGACTGTGGAAAATCCAGCTCCAAAGTGGGGCCCACAACTGGAAATTCCAGCTCTATATAAGGGAATGCACGTTCAAGTGATATGGGTGTTGTGATTTTTTCTAAGTGCTCAAGTTCTTCTCCTCCAAGGCAGCAGCTCACATCCTCATTTGGCCCAGAAAAAAGGAAAGAAAATAGAAGAAAAAGAAGGGAAAAAGAAAGGGAATTTGAGGAAGAAAACCCTCTCAATTGATTAGGGTTTCATTGGCATCAACCAAGTAAGTTGATTGTGTTGATTGAGCTTTCCATCTTCAGTTTTAAACTCCAAAATTTGAATATGAAATTGATGCTTAAATAATCTTTAAGTAATGGTTTAATATTCCCTTGGATTGAATATTGAATGGGTATTAGGTTACATGTATGAATTTCTATGTTTTAGATGATGAAAGTGATGATTTGAATGATTTATGAGTTGAAAATTCAACTTGATAAACTCTAAAATTCCCATGACAAGTTTATGTTTTGGATCGATGATATGATTAGGTTATGAATCATGTATTAATGCAAAACATATGTTGATTTGAGCTTAAATTATGAATTTTAGAAACTATGAAATGCAAAACTGACGTATATGACCCGATTTCTTTGTTTTGATGCTAAAAATGATATGGAAATGGGTTTGCATGATTTATGAAAGCTATGTAGGGTAACATATCTTAGGTTTAGGTTATTATTGATTCCCAAAAGGATTTGGGAAGTAAAGCCCCAAATCTGATTTTTATGGATTTATGAAACGATGTCTAAACGGAGTGGAAACGGGATCTGAAACGGGTAAACAACTTGCTGTTTTGAAAGGGTATTAATTTATGAATGTTAAACATGTGATAATACCCTAAAATTGAATTAATAAAAGTGGGATTAATTGCTGAAAATTCGGATTTATTAAACTGCTTAGGGTTATGTGTCAAAAGACACGTTAAACGGGTGAAAAATGGGTTCCAAAGTTGCTGTTTTGGAAACCTATGATTAGTGGATTTAAATTACATAAAAATATCCTAAATAAAATGGTAATAAAGTATAATTATCATGCTGAAAAATGGATTAAATTTCTGACTTGGAAAATTTTATGAAATGCATCATGTATGTGTTGCCAAATGGGCGTATGTGAATGGATAGATATGCATGGATGATAAATGACTTGTGAAATATGATTTTGTGCAAAAATGCATAAAAATATTTGATGAAAGTGATTGAATTTGAAAGGCTTTATCAGGGAAGAATGTCTATTACTGAATACGCTACTAAGTTTAATGTCTTAGTTCGATATGTGCCCTGGATTGCTAACGAGCCAAGCAATAAGGCACAGAGATTCGAACAAGGACTGAGGTCGTATCTCAGAGAAAGCCTCGCTCCCTTGTTAATTAAGGATTATGCTTCATGTCTTGAAAGGGCAAGAGCATTAGAAATTGAGGCATTAAGAACACAGGAATTAAGGTTTGGGCCAAAAATGTTTGGTTTTGGAACAAAGAAAACTGAATCGGGCAAAGAAAGGGGTAAGAAAGGAAATGTGAAGAAAGGAAAAGGAGTTCCAAAGAAGAAACTTCCACCTTTCTGCAGAAAATGTCAAAGGTGACATTCAGGTGAATGCCTAAAAGGAGCAAATCGGTGCTATAAATGCAGGCAAGCAGGCCATATAGCCAAGGAATGCAGAACGGGTGAAGCAAAGGTCATTAAACATTATATTTGTGACCAGACAGGACATATCACTCTGAATTGTCCGAATAAAGCACAAATGTCACAAGGTCGTGGAAGATCCGCACAGCTCAGGATACCAAGAACAACAAATAAACAGGGAACTACTGGAAATCCGGTACATGTGCATGCTTTGACTCGGACTGAATCTCAGGAATAAGAAGAGAAAGGTGGTCACAGGTATGGTTTACATTTTAGGAAAATCGGCAGTTGCTTTGTTTGATTCTAGTGCTAGTCACTCATTCATAGCATGTCAATTTGTGGCCACCCATGTACTACCGGTAGAGGAAACCAATGAGATAATTCATGTAGAGTCCCCTGTATATCGGTTAGCCAGTGTTAGCCAAGTATGCAAAGCATGCCCAATTAGGATAAGATCATTGATTTGAGAAGCCAATTTAATCCTATTACATATGACAGAATTTGATGTGATATTGGGTATGGATTGGTTGAGTCAGTGGGGAGCTACAATTGATTGCAAAAATAAGAAGGTACAGTTAGAAAAAGCTCCAGAAAAAGAGATAGTCATTGGAAAGTTAAGACAGCCTGAAACCACTATGATATTAATATCATTCATGAAAGCGGTTAAAATGATTCGCCAAAAGTGCCAAGTTTATCTGGTATCAGTTAATGTGGAGAAAGGCATAGTGTTAGAAGTAAATCTAATTCCAGTAGTTAAAGAATTTCCTGATGTATTTCCAAAGGAATTAACCATGTTACCTCCGCAACGAGAAATGGATATGACTATCAATATCATACCTGGTACAACTCCAATTTCAAAGGCTCCATACAGAATGATACCGGCTGAAATGAATGAGCTGGGAACTCAAATACAGGAGTTGTTAGATAAAGGTTTTATCAGACCCAGTATATCACCCTAGGGAGCTCCGGTATTATTTATGAGGAAAAAAGATAGAAGTTTGAGATTATGCATTGATTATCGGGAATTAAATAAGGTTACAGTGAAAAATAAATACCCATTGCCCAGAATTGATGATTTGTTTGATCAATTACAAGGAGCTACCACTTTCTCTAAGATTGATTTACAGTCAGGGTATCAGCAATTGAGAATATGTCCAACCGATGTCCACAAAACAGCTTTTCGAACTAGGTATGGACATTATGAATTTTTAGTGATGCCTTTTGGGCTCACTAATGCCCCTGCTGTATTTATGGATATGATGAATAGAGTATTTCGAGATTATCTTGATTAATTTGTGGTGGTATTTATCGATGATGTCTTGATTTACTCAAAGACCGAAAAAGAACATGAATTTCATTTGTGAAAGGTATTGGAAAGATTGAGAAGAGAGAAATTGTATGATAAGCTAAAGAAGTGTGAATTTTGGCTGAAACAAGTAGGATTTCTGGGTCACATAATAACAGAACAAGGAATTCAAGTTGATCCTCAAAAGATTGAGGCAATTTTGAAATGGCAAAAGCCGATGACATTACAGAAATTCGAAGTTTTCTTGGCTTAGCAGGGTATTACAGAAGATTTGTTGAAGGATTTTCTCAATTATCGGCTCCATTAACAAAATTGACTCGCAAAGGAATCAGATATGTATGTTCTGAGGAATATGAGCGCAGTTTTCAGGAATTAAAGCAGTGGTTAGTGGAAGCACCTATTCTAACCCTACCTGAAGGAAATAATGGTTTTGTGGTATATAGTGATGCTTCAAGAAAAGGTTTGGGTTGTGTATTAATGCAGAGAGGTAAGGTGATAGCTTATGCATCACGACAGTTGAAGCCTAATGAGGTTAACTACCCCAATCATGATCTAGAATTAGTAGCAGTGGTGTTTGCCTTAAAAATATGGAGACATTACCTGTATGGTACTAGGTGTGAAATTTATAAAGATCATAAAAGCCTTAAGTATATTTTCACACAAAAGGAATTGAACATGAGACAAAGGAGATGGCTTGAGTTATTGAAAGATTATGACTTGGAGATACTGTATCATCCAGGTAAGGCAAATGTAGTAGCCGATGCATTGAGCAGAAATGTCAGCATGACACATCTTATCACAAAACAGGAAGGGTTGCTTCAGGAAATAAGACAGTTAGAATTGATTGTATGTCCCCCTAGAGTTCAGGTAAGATTATCACAAATGTACATACAGTCATCATTGTTTGATCAAATTAAAATTGCGCAGCAATAAGATGCAAATCTACATGCCCATGTGGAGAAAATGAAGAGAAAAGGATTGACAGAATTTTCTGTGGATGGGCAAGGTATGTATCGATACAAAGGTCGTTTATGCATACCTAGTACAACTGAGTTGAAGGATCAAATTCTTAAGGAAGCACATTTTTCACCCTTTTCCATTCATCCAGGAGGCACTAAGATGTATCAGGATCTTAAGAAAGCATATTGGTGGAATAATATGAAAAGAGAGATCGCTGAATATGTAGCCAAGTGCCTAACTTGCCAAAGAGTGAAAGCTGATCATCAAAAGGTATCTGGAAAATTACAATCTCTGGAAGTTCCCGAGTGGAAATGGGATGATATTACTATGGATTTCATTGAAGGACTACTTAAGACTCAGCTTGGGAATGATTCTATATGGGTAATTGTTGATCGATTATCTAAAGTTGATCATTTTATACCCATAAAAAGAACATACACAGCAGAGAGGTTAGCCAAAGTTTACTATAAGGAGATAGTATGACTACATGGAGTGCTTAAATCAATAGTTTCTGATCGGGACACAACATTCACATCTCGATTCTAGAAAAGTTCGCACGAAACCCTAGGCACCCAACTCAAGTTCAGTACCGCATTTCATCCCCAGACAGATGGATAGACAGAGCGAGTCAATCAGATCATCGAGGATATGCTTCGTATGTGTACTTTAGAATTTGGCGGTAAATGGGATGAATATGTATCTATAGCTGAATTTGCATATAATAACAGCTATCAGGCTAGTATTCAAATGGCTCCATTCGAGGCATTGTATGGATGACGATGTCGAACACCGTTGAACTGGGATGAAGTTGGAGAAAAGAAATTAGCCCCAGATTTGTCTCAGAAAATGGCTGACAAAGTACAAATTATTCGCCAGTGTATATACACAGCCCAGAGTCGGCAGAAGAGTTATACAGATTGTAAAAGAAAAGATCTAAATATCCAAGTTGGCGAACATGTGTTCATAAAGGTCACGCCATTGAAAGGGGTTACGAGATTTGGAAAAAGGGGTAAGTTGAATCCCAGGTATATTGGACCATTTGAAGTATTGGAGAAAATTGAAAAGTTAGCTTATAGGATTGTTTTACCTCCAGCACTTTCCTTAGTACACAATGTTTTTCATATTTCTCTGCTTAGGAAATATGTAGCAGATCCGACCCATGTACTAGTAGCAGAAAACCTACCGATCCAAGATCATTTGAATTATGAGGAAAGACCTATTAGAATCTTGGATCATAAGATACAGAAGCTTCGGAATAGAGAAATAGAATATGTAAAGATTCAGTGGAATCGATATTCCGAAGCCGAAGCTACATGGAAATTAAGGGAAGAAGTAGAAAGGAAATACCCCCAGTTATTTAAAGAATAAACGGTTTCGAGACGAAACCTATTATAGGGGGGAGGATTGTGAAACCCTAGTTTGTATAGAAGTCATATTGAATGAACTATGTATGAATGATGTATTCATATTTGAAGTATTTGCAATTTTTTAAGATTTTTGCAGTTAGGTCATCTGTGTGAATGATTGTTTAAATTTACTAAGTAAAGATAACGGGGTATATTATGATTGAAATGTCTTATTAAATAGGGATAAATATTAGCATGCTATAAAAAGTCTAATTAAATCTCATAAGTGATTAATGAAGATTAGGAGGTTAATTATAGAACCAAGTTGAGATAATATTGAAAAATTCATAACTTGGTGAACTTAAGTCGGATTAAGGTGAAATTTGAGGGGGAAGCACATAATTGTGTGTTTAATCTCATGGAAAAATTATATTATGAAAATTTTGATGAAAATTGATCATCACCATTCAAAACTTAAAATGATCATAACTTGGGCTAGAAAGATCGGATTAAGATGAAATTTGAAATGAACGGATAAAATTATGAAATCAAGGTTTTGGAAGGATTTGATCATGCAAATGACTAAGGGATTAAGCTTGCACGAAATTAGGATGAGAGATTTTACTTTTCAAATCATAAAGTAAATAACATTTATGATGAAATTGAATAAAATAAATAAATGAAAGAAGACAAATTTGAGGTGTCAAGAGAGGGTAATTTGTAGGGTATTATGTAATTTACTAAATGTGATGTGTAGTAGCCCATGTAGTGCACCAGTATGTGCTATACAGGCATAACGACTTAAGAAGTCGAAGAAATTATGTATGTTAATGAAAATGAGTTGGAAAACTGAGTTGAATGCAAGCAAAGGAAATATATGAATGTTATATCATTCTTATATGTATAGGCAAAGGCAAAGGGATAAGCGAAATGGGAAGCTAAGCAAGCGAGGTAAGCAAGCTACTTTCTAAATGATTTTGGTTTTCATTACAAGGTATTAAAGGATGGTCATTCTTTGCCTATATGCCTGCTTGAAATGTTTATTTCTATTAAAATAAATGATTGCTTACTATTTCGCGATTATGCTTGAAATGTGATGAAACATGAATTTTTACGATGTTTCATTGAAATGGTGTTTAAAGAGGGATGGTGCAAAGAATTCTCTACATGAGAATGACAAGTTCCATGTGTAAAGGGGTATATAATGCCGGGGTAACTAAAAGTCATGCATGGAATGAAAATCAAGTAGGCTAGTCGAGGTAGTAAGTGGACAAGGGGTCCCCCTTGACGTTATCAAGTCGGTAGGTCCGACGCCAAGGATGGAAAGGACCATGTCATGAAAGAGGGTTCCCCGAGCTAGTGTACCATCACATGAAGGATAATGTCATCAATGAAAATGATGGATTTGCAGATCCAAAGTTTATGAAATGTGTATGAATGATTTATGAAAAGGTTTTTGCTCCACAGGTAGTTGATCACTTGATAAGTGTCTCTATTGAAGGGAGAAAAATGCTTTTAAATAAATATGCCTTCAAAATGAATTGCGTGTAAAATATAAGGTTGCTTATTGAGTTTCGACTCACGTTTTTGTTTTCCAAACCCATATTTCAAAGGAGCAAGAGTCATCCATTGAAGAAATAGGAAAAATGTTTTAAGTTTTATGTTGTGAAAAACTTATGTCGTATGATTGTAAATACTTTGATGTCTTATGTTAACAACTTTGGATGATACATGCAGTGACATCTAATTTATGAGATGGTTTGAAATATGTTATGAAAATTAGGTCTAGTTATGACATTATTGGATGGAAATGACTCAGATATGCATGAAATGAACACATGAGGAATTAAACTCCTATGAAAAGATATTTAATTGGATAAATATCCGTTGAAACCCGCTGTGTGACAGGGAAACAATCTTGATCACATTTACCAGTCGAACGATCTTGAGGTAAGGTTGTGAAGCTCGGGCTGGGGAATTACTTGAATAAAATCAAATGCACTTCTATGTTCATAGTATCATTATCAAACATCATACATTCATTTGCTATCTTAAGAAAGAGGATTTCATTTTTCTTACCTTTCTCATTTCTATCTTCACTTTTCATGGTGTAAGGTTACTTTTCCTTACACATACAAATTATATTTACATGACCTATCATTTTATCATAATCATAAACTCTAAACAACAATTATTAGCGAGTCGATACCTAGGTGCTGCCCATATGGCACCGTAACATTTCACCTTAAACATCGATAAAACTTGACATAATTTTGTGCTATATTAAGTGAGGTGTGGTAACTTCAAGTATGGGGGATATAGATGTAGGGTGCCATTATTTGACCCAATATCTATTCATATTCCCTTTTATCCTTTGTCTTTTCTCATCTTCCCCTTACCACCTTTTTCATCTCATCTGGTTCCTTTACCATTCTTCCATCATAATCATAGACCACTTATCATATAATCACATATCTAGCATTATATGCTATCAATTTTCATACTTAGAAAAATTTCCACCCCTATTTATCAATCCATGCTCTGATACCAACCTCTATGCCCCAGCCCGAGCATCACAACCTTACTCTAAGATCTATCGATTGGTAAACGTGATCAGGATTGTTGCCCTGTCACTCGGCGGGCTTATTAGATATTTATCCGCTTAAACTTAACTCCTTAGGAGTTTATATCATTTCATACATTCCAATTTCCATCAAATGCCTTTTTAGGCCATTATACTATTTGAGAATTACACATGTCATCATAACCTTCATACTTAATCATATCATAATAATTCATACCTAACATTTGATCATAAATTTTTTTCGCCTTTTATGGTCGCAAAACTTAACATAATCCTTATACAACATTAAATCATAATTTAATGTCATCATTCATACATAAGGGCATATACAGGTGTTCATAAGAATTTATTCATTCTTGAATCTCCACCTGTGCTCCTTGCCTCCTTCCTTTCACCTGTCTTTGGGTTTGGAAAACAAAACATGAGTCGAAATTCAATAAGCAAGCTATAGGGTTTTCAGGAAATTCATTTTGAAGGTAGCATTATTTAAAAGCATTTCTCTCCATTTGGTAGAAGACACTTAGCAAGTGATCAACTACCAGCGGAGCAGAAACCTTTTCATAAACCATTCATAAACCATTTGTGTAAACCAGTCACGTAAACCAGTTTAATCCCTATTTTTGGGCATTTCATAAACATTGGATGTGCAAATGCGTCATTTCCATTCATGACATAATCCTTCATGTGAGGGTACGCTAACCCGGGGAACATTCTTTCATAACATGATCCTTTCCATCCTTGGCATCAGACCTTCCGACTTGGCAACATCAAGGGCGGACTCCTTGTCCTGCTTCTGCCTTGACTAGCCTGCTTGATTTTCATTCCATGCACGACTTTTAGTCACCCCAGCATTATATACCTCTTACATATGGCATCTTGTCATTCTCATGTAGAGAATTCTTTGCACCATCCCTTTTAAACATTGTTTCAATGAAACATCGTTTAAATCCATGCTTCATCACTTTTCATAAATACTTGCGAAACAATAAGCAATTCATTTATCATAATTGAAATAACATTTCAACACATATTGAAGTAAAGGAATGACCATCCTTAAATAACATGGAAATAAAATCAATTGCAAAATGCTTCAAAACATTTAGAACATCATTGACAATCATTTTATCATAATTTTGAGAAAGCCAAAAATCATTTAGAAAGCTGCTTGCTTACCTGCTTTGCCTTAGCTTTCCGTATCTATCTTTTCTTTGTCCTTGCCTATACACATAATAATGGCATTGCATTCATAACATTTTCATTTTCTTGCTTAGTTTTCTAATTTATAATCCATTAACATACATAACCCATTTGAATTCCAAGTTGGGTATACATACATCGCACTCACTTGTGCATCATACTATCCATTCCATATTGTGTTTTAATCTCATATTTAGGGTAAACACATAACATTCATTCATAAATCAACATATGGGCATTTATATCACTCATTTATCATTTTTCATCCATTTTTCACCTTTCCTACGTCCATGCTCATTTTAAGCACATAAGTGACGTTTTAAGCTTCATAACTTAATCTTAAAAATGGAGATAATCAAACATCATTCATACAGAAACATCCTTATGCATTTCATCACATATTCATGCATATTTTTCATTTTAGAAACTTACATAAATCATATATCATCCATTCATGCTTAGCCTTCCACATACACCCATCTTACAACACATAACTTGGGTGTTTCTTAAAATTTCTTAACACAGAAACTTGTGTCCTTACTTAGCATGATTACACCCCTTAATTAATATTTAATTTAGGGTCTAATTTTGGATTTTCAATCTATTCATCATAGGGTTCCAAAACAGCAACGTTAGGACCCATTTTTCATCCTTTCAATGCCTCTTTCAAGACTTAAATCTTAACAGATTTTTAAGTCATAATTTTCAGCAACTAAACATGCTTTTCTTAATACAAATTTAGGGTATTATTACATATTCAAGATCCATAATCTATTTTCTTCCAAAATAGCATGTAGGATATCCATTTTGACCCGTTTTGACGTGTTCAAACATAAGTCCTTAAAATCAAATTTAGGGCATATCTTTTCAAGACCTTTTGGACACTCAAAGTACATTAATTCTAGAGTAATTTACCCTCCATAACATCCATAAATCATTTCATTACAAACAGCAACAAAAATCATATGGAAAGCACCCGTTTTGGCCCCCCATTTGGACGTCCCATATACATACCCTAAAAAATCAGATTTAGGAAAATTCATCCAGCCCACTTTGGCCATCCAAAGGGTCCTTAATTTAGGTTACTTTACCCTACAATTCATCCATAAATTATTTAAGCACTGCTTTATATCATTTTAACTCAAAAATGGAAAAATTGGGGATTACTTGAAACCCTAAGTTCCATATTTGCTAAAATCATTAACAAATGCTTAAATCAACATAAATTCAAAAGAGCATGAATTACATCCCAATCATCATGCTTTAATCATACAGCAACTTGGTTTAGGGTTTTGAAAATTTCCAAGTTAGCTTTCATATCAAAATTCAACCCTAACTTCCATTTTTACTCTCTTGAACTCTTTATTTCACTTAAATCTTTCAAAAATTATTCGATACCCTTATCAAGGCATCTTAACTCATCCTTTAAGAGTTCTTTATGAACCATATGCATGCCACATGATTTGAGAGAAGAAACTTAGGTTTAAAGCATCTAAAACTTGAAATATACTTACTTAAATCGAATCAAACTTGAATCCCTTTCTTTCCTCCCCTTTTTCCTTCTCTTTTTCTCCTCTTTTTCCCCTCTTTTCCTTGTTGGATATCCGTCCAAGGCTACCCTCGTTGGAGATTTTTCTCCGTTGTATTCTCACCTAAATGGACGTTCACTTGGCTATGCTCCCCCTTTTATAATTTTTGATTTGTGGGACCCACTTTTGCCACAACACATGAGGGTAATTCATTGCTTACTTATCCCTTGATGTGTTGGCTAAATCATGTCCAAGTAAAATGTGTAATTATCTTATTTATAAATTTCCAATTCTTTACTTATAAGTGAGCTACTTAGGCCCCTAAGGTTAGACGTCCATATGGCTGCCTTCCATGGCTTGCTTGGTCACCAAGTCATTCCCAATAAATGAGTATTTACATGCCCTCTTCTCTTTATCTTAGCTAGGTTTGACTTAGGCAAATAAAAAATCAAAAAATCTATGTAGAGAGCCCCCTTGGACGTCCCCACTTGTGCCACCTCCATGGCCTCCTTAAGGCTAGCTCATTAGCCTCTTAAACCATGCATTTATCCACTTGAATTTTCAAGGATTTTGGCCCTTGACTTAATACAAAAGATCAAGCCCAAAGGACCTCCTTTTGACACCTCATATGGGGCATTAAACCATTAACTCACTTGCTTTAACATAAATGCTATGGTACTCTAGGGTGCACAAAGTCAATGCTAGGCACCTTTTTTAAATTAAGCACTTTCTCATGGTAATTAGCTTAATTCAATCCACTCATACCATAGATTTCATAATTTTATTCAATCGTTTCAAATTTCATCTCAAACCGATGTTTCTATGTCAAGTTATGATCTTTTGAAAATAACCTTAGAGTGTGAGATTAAAATCAAATAATTATCACCTTAATTCCATCACATTTACCTTAATCTAATCCACATATAAGATTGTGGCGCCCCCGAACCAAGCGTCACAACCTTACCTCAAGATCTATTTTCGATTGGTAAATGTGATCAGGATTGTTGCCTTGAACACGCGGCAAGTTCTTAATTTTATCTCGTCCAAATTTTTTCTTTCTTTCCTTTTTTTTCTCTCATCATATAAGCTCATACTTGTCATCATTCATAGTGGACTCATTCATATCATCATAAAATTTGTCATACAAGTATCTTTACTTTCATATTATTGGCAACATATATATTCATAAATAAAAATTCACGTAGAATTTTATACATAATCACTTACCTATTTACATCATACATAATCAATTCCATTTCATTATAAGCAATACATTTCTTCCTTCATTCTTCAAACATACCAATACCTTTTAGCTTTGCTCCTTCCCTTGAGCCTTAAACCTGTCTAAGGTTAGGAAAACAAAATATGAGTGATAAACTCAGTAAGCAAGCATCATTTTTTTTTTCATTTAAATGCATCCCTTGCCTATTTGGTAGAAGACACTTATCAAGTGATCAACTACCAATAGGAAGGAACCTTTTATAGAAATCTTCTTTATAATACACTCATAAAACTTTGTGCATATCCCCATTTTGAGAATTTTCAAAAGTGATGTCTATGCGTCTAAACCATTTTTCATGGGGACAATTGTTTGTCCCAAAATATTTTTTATCTATCATGAGGACATGTCTATGTCCAATAATATTTTTCATATGGCATGAGGACAATTATGTCCTAAAACATTTTTCTTATAACCTTTTGCCCATAAGGACATTTACTTGTCCCAAAACATCATTTATTTAAATTTCTATATGACCCAACTTGGGGTTATTCAAAAGCAATGCATGTGCATAGAAATCTTCTATCTATACGGACATTCTCATGTACAAAAATATTTTTCCATATAAACCTCTTTTAACCCGCATATAAGATACCAAACATTTTTTAAAACCAATATGGCGGACATATTCATGTCCTAAAATATTTTTCGCTATCTTCTGAAAACTAAACATAAATCCATTTGAAACCAACACAAATCCATTTAAAACCAACACAAATCAATTTAAAACCAAACAGCGTCGGTGCCCATTTTGGGACTTTTAAAACATAGAGAACATATGTATGTTCCAAAAACATATGGATTTATGTCTCTGACCCACAGGTTGGTGACACTTAACAAGTGATCATCCTTCTCTAAGAAAGAAACCTTTCATGAGGCAGCACACGAGCTAGGCGTCTGCTCATGAACTTACTCCTATTTCAGAGAGGGTGCCGTCGGCCTCCAGCCTTCTCTTAAGCGACTCGGCTACAGGTAGAGGTGAGCTTTGGTTCTCGACCATTTTGGTCCGTAACCGCCTCAACCATGAGCCTAGTACATCATTTTGAGCACACTCGTATGCTAGCAATGATTTTCAAAAAACTTAGCTCAGTCATTTGACTATGCCCTTTTTCAAGCCTCAACTTGATATGTATAAAGCCAACTTAGTCCGCAGACTATGCCCTTCTCGAATTGAGAATTGGGCATGATTGTTTTGAAAAGAAAATAAAATATTTTAAACCACTTAGTCTGCAGACTATGCCCTTCTCAAATTGAGAACTGGGCGTGGTTGTTTTGAAAATAAAATATTTTTGTAAATTATTTTCAAATCTTGATGTTAGGATGACCACCCTTAAAGAGTTTATAAATATTTAATAAATCCATTTTACCAAACATTTGAAATATTTGAGAAGACAATATTTTGCAAAACTTTAATGATTTGCTAAACAACTTTTGAAATTCTCATTTTAAGAAGCTTTTGAACTAATTCAAAACTCTCGGAGACAAAACTTTTCTTAATAACATTTTTATGATCAAAACTTATGCAACTCTCTTCCATCCACTGTAATGGCATTATTTGTCTTATCCACGTCGCTTCCTTGTTACACTTATATATAGACAGAGGAGTTTGCATAATCTTTTGATCATTATTTACACATAAAATCTACCAAATCATTTTGTAGGACTGGCCACCCTTAAATCTTTTTGGAACATCAGAGTAAAGCATCTTCAAAGTGTTACAACTCTTAGAGTTGTAAAGCACCTTGATAGATTATTTCAAAACATCTACATAAATCTCAAAACACGTATATAAATTCAATTTATGACATTTAATGAAAACCATTTCAAAACATCTATTTATTTCTAGAAACCATTTTGTAAAGAATTACATTTTTCAATAAAACTCCTTATAAACCACACTTGTATGAACTTGCTTATATTAAAACCATCTTAAAACCCACATCATATTTTCAAGATCTGAGCTTGCTTACTCTATAAGCAACTCTTCATATTATTAATAAAAACATGATCGAGTAATTTTAATACTTGAATATAAACATTATGCTTGAAAATTCACTTACTTATCTTATAAGCATCTATGAAACCAACTTATTAAAGCAAGTTCATAAATTTCATAAAATTCTTTTGAAACAATATTTTGGAAGGCTCGCTTGCTTATTTGTAAGCAACTCTTTAAAATCATTGTTATAAAGCATTTCCAATCTTGGCAATACTTGTGATAAAGTAATTATTTTAAGAAGTATTGCTTGTTTCCCATGAAACAATCCTTAAAGCATTTTATTTAAGCTATCATTTTCAAAACATAGGAGGAAATCAATATTTTGGAAAGTTCGCTTGCTTACCTTGATCACATGAGCTTCCCGGGTCAACCCTTTCTTTGCCTTTGCTTATACATGTAGAATGATATAAAATTCATGTAAATATCATTTGCTTACATTCACTTAGTTTTCCAACCCATTTTCAAAAATATTCATAACCTGCCTAATCTCCAAGTCAGGTATACATATTTTACACAATTATGTATCTCAATTATTCATTATGCCACATATTAAATTCCCATATATTAATCTCAAAATTTGAGATTATCAATTCAACAATGCATTTCATATTTTTCCATCATATTTTAACATATTTTTGCATTTTAATATTTTACATAATTCATTTATCATCTTATCATGTGCACTGTTTAACATATGTACATCTAACAACGTCTAATTCATATATTTCTTAAAATTTTTCAAATAAAAAACTTGTCCTCTAATTCAGCAAGTTTATACACTTCATTTAATACTTATTTAGTTCATTTTTACGAATTTTTAATCCATAATTTTCAAAGTTCCAAAAACAGCAACTTGGACATCCGATTTCTACACTTTAAACGTCTCTTTTGATACTCCAACTTAAACAGATTTTTATCTACTTGATTCCAGAAATTTATCCCAATTTTCTTAACCTAAATTCAATACATTTTCACATATTTAAAATCCATATATAAGTTATTTGCAAAACAGCAACATTTTATATATGTATAGGGTACCCGTTTACACCATTTGGACGTCCACTTCACACTCCCTTCAAAATCCGAATTTGGGCAGTTTATGCAAGGTCCCTTTTCATGTCCAAAGTGTCCTATATTTAGGGTATTTTACCCTACAATTCACCCACAATTTATTTAAATCATTTCATATATCATTTCCAACATTTAGAAGTGAATTTCGGGTCTTAGAAGAAACCTTAACTAGCTTACCTTCTATACTTCACAAATCATGCTAAATTTCATACATATTCAACATTAAATCATGAATTATCATGTGATTATATCCACTACATAAAACAGCAACATCAAACAAATTTTTCAGCAAGTTTAGGCTAGTTAATGAACTCATATTCAACGCTAATCACTTTATACTTCCATCTATACTCTTGATTTCATAATTGCTATTAAATTCCCATTAAATTTCCCAATTGAAAACATCATAAATCCTCATTAAAAGATTCATTATGAAGCATATTCATATCTTAGAAATTAAGTTAGAAAAACTCAATTAGAATCACTCAACTAAAGTCATATACTTACTTGTATTAAGTGCCACTTAATTTCTCTTCTCCAACAAGCTTTCTCTCCTTAATTCTTCATTTTCTTTCTTTTCTTCTCCACTTTTTTTTGAATTTGAAATATGGGGAAAAAGGGGACGTGAGCTACTGTTGGAAAGGTATGGCGCCCCCCAACCCGAGCGTCACATCCTGAGCCTTACCTCGGGATTGGTATTGACTGGTAAACGTGATCAGGATTGTTGCCCTGTCACACGACGGGTTTTTAACGGACAATTATCCAATTTAATATGTTTTCATAAGAGTTTATTTCCTCTTAATTAAATCTCAGGTAGTACCTAAGTCATTTCCATCCATTCAACACATAATGATGCATGTAAATTAAAAACATTTCAACATTTTCCTAAATCAGATGTCACTGCATGTTATAATCATAGTTGTCCTTATGAAAACAACAACTTAATTACATCCATTCAGCATCAATTCTACTATATCATCATGACTGCAAAAGTTATTCTCTTGCTAAAATGATATTTTATTTTCTCCTCTGCTGAGTCTCTTCATTCACCTGTCTATGGGTTTGCAAAACAAAAACGTGAGTTGTATACTCAATAAGCAAGCATTATATATTTCCAAGCAAATCATTTTAAAGGAAATCTTTTTCAACAAAAAGGTTTCCCTCCATTTATTAGAGACACTTATCAAGTGATCAGCTACCTGCGGAGTAGAAATATTTTATTTAAAATCATCATGGAAAGCAACCTTATACCCTCTCGGGGATATACAATGATACTATAATGAATGAATCATGATCCCTTAGGATGGAGGCTAGCTAGGCGACCATCCGTCTTCATCTCCTTTCACACAATGAGACACCACGGCCCTTGGCCTATTTTAGCGACTCGGTAACACCAAAGGGGGACAATCGGTCCGCTTATTCCTTTAAGGTGAACCTTATGCATTGTGCACATGAATTTATCCATGACATACTAGCATGATTTTTCACACATTATATCACAGGACAACAATTTTCATTTATCACAAAGCAGTTATATAAATCAATTTAAAATACCTAGTTAACTAAGGAATGGACATCCTTAAAAATTTAGAAATAAATTTCAAATAACATTTGTTAAATCAAGAAAATCAGTTAAAACATCTTTTACAATTATTTCAAAGAAATTTTAATAAATAGAAATTCATTTAGAAAAGTTGCTTGCTTACCTTATTCGTGAGAGCTTCCCGGATCAACCTTTTCCTTTCCTTTGCTTACCTTATTCTATTTGCTTGCATTTATTTAGTTTTCCAACCCATTTCCATATATATATATTCATAACCCGTTTAATCTCCAAGTCGGGTATGCGTACTTTACACTTACGTATCTAAATTATTCATTATGCCTCATATTAAATTCTCGTATAATAATATCAAAATTAGAGATTATTAATTCAGAAATGAATTTTACATTTTTTCATCATATTTTAACATATTTTTGCATTTTAATATTTCACATAATGTATTTATCCTTTTATCATGTTCATTGCTTCACATATGTACGTCTAACTGCGTCTAATTCATATATTTCTTAAATTTTTTCAAATCAACAACTTATCCACTAATTCAGCAAGTTTATTCACTTCATTTAACACCTAATTAATGCATTTTTACGAATTTTTAATTCACAATTCTCGAAATTACAAAAACAGCCACTTTGACATCCAATTTCCACACTTTATACGTCTCTTTTGATACTCCAACATAAACAGATTTTTATCTGTTTAATTACAGCAATTTATCTCAATTTATTTGCCCTAAATTCAATGCATTTTCACATATTTAAACTCCATATATAAGTCATTTGCAAAACAGCAACATTTTCCACATGTATAGGGTACTCGTTTACACCATTTGGACGTCCAATTTTCACTTCGGTTAAAATCCGAATTTAGGCAGTTTATGTGATGCCCTTATTCACGTCCAAAGTTTCCTATATCTAGGGTATTTTACCCTACATTTCATCCATAATTTATTTAAATCATTTCATATGTCATTTTCATCATTTAGGAGTGAATTTCAGGTCTTAGAAGAAATTTTAACTAGCTTACCTTCTATACTTCACAACACATGATAAATTTCAGATATAACCAACACTAATTCATGAATTATCACATGATTACATTCACTAATTCAAACATCAACTTAAAACACAATTTTTTAGCATATTTAAGCTAGTGTTGAAGTACATATATCACACAAATCACTTCCTACTTACTTCTAACTCTTAACTATACTACTTGCTATAAACTTTCATTAAATTCCCAAATGAAAAACATCATAACTCTTCATTAAAAGTTCAATTATGAAACACATGCATAGCTCACAAATTAAATTAGAAAAACTAAATGAGAATCACTCAACTCAAATCATCTACTTACTTGTATTGAGTGCTACTTCACTTCTCCTTTTCTCAAGCAAGCTTCTTCTACTTAACTCCTCCTTCTCTTTCTTTGTTTCTTCACTAAATTTTTGGGTTTGAAAGGGGTGAAAAAGAGGGACGTGGGGTGCTGCTGAAATGAAGACTCAAAATGCAGATTTTTTTCTAAGTACCCAGCCCTATGCTTGGACGTCCCCTTGCTTATATGCAATTAGCTGGAAATTTCCAGCAAATGGGCCCCACATGCCACATCATCCATGCAATTTCCAATGCATTCCTATCCTATTAGCTGACATGTAAGCTTGTGGGACATTAAAATTATTTTTTTCTTAATTATAAATTCACTAATTTTCCATTGCATTAAATCATCACAAGGCTGTCCATCTGTTGCACGTCCACCATCAGCTGCTATTCTCCCATTTTTCAACTAATTTTTGCAATTAATAAATGCACATTTACATCCACTATTACCTAAGGTAATTATCTATGCATTTTACAAATTTTTAAAAAATATAAAAGTCACTTTCTGGCCACTTGAACGGTCTCCATTTTCTGCCCATTTTTTTATGCCTGTCCACGTCCCAACTTTACAGCAGATGATCTTATCATAATAAATTTTTTCACAGATTTAATTAATCACTCATTTAATTATCTAGTAGAGTAGGCCATTTAGGGTCATTTTAGGTTAATAAAAAAATCATAAAGTATGCATTGAGCTGCCAAAACCGTCCACATCACCCAAAGAGCATGTTGCTGTCCACTTTTTCATCTTCCATTCAACAGTCCAGATCAGCTCCTAATAAATCCGAATTCCACTTAAATTTAATGAAAAATTATCCACATTAACTCCTTGTTGACTTTGGGTATACATTTTAATATTAAAAAATTTCAAACATCCAACTATAAGGCTATTTGGACGTCCATAATCTGCCACCTATTCCATTTTCCATTTGACCCATAAATTATGCATTTAATTAAGAGATAATTGCAGGGATTTTATAATTTTTAATAAATTACATAATACCCTACAAATTACCTCTCTTGACACCTAAAATTTGTCTTCTTTCATTTGTTTATTTTATTCAATTTCATCATAAATGTCATTTACTTTATGATTGGAAAAATCAAAATCCCTAATCAAAATTTCGTGAAACCTTAATCCCTTAATCATTTTCATGATCAAATCCATCCAAAACCTTGATTTCATAATTTTAGCCATTCATTTCAAATTTCATCTCAATCCGATCTTTCTAGCCCAAGTTATCATCATTTTAAGTTTTGAAAGGTGATGATCAATTTTCATCAAAATTTTCATAATCTAATTTTTTCATGAGATTAAGCATAAAATTATATGCTTCCCCCTCAAACTTCACCTTAATCCGACTTAAGGTCTCCAAGTTATGAATTTTTCAATATTATCTCAACTTGGTTCTATAATTAACCTCCTAATCTTCATTAATCACTTATGAGATTTAATTAGACTTTTTATGGCATGCTAATATTTATCCATCTTTAATATGATATTTCAATCATAATAAACCACATTATCTTCACTTAATAAATTTAAACAATTATTCACACAGATGACCTAACTGAAAAAATCTTAAAAATTGCAAATACTTCAAATATGAATACATCATTCATACATAGTTCATTCAATATCATTTACATGACTTCTATACAAACTAGGGTTTCACAATCCCCCCCCCCTTATAATAGGTTTCGTCCGGAAACCGTTTATTCTTTAAATAACTGGGGGTATTTCCTTTCTACTTCCTCCCTTAATTCCCATGTAGCTTCGCCTTCGAAATATCGATTCCACTGAATCTTTACATATTTTATTTCTCTATTCTGAAGCTTCTATATCTTATAATCCAAGATTCTAATAGGTCTTTCCTCATAATTCAAGTAATCTTGGATCGGTAGGTTTTCTGCTACCAGTACATGGCTTGGATCTGCTACATATTTCCTAAGCATGGAAATATGAAAAACATTATGTACTAAGGTAAGTGCCGGAGGTAAAGCAATCCTATAAGCTAACTTTCCAATTTTCTCCAACACTTCAAATGGTCCAATATACCTGGGATTCAGCTTACCCCTTTTTCCAAATCTCGTAACTCCCTTGAATGGCGTGACTTTGATGAATACATGTTCGCCAACTTGGATATTTAGATCTTTTCTTTTACAATCTGTATAACTCTTCTGCCGACTTTGGGCTGTGAGTATACACTGGCGAATAATTTGTACTTTGTCTACCATTTTCTGAGACAAATCTGGGGCTAGCTTCTTTTCTCCAACTTCATCCCAGTTCAACGACGTTTGATATCGACATCCATACAATGCCTCGAATGGAGCGATTTGAATACTAGACTGATAGCTATTATTATATGCAAATTCAGCTGTAGATACATATTCATCCCATGAACCGCCAAATTCTAAAGTACACATACGAAGCATATCCTCGATGATCTGATTGACTTGCTCTGTCTGTCCATCTGTCTAGGGATGAAATGCGGTACTGAACTTGAGTTGGGTGCCTAGGGTTTCGTGCAAACTTTTCCAGAATCGAGATGTGAATGTTGTGTGCCGATCGGAAACTATTGATTTAGGCACTCCATGTAGTCGTACTATCTCCTTATAGTAGACTTTGGCTAACCTCTCTGCTGTGTATGTTCTTTTTATGGGTATAAAATGAGCAACTTTAGATAATCGATCAACGATTACCCATATAGAATCATTCCCAAGCTGAGTCTTAGGTAGTCCTTCAATAAAATCCTTAGTAATATCATCCCATTTCCACTCGGGAACTTCCAGAGATTGTAATTTTCCAGATACCTTTTGATGATCAGCTTTCACTCTTTGGCAAGTTAGGCACTTGGCTACATATTCAGCGATCTCTCTTTTCATATTATTCCACCAATATGCTTTCTTGAGATCCTGATACATCTTAGTGCCTCCTGGATGAATGAAAAAGGGTGAAAAATGTGCTTCCTTAAGAATTTGCTCCTTCAACTCAGTTGTACTAGGTATGTATAAGCGACCTTTGTATCGATACATACCTTGTTCATCCATAGAAAATTCTGTCAATCCTTTTCTCTTCATTTTCTCCACATAGGCATGTAGATCTGCATCTTGTTGCTGTGTAGTTTTAATTTGATCAAACAACGATGACTGTATGTACATTTGTGATAACCTTGTTTGAACTCCAGGGGGACATACAATCAATTCTAACTATCTTATTTCCTGAAGCAACCCTTCCTATTTTGTGATAAGATGTGTCATGCTGACATTTCTGTTCAATGCATCAGCTACTACGTTTGCCTTACCTGGATGATATAGTATCTCCAAATCATAATCTTTTAATAACTCAAGCCATCTCCTTTATCTCATGTTCAATTCCTTATGTGTGAAAATATACTTAAGGCTTTTATGATCTGTATAAATTTCACACCTAGTACCATACAGGTAATGTCTCCATATTTTTAAGGCAAACACCACTGCTGCTAATTCCAAATCATGAGTGGGGTAATTAACCTCATTGGGCTTCAACTGTCGTGATGCAAAGCTATCACCTTGGCTCTTTGCATTAATACACAACCCAAACCTTTTCTTGAGGCATCACTATATACCACAAAATCATCATTTCCTTCAAGTAGGGTTAGAATAGGTGCTTCCACTAACTGCTGCTTTAATTCCTGAAAACTGCACTCACATTCCTCAGACCATACATACCTGACTCCTTTGCGAGTCAACTTTGTTAATGGAGCCGATAATTGAGAAAATCCTTCAACAAATCTTCTGTAATACCGTGCTAAGCCAAGAAAACTTTGAATTTCTGTAATGGTCGTCGGCCTTTGCCATTTCAAAATTGCTTCAATCTTTTGGGGATCAACTTGAATCCCTTATTCTGTTATTATGTGATCCAGAAATCCTCTTTGTTTCAGCCAAAATTCACACTTCTTTAGCTTCGCATATAATTTCTCTCTTCTCAGCCTTTCCAATACCTTACGCAAATGAAATTCATGTTCTTTCTCGGTCTTTGAGTAAATCAGAACATCATCAATAAATACCACCACAAATGGATCAAGATAGTCCCGAAATACCCTATTCATCATATCCATGAATACAGCAGGGCATTAGTGAGCCCAAAAGGCATCACTAAAAATTCATAATGTCCATACCTAGTTTGAAAAGCTGTTTAATGAACATCGGTCGGACATATTCTTAACCGATGATACCTTGATTGTAAATCAATCTTAGAAAATGTCGTAGCTCCTTGTAATTGATCAAACAAATCATCAATTCTGGGCAATGGGTATTTATTTTTCACTGTGACCTTATTTAATTCCCAATAATCAATTCATAATCTCAAACTTCCATCTTTTTTCCCCACAAATAATACCGGAGCTCCCCAGGGTGATACACTGGGTCTGATAAAACCTTTATCTAACAACTCCTGTATTTGAGTTCTCAGCTCATTCATTTCAGCCGGTGCCATTCTATATGGAGCCTTTGAGATTGGGGCCGTACCTGGTATGATATCAATAGTCATATCCATTTCCCTTTGTGGAGGTAATATGGTCAATTCCTTTGAAAATACATCAGGAAATTATTTAACCACTGGAATTTGATTTATTTCTAACTCCATGCCTTTCTCTACATCAATTGATATCAGATAAGCTTGGCACCTTTGGCGAATCATTTTGACCGCTTTCATGAATGATATTAATATCGTAGTGGTTTCAGGCTGTCTTAGCTTTCCAATGACTATCTCTTTTTCTAAAGCTTTTTTTAACTGAATCTTCTTATTTTTGTAATCAATTATAGCTCCCCACTGACTCAACCAATCCATACCCAATATCACATCAAATTTTGTCATAGGTAATAGGATCAAATTGGCTTCTAAAATCAATGATCCTATCCTAATTGGGCATGCTTTGCATAATTGGCTAACACTGGCAAACCGATATACAGGGGACTCTATATGAATTATCTCATTGGTTTCCTCTACCGGTAGTGCATGGGTGGCCACAAATTGAGATGCTATGAATGAGTGACTAGCACCAGAATCAAACAAAGCAACTGCCGAATTTCCTAAAATGTAAACCATACCTGTGACCACCTTCTCTTCTTGTTCCTGAGATTCAGTCCGAGTCAAAGCATGCACATGTACCGGATTCACAGTAGTTCCCTGCCTATTTGTTATTCCTGGTATCCTGAGTTGTGTGGGTCTTCCACGACCTTGGGATGTTTGTGCTTTATTCGGACAATTCAGAGCGATATGTCCTGTTTGGTCACAAATATAACATTTAATGACCTTTGCTTCACCCGCTCTGCATTCCTTGGCTATATGGCCTACTTGCCCGCATTTATAGCACCGATTTGATCCTTTTAGGCATTCGCCTGAATGTCGCCTTTGACATTTTCTGCAAAAAGGCGGGAGTTTCTTCTTTAGAGCTCCTTTTCCTCTCTTTACATTTCTCTTCTTACCCCTTTCTCTTCCTGATTCAGTTTCCTTTGTTCCAAAACCAAACATTTTTTATCCAAACCTTAATTCCTGTGTTCTTAATGCCTCAATTTCCAATGCTCTGGCTCTTTCAAGACACGAATAATAATCTTTAATTAACAAGGGAGCGAGGCTTTCTCTGAGATACGGCCTCAGTCCTTGCTGGAATCTCTGTGCCTTATTACTTGGCTCATTAGCAATCCAGGGCACATATCGAACTAAGGCATTAAACTTAGTAGTGTATTTGGTAACAAACATTCTTCTTTGATAAAGTCTTTCAAATTCTATCACTTTCTGACTTTGTAAACCAACAGGGAGGTATTCCTTATTGAACTCTTCAACAAATGTTAGCCATGATACCTCTTCTGGTTGTGTCATCGTGACCAACATCATTTCCCACCATTCATGCGCATCCTTGATCAATAAATGTGTAGCGCATAATACCTTCTGCCGATCATTACACGAAGAGATTCTAAATAATTTCTTAATATATGTTATCCATTGTTCCGCCTGTACCGGATCAGGTTCTCCTAAAAATTTTGGGGGTCTTTGAGCTAAGAATGCATTAATCGCCTTTCTATCAGCTTTCATTAGCTGATTTTCATCTACTATGGGTGCTGTCATGGGGGTCGGGCCAGCCGTCGGAATGGCTCTATCTCTTTTGGTACTACCTAACTGGGCCTGTTGTGTTCTTTCCCACAACTCTTGAATAATATCTGCTGTCTGCGTTGCCCAATCACGAGTAGCCTGCTGCATTGCCTCTTTAACTATTGTCGTTACCCTTTCTTCTATAAGTCGTGCCTGCCTTGCCTCACTTCCTTCTTCTACATTTTGTTCTGGACCTATACTCTCTCGTCTTTATCGCGTTCTTGAACTTTCACTATTTGATTCAGGTTTCGCCCTTTTTGGTCTACTAGTTTCTCCCATCTCATGTTGGCTAGGGATTTCCTGAACAACTTCTTTTCCTTTGTTTGTTCTCCTTCCTGATCTTGTTTTCACCATGATGCTTTTCTGAATATATAAAGGTATATAATCTTTCATTTATAATTAGGGTTAGATCATCATACATATATTATCAGCATAGAATTAAAAATCAATTTGCACATTCATCATCACAAGCATTCATAACCATCCATATTCACAATATTTCATATATTCACATTAAAAAACATATACTATCATACATTCCATAACCCTTAGTTCCTAACATCACACATTATATTACAGCATCACACTCATATATTACATACATAACACCTATATAGAGGTACAACACTTCTTAGCAAAGTCTTATGATCTCATAATTATACATATTAAAGTTCATAAAACAAAGAAAACTCAACACCTGCCCGCTCTCCTACCAAAGTAATGATAACGCTTGATGCGCACCAAGTGCTTGTCGTTAAGAGCACTGTGATCACCAGTTTAATTAAAATTAACCGAAACACATTAAAGCTATCACTATACGGATGATAGTGTAGAATAACGGTGAGTCGGGTCAAATCCACAGAGAGGCGATGTAGATTTGAATTGTTTTTAAGAGAAAAAAAAAGAAGGTATAAAGAAGAGAGAGAAAGAGAGAAGAGAGAAAGAGGAGAGAGAGAGAGACGTTAGAGAGAGAGAGAAGAAGAAGAAATTAGATAGATAAGAGAGAAGAGAGAGAAAGAGAGAAGAGAGAAAAGGAAAGAAATTAAGAGAGAGGAGAGAGAGACGTTGGAGAAAGAGAGAGAAGAAGAAATTAGATAGATAAGAGAGAAGAGAGAAAAAAAGACAAGAGAGAAAGAGAAGAGAGAGAAAGACCTTAGAGAGAGAAGAGAGAGAAAGACCTTAGAGAGAGAGAAGAGAGAGAAAGATAGAAGAGAGAAAGACGTTTTAGAGAGAGAGAAGAAGAAATTAGATAGATAAGA
Source organism: Annona cherimola (assembly GCA_030490835.1). Taxonomy (NCBI): domain Eukaryota; kingdom Viridiplantae; phylum Streptophyta; class Magnoliopsida; order Magnoliales; family Annonaceae; genus Annona; species Annona cherimola. Next base: position 40,912,388 of record CM059972.1, on the reverse strand, counting down.
GAGAAGAGAGAGAAAAAGAGAAGAGAGAGAAAGAAAAGGAAAGAAATTAAGAGAGAGGAGAGAGAGACGTTGGAGAAAGAAAAGAAAAGAGAAATTAGAAGAAATTAGAGAGAGAAAGAGAGAAGAGAGAAAAGAAATGAAAATAGAAGAAATTGGAGAGAAAAGAAAGGGAGACAAGAAGCTAAAAGAAATTATAATTAGCTAACAACTTAATTAAAATTATTCTAAGAAAGCAATAAAAGCTATGAAATTTAACTATTAAAGCATGAAAGAGAATTACATTAAATTTAATCTAAAAATTACAAAGCATAAAATAAAGCAGTAAATCTAATCTAAAAATTATAACTACAAATTGAAAAGTAATAAGTACGAAACACTACAAAGCATAAAATAATAAAATAAAATTTACATCACCCGAATATGGAGAGCAAAATCTCCACGTAATAGAAAATTTTATTGCTTGGCCCCACCTCCTTGCTAGGGGTCCCACAAGATGGGTCCCACCCAAGGAGAGGAGTGTTGTGATCGGGTTGTTCTTTCCTTGGGATGAGTGGAGGCCTTTTTATAGAGTGTAGGGGCACCCAACGACCAATGTTTGAATCCGATGTGGGATTCTCGCATTGCCTTCAACTGTAGCTGCCTTTGTTTTCTTTTCCACTTGCCGCGTGAACTAGATGGCCAATGGAAAAATTTGGGCGTGATGGAAGGGCAGCTGCTCGGATTGTGCGGACAGATGGCTGCTTGCACGATGGTGGATTCCGGTTGAGCCTGAGAGGAACATGGTTGCCTGTAGTGAAATAGAGGACTGCAATGGGTGTTGCGGTACAATAGCTAGAATTCGGTGTGGTTGAATCAGATGGAAGATGCAGAGGTGGGTTTTCTGCCACCGTCGTATCTGGGTGAACCGAAAATCCTTGCGCAGATCCCGTGCAGAGGCCGTGTACTTGTCGTCACCGTAGCTCTTGCTCAAAATCTCCGGCCAAAAGGAAACTGATGAAGGCAGGGAAGGAGAGGAGCACTGCCGTCAAGAAAAGTGAAATCAGGCAAACGTGCCTACGACCAAACTGTCTGGAAACTTCCCAATTGGCGGATGCCCGCTCGAAGAGGTCCAGGAATTAACAAGGGCAGCTGGTTTGCTGCGTTTGGGTTGCTAGACTTTTGCAATCGTTGATTTCTGCCGATGCTGGCTGAGGGGAGTTGAGAAATTTTACTGCTGAAAATTTTGTGGTCGGCTGGGTGGTTTGAAGGAGAGGGATTGTGGGTTGTTTGCTTGGGGTTTCTAATTTGGAGAAGATGATGGACAGGTTGTGTGGCGCCCCGAACCGAGGCGTCCACATAGTCCTTACTCCAAGATCTTGTTGATTGGTAAGTGTGAATCAGGATTGTTGCCCTGATCACACGGCGGGTTCTTAATTGGATCTCGTCCAATTTTTTTTTCATTTCTTTTTCTTTCATCATATAAACATATACTCATCATCATTCATAATGGGCTTATCCATAACATCATAACTCATCAACTTCTCATATTATTCATCACTTCATAATTTCATACAACCTATACCTTTTTCATCATATCCCATTAGGGAATCTATTTATACAAAAAATTTACTAACCTTTGTAGATTTCTCTTTTCCTTTAGCAACACATGTCCTTCATTTCTTGGCTTTCCCTACACCTGTCTGAGGTTGGAAAAACAAAACATGAGTCGAAACTCAATAAGCAAGCATTTTTCATTTTAAATGCATTCCTCTCCATTCGATAGAAGACACTTACCAAGTGATCAACTACCAACGGAATAGAAACCTTTTCGTAAACCATATTTCGAAACCTTTCATAAACCATTCATGTAAATCATTCGTAAATGCATTTCTCTCCATTCGATAGGAGACACTTAGCAAGTGATCAACTATCAATGGAATAGAAACCTTTTCATAAACATTGGATGTGCAAATGCTTCCTTTCCACTTCTGACATAAACCTTCGTGTGAGGGTACGCTAGCTTAGGGAACATCTCACATAACATGGTCCAATACGCCAGCTGTCTCCGACTTGGCCTCATCAAGGGGAACCTCTCTTCCTCTTGACGCCTACATGGTTCCTACATGCATGACTTTTGATTTTCCCGGCATTATATACCTCTTACACCAGGTGACTTGTCATTCTCATGTAGAGAATTATTTGCATCATCCCTTAAAAATATCTTTTCAAATCCATGTGTGCAAATACTTTCTTTCCATTCTTGACATAAACCTTCGTGTGTGGGTACGCTAGCCCAGGGAACATCTCACATAACATGGTCCAATACGCCGGCTGTCTCCGACTTGGCCTCATCAAGAGGAACCTCTCTTTCTCTTGACGCCTACATGGTTCCTACATGCATGACTTTTGATTATCCCGGCATTATATACCTCTTACACCAGGTGGCTTGTCATTCTCATGTAGAGAATTATTTGCACAATTCATTTAAAAACATCATTTCAAATCCATGCTTTTCTTTTCAATCCATGTATGAAAATGCAATGCATTTCATTCACACATAATATTCCTTTGCCTCCACCTCTGGGGAGGACGCCGTCGGCACACAGCCCATACGACTCGGCAATAGTGAAGGGGGACCCTCTGATCCGCTTTCTACCTCCACCAAAGCCTCTTCCTTATACATCGTACATGTGCACATGTCCATGAACATCACATGATATCAATATGCCGGCATGACTTTCCATAAAAACTTATAAACATTCATCATTTCAAAACATTATAGGAATGGCCATCCTTAAAACACATTTCATAAATACTTGAGAATAAAATCACATTTTCAAAAGGGTTGCTTGCTTACCTTTGCTTTGCTTCAACCTGACTCCTTTATCCTTTCCTTTCATTTTCCTATACAAGAAAATTGGATATTTTATCCATCTATTCCATGTCTTAACTTGCTTCCCATGCATGCTTTACGATCACATATTACCTCATTTTTATAGAGGTTATCCTTTTATAAATACTTGGTCATTACTCATTTATATGAATTTTTATCCATAAATCCAAAAATTGACATTTTTCCCAAAAATAAAAAATTCCATGACATAGCTTATGCTTAGTATATCATGGAAAATTCATGAATTATGAATTTATCATCATTAACTTGGCTAAATAAATCATTTTCTCCATATACTAAAAATCAACATAAATTCACTTAAGCATAATCCTTAATTCAAAAAATCATGAAATTAATATATCATTATTCCAACATCATATTTATCATAATCATACATTCCAAATCATCATTTATCAATTTTGGAGCATTATTTCCACATATCATACATGATTTCCCCGAATACTCTATCTTTGCTCCAAATTTTCGATGTTTCGGTATGATTCCAATTAAGCATTATAACTTTACTTATTTTCTCATGCTTAGGCATTATCTAAGCATGGTTTTACCCTACGTAACATCCAAAAGAAATTTTGGAAGAATCCCCTTACCTGAAGTAGAAAATCTCTCCTCCAACTTGCCCTTTCTCTCTCTAACCTCCTCTTTCTCTCTTAAAACGAATTTGGGGGTGGAAAATGAGCTCTTGCTCAAGCTTGGGAGTGCCTTGGACGTTCACCCCTTGGCCCCTATTTATAGGGCTTGATTTTTCATGAATTTAGAATTTACCCCCTCTTGCTCAAGGTATTAAATTATAAATGTATTTTTTTCTAATTTCCAAAAGGTGCATGGAGCCTTGTGCAGCCCACCCTAGGCCTGCTCCAGCCCCCCTATGTCAGCCCTATTTTTGCCTATTTTTTTATTTTTTTTAAAATTAATTAATTTAGGCTAAATTAATTCTAGCCATTGATCTTTGATAAGGATGATCATGGGCCATTGGATCATGCCCCAAAAGTCCATGCTCCAGCAGCAATTGCAGGCTTTGCATTAATTTTAATTTAATTAAAATTAATCAAAGTCAAATGCCATTAATGAAAAAGTAAAGTTACTTTTTCCCTTTTCAAATGACATTTAATCTTGACCCTTAATTCATGATCCTTGATTAATCTTGGACCATTCATCATATCCATCATCATATCTTGGCCACCCATAAAAAATTTCATCTCAATCCGATGTCCGGATTGCAAGATATGAATTTTTCTTTATTTTTTCTCAAAAATCCACTAAAATCCGAAAATACTAAATAAATCAAAAAGTGACTATTTTGTCCTTTTTTGGGAAGCTTCCTTTTTCGTCTTTTATGATTAAGTTAATCCAAAGTGATTAACTTAACATATTTCCTTAATCCCACGTTTACTATTCACATTTCACTATTCACGTACACTATTCATCCGAATTTCCTGCATAATTATTTTAACCTTCATTTCCATATATTTCATATCCATCAATATATATTTCTCAAATATATTACCTAGGGTTTACAACCCTAGGGTTTCGTACATGTCTCAAAGATCGAGGTTCCACAAGTTGCGTCATAGGTTTGTGCGATTCGGTGGAGAGGTGGATCGCTGTCGGAATTGGGGCTTGTTGCTAACGACCGGAGCTACTGTTGGCCGGAAGAGGAGGCTGAATGCCGGAATTGCCTGGACGGCCGTGACTGCCATGGCTGCCAGCTTTGCACCTTCCTTCTCACGTTGTCTGCCCAATTTGAGAAACAGGACAGATGAAGCTGCCTAAAATTGCATCCATCTTCCTTCATTGCCAAGCCACCACGCCGCGTGCTAGCGTCTTCCTTTTATCGCAGCTGATGATGATGAATCCACCATGATTCTGCTATTGTGACATGCTACTAAATCTTGCTGTTCGGATTTTGCTTCATGGAATTTTAGGATGGCCGGAAGTTCTAATTCATAGCTGCCTTGATCACGGATTACAGAGTGCCGGTTTGGGACGCCGCCTGAATTAGTGGCTGGATTTTTCTTGCTTCGAAACAGTTGCCGGAAAATGCACGGCTGCCTGTTGCTTGAGTCGGTGGCTGCAATTTGGGTCGAAGCTGCAAAAAAAAAAAAAGAATTTTGTGCTGCTGAAATGGGGCTAAGGTCGGCTGAGATGGCGGGCATGTGCGGACGGCGGTTCTAGCAGGTGTACGTGGCCGAGCCTAGTGCGTCGGATACAATCAATATTCTCCGTAGGTTGAAAGAAAGATACGAAGAGCTTCATGGTGTTCGGATTCAAGACCGCGCATTGGTCGTTGCTGCTCTGATGTGGTTTTCGGTGATGGGTTTTTGAAATGGGGATGCTGTACGCGAGCTTGAATGCAGCTGCCGGGATTGGAGCTCGCTGCAATTTTTCGGAGAACGGTAAATTGGATTCGGTTCTTGGATTGGGCCTTCCGGATTTTGGATTGCCGGTTAGGAGGAAGACTGCTGGTTTGAGGAGGAGTTGGGTTGTTCGTCATTTTGGGGAAGATGGAGCACCGAACTGGTGCTCCGGTGGTGTACGGTGGCTCGTACTCAAGCAGCGAATTAAATATTACTTTTAATATTAATTCTTTGATAGCTAGTTTCAATAATATCATCTATCATCTTAGTTTTATCTTTAAATGTAGTTTATTATAATGTACTTTGTTCCCATATTTTATAATTACCGTCTTATATTTATGATTTTTTTACTTAAATAATGTTATAAATTTTCCCAAATTATATTAATAAGCTAATACACATTTCAACGTTAAAATTTTCTAGGAGATTGAGTTACAATTTTATATTTTTAAGAATTTTGCAAAATGACCCATTTTTATAGCAAAATTAAAGATTTTATCAAAAATATGATTTTCATAAAATTCCACTTAAAACATGCATTTAATTAACATTTTAATATTTAATAGCGCGAATTTAATATGAAAATAAATGAAAATTTTTAGACTTATCACACCCCCCAACTTAAACATTGCTAGTCCCTTAGCAATGGAAATAGTTTAATATATAATTCCTCTTTTTTTTATCATAGTGTACTACTAATTTTATAAAGATCTAGGTGCACTACTAATGATGATAATAAGTTTTAGAAGAAACTTTTCTTTAGCGAACATGAGTAAAAACATCTCATGATGCATAAAAGAGTATAGCACGTGTATACGTGTATTAATGAACAAAACAGCATTTGAATAAATAAGTTATTTTCAACTCATCCAATCTAAGTAATATTTATATCAAAATTATGATAGTGACAGTTAAAATATATATATATTTTTTCTCTCCCCTCACCATATTTCAGGATATCTAGGGTTTTCTCTTTTTGTTTTTTTTTGTTTTTTGTTTTTTGTTTTTTTTTGTTTTTTTTTTTGTGTTTTTTTGTTTTTTTTTATTTTTATTTTCCCCTCACCATATTTCAGGATATCTGGGGATTTACAAATTTTTTTTTTAACTAACAACTATCAATTGCAATGATATTAAAGATTACTTGCTTGGATGAGAGAGAAAAAACTATATTATCATGGTACCCACATGGTTCATTGTTGTGTAAGTGCAGTTAGTGCTAATAAAATTTTAAAAACTCCATGAAAATATTTTTACAAATATAACTAATTACAGTTTTCTTCTTCACTTACTACCAAGCATAGCAAGTGCAATTTAATTTATCTCTATGTTTCTTTAATATTTTCTATATATATATTTAATAATTAATTAAGTTTTTTTTTTAGAAATATATATATATATATTTTATCAAGTTAAACAAATCAGACCCCCCAACTTAAACATTGCTATCTTTAATAAACATGCACAAAATATAAATTTATAAAAATAAGATAACAAGAAAAGAGACAACCTGGGGTGTAATAATCTGATTAAATTGCTACAACTTTCACCTACAAAAAGAAAAAACTAACTAACGGAAAAAGAGATATATATACACATGTTGGGTTGCCTCCCAACCAGCGCTAAGTTTTACGTCTTCAGCCAGACGTAATGATTCATGTTATCCAATTCCTGCTCTGTTAAAATTTTTAACACTATGTAGATTATTTATTATTTTTATATATTCATGCTCAAGAGTTGTGAATGAATTATCAATGACGTTTAATATGTAGCATTCTTCAATTTGATCTAAATTATTTAAATTTGTTGAACTATTACCAAATGAGAGCATAATTTTATTTTGGGTTAAACAGGATTCCGTTTGAATACAACGCTCTTTAAGAAATTGACTATAATTTGGAATATATTGAATAACATCAAAGAGCGAAATTTTAATTTGAACCTGTTCAAATATTTGAATCATCTCTTCCTTTTTCATTAATTCATCTATGCTAATGAGCTCATCTTTAAAAGTACTTGAAATAAAAGGTATGTATTTTTCAAAATTTTCATTAATAATTTCATTTTCATCTCCCCCCAACTTATCCTCAATAAACTCTTTATTTCTCACCTTACCATCAATTTGGCTATGATCATCAATCTCCTCAATATATTCTTGATCTTTTTCTCCTTCAAATCTATCATTAATTAATTTTCCATTATTTTCTATAATATTTTCTTGATTATGAAGAGAGGAATTCTCATTAAGTTTATGGTCTGAGAAACCGTCACTACATAATGTTGTAATTATTATCAAATTTTCAGATAATAAATTTTCTGATAGTAATTGATCTAATTGAGTTTGATAGTCAAAATGATTTATTGGAGTGATAGTTGATTCATTAGGTTCCTCTCCACATAATGTTTCAATATATTCATCATTTATTTTCAAATTGTCTTTCTTTTGACCTTGCTTTTGTTTGTTAAGGGATTCAGCTTCTAAAGCATTTGGAAATGTTAAGTCATTTTCAACATATGGATTTTCTAACGGTATTGAATCTATTTGAATTTGAAAATTCGAATGATCAATTAGATTATCAATTTGGTCAGTATAAAATTCCTCTTCTCCTCTCCTCTTCATGGCTACTATTAATTGATCTTCATGATTTGTCATCTTAGAAAATAATTGTTGGTTGGAAAGGATTTGTTAATCTAATCCTTCGAATCCTTCCTCTAAGTCATCTAAGTGAGGAGATTGTTGATAATCTACTTGATCTGATGAAAAATTTGAAAAATCCTCTTGTGGGGGATTCGAGTGAAAATACATATTTTTACAATGTTCAACTCGATTTAGGCACTCTGAAAATTTATTTTCTATGGTTTGAAAGCCATCGAGAAAATTTTTTTTTAGTTCTTCAATTTCCTCATTGTAATTATATGTTTGATGAAGAGATTCGTTAATAGGTTGAGGTGATGAAAAATTTTCTTCAGGATATGCAGATGACCCATATGTATTTTCATAATGATTAGATTGATATTGATAATTTGAAAATTGACTTTGCTCAGGTGGCCACTGGGTTTGTAAATATGGAGGGTAGGGTTGCATTTGTTGATTTGTCCAAGGAGTATTAGGACAACTCAATTCTGAGTTATATGTATATGAAAATGAATTGTAATCAGGTGTAGGGAACTTATGAAAATTTTGAACTTGTTCTTGAAATGGTAAAAATTGAGTCTCATTAGAATGTGTTGTTGGAAAAGGAATTGATGTATTTAAGAATGAACTGTTTGAGTTTTGATAGGCAAGTATATCATTAATCTTTTGGTTTAATTCTTCTAACTTACCTAACTGCTGATCAATAAAGTTCATGTCCATTCTTTAATTTTAATTTAATTTTATTATTATTATTATTTTTTCTTTTAATTAGTAATTCATTTACTGAGAATGACTAAGGTCCTAATTAAATAACCATAGATCCACTTAGGCATTTGCCTTTAAATCTCTAGCTTAGACACCAACCTCTAGTTGTCAAATAGAAATTTAATTAGACCAAAGGTCTACTCAATAAATGGTCACTAATTGGGAAAGGATCAAAATTTGTAATATAAAGTTCAAGTGCATTAAGTAAAGAAAGCAAATAAATAAAGCAGTAAAGATTATACTATTGCAAGCAAGTAAAGGAAATTTAAAGCAACTAATAAAACAATTCAAACCTCAATACGCCTCCCCGTCAACGGCGCCAAAAACTTGATGCGCACCAAGTGCTTGTCGTTAAGAGCACTGTGATCACCAGTTTAATTAAAATTAACCGAAACACATTAAAGCTATCACTATACAGATGATAGTGTAGAATAACGGTGAGTCGGGTCAAATCCACAGAGAGGCGATGTAGTTTTGAATTGTTTTTAAGAGAAAAAAAAAGAAGGTATAAAGAAGAGAGAGAAAGAGAGAAGAGAGAAAGAGGAGAGAGAGAGACGTTAGAGAGAGAGAGAAGAAGAAGAAATTAGATAGATAAGAGAGAAGAGAGAGAAAGAGAGAAGAGAGAAAGAGAAGAGAGAGAAAGAGAAGAGAGAGAGAGAGAAAAGGAAAGAAATTAAGAGAGAGGATAGAGAGACGTTGGAGAAAGAGAGAAGAAGAAATTAGATAGATAAGAGAGAAGAGAGAAAAAAAGACAAGAGAGAAAGAGAAGAGAGAGAAAGACCTTAGAGAGAGAAGAGAGAGAAAGAGAAGAGAGAGAAAGACCTTAGAGAGAGAGAAGAGAGAGAAAGAGAGAAGAGAGAAAGAGAAGAGAGAGAAAGACGTTTTAGAGAGAGAGAAGAAGAAATTAGATAGATAAGAGAGAAGAGAGAGAAAAAGAGAAGAGAGAGAAAGAAAAGGAAAGAAATTAAGAGAGAGGAGGGAGAGATGGTGGAGAAAGAAAAGAAAAGAGAAATTAGAAGAAATTAGAGAGAGAAAGAGAGAAGAGAGAAAAGAAATGAAAATAGAAGAAATTGGAGAGAAAAGAAAGGGAGACAAGAAGCTAAAAGAAATTATAATTAGCTAACAACTTAATTAAAACTATTCTAAGAAAGCAATAAAAGCTATGAAATTTAACTATTAAAGCATGAAAGAGAATTACATTAAATTTAATCTAAAAATTACAAAGCATAAAATAAAGCAGTAAATCTAATCTAAAAATTAAAACTACAAATTGAAAAGTAATAAGTACGAAACACTACAAAGCATAAAATAATAAAATAAAATTTACATCACCCGAATATGGAGAGCAAAATCTCCACGTAATAGAAAATTTTATTCCTTGGCCCCACCTCCTTGCTAGGGGTCCCACAAGATGGGTCCCACCCAAGGAGGGGAGTGCTGTGATCGGGTTGTTCTTTCCTTGGGATGAGTGGAGGCCGTTTTATAGAGTGTAGGGGCACCCAACGACCAATGTTTGAATCCGATGTGGGATTCTCGCATTGCCTTCAACTGTAGCTGCCTTTGTTTTCTTTTCCACTTGCCGCGTGAACTAGATGGCCAATGGAAAAATTTGGGCGTGATGGAAGGGCAGCTGCTCGGATTGTGCGGACAGATGGCTGCTTGCACGATGGTGGATTCCGGTGGAGCCTGAGAGGAACATGGTTGCCTGTAGTGAAATAGAGGACTGCAATGGGTGTTGCGGTACAATAGCTAGAATTCGGTGTGAATCAGATGGAAGATGCAGAGGTGGGTTTTCTGCCACCGTCGTATCTGGGTGAACCGAAAATCCTTGCGCAGATCCCGTGCAGAGGCCGTGTACTTGTCGTCACTGTAGCTCTTGCTCAAAATCTCCGGCCAAAAGGAAACTGATGAAGGCAGGGAAGGAGAGGAGCGCCGCCGCTGAGGGGAGTTGAGAAATTTTACTGCTGAAAATTTTGTGGTCGGCTGGGTGGTTTGAAGGAGAGGGATTGTCGGTTGTTTGCTTGGGGTTTCTAATTTGGAGAAGATGATGGACAGGTTGCGTCATAGGTTTGTGCGATTCGGTGGAGAGGTGGATTGCTGCCGGAATTGGGGCTTGTTGCTAACGACCGGAGCTACTGTTGGCCGGAAGAGGAGGCTGAATGCCGGAATTGCCTGGACGGCCGTGACTGCCATGGCTGCCAGCTTTGCACCTTCCTTCTCACGTTGTCAGCCCAATTTGAGAAACAGGACAGATGAAGCTGCCTAAAATTGCATCCATCTTCCTTCATTGCCAAGCCACCACGTCGCGTGCTAGCGTCTTCCTTTTATCGCAGCTGATGATGATGAATCCACCATGATTCTGCTATTGTGACATGCTACTAAATCTTGCTGTTCGGATTTTGCTTCATGGAATTTTAGGATGGCCAGAAGTTCTAATTCATAACTGCCTTGATCACGGATTACAGAGTGCCGGTTTGGGACGCCGCCTGAATTAGTGGCTGGATTTTTCTTGCTTCGAAACAGTTGCCGAAAAATGCACGGCTGCCTGTTGCTTGAGTCGGTGGCTGCAATTTGGGTCGAAGCTGCAAAAAAAAAAAAAAAAGAATTTTGTGCTGCTGAAATGGGGCTAAGGTCGGCTGAGATGGCGGGCATGTGCGGACGGCGGTTCTAGCAGGTGTACGTGGCCGAGCCTAGTGCGTCGGATACAATCAATATTCTCCGTAGGTTGAAAGAAAGATACGAAGAGCTTCATGGTGTTCGGATTCAAGACCGCGCATTGGTCGTTGCTGCTCTGATGTGGTTTTCGGTGATGGGTTTTTGAAATGGGGATGCTGTACGCGAGCTTGAATGCAGCTGCCGGGATTGGAGCTCGCTGCAATTTTTCGGAGAACGGTAAATTGGAATCGGTTCTTGGATTGGGCCTTCCGGATTTTGGATTGCCGGTTAGGAGGAAGACTGCTAGTTTGAGGAGAAGGAGTTGGGCTGTTCGTCATTTTGGGGAAGATGGAGCACCGAACTGGTGCTCCGGTGGTGTACGGTGGCTCGTACTCAAGCAGCGAATTAAATATTACTTTTAATATTAATTCTTTGATAGCTAGTTTCAATAATATCATCTATCATCTATCATCTTAGTTTTATCTTTAAATGTAGTTTATTATAATGTACTTTGTTCCCATATTTTATAATTACCTTCTTATATTTATGATTTTTTTACTTAAATAATGTTATAAATTTTCCCAAATTATATTAATAAGCTAATACACATTTCAACGTTAAAATTTTCTAGGAGATTGAGTTACAATTTTATATTTTTAAGAATTTCGCAAAATGACCCATTTTATAGCAAAATTAAAGATTTTATCAAAAATATGATTTTCATAAAATTCCACTTAAAACATGCATTTAATTAACATTTTAATATTTAATAGCGTGAATTTAATATGAAAATAAATGAAAATTTTTAGACTTATCAACGCTTATGCCTAGGCAATACCTCGGTAGGTTCCTCTGTAATAGAGCTAGTATCGGACTTAGCATGATTGTTTCCTCCTCCACCATTATCATTATTATCACTACTATCACTGCTGCTTTCACTTTCATTACCATTTTCTTCTTCATCTACTACTGGTTCAAGATACCGTAATGGTGTTGCCATTGAAAATAATTTACCCGTACTTCTATCCATATGGATCATAACTTCACTAGGACGAGGAGTAGATTCAGGTGGCTCTATAAATCCTCTGACACGATCTTCCTCTATAAAAGGAACCATATCTTTTTCCCTCTGTCGAATGGTCTCCCAAGTCTTTCCATAACGGAATTGTAGATATCCACTTTCAAATTTATACCAAGGTCCCGAAGTAGGAGGTACAGGTGTTGGAGTACTATTCCAAAACTGCTGCAGTTCCTGAGGAGATATAAAATCTGTGGGCGTACTAAAGGTTCCTAAAGATCCAGAATGATAAGCCGGTATACCCTCAGCTCTAGGAGCCCTGCTGATAGACTCCATAATGTTTGGCCTCTGCTGGGATCTATTATTCAGATAAGGTGGATGCTGTATAGGAGAAAAACCTGGAGGTGCTGATGAAAAAGGATCTGCATCACATTGTGATTATAACCACCTATTAACACTCTCTTTGATTTTTCGTTTCTTTTCTTCTTCCATCTCCTTCTTTAACTCTTCTGCACTCATCACTCATTTTCCCTTATCGGCCATCTGTTCAAATATATAACTGCATTAGTTATATACTAAAAATAACACATTGCAAATCATTTTGCAACACATCATCATATATCATGATAATGACCTATAAAATTCTCATAGAATCATATATATCTTGTTTTATCCTTAGACTTAGACTTTTCCACGCCTATTTACTAGTCCATGCTCTAATACCAAGCTCTGTGGTGCCCCAACCCGAGCGTCACATCCTGAGCATCACATCCTGAGCCTTACCTCGGGATCGGTATTGACTAGTAAACGTGATCAGGATTGTTGCCCTGTCACACGGCGGGTTTTTAACGGACAATTATCCAATTTAATATGTTTTCATAAGAGTTTATTTCCTCTTAATTATATCTCAGGTAGTAACTAAGTCATTTCCATCCATTCAACACACAATGATGCATGTAATCAGAAACATTTCAACATTTTCCTAAATCAGATGTCATTGCATGTTATAATTATAGTTGTCCTTACGAAAACAATAACTTAATTACATCCATTCAGCATAAATTCTACTATATCATCATGACTGCAAAAGTTATTCTCTTGCTAAAATGATATTTTATTTGCTCCTCTGCCGAGTCTCTTCATTCACTTGTCAATGGGTTTGGAAAATAAAAATGTGAGTTGTATACTCAATAAGCAAGCATTATATATTTCCAAGCAAATCATTTTAAAGGAAATCTTTGTCAACAAAAAGGTTTCTATCCATTTAGTAGAGACACTTATCAAGTGATTAGCTACCTACGGAGCAGAAATCTTTTATTTAAAATCATCAGGGAAAGCAACCTTATACCCCCTCAGGGATATACAATGATACTGTAATGAATGAATCATGATCCCTTAGGATGGAGGCTAGCTAGGCGACTATCCGTCTTCATCTCCTTTCACACAAGGAGACGCTGCCGGCCCTTGGCCTATTTTAGCGACACGGTAACACCAAAGGGGGACAATCGGTCCGCTTATTCCTTTAAGGTGAACCTTATGCATTGTGCACATGAATTTATCCATGACATGCTAGCATGATTTTTCACACATTATATCACAGGACAACAGTTTTCATTTATCACAAAGCAGTTATATAAATCAATTTAAAATACCTAGTGAACTAAGGAATGACCATCCTTAAAAATTTAGAAATAAATTACAAATAAAATTTGTTAAATCAAGAAAAGCAGTTAAAACATCTTTTACAATTATTTCAAAGAAATTTTAATAAATAGAAATTCATTTAGAAAAGTTGCTTGCTTACCTTATTCGTGAGAGCTTCCCGGATCAACCTTTTCCTTTCCTTTGCCTATGATAGATTAACATAAATTCTATATAAATTCTATTTTCTTGCAATTATTTATTTTTCCAACCCATTTTCATATATATATATATATATATATATATATATATATATTCATGACCCGTTTAATCTCCAAGTCGGGTATGCGTACTTTACACTTACGTATCTAAATTATTCATTATGCCTTATATTAAATTCTCATATAATAATCTCAAAATTAGAGATTATTAATTCAGCAATGCATTTCACGTTTTTCCATCATATTTTAACATATTTTTGAATTTTAATATTTCACATAATGTATTTATCCCTTTATCATGTGCATTGCTTCACGTATGTACATCTAACTGCGTCTAATTCTTATATTTCTTAAAATTTTTCAAATCAACAACTTATCCACTAATTCAGAAAGTTTATTCACTTCATTTAACACCTAATTAATGAATTTTTACGAATTTTTAATTCACAATTCTCGAAATTACAAAAACAGCCACTTTGACATCCAATTTCCACACTTTATACGTCTCTTTTGATACTCCAACATAAACATATTTTTATCTATTTAATTCCAGAAATTTATCTCAATTTATTTGCCCTAAATTCAATGCATTTTCACATATTTAAACTCCATATATAAGTTATTTTCAAAACAGCAACATTTTCCACATGTATAGGGTACTCGTTTACACCATTTGGACGTCCACTTTTCACTTCGGTTAAAATCCGAATTTAGGCAGTTTATGTGATGCCCTTATTCACGTCCAAAGTGTCCTATATCTAGGGTATTTTACCCTACATTTCATCCATAATTTATTTAAATCATTTCATATGTCATTTTCATCATTTAGGAGTGAATTTCGGGTCTTAGAAGACATCTTAACTAGCTTACCTTCTATACTTCACAACACATGATAAATTTCAGATATAACCAACACTAATTCATGAATTATCACATGATTACATTCACTAATTCAAACATCAACTTAAAACACAATTTTTTAGCATATTTAAGGTAGTGTTGAAGCACATATATCACACAAATCACTTCCTACTTACTTCTAACTCTTAACTATACTACTTGCTATAAACTTTCATTAAATTCCCAAATGAAAAACATCATAACTCTTCATTAAAAGTTCAATTATGAAACACATGCATAGCTCACAAATTAAATTAGAAAAACTGAATTAGAATCACTCAACTCAAATCATCTACTTACTTGTATTGAGTGCTACTTCACTTCTCCTTTTCTCAAGCAAGCTTCTTCTACTTAACTCCTCCTTTTCTTTCTTTGTTTTTTCACTAAATTTTTGGGTTTGAAAGGGGTGAAAAAGAGGGACGTGGGGTGCTGCTGAAATGAAGACTCAAAATGCAGATTTTTTTCTAAGTACCCAGCCCTATGCTTGGACGTCCCCTTGCTTATATGCAATTAGCTGGAAATTTCCAGCAAATGGGCCCCACATGCCACATCATCCATGCAATTTCCAATGCATTCCTATCCTCTTAGCTGACATGGAAGCTTGTGGGCCATTAAAATTATTTTTTTCTTAATTATAAATTCACTAACTTTCCATTGCATTAAATCATCACAAGGCTGTCCATCTGTTGCACGTCCACCATCAGCTGCTATTCTCCCATTTTTCAACTAATTTTTGCAATTAATAAATGCAAATTTACATCCCCTATTACCTAAGATAATTATCTATTCATTTTACAAATTTTTAAAAAATATAAAAGTCACTTTCTGGCCACTTGAACGGTCTCCATTTTTTTGCCCATTTTTTGATGCCTGTCCACGTCCCAACTTTGCAGCAGATGATCTTATCATAATAAATTTTTTCACAGATTTAATTAATCACTCATTTAATTATCTAGTAGATTAGGGCATTTAGGGTCATTTTAGGTTAATAAAAAAATCATGAAGTATGCATTGAGCTGCCAAAACCGTCCACATCACCCAAAGAGCACGTTGCTGTCCACTTTTTCATCTTCCATTCAACAGTCCAGATCAGCTCCTAATAAATCCGAATTCCACTTAAATTTAACGCAAAATTATCCACATTAACTCCTTGTTGACTTTGGGTATACATTTTAATATTAAAAAATTTCAAAAATCCAACTATAAGGCTATTTGGACGTCCATAATCTGCCACCTATTCCATTTTCCATTTGACCCATAAATTATGCATTTAATTAAGAGATAATTGCAGGGATTTTCTCATTTTTAATAAATTACATAATACCCTACAAATTACCCTCTCTTGACATCTCAAATTTGTCTTCTTTCATTTTTTTATTTTATTCAATTTCATCATAAATGTCATTTACTTTATGATTGGAAAAATCAAAATCCCTAATCAAAATTTCGTGAAACCTTAATCCCTTAATCATTTGCATGATCAAATCCATCAAAAACCTTGATTTCATAATTTTAGCCGTTCATTTCAAATTTCATCTCAATCCGATCTTTCTAGCCCAAGTTATCATTATAGTTTTGAACGGTGATGATCAATTTCATCAAAATTTTCATAATCTAATTTTTCCATGAGATTAAGCATAAAATTATATGCTTCCCCCTCAAATTTCACCTTAATCCGACTTAAGGTCTCCATGTTATTAATTTTTTAATATTATCTCAACTTGGTTATATAATTAACCTCCTAATCTTCATTAATCACTTATGAGATTTAATTAGACTTTTTATGGCATGCTAATATTTATCCATCTTTAATATGATATTTCAATCATAATAACCACGTTATCTTCACTTAATAAATTTAAACAATTATTCACACAGATGACCTAACTGAAAAAATCTTAAAAATTGCAAATACTTCAAATATGAATACATCATTTATACATAGTTCATTCAATTTCATTTACATGAATTCTATACAAACTAGGGTTTCACAAAAGGAGAGCTCCAAATTGCAGAAATTTTCTAAGTATCCTCCACCCACTTGGACGTCCCTTTGCTTTTTATGCAATTAGCTGGAAATTTCAAGCAAATGGGCCCACATGCCATCTCATCAATGCTAATTCCAATGCAATTCTATCTCCTTAGCTGACATGGCAACTTGTGGGCCATTTAAATTAGTTTTTCCTTAAAAATTCACTAATTATCCATTGCATTAAACCATCTCAAATCTGTCCACCAGATCACGTCCACAATCAGCTGCTGTTTTCAATTTTTTTTCAACGAATTTTGCAGCTATTAAATGCACATTTATATTCCCTAATACCTAGGCTAATTATCTATGCATTTATCAATTTTTAAAAAATACAAAAAATCACATTTTGGCCACTAGCACGGTCAAAATTTTCTGCTCCTTTTTCTGATGCCTGCACACGTTCCTCTTTTGCAGCAGCTTATCTCATCATAATTAATTTTTTTAGCTTTATTTAATCACCCATTTAATTTCCTAGTAGTGTAGGTCATTTAGGGTCATTTTATCTTAATAAAAAAATTATAAAATATGTATAGAACTAATAAACCGTCAGCTCTCCCAAGGAATATGCTGCTGTCCATTTCTGCTTTTCCCATTCAACGGTCCAGATCAGCACCTGTTAAATCTGATTTTTCACTTTAATTTAATGCAAAATTATCCTCATTAACTCATAGTTGACTTTAGGGAATTTTTTTTATTATAAAAAATTTCACAAAATGCAACTATAGGGCTGCTTGGACGTCCATAACTGCCACCTATTCCATGCTCCTTTTGCACCATTTAATTATGCATTTAATTAAGAGATAATTTCAGGAATTTTCTTATTTTTAGTAATTTACATAATACCCTACAAATTACCCCCTCTTGACACCTCAAATTTGTCTTTATGCATTAGATTATTTTACTCATTTCCATCATAAATGCTATTTACTTTTTAGTTTGAAAAGTCAAAATCTCTAATCATAATTTCGTGAAAGATTAATCCCTTAATCATTTTCATGATCAAATCCTTCCAAAACCTTGATTTCATAATTTTAACCGTCCATTTCAAATTTCATCTCAATTCGACTTTTCTAGCTCAAGTTATGATCGTTTTAAATTTTGGACGGTGATGATCAATTATCATCAAAATTTTCATAATCTACCTTTCCCATTTGATTAATCATGAAATTATGTGCTTCCATCTCAATTTTCATATTAATCCGCCTTATAGGCGTCAAGTTATGAATTTTCTAAGGTTTTTCCACTAAACTTGACAATTATCATTCAAATGCTCATAATTCATTTTGAATAATGGAAAATGATTATTCATGATATATTGGTGCATTTTAATCACCAAAAAATTATTCTAATCCCATTGTCCCATATCAGCTCATAATGATCACTTGAATCATCATTGCTAATGCTTAGCCCTAATTACCATAGTTTAGCAAAATCACAAAATCATTCATAATTCAATAAATTCACTTATAAATCACATATAAATGTTCAATGCATATATTGAATCCTACTTAGGTTGGGGTTTCACAAAGATTGAACCCAAAATCTTGAGTTTACCTTTCAAATTTCATCTCATTTCGCCATATAGGCATCAAGTTATGAATTTTCTATAATTTCCAACATAATTCCATAATTTCCATTTTAATCTCTATTAATTAAATCATAGAAAATTAAAATAAATATTCATGCCACATTAGCATATTCTAGTCCTCATTAAGCCCCTTTAGTCATCTTGACTCACATTGGACTTTGGCGATTAATCTTAATCATCATTCTTAATTGCAAACCCTAATTGCAAAATTCATTGAATCATAAAAGTCATAAATCATCCATAATTCATTTAAATAACATATGTGTCATATTTATACATCTACTTAGGTCTGGGTATCACATATGTTCTATTATGAGCATGCTGAATTTCTATCATAACCTCATGAATGAAAATTTTAAAATTTCAATGTAGTTAGTACCATTTTTAGTTTTTTTACAAATTTGTCAAGGAACTCTAAACCATTCCTTCATGTGAATATCATCATGCTATTTGTTGAATCAGCATATCGTGTTGAGTGACAAAGGTTTTCAAAGATTTTATCGCTTTTATGCTAGTGACTGTTATGTACCCAAAACCATGTTTAGTTTATTCACAAATTTGTCAAGGAACTTTAAACCATTCGTTCATGTGAGTATCAGCATGATATATGTTGAATCAGTATATCATGTTGAGTGACAAAGGTTTTCAATGACTTTACCACTTTTATGCTAATGACCGCTATGCAGTCAGTACCATGTTTAGATTATTCAAAAATTTGTCAAGGAACTCTAAACTATTCCTTCTGTGATATATTAAGCACGCTATATGTTGAATCAGCATATCGTATTGACTGACAAAGGTTTTCAATGACTTTACTGCTTTTATGCTAGTGACTGCGATGTAGCCAGTACCATGTTTAGTTTTTTCACAAATTTGTTCAGGAACTCTAAACCATTCGTTCATGTGAGTATCAGCATGTTATATGTTGAATCAACATCCTATTGAGTGACAAAGGTTTTCAATGACTTTATCGCTTTTATGCTACTAACTGCTATGTAGTCAGTACAATGTTTAGTTTACTCACAAATTTGTCAAGAAACTCTAAACCATTCCTTCATGTGATATCAGCATGCTATGTGTTGAATCAGCATATCTTATTGAGTGGTAAAGGTTTCCAATGACTTTACAGCTTTTATGCTAGTGACTGCTATTTAGCCAGTACCATGTTTAGTTTATTCACAAATTTGTCCAGGAACTCTAAACCATTCCTTCATGTGATATATTCAGCAAGCTATATGTTGAATCAGCATATCATATTGAGTGACCAAGATTTTCAATGACTTTACCGCTTTTATGCTAGTGACGACTATGTAGTCAGGTCCATGTTTAGTTTATTCACAAATTTGTCAAGGAACTCTAAACCATTCCTTCATGTGATATATTCACATGTTATATGTTGAATCAGCATATCGTATTGAGTGACAAAGGTTTTCAATGACTTTACCGCTTTTATGCTAGTGGCTGCTATGTAGCCAGTACCATGTTTAGTTTATTCACAAATTTGTTCATGAACTCTAAACTATTCATTCATGTGAGTATCAGCATGTTATATGTTGAATCAGCATATCATGTTAAGTGACAAAGGTTTTCAATGACTTTACTGCTTTCTATGCTAGTGATTGCTATGTAGCCAGTACCATATTTAGTTTATTCACAAATTTGTCCAGGAACTCTAAACCATTCGTTCATGTGAGTATCAACATGTTATATGTTGAATTAGCATATATTATTAAGTAACAAAGGTTTTTAATGACTTTACTGCTTTTATGCTAGTGACTGCTATGTAACCAGTACCATGTTTAGTTTACTCACAAATTTGTCCAGGAGCTCTAAACCATTCATTCATGTGATATATTCAGCACGCTATATGTTGAATCAGCATATCGTGTTGAGTGACCAAGGTTTTCAATGACTTTACCGCTTTTATGGTAGTGACTACTATGTAGCCAGTACCATGTTTAGTTTACTCACAAATTTGTCAAGGAACTCTAGACCATTCCTTCATGTGATATATTCAGCATGCTATATGTTGAATCAGCATATCATGTTGACTGACTAGGGTTTTCAATCACTTTACCGCTTTTATGCTAGCAATTGCCTTCAAATATGGTTCTGACTTATTTTATAATCAAGCAAGGATTTGTTTCTTTTATATATATTTGGTAAGCAATTGTACCATTATTTCATGTGTATTGGCTACTCAGCATGCTTATTATCTACTAAGCATTACGGGATTACATGAATTACATTCATGCTCTTTAGATCACCGCCTTATCACTTTTATTGTATGGATAAATTCAAGAATTACATGATGGCATTGAAATATGGTTGTTGACTGTGAATTGTTTAATGTGATGTGATTTGGTACTGAACATTATTTGATTGATTAATAAGTCAGCATCCTTATGTGAAGTAGGAAGAAATATGTGGCGCCCCAAACCGAGACGTCACATCCTTACCTCAAGATCTTATTGATTGGTAAATGTGAATCAGGATCGTTGCCCTGATCATGCGGCGGGTTCTTAATTGGATCTCGTCCAAATTTTTTTTCATTTTTATCTACCATCATTCAACTCTTTTCATTCCACATCATTCATCATACAAGCGGCGAAACACTTGTAATAAATTTCATATTTTATTTCATAGCATCTCAACATATTTTTCTACAATAAAAGTCTTCTTGACTTAATTCTGATATTTTACATCCATACATATAAACATTCAATCATTTAATCACATAGAACTTAGAACTTTACATAAGTACGCATATACGTCAACATACCTTAGAACTTTAATCATGTTATCCCATTCCTTATAGCCCATATGGCTACCATCACGTACCTTTCCTTCACTTGCTTAGGTTTGCAACCTCCTGAGTTTCCTGGTACCAGCCTAAGGTTTGTGAAAACAAAACATGGGTGAAAACTCAGTAAGCAAGCATTTTATCATTAGGGCAAGACTTTCTTGAAAACCTTTTTCATAAATATCTTGAACACATTTTTACTTGAGGACATTTATATGTCCTAAAACATTTTCATAAAATTCTTGGTTCATGAGGACAATTCTAAGACCTTGAACATTTTCATAAAATATTCATTCTTAAAAATCATTTACAAGCTACGTTTGGGCTTGTTAAGGCAAAACATATATGTTTTACCTTCTTTAATAAATTTCTTTGGTCTTGTGGGAATATTTATAATGTTCCAAGACATTTACATAAAACCATCTTTTTCCAGTGGACGTTTTACGTCCAAAACATTTTTCTCATAAACTCTTTGGCAAAGAAGGAGATTCTCATCTCCTAAAACATCATTCACATATACCTTTTTCGGCAAGGATCATTGCTATGTCCAAAAACATTTTTCATCATCAATTTCTTTAGCCAATGGACTTTTGATGTCCCAAAATATTTTTGACATAACTTTCTTTGGCAATGGACATCCATACGTCCTAAAACACTTTTCTCATAAACTTTTTGGCAAAGGACATTATTATGTCCAAAACCAAGTTTGACATAAATCCTTTTCATAATCCTTGTTTATAGCAAACAAGGCATATAAATACATAATCCTTTTCTTAAAAGTATTTGCATAGAAAATATTTCCTTTCATCCTTATTATTTACACCTTTTTGTGTAAAATACCCTATTTTTAGGGTAATCAATTCATAAAAATCCCTTTAATAATTTTTTCATAAAAATTCTTTTATATCCGATTATTTGGGCTTTTCAAAAGCAAAACATGTGCAAATGCATTTCTCCCCATTCAGAAGTGACACTTAGAAAATGATCATTCTACCTTTTGGAAGAGAATCCTTAACAGCACGCTAGCCAGGCGGCTGTTCTTTCATCCTTCTCCCATCTTAGGGAGGGCGCCGCTGGCCTCCTACCATCCCTTAGAGACTTAGCCATATATAAAGTGGGCCTCGGTTCATCTCCGACTGTGCTCTACAACTGACTTTCTTGTATTGGTGTACCATACATTCTTATCACAGACCGCAGTCCGTATGGTTTAAAGTATTATAGACCGCAGCCCGTGTCCTTTTAAATCGGGATCACAGACCGTAGTCTGCATTCGTACTTGAAAAATATCGCAGACCGAGGTCTGTATCGTTAAAAATTATTTTGAAAAAGAACATCACAGACCGTAGTTCTTGTCAACTTATAAAGTGAGCGCACCCACTTTAAACAAGTTGTCATTTGAAATCTAATTTTCGGATGACCTTCCTTAAATTCTTTGAGAAACATTTTAGTAAACATTTAAAATGTTTGAGAAATAATACATCTTAAAACCCTTATGATAAAATCATTTCAAAAATTTTATATTTTAAATAATAAACCCTGTATTTTTCCTAGCAATTTCTTGGTTTCCATTTCAAGGCCTTTCGCTCACAAAAGTTATGCAATTATGTCATCCCCTTCTCAACCATCCTAAAATCAAATTATTGTCCACATATCTACCTTACCATTTTTACATAAAGAGGGGATTGCATATTCTTTTGCATGCCATTTTAGCAACCTGAAATCAAACTTTTTTTATGAAATCAACTTATTGGGTTGGTCATCCTTAAATCCTATTAAACAACATCCATGTAAACATTTTTCAAAATATTCTCATCATAAAGGAATGAAAATTTTTTGAATATCATTTCAAAACATATGGACTATGTCCAAATCGTCGTTTATATTTAAATATCATGACATAGAAAAACAAATCTTTTTCCATAAATCAATTCACTTTTTCTTTTTTTCTTTCTTAAACATAATTATTTATCATAAAACTGTTAGTCCCGAGTTTATGGAAATTACCAAAGAGGGGAGGGGTGAATTGGGTATTTAAATTTTTTAGCTTAAACTGAAAATGTTCCCCAGTTTAGTTTAGTCCCCTTTAATGAAACAAATGGAAAGCAATAAGATAATGAAAGCAGAAATAAAAATCAATGGACAAGATTTTATAGTAGTTCGGGCAACCTTCCCTACTCCACTCTTCCAAGCTCACACCTCTTGTGACTTGGGTTCCACTATGTATTCCACAAATACAACTAGAGCCCCTGCTCTCTTCTAGATTCTAGTTCTAGGGGGCATATAAAACACATAGCACAAGTAGGTGACGAGTCCCACTTCAGTCACAACGCTACTTTGCTACCACTTGGTTTGAAACAGAAAAATCAAACCAAGTATCAAAACCAAATAACAAATTCAAAAGAAAAAGGGATCTACACTTTACAGTTTGTGTAGGCAAGTTACAACTCGAGAAAGAACTCGTAGAAGTGACGATTTAATCGGCATTGGAGTATGCATCAAGTTGAAGCTCTTTCTCCCTTTAAAACGTGTATAGATCACTCAAAGGTAGAAGAAAGTGGAATATAGACCTTAGTATCTATTCTTTCTTCTTTTTCTACTCTATCTTATGTCTCTTGTTTTGTTCCACGTTCATTTGAGTGTATATATATAATGGAAGAAGAAATTTGAACGTTAGAGAGTTGGTTGGCACGTATTAAATGCGCCAACGTTCAAATTTTTTAAATGTTGCGACCCAATCGTAGGTGGAGTCGACTTCGGGTGCGACTTCACCCAAGTCGCATACTGGAGTCAACTTCGGGTGCGACTTCGGATTTAAGCAAGCTGCTCAAGTTCCTCCTCAGGTCGGCTTGGTCTTGAACTTGACCCAAGTCGCATGTGGAGTCGACTTTGGGTGCAACTTTGATTTTCTGTAATTTTCAAGTCTCTTCTTCAGGTCGACTTGGACTTGGACTTGACCCAATTCGCTGCTAGAGTCGACTTCGGTGCGACTTCACTTCCTTAGCTTGCTAAGTGAACTTTAATTCTTTTGATCTGTCTTTGGTCGCTTGATTTTTCTCATGTTGATTGTTCTTCCACTGATTTACATTACTTGGAACTTAGTATATTTATCCTAGCTTGAAATCCTTTAACTCCATGTCTTGAAATCTTGAATGCTTGAATCTTGGAGTTCATGAAAATGTCCAAATGAATATTTCTTGATCCAAATTGAGTTGTTCATGTAGAACTGCTTGATTTGGACTTGATTTGATCTTCATTTGTTCCAAGTTGAATGTCTAAGTCGACTTGGTCTTCAACTTCACTCAAGTCGTAAGTCAAGTCGACTTGGTCTGCGACTTTACTCTTCAAAATCTGTGCTGGTCAGTTGAAGTCGATGCTGGAGTTGACTTGGTCTGCGACTTCACCCAAGTCGCATACGAAGTCAACTTCATGTGCGACTTCGGCAGCTCTTGCTCCCCAATTTTAGTGCTGGACAAAAAAAATATATTTGAAGTCGATGTTGGAGTCGACTTGGGGATCAACTTGGCCTAAGTCGATGCCTGAGTCGACTTGGGAATCGACTTGACCTGTCATGCTTCATTTTCTTCATTTTTATATCCTTTAAACATTTCACCAAACATATTAGTAGCCACAACTTACTCAAATTGAGTTGTTAATCATCAAAACACAGGCTTAGCTTATTTTGCCTTTGATTTCAACACTTATTTCCAACAATCTCTCCCTTTTTAATGATTGACAAAACCGATTTGAGTATATACCTTTCAATATCTTTAAAACATACCATTTTATCTTTGTTTTGACATTTTTAGGATAATCATAGGTCATTTGCCTTTTGAACCTAATGAAATTGACATACATATTCCATTTTCATTATTTGCATATTTCATTTCCAATAATTTCTTAAATCACAAGTTAAACATTGCACATAAGCATTCAAACAACCATTTCAATTTCATAACAGAACATAAACAAAGTAAACATAGCATAATCAAACTTTTTCATATATAATCAAAAAGTTATATACAAGTTTCAAAAAGCAAATGCAAACCAAATTCAAACTTATATACAAACTACCCAACCCAAACTCAATTCCTAAAAACTATACTCACTCTACTATTCTCCCCCTTTTTGTCAATTGATCAAATAGGGGTCGACTTGTAGAGATTTGGTAAATTGAAAAGCTGAGATTGGATAAGGAGTCGGTCGGATAGGTCGAATGTGGGCTGATGAATAGATGGAAGAGACGGGGTTAGGCGTCGGATCTCGGCGCACTGACCCTGTGTCA
The DNA here is from genome assembly GCA_030490835.1 of Annona cherimola. Classification (NCBI taxonomy): domain Eukaryota; kingdom Viridiplantae; phylum Streptophyta; class Magnoliopsida; order Magnoliales; family Annonaceae; genus Annona; species Annona cherimola. The sequence goes on along the minus strand of CM059972.1, from coordinate 40,886,604 downwards.
AACGGATCCAAGTCGGGTATTTGGCGAACCCTGCCACTCCCAGATGCCAAGTGATACCGAATAGTCTGGAGTTCTCGATCCATACGATCCTGTCTAGTGTGCATGTCCATCACTGCATTGAGGACCCTGGCGATCTGAGAAGTCAGGTGATCCTCGATCTGCTCAAGATGTTCCCAAATCGCATTCACTGAGTTATCCCAAGACGGTGGCCGTGGAGCTAGGTCTGGGATCTCGGATCCTCGTGGTGAACACGATCCATGCGACTGCGGCGATGCAGGCTCCTCGGGTGCGTCTTGTGGTGGAGATGGAACGGGTTGAGGTTCCAGTGATGGCGGGGGCTACTCCCCCTCAACCTGTGCTCCTATGGCTTCTTCTGGAGCCGGTACACCCATTCTTTCTCTGATCCGTTCTTCCCTGAACTGATCCATGTTAATTTTCATCCGTTGTAGTAGAGCCTTGTTTATTGCATTTATCGGCTTCAATACTTCAAATGGCTCTCCATCAATATCCACTTGGTATAACTCAAGGATCTTAGTGATCCATGTCCCATAAGGCAGCACCCCTCGTGGGTTGTCTTTCTTGGAGGCTAGGGCTTCTAGGAAGAGTCGGGGAAGGCTGACCTTGACCCTATTTGCAACTTTCTATAAAATTTCCGCGCTCTTGTGGATTCACTTGATTTCTACCTCCGCCTTTGGGATATATACAGTCGAAAATCGCAACCTAAGAACCCTCAACCTAGGGGATAAATCCATCTAATGTAAAAACTTGATCCCTGGGAGATATTTTTTGCTCCTAGTGAGCTGGTTGTACATTTGAGTGAGAGATAGGCCGGCGGGTAGCTATTCATCCTCAAATGGTACTCCTAGGATTCTACCGATCTTCATAAAAGCCTGATCCTGACTTGGGGCCCCCATTGTGCCCAAGAACATCTCAACTCCTTTAACAAAGGTGATAAAGTATTCTTGATCCCACAGATAGTAAAAAATGCGAGTTAAATCAGGATATACCCTGTCATCGGCTTTTAACAGTCTCGTCCAACCTTGGAAATCTAGTAACTCCTCGATTTCAAACTCATAATCACTTAAAAATTTGAAATCTATTATCTTGGGTATGAAAACCTTATGTTCGTAGAAACTCTTGTAAAATCTGCTGTGCTGTAGCTCGGTCTTGAAAAAAGTGGTTGGCATTTTCAAGACCTGCCCCGTTGCAGTTGGAGTTCCCCTTCTTCTGACCCCTATTTCAGTACTATGGGAAGTCTGGGGTTCTTCTTCCCTAGGAGCAGACATTGATGGAGTCCCAGCTTGGAATCGGACCCGACGACCGGTAGAAGTCGACGGTTCTTCCTGGGCACGCTTGGAGGGAGTCCGTTGTCTCCTGGGAATCTCCTCCTCATTTTGGGAGCCGGATGGTCTGGGAACTAGCCTTTGGGTTGGTTTAGATATGGCCAATTTGGGTATTCTAGATTTGGGTGCCATTCGAGATGGGTTTTTGCAAATGGAATTTTCAAATTGATCTTTGAGAGAAATGGAGAATTTGAGATAATGAGAGAGAGAGGAAGGAATCAGTGAGAGAGATTTGAGAAAATCTAAGGGAGAGAAAGAGGGAGTGAGACGACAAGAGAGAGGGAGAGTGTGAAACCCCGATTTTAGGAACGTGTATGAAACCCTGGAGTTATAAACCCTAGGTAATGTAATGATATTTATATGAAATATATATTAATGATATTTTGCAATATATAACATTGGAGGATTATGGAATGTTAATACGGACGAATAGTAAATGTGAATAGTGAAACGTGAATAGTAAATGTGGGATTAAGGAATATGTTAAATTAATCACTTTGGATTAACTTAATCATAAAAGACGAAAAAGGAAGCTTCCCACTAAAGGATGAAAAAAAGAGGTAGAGTTTCTTTTGAATTTTTTATTAATTTTCGAATTTTAAGGTATTTTTAAAGAGAAAATGAAGAAAATTTCATATCTTACAATCCGGAAGTTGGATTAAGGTGAAATTTTGTATGGATGACTAAAATATTATGCCGAATATGATGGATGGATTAGATTAAGCCAAATATCATAGAAAATGTATTTCTTGGAGAGCAAGTAAGCGAGGCTTAACTTTTTCAAAGCAAGTCATTAATTCTACTTTTTACTTTTTGAAAAAGTAGCTTAAGATATGATATTTTAATGAAATAAAATATACAAAAATCCCCCAAAGTCCACCATGGGAAAACGTGAGCTAGCATGGGATTTGTGCCAAAAATTCAATGGTTGAGATGAGCTCAATCAAGGATAATCAACGGTTGAGATTAATCACGTCTTTTGATGAAAATCAAGCAATTAATGGATGGATCAGCAATGGCAAATTATGGCCAGCAATTTTCCACCTAGGATAATGAGAAATTTCTTGGAAATGATTTGGAAATGACCTAAATAAAGATATTTATAATTTATCCCAAAATTCAAGGGGGTAAATTGCAATTTCATGAAATTTGGGATGCTATAAATAGGGGAGGGTGCCTTGAACGAATTTCACACCCATCCCAAGCTCAAAATACTTGAGCAAGATCATTTTCCCACCCCATCCACGTTCTAAACAAGAGAGGAGGAGAGAAAGGAAAGGAAGAGAGAGAAAGGGAGGAGGAAAGGAGATTTTGGCTCACTTAAGGTAAGTGGATCCTCTTCAAATTTGTTCATGATGTTATTTAGGGTATAACATTCTTAGCTAATGCCTAAGTATGATTAATTAAGTATAGTTACCATGCCAAAATGGAATCATGCAAAACATGATAATTTTGGAGCAAAGATGGAGCATTCGGAAACATAGCATATAATATGTGTAAATAATGTTCCAAAAATGATAAATGATGATTTGGGATGAATGAATATGATAAATATGATGTCGGAATGATGATATATTAATTTCATGATTTTTGAAATTAAGGATTATGCTTAAGTGAATTCATGTTGATTTTTAGTATATGAAGAAAAAATGGAAAATATGCTTAAATGAATTATTAACCTTGAGTTAATAATTAATGATAAAAAGGTTTAGCAAGACCTTTGATTTGCTATTAATCATAATTTAATTTATGATTAATATGTGGACCTCGTGAATAGTACCCATAAATAGTAACCTATGAATAGTAACTCACGTGAATAGTAACCCAAGTGAATGGTTACTCAAGGTATATGGCATTTGATTGAGGATATGAGGAATGATATGGGTATATTATGAAATGGAGAACTAAGTTATGAACAAAAATGATTAGAGATATTGAGGTTAATACCCATATGAAAAAGGAAGGAAGACCTAATAACTTTTTAGGTCTAAGGTAGATCATGACATATGCATGGGTAGAAAACCTGGTCATGATAAAGTATGTATGAAATATCCTTTTCAATTATATAGGAAAAGTAAAAGGAAGGTAAAGGATAAGGACTAAAGCAAAGCAAAAGGTAAGCAAGCAAACCTTTTTAAAATGTGATTTTATTCTCAAATATTTATGAAATGTGTTTAAGGGTGGTCATTCCTATAATGTTTTGAAATGATGAATGTTTATGAGTTTTTATGAAAAGTCATGCCGGCATATTGATATCGTGTGATGTTCATGGACATGTGCACATGTATGATGTATAAGGAAGAGGCTTTAGTGGAGGTCGAAAGCAGATCAAAGGGTCCCCCTTCACTATTGCCGAGTCGTATGGGCTGTGTGCCGACGGCGTCCTCCCCAGAGGTGGAGGCAAAGGAATCTTATGTGTGAATGAATGCATTGCATTTTCATACATGGATTGAAAAGTAAAGCATGGATTTGAAATGATGTTTTAAAGGGATGGTACAAATAATTCTCTATATGAGAATGACAAGTCACCTGGTGTAAGAGGTATATAATGCCGAGAAAATCAAAAGTCATGCATGTAGGAACCATGTAGGCGTTAAGAGGAAGAGAGGTTCCCCTTGATGAGGCCAAGTCGGAGATAGCCGGCATATTGGACCATGCTATGTGAGATGTTCCCTGGGCTAGCGTACCCGCACACGAAGGTTTATGTCAGGAGTGGAAAGGAAGCATTTGCACATCCAATGTTTATGAAAAGGTTTCTATTCCATTGATAGTTGATCACTTGCTAAGTGTCTCCTATCGAATGGAGAGAAATGCATTTACGAATTATTTACACGAATGGTTTATGAAAAGGTTTCCAAAAATGGTTTACGAAAAGGTTTCTATTCCATTGGTAGTTGATCACTTGGTAAGTGTCTTCTACTAAATGGAGAGGAATGCATTTAAAATGAAAAATGCTTGCTTATTGAGTTTCGACTCATGTTTTGTTTTCCCAACCTCGGACAGGTGTAGGGAAAGGCAGGAGATGAAGGGCATGTGTTGCTAAAGAAAAAGAGAAATCTACAAAGGTTAGTAGATTTTTGTATGAATGAATACCCTAATGAGATATAATGAAAAAGGACATAGGTTGTATGAAATTATGAAATTATGAATAATATGAGAAGTTGAAGATTTATGATGATATGGATGAGTTCATTATGAATGATGATGAGTATATATTTATATGTTGAAAGAAAAGAAAAAAAAAATTTGGACGAGATCCAATTAAGAACCCGCCGTTTGATCAGGGCAACAATCCTGAATCACGTTTACCAATCGACAAGATCTTGGAGTAAGAACTATGTGGACACCTCGGTTTGGGGCGCCACAGAGAGTGAGCCTGAGAGAGAGAAATCAGAGAGATGGGAGAGTAGAGAGAAAACAGAGAGATGAGAATGGAGAGGGAGAGAAATAGTCTGAGAGAGAGAGAGAGGAAAATGAGAGAGATGAGCTGGAGTGAGAGGGAGAGAGAAAGCGCTGAGAGATGAGGGATTTGAGAGAGATGAGAGGGACAGAAGACGAGAGAGAAATGAGAGAAGAGGAGAATTTGACGGCGCGGGAGAAGAAGAAGGAAGAAGAAAAGAAGAGAGGAAAAAAGAAAAAGAGGTCGCGCGGGAAGGCGGACGGTCGTGCCTGAAGTCGACTTTCCCTAGCCGAAGTCGACTTCACCCCTGATGCGGAGTCAACTTCTCTTTCTGGAGTCAACTTCACCGAGGTCGACTTGGGTTGTTCGAAGTCGACTTGGTCTATCGACTTCGACTTTTCTAAGTCCATTTTGCTGGTCCCAAGTTAATGGCAATTACCCAAGAGGGGAGGGGTGAATTAGGTATTTAAAAATTTTCAACTTAAACAGAAACTTTACCCCGGATTAATCTAGTCTCCTTTATGAAGAAACAAAGTGGAAAGCAATATAGTGTAGAGAGCAGAAATAAAAATGAACACACAAGATTTTATAGTGGTTCGGGCAACCTTCCTACTCCACTCTTCCAAGCTCACACCCCGTGTGACTTGGGTTCCACTATATATTCCGCGAATACAACTAGAGTCTCCACTCTCTTCTAGATTCTAGCTATAGGGGGCATATGCAACCAGAGCCTCTGCTCTCTTCTAGATTCTAGCTCTAGGGGGCATATACAACCAGAGCCTCTACTCTCTTCTAGATTCTAGCTCTAGGGGGCATCAACAATACACAGCACAAGTAGGTGACGAGTTCCACTCCAATCACACCCTACTTTGCCTACACTTGATCTTAGTTACCCAAACTAAATCAAGTTCAATCAATAAGAATAAAAGAAAGTTTCTACACGTTACTGTTGTGTAGAGGCAGTTTTGACACAGAGAAGAACTTGTACAGCAGTGTTGATGATTCAATAAGAAGCTCTTGCCACTTTGAACTTGGAGTTCTTCTTCTTTATGATGGCTTGATCACTTAATGCACTTGAAGATAAGAGTTATGCTCACTTAATGATTCTCAGCTCCCCTCCTCGTTCATATTGAATGCCTTTTATAATTGTGGAGGGAATCCAAACGTTTGGAGGTAGGTGGCGCGCATTTAATGCGCCAACGTTCGAAAATTTTTCGACCGTTGCGACCCAAGTCGCAGGTGGAGTCGACTTCGGGTGCTACTTCGCCCAAGTCGCAGGTGGAGTCGACTTTGGGTGCGACTTCGCCTGTTCGCAACAACTTCAAGTTCCAGTCTGGGTCGACTTGGTCCTCGACTTGACCCAAGTCGCAGGTGGAGTCGACTTCGGGTGCGGCTTCACCTCGGCAACTTGCTTGATGAAATTGAAATCCTAGGAATGCCTTGCTTGCTTGAATCTCTTCATGTTTGGTTGTTCTTCCTTTGATTATACTTAAGATTCTTTAATTCTTCTATCTTAAAGCACATTTTACTCCATGTCTTGAGTCTTGTGTCTTTGAGTATTGGAATGCATAAGAGAGGTCCAAATGCATAATCTCGATTCTTCATGAGAAATATGCAGCTTTGCTTTGGTATTCACTTGATCCTCATTTGATCTTCATTTTCTTTTGAATCTCTTGAATCTATCATTGAGTTATCTTGATCTGCATGTTTCCGTATTGAAGTCGAAGTCGGAGTCGACTTGATCTGCGACTTCACCTAAGTCGCATGCGGAGTCGACTTGGGATGAGACTTCAGCAGCCCTTGTTCTCGGTTTCAACTCTGGATAGAAATGACGCCTCCAAGTCGCGACTGGAGTCGACTTGGTCTGTGACTTCACCTCAAGTCGCAAGCGGAGTCGACTTGGGATGCGACTTCGGTAGTTCTCGTTCTCGATTTCAACTCTGGAAGGAAATGACGTTTCGAAGTCGATGCTGGAGTCGACTTGGTCTGCGACTTCACCCAAGTCGCAAGCGGAGTCGACTTGGGATGCGACTTCGGCACCTCTCATTCTCGATTTCAACTCTGGAAGGGAATTACGTCTTGAAGTTGCTTCTTGAGTCGACTTGGGGATCGACTTGGCCTAAGTCGAAGCCTGAGTCGACTTGGAAATCGACTTGACTTGCCATGCTTTATAATCTTCAAATTTATAACCTTAAGTCATTTACACAAACATGTTAGTAACCAAAACTTACTCAAATTGATTTGTTAATCATCAAAACATAGACTTGGCTTATTTTCCACATGTTTCCAACACATTTTTCCTATCTTATTGTTTCTAATTTAACTCAATCATCCCCACATCATTTCTAATTTTATAAAATGATTCTTTTACAAAATGTTTGGTAAATATATCTGCAATTTGGTCCTTAGTGTTCACATATTCCAAACAAATATCATGATTTTCAACATGTTCACGAATAAAATAATGTCTTACATCTATATGTTTGGTTCTATAATGCAATACAGGATTTTCAGTCAAACAGATTGTGTTGGAAACATGTGGAAAATAAGCCAAGTCTATATTTTGATGATTAACAAATCAATTTGAGTAAGTTTTGGTTACTAACATGTTTGTGAAGATGATTAAAGGATATACAAATGAAGAAAATGAAGGATGACAGGATAAGTCGATTTCCAAGTCGACTCAGGTATCGACTTAGGCCAAGTGGATCCCCAAGTCGACTCCAGCAGCGACTTCAAGTAGCATTTTTCGTCCAGCGTTGAAATTGAGGAGCAAAGCTGGCAAAGTCGCAAACAAAGTCGATTCCGCGTACGACTTGGGTGAAGTCGCAGACCAAGTCGACTCCAGCATCGACTTCAACCATGATTTTCTGTCCAGAGTTGAAATCGGGAACGAGAGCTGCCGAAGTCGCATCCCAAGTCGACTCCGCATGCGACTTGGGTGAAGTCGCAGACCAAGTCGACTCCAGCTTCGACTTCATACTAACAGCGTGCGTTTTGAAGATCACAACAAGTCTAAAGCTAAGTAAAGATGCATGGATTCATCAATTCAAATTAAGAACACACATTTGGACATCATTGGGCACTCCAAGATTCAAGTATTCAAGATTTCAAGATATAGAGCTTAAAGTTTTCAAGCTAGGATGATTATACTAAGTTCCGAGAGTTATAAATAAATGGGAGAACAATCAATATGAAGAAAATCAAGTGATCAAGGTCATCTCCAAAGAATTTCAAGTTCAACTAGCAAGCTGAGAATTCATTGATTGAGAACAACTCCCATCTCTAAGAGCATTAAGTGATCAAGCCAACATCTAGAAGAAGAACCTCTCTTTCAAACTGCCAAGAGCTGTTCGTTGAATCTTTCAGACTGCATTACAAGTTCTTCTCTGCACCAAATCTGCCTCTACACATCAGTAACGTGTAGAAATTTTCTTTTACTTTTTCTTGTTGTATTGAACTTGATTTAGTTCGGGTAACTAAGATCAAGTATAAGCAAAGTAGTGTGTGATTAGAGTGGAACTCGTCACCTACTTGTGCTGTGAATTATTGATGCCCCCTAGAGCTGGAATCTATAAGAAAGCAGTGACTCTAGTTGTATTTGTGAAATACATAGTGGAACCCAATTCACAAGAGGTGTGAGCTTGGAAGAGTGGAGTAGGGAAGGTTGCCCGAACCACTATAAAATCTTGCTTGTTGATTTTTATTTATGCTCTCAGCACTATATTGCTTTCTATTTATTTCTTCATAAAGGGGACTAGATTAATCCGGGGTAAAATTTCTGTTTAAGTTGAAAATTTTTAAATACCTAATTCACCCCTCCCCTCTTGGGTAATTGTCATTAACTCAGAACCAACAAGTGGTATCTGAGCAGGTCTTTGAGTTTTACCAAAGAGATCTTTTGATATGACATCCCAATCCACTTCCGTTCCCGCATTTGCCGAAGGCTAATCTTTTACTAGGCCACCATTGTTTGATGGGAACAATTTTGGGTATTGGAAGCTACGTATAAACAACTCATCATGACTACAGATATGGACTCTTGGATTGCAATCCAAGACGGTGTGAGTTTGTCTATTGATGAAAGAGCTTCCAAATGGACCGATGATGAAGTGGAAATTTTCAAGAGCAATGACAAGGCTATGAATTCATTATTTTGTGCTCTTACGGCTTCCGAATATGATAGAGTATCCTCTTATTTAACTGCAAAAGAAATATGGGATACATTAACATCTATCTATGAAGGAACTTCTCAAGTCCAAGGAACAAGGAGAAATATTTTGATTGGAGAATTGGAAAGTTTTAAAATGCTAGAAACAGAAAATATCTCTAAAATGTTTGCTAGATTCTCTAAAATTACAAATCGTTGAAGGGTCTTGGAAAAGCTATTTCCGAATCTGAATAGGTCATGAAGATCCTAAAAGCTCTACCGAAATCTTAGACTCCAAAGATTACTGCAATAGAAGAAGCCAAGGATCTAAACACATTGAAGCTAGAAGGTCTTATTAGCTCATTAATGTCACATGAGCTAATCAAGAAAAGAAATGAAGATCAACACAAAGGAAAGAGAGCAATTGCACTAAAAGTCACTCATAACTCGGATGAGTCCACCTCCTCATCTCACAACGATGATGAAGGCATTGCTCTACTAACTCGCAGATTTTGAAAGTTTGTAAGGAAAGAAAAGAACTTCAAAGATTTCAAAGAGAGACCTCAAAAAGAGAAAAAGAAGGAGGTGACAAAATGTTATAGATGCGGCGGTATGGGACATATGCAAGCTCAATGTCCTATACCGGAAGAAAGATCAAAGGATCATCAAGAAAGGAAGGAAAGATATGAAAGCCGAAAATTCTAAAGGCCTAAGGGAAGAGGAATATACGTGAATGAAGAAACTTCATCAACAAGTAGCTCCTCAACCGATGATTTTGAAGCAGCAAATTGTGCAAGAATATGCTACATGGCATTGATTGAACATGAAGAAACTTTGAACACAACGGAAGTTTTGGAATAGCAAACCACCTCAAAACAATGCACAAGTAATGAAGAGGTAACTTCCAAATTTTTCCATTCTCAATCTACTTATTCTTCTATTCAAGAATGTCTCAAATGTGCTGAATTAGAGGAATTACAACATGCATATGATTCATTATATAAGGAAATCAAAAAACTAGAAAACAAGTTATCATTAAAGAGACAACAATGCAATTTCATTATTATTGTAAATGGAAAACTAGCAGAAAGTACAACAAAACTGAAAGAAGAAAATGAACTACTATTGAAAGAAATGGAAAATTGAAAAAGGAGAATGAATCCTTAAATGAATCATTAACTAAGTTCTCTAATCTAGGAGAAAGTGTGAAAATATTTCTGAACATGACCTCTCAAAACAATAAAAGAGGTCTTGGATACTCCACATTTGAGCAAGGAGAAAGTAGCAAATTAAGTGTGCCAAAACTTGGGAAAAATCAAGCTAAAATTGCACCTATTTACAAACCCAAAGAGAAACATATTATTTGGACTAGAAGGCCAATTTTTGAACCAATACATACTTGGAGGCCTACTCCTAGATTACCAATGGCCTGCAATTTTTGCAACAAGATGGGTCACAAAATTTATAAATGCAACTTTAAGAAATTGTATGACCATGGTGCAAAATTAGTTTGGGTTCCAAGAAACACAAGATTTGGGCTTTCAAGAATAGAACAACAAAGATTAAATCAGTTTACTAACCCAAATGGACCCATAAAATGGGTACCAAAGAGATAAGATTTATTTGCTCATTTTTTAGGTATGTTTCAAGGCAAAGGCAAACAACGTTTGGTTCATGGATAGTGGTTGCTCAAGGCATATGACTAGAGAAAGAAGTGTTGGGTCCCGAATTGATGGCAAAACTCAAGAGGGGAGGGGTGAATTGGGTTCTTAAAAATTTACAACTTAAACAAAAACTTTACCCCGGATTAATCTAGTCCCCTTGAATGAAAAAACAGAATGGAAAGCAAAGTAATGTAGAGAGCAGAAATAAAAACAAGTAGACAAGAATTTTTATAGTGGTTCGGGCAACCTCCCTACTCCACTCTTCCAAGCTCACACACCTTGTGACTTGGGTTCCACTATTGTATTATCTCAATACAATTAGAGCCTCTTGCTCTCTTCTAGATTCTAGCTCTAGGGGGCATATACAACCAGAGCCTCTTGCTCTCTTCTAGATTCCAGCTCTAGGGGGCATATAACACTTAGCACAAGTAGGTGATGAGTCACACTCCAATCACACACTACTTTGCTACCACTTGATCTTAGCTACGCAAGCTAAATCAAGTTCAACACAAACAAGTAAACAATAAAAGTAAACTACACTTTACAGGTGTGTAGAAACGATTTAGCGCAGGGAAGAACTTGTAGATGATGGCTTTGAAGTTTTCTGAATGTAGCTCTTGCAACTTGAAGCACAATTCTTCCTCTCTTGATTGGCTTGATCACTTTAATGCTCTTGTAGATAGGAGTTATGCTCACTTAATGTTTTCCAACTCCTTCCCTCGTCCACCATGAATGCTATTTATAATTTTGGAGGGAATCCGAACGTTAGAAGGTAGGTGGCGCGCATTTAATGCGCCAACGTTCGAATTAATTTCGACCGTTGTGACCCAAGTCGCAGGTGGAGTCGACTTCGGATGCGACTTCGCCCAAGTCGCAGATGGAGTCGACTTCGGGTGCGACTTCGCTTCTCCGTCGCAACTTCAAGTTCCAGTCAGGGTCGACTTGGGTTCACGACTTGACCCAAGTCGCAGGTGGAGTCGACTTCGTGTGCGACTTCACCTCGTCAGTTGATTTTCTGAACTCCGGAACTTTGGAAATCTTTCTCTTTTTGTTTAGTCTTCTTCATGCCTTTAGTTCTTTTGTATTACTTTCTGAATCCTTGTGCCTTGATTGTATTAGCTCCATGATTTGCAATCCTTAGAAGCTTGACTTTGCTTCTTCTTGGTTTTGCTTGATACTGTGAATCATTGGAGAACTTGCTTGCTTTGGAGACTTGAATGTTTGAAGCAAGCTTATGTCTTTTGCCTTTGATTTGATAGATTTGTTCTTGATTTTGAGTCCTTGGACTTGATAGGCTTGACTTGATCTTGATCATGCTTGAAGCTTTTGAGCCTATAGTGAAGAAGTCCTTTGAGTGATTTGAAACTGCAGCTTTGATCTTTGACAAACTCAAGTCGCGCTTGGGGTCGACTTCGTCCCCGACTTCACCTAAGTCGCATATGGAGTCGACTTGGCCTGCGACTTGGCAGCTCCGTGTCCCAACTTTCAGCTCTGGACAAATTTGCACTTCTGAAGTCGATAGCGAGGTCGACTTCGTCTGCGACTTGGCTACCCAAGTCGCATGTGGAGTCGACTTGACCTGCGACTTCACTTGCTCTTTCTCCCATTTCAACTCTGGACGTTTTAGGCACATTGAAGTCGATCTTGGAGTCGACTTGGGGAACGACTTGGCCTTCCAACTTGATTTTCTTCAAATGTATATTCCTTAAGACATTTCACAAACTTGTTAGTAGCCAAGACTTTCTCAAATTGATTTGTTAATCATCAAAACATAGATTTAGCTAGTTTTCCTCATGTTTCCAACAAGAAGTTTATTTCATAAACTCAAGCCTTGCAACGATGGAACTGTTGCCTTTGGAAACAACGAGAAAGGTAAAATTAAAGGTAAATGAAACATTTATAGTACTTCAAATGCATGTATGGAGGATGTGTTGTTTGTTGAAGGACTCAAGAACAATCTAATGAGTATTAGCCAATTATGTGATAAAGGATACAATGTTGTGTTTGAATCATCTATACGCAATGTATTTGATGGAGAACATATCATGTTTAGCGGAAAAAGACATGGAAATGTTTATTTGATTTCACTTGATGAACTTGATGGTCAATGTCTAATGGCCATTGACAATGATCCATGGGTTTGGCATAAAAGGCTTGGGCATGTAAAACATGTCAAACATCAAGACCCTATGGAAAAAGAATTTGGTGGAAGGATTGCCAAAATTGAAATATGACAAAGATAAAATTTTCAAGGCATGTCAATTGTCAAAACAACCTAAAATGTCTTTCTCTACCAAAAGGGAGATTTCCACCACTAGGCCACTTGAATTGCTACACATGGATCTATATGGGTCATCCGACATTTTAACCATTGGTGGAAAGAAGTATGTGTTTGTAATAGTTGATGACTTTTCAAGATTCACATGGGTAATTCTCTTAGCTAGCAAAGATGAAGCCTTCTCTATATTCGTAACTTTTGTAAACTTGGTGCGAAATGAAAAACAAAGTACTATTATGACCATTAGAAGTGATCATGGTGGTGAGTTTGAAAATAAACGATTCATAGAATTATGTAATGAAAAAGGAATTCACCACACATTTTCTGCACCAAGAACTCCACAACAAAATGGAGTGGTTGAAAGGAAAAATAGAACCATACAAGAGATGGCTAGAACAATGCTAAATGAGAGTAAATTATCCAAGAAATTTTTGAGTGAAGCTGTAAGTACAGCTTGTCATGTGTTGAATCGAGTTACCATTAGAGCAATCTTGAAAAGGACCCCATATGAGCTATGGAAAGGTAGAAAACTAAATATTTCATATTTTCATGCTTTTGGTTGCACATGTTATGTTTTGAACAATGGAAAAACCAACTTGAAAAAATTGGATGCTAAGAGCGATGTGACAATATTCCTTGGTTACTCATCAAATAGCAAAGCATATAGAGTCTTCAATAAACTGAACCAAGTTGTAGAAGAGTCAATACTTGTTGTTTTTGATGAATTTAATCCATGCTCCAAAAGAAAAGATGATTTAAGTGATGCAGATGATGACACAAGTAATCTTGAAAAACTGCATGTGGAAAAGCAAGAAGAATCCACGGAGGAAAAGGTAAGTGAAGGTAATAATTCCCATAAACCTCCAACTGACTTAAAATTCAGAAATTCCCATCCAATTGAGCAAGTTATAGGGCATATCTATGAAGGTGTAAAGACTAGAAGGTCAAAACAAAATATTTATGGACAATACGCCTTTGTATCCAAAATTGAACCAACCTCTATTGATCAAGCTGTTGATGATGAAAACTAGATCATAGCAATGCAAGAAGAGCTAAATCAATTTGAAAAAAACCAAGTTTGGCATCTTGTTCCAAGACCAAAAGACTGTATTGTCATTGGCACAAAATGGGTCTTTAGGAACAAATTAGATGAAAGTGGACTTGTGGTAAGAAACAAAGCTAGACTTGTGACAAAAGGATACTCACAAGAAAAAGGGATAGACTTTGAGGAATCCTATGCTCCGGTTGCTAGATTAGAGGCCATTCGCATTTTACTAGCTTTTGCATCTCACATGAACTTTAAGTTGTTTCAAATGGATGTTAAAAATGCATTTTTGAATGGGTATATAAATGAAGAGATATATATTGAACAACCACCTGGATTTGAGGAGAAAGATCAATCTAAATTTTTATACAAATTAACCAAAGCATTATATGGATTAAAACAAGCTCCAAGGGCTTGGTATGAAAGATTAAGCAAATTTCTGATTGATCATGATTTTCAAAAGGGAAAGGTAGACACCACTTTGTTTATCAAGTATAAAGAAAAAGATATCTTGATTATTCAAATTTATGTTGATGATATTATTTTTGGTGCTACTAATGAGATCCTTTGTCAAGAATTTTCTCAGCTTATTCAGAAAGAATTTGAGATGAGTATGATAGGGGAGCTGAATTTCTCCTTCGACTACAAATTAAGCAACTAAGTGAAGGGATCTTCATAAACCAATCCAAGTATATCAAAGAAATGTTAAAGACGTTCAGCATGCAAAATAGCAAAGGGGCAAACACACCTATGAGCTCAACCATTAAAATTGACAAAGATGAGAAAGACAAACTAGTTGATTTAAAATTATATAGAAGCATGATAGGCTCTTTATTATATTTAACTGCGTCTAGACTCGATAAACTATTTAGTGTTTGCATGTGCTCTAGATTTCAAGCATGTCCAAAAGAATCACACTTGGTAGCTGTAAAAAGAATTTTCAGATATTTAGTAGATACTACCAACATAGGACTTTGGTATCCAAAAGGTTCTAATTTTGATCTAATTGGCTACTCGGACGCGGATTTTTCCGGTTACAAGGTAGATAGAAAAAGTACTAGTGGAACATGTCAATTTCTTGAGAACATGTTGGTTTCATGGTTTTCATGAAAACAAACTAGTGTTGCTCTATCCACCGCGGAAGTCAAATATATTGCCGTCGGGAGCTGTTGTGCCCAATTGCTTTGGATGAAACAACAACTTAGGGATTATGGTACGAATTTTAAAGATATACCTATTAGATGTGATAATACAAGTGCAATATGTTTAACTAAAAATCCAGTACTGCATTCTAGGACCAAGCATATAGACCTTAGACATCATTTTATTAGAGAACATGTAGAAAATCATGATATATGTTTGGAATATGTGAGAACAGAAGATCAAATTGCAGATATATTCACCAAACCTCTAGCAAAAGAATCTTTTTATAAAATCAGAAATGATATGGGGATGATCGAATTAAATTAGGAAAAATAAGATAGGAGAAATAAACTTAGAAAAGCACAAGCTGAGGGGGAGCACAGGTTCAGGAGGAGGCGTCCCGCCACTCTCAAAGGATTAACCCGCTTCATCTCTATTTTTTTTTATCAATTGACAAAAAGGGGGAGAAAATATTAGGATTTGAGTAGTCTCGATTTTAAATGCTTGTATGAATGGTTTTAACTTGTGAGTTATTGGAAATGGAATACGTATGTTAAAGTTCAAAATGCAAAAGACCAGTTATTATTCTAAAGATATCAAAACAAGATAAAATAGTATGTTTTAAAGACATCGAAAGGTATACACTCAAATTAGTTTTGTCAATCATCGAAAAGGGGGAGATTGTTGGAAACATGTGGAAAATAAGCCAAGTCTATATTTTGATGATTAACAAATCAATTTGAGTAAGTTTTGGTTACTAACATGTTTGTGAAGATGATTAAAGGATATACAAATGAAGAAAATGAAGGATGACAGGATAAGTCGATTTCCAAGTCGACTCAGGTATCGACTTAGGCCAAGTGGATCCCCAAGTCGACTCCAGCAGCGACTTCAAGTAGCATTTTTCGTCCAGCGTTGAAATTGAGGAGCAAAGCTGGCAAAGTCGCAAACAAAGTCGATTCCGCGTACGACTTGGGTGAAGTCGCAGACCAAGTCGACTCCAGCATCGACTTCAACCATGATTTTCTGTCCAGAGTTGAAATCGGGAACGAGAGCTGCCGAAGTCGCATCCCAAGTCGACTCCGCATGCGACTTGGGTGAAGTCGCAGACCAAGTCGACTCCAGCTTCGACTTCATACTAACAGCGTGCGTTTTGAAGATCACAACAAGTCTAAAGCTAAGTAAAGATGCATGGATTCATCAATTCAAATTAAGAACACACATTTGGACATCATTGGGCACTCCAAGATTCAAGTATTCAATATTTCAAGATATAGAGCTTAAAGTTTTCAAACTAGGATGATTATACTAAGTTCCGAGAGTTATAAATAAATGAGAGAACAATCAATATGAAGAAAATCAAGTGATCAAGGTCATCTCTAAAGAATTTCAAGTTCAACTAGCAAGCTGAGAATTCATTGATTGAGAACAACTCCCATCTCTAAGAGCATTAAGTGATCAAGCCAACATCTAGAAGAAGAACCTCTCTTTCAAACTGCCAAGAGCTGTTCGTTGAATCTTTCAGAATGCATTACAAGTTCTTCTCTGCGCCAAATCTGCCTCTACACATCAGTAACGTGTTGAAATTTTCTTTTACTTTTTCTTGTTGTATTGAACTTGATTTAGTTCGGGTAACTAAGATCAAGTGTAAGCAAAGTAGTGTGTGATTAGAGTGGAACTCGTCACCTACTTGTGCTGTGAATTGTTGATGCCCCCTAGAGCTGGAATCTATAAGAAAGCAGTGGCTCTAGTTGTATTTGTGAAATACATAGTGGAACCCAATTCACAAGAGGTGTGAGCTTGGAAGAGTGGAGTAGGGAAGGTTGCCCGAACCACTATAAAATCTTGCTTGTTGATTTTTATTTCTGCTCTCAGCACTATATTGCTTTCTATTTATTTCTTCATAAAGGGGACTAGATTAATCCGGGGTAAAATTTCTGTTTAAGTAGAAAAATTTTAAATACCCAATTCACCCCTCCCCTCTTGGGTAATTGTCATTAACTCGGGAACGAAAGATTGCACTTATATTATCATATTTAATTGGAATATTTTGATAATCAACACCATAATCTTTTAGTTACTGCTTCATCCAAAGTAGTTGGGCACAACAGCTCCCGGCGGCTATATATTCGGCTTCCGCTGTAGATAGAGAAACTCTAGTTTGTTTCCTTGAATACAATGATACCAACATGTTTCCAAGGAATTGACATGTTCCACTAGTACTCTTTCTATCTACTTTGTATCCAGTAAAATCTGCATCCAAGTAGCCGATTAAATCAAAAGTTGACCCCTTTGGATACCATAGTCCAAGATTAGTGGTATTTGTCAAATATTTGAAAATTCTTTTCACAACCATTAAATGTGATTCTTTTGGACATGATTGAAATCTAGAACACATGCAAACACTGAATAGAATATTGGGTCTAGAAGCAGTTAAATATAACAAAGAACCTATCATACTTTTGTATAGCTTTTGTTCGACACATTTACCGTTTTCATCCGTGTCGATCTTAATTGTTGAACTCATTGGAGTGTTTGCTCCCTTGCTAGTCTGCATTCTGAATTTCTTTAGCATTTCTTTGATATACTTGGACTTATTTATGAAGATCCCTTTGGCTTCTTGCTTGATTTGCAGTCCAAGAAAGAAATTTAATTTTTCCATCATGCTCATTTCGAATTCGCTTTGCATAATCTTAGAAAATTCTTGGCACAGAGTGTGGCGCCCCAGCCCGAGCGTCACAACCTTATCTCAAGATCGTTCGACTAGTAAACGTGATCAAGATTGTTGCCCTATCACACGACAGGTTTTAATGAATATTTATCCAATTAAATATCTTTTCATAGGAGTTTAATTACTCATATGTTCATTTCATGCATATCTGAGTCATTTCCATCCAATAATGTCATAACTAGACATGATTTTCATAACATATTTCAAACCATCTCATAAATCAGATGTCATTGCATGTATCATAATAGATGTCAACACAAAACATCAAAGTATTTACAATCATACGACATAAGTTTTTCACAAACATGAAACTTATAATGTCTTCCATTTCCTCAATAGTCAGCTCCTTGCTCCTTTGCCAGGTCTCTTCTTCCGCCTGTCTATGGGTTTGGAAAATAAAAACGTGAGTCGAAACTCAATAAGCAAGCTTATATTTTACAGGCAATTCATTTTGAAGGCATATTTATTTAAAAGCATTTTTCTCCCTTCGGTAGAGACACTTATTACCTGTAGAGAAAGAATCTTTTCATAAATCATTCAAACACTTTTCATAAACATTTTATAAACATTGGATGTGCAAATTCATCATTTCCATTGATGACGTTATCCTTCATGTGACGGTGCGCTAGCACGGGGAACCCTCTTTCATGATATGATCCTTTCCATCCTTGGCGCCGGACCTTCCGACTTGGCAACGTCAAGGGGGACTCCATGTCCACTTACTACCTCAACTAGCCTACCTCGCCGGTCCTTTCTGACTTGGCAACGTCAAAGGGGACTCCTTGTCCATTTACTACCTCGACTAGCCTACTTGATTTTCATTCCATGCATGACTTTTAGTCACCCCGGCATTATATACTCCGTTACACATGGAACTTGTCATTCTCATGTAGAGAATTCTTTGCACCATCCTTCTTTAAACACCATTTCAATGAAACATCATATAAATTCATGTTTCATCACATTTCAAGCATAATTGCGAAACCATAAGCAATCATTTATTTCAATAGAAATAAACATTTCAATACACATATAAATAAGGAATGATCATCCTTAAATACCTTGTAATGAAAACCAAAATCATTTAGAAAGCTACTTGCTTACCTCGCTTGCTTAGCTTTCCGTTTCGTTTATCCCTTTGTCTTTTCCTATACATATAAGAATGATATAACATTCATATATTTCCTTTGCTTGCATTCAACTCAGTTTTCCAACCCATTTTCATTAACATACCTAATTTCTTCGACTTCTCAAGTCGTTATGCCCGTATAGCATATACTTGTGCATTTCATGAGCTATTACACATCACATTCAGTCCCTTCGGTAGGGTAATCATTCAATCATATAATAATCATCCAATAATTATTATTTAGTGTCTCATTACCTTCCTTAAGCCATTTTTCACTTATTTTCCAAAATTCACACATCGGTGCTCATTTTAAGCACATGTGGTCGCCTTAAGCCTCATTAATTAATTCCAAAATTTGGAATTACATCATTTAATTCTAAAAAGATATATATTCACAAAATTTATCATATTTTTATCCATTTTTGCACAAAATCAATTTACTTAGGTCATTTACCACTTATGCATGTCTATCCTTCACATATGCCCATTTGGCAACACATATATGAGGTCTTTCATAAAATTTTCGAAGTTAGAAATTTAATCCACATTTCAGCATGATAATTATCCTTAATTACCACTGTACTTAGGGTATTTTTATGGAATTTAAATCCACTAATCATAGGTTTCCAAAACAGCAACTTTGGAACCCATTTTTCACCCGTTTAACGTGTCTTTTGACACATAACCCTAAGCAGTTATATTATTCCGAAATTTCAGCATATAATCCAAATTTTATTAATCCATATTTAAGGATTTAACACATATATCAATTTTGATTATTTCTACATAGGTTTCATATTTCTTTTTGATTTTTTCCTCAAACTATCAACATATGCTGAAATCAGGCGTACTGAAATGTCAAAAACTTTAATTAATATCAAATCAAGTATTTTTGATCTTAAATTTCTACCATAACTTAATAACTACATTAATTAATCAAAATAAATATTTTCAGCATAAAAAATTAAGTATTTATATTTATTTTGTTATTTTTACCTTGCTGGACAGCAGCATCCATTTTCAATCAGCCTTAATCACTTAAATTATTGGGTATATTTATACCCATAAAAACCTAATTTTTATTTTTTAGTATGATACTAAATATATCTTATACATTCTCTAAAAGTTTCAGCCTTAAATTACTTGTATAAAAATTATTACAAATCCGGTTCTACAGCTGATCCTGTCTCCCATTTTACCCTGTTTAGGTGAATCTTATCGGATTTTTAATTTGAAAATTACTTATCATTTTCTTCTAAAAGTTTTTCAGTTTAGTAATTACCCCATAATTATTCTTTCTAAAAATTTTCATACTGAAATTCATCCATTTACTGTTCCGTCCATAATTTAATTTATAACATCATATATCATTCAAAACTTCACTTTTCATCATCTAAATCATGGAATTTCATACATGCAAGCTAATACCCATTCCATATTCATTCAAAATCATGTTGAATCATCACTTTAAAGCATGTTTAAACATCCATTTCATTTTTAAATTTTGGAGTTCAAGAACTCAAGATAAACCAATCAAAATAACACATCTACTTACTTAGATTGATGCTCTCCAAACCCTAATCACTTGGAAGAGTTTTCCTCCACAAATTCCCTTCCCTACTGTGGCACCCCAAACCGAGCGTCACATCCTAGCCCTTACCTCGGGATCATATTGATTGGTAAACGTGATCAGGATTGTTGCCCTGTCACACGGCGGGTTTTATCGGATATTTATCCCATTAATTATGATCACATAGAAGTCCACATAACAATTTAAGATCTCATAATTACAAACTCAGACATATCTAAGTTATTTCGATCCATTCATCACATACAAATATGCTGTTCAAGCGACATTTCAACAAGTGCCTAAATCAGATGTCACGGCATATATACATCATAGTCATCAAACACAACATAAAATTTCAGTTTACATTCTTCCCAAATAAGTTCCATAACATGAAAGTTCATTGATTCCTTAAGCTGGCACTTGCTCCTTTGCCATGTCCTGTCCTTCACCTGTCTTTGGGTTTGGAAAACAAAATCGTGAGTCGAAACTCAATAAGCAAGCTATTTGCATTTTACAGGCAAATCATTTCAGGTAACATTTTGCACTTAAAATCATAATGGAAAGCAATTTATACCTTGTCTAAAGGTATATCTTAAAAGCATGAAATCCTGTACCCATCACGGGTCCCATATGCATAATGTCATATGAAAATATGAACATATATATCATTTCTCCCTTAGGATGGAAGCTAGCCAGGTAACCATCTGTCACGTTAACTCCCATTTCAGAGAGGGCGCCGCCGGCCTTGGGGCTGTTTTAAGCGACTTGGCCACACCAAGGGGGGACAATCGGTCCGCTTATACCCTTCAAGTGGACCTAGTATCCTGTACACATGAACTTTTGCATAAATTCATCTTTAACATGCTAGCATGATTTTTTAATCAGAAACATAGAATCACATCATTTTTCCATAGCATTTATCAAAGAGAAATTTCATAATATTGCATTTGATGTAAAACATCATTTCAACATTTTTTTGCTAAGGGATGGCCATCCTTAAACACATTAGAAACTGTTGGTCCCGAGTTAATGGCAAAACCCAAGAGGGGAGGGGTGAATTGGGTAATTAAAAATTTACAACTTAAACATAAACTTTACCCCGGATTAATCTAGTCCCCTTAATGAAGAAACTAAATGGAAAGCAAGATAATGTAGAGAGTAGAAATATAAATCAGGCAGGCAAGGTTTTTATAGTGGTTCGGGCAACCTCCCTACTCCACTCTTCCAAGCTCACACTCCTTCTGACTTGGGTTCCACTATTGTATTCCGCGAATACAACTAGAGCCTCTAGATTCTAGCTCTAGGGGGCATCAACAACCAGAGCCTCTTGCTCTCTTCTAGATTCTAGCTCTAGGGGGCCTCAACACAACATAGCACAGGTAGGTGATGAGTTCCACTCCAATCACACACTACCTTGCTTATACTTGATCTTAGTTCCTCAAACTAAATCAAGTTCAATACAACAAAGTAAAATAACAAAAGAAGTCTACACTTTACAGATGTGTAGAAACAATTTGGCGCAGGGAAGAACTCGTAATGTAGGCTTTGAAGATTCAGAAATGTAGCTCTTGCAATTTGAAGCATAATTCTTCCTCTTTGAATGTCTTGATCTCTTTGAAGCTCTTGGATATAGGAGTTAAGCACACTTAATGTTTTTCCGCTCTTTCCCTCGTCCACAATAACTCCCTTTTATAATTGTGGAGGGAATCCGAACGTTAGAGGGTAGGTGGCGCGCATTTAATGAACTCCAACGTTCAAAAATTCGAACGTTATTTTCCAAGTCGAAGGTGGAGTCGACTTGGCTTGCGACTTGGCTTCCCAAGTCGCATCTGGAGTCGACTTCGTCTGCGACTCCAGTTCTTCAGATTCCCAGGTCTGAGTCTTCGTCGACTTGGCTTCAGACTTCGATTCAAGTCGATCCTGGAGTCGACTTGACTTGCGACTTGGCTCGGTTTTTGCTGAAAATGCTTTGATCTTCATTTGATCTGCTTCTATCATGCTTGGCTTTCTTCCTTTGAATCATTTTCATTCTGGATGATTCCTCATACTTGTAGATCTTGTTAATCTTGAAGTCCTTGTTTTTGGTTTATCTTGGATAGGCTTAAACCTCATGAATCTTTGGAGAGTTTGATTCTTGTAGGACAGATTCATGTACCTTGCTTTGCTTTGGAGTCATTTGATCTTTAGGACTTGATAGACTTGATTTGATCTTGAACATGTATTCTTACTTTGAACTTGAGTGAAACTCAAGTTATCTTTGAGAATAGTCTTTGCTCCTTGATTTGGATCTTGATAACGTTCAAGTAGATTCTTGGAATGGGCTTGGAACTGCATTTTGAAGTCTGAACTTCTCAAGTCGAGGATGGAGTCGGCCTTGTCTGCGACTTCACCCAAGTCGCACCTGGAGTTGACTTGGCCTGCGACTTGGGAAGCTTTGTGCCCCGAAATCAGGTCTGGACAGTTTTTCTCGACTGAAGTCGATAGTGAGGTCGACTTCATGTGCGACTTGGCTTCCCAAGTCGCAAGTGGAGTCGACTTAGCCTGCGACTTCACCTGCTACTCTTCCATTTCTGATTTTGCCTTTGAAGTTCTACTTCAAGTCGATAATGGAGTCGACTTTGGGATCGACTTCACCCTAAGTCGAAGTCCAAGTCGAATTGGGGTTCGACTTGACTATTTCAGTTCCTTAAAACATTTGGCAAACTCATTAGTATACTTGATATACTCAAATTAGTCTTTGTTAATCATCAAAACTAATGCTTTGGTCAATTTTGTTTTGTTTTAAACATGTTTCCAACAGAAACAATTTCCATTGTTTCATCAAACAAGTTAAAGCAAGAATTACATTTATGGAAACAATTTAGAAAAGCAAAAATCCTTTAGAAAATTTGCTTGCTTACCTGAATTCCTTAGCTTTCCGTCAGAGCTTTCTCTTTGCCCTTGCCTACATGTGAATAGTATGATTTTTCATACATTTATTTTTCTCATATTTCATTTAGTTTTCCAACCCATTCCATATACATATATCATTTATTTGACTTCATAAGTCCTCATACACATATCTAGTTCATTTTGCACATTTCATTGGCTACCATATAACATAACATGTATAACCCCATACATAGGGTATTCATTTCAATTACACAATATTCATTCAATAACCATCATACATAGGTTCATTAAGCTCACTTTGCAATTTATCCATTTTTTTCCACAACACACACATGGGTGTTTCTTCTACGTACATATCATTGCCTTAGCTTCATAAATCAAGTCCAAAATTTTGGAATTAATATCATAAAATCTCAAACAGATATATAAACATGGAATTCATCTCATTTTCATGCTTTTTTGCACAAAATCATTTTTCATAAATCATTCATCACCTATTCCCCTTTATCTCTTCACATAAGCTTATTTAGCACATAAACATAATGCATTTCATAAAATTTGTTAACTCAGAAATTTAATCCATTTTTCAGTGGTTTAATTACCCTTAATTCCCACTTCATTTAGGGTATTTTCATGGTATTTAAATCCATTCACCATAAGTTCCCAAAACAGCAAGTTTGGAACCCGTTTTTCACCCGTTTAACGTGTCTTTCGACACATGACCCTATGCAGTCATATAATTCCGAATTTCCAGCAATTAAATCTATTTTTCCTAATCCATATTTAGGGATTAAACACATATATAACATCCATGCATGATCATTTCTCAAAACAGCAAGTTACCCACACGTTTTGAGTCTCGTTTCACATCGGTTTGACGTTCTTTCATAAAATCTATAAAAATCAGTTTTAGGGCTTATTTTTCCAAATATTTTTGGGCATCCATAATAACTTAAACCTAGGGTATTTTACCCTTCATAACATGCATAAAACATGCAAACCCATTTTCATAACATTTTTAGCATAGAAACATAGAAATTAGGTCAAAATCATCACTTTGCATTCCATGACTTCAAAAATTCATCATTTAAGCATAAAACATCATATATTTTGCATGAATACATGATTCATAGCTTAATCACATCATCAAACGAAAACAACAACTTGTCTTGGAGATTTAGGGTTTATCAACTTGGATTTTCCACTTAATATACATGCACAACTTCATTTTCATCCACTTAAACTTGAAAATTCATACATAAAACCTAATATTCATTCCATATTCATTCAAAAGCATGTTAAATCGCCATTTTACAGATCCTTTAAGCATCCTTTTCATTTCCAAGTTTTGAGTTTAAACTCAAGTTAAACAACTTAAAACCAAACACATACTTACTTGGTTTTGAGCTAACCCAAACCCTAATCCTTTGAGATGTTTTTCTTCTCAATTTCTCCTCCTTTTCTCCTTGATTTTCTTCCTCTTTTTTTTGCTGGAAACTATGGATGTGAGCTGCTTCTGTTGCCTTGGACGTTTTCAGCACTTAAACAAATTCCTCCAAGCCTTCATCACATGGACGTGCATGGCTTATAACAACTGGAATTTTTCCAGCTGTGGGCCCCACATTTTGGGAAATTTCCACAACCTTAAATGCTCCCTTATCTACCTTATGTGCTGGATAAATTTCGGCCTAGTAAAATTGGGATTTTACCTTTTTACAAAAATCAAAAACTGCATCAAAATCCTAGCCGTCCAAGTGTCTGCTTTGCACGTCCATTGCTGCCCATTTTTCAGCCATTTTCCCATTCTTTTTTAATTCAAAAATGTGGGAAATTTATACCTCTAATTACCCTTTAATTTATGTATTAATTTGGTGTTAAAAAAATTATAAAAATGGCAGCAATAACTAGATTTCTGCACGTCACCTTACCCATCATACTGTCCACTTTTTCAGCTGCATGTAGCTGAATTTAAATTTTTTTATTGCTGTAATTTTGCATAATTGGTTGCATATCTTATGTACTTGCATCCCAGAAACTTATATGCATATTTTAAAAATTAAAAAAAATTAAAAATATGCAACAAACAGCCCCTTGGACGTCCCATGTTGCCACCTCCTCTATGCTAGGTGGTTTGCTTTGTAGCTCCATCATCACATGCATTCAATGGATGGATAATTCTCACATTTATGCATTTCAAATAATTACACAAAATTCCCAAGAAATGGCCAGCAATTGCCACCTCAAATTCCATTCCCATCATGTATTTATGCTTGGTACTCTAGCATTAAATGTAAAGTACTTTTGAGGTCCATTTAGTCAACCACGCTCACCTTTTTTAATGCAGGTATTTTTCCAAAATTTCATGCTTAATCCAATCCATTCAAAATAAACATCTCACAACATTCAACCGTTTCAAATTTCATCTCAATCCGAGTTTCCTAGCTCCCGTTATAGCTGTTTAAAGTTAACGGTTGAAATTGATATATGATCAATAAATCACAATATCTCATTTCTTCAAGAATTTTCATAACCCATTTATTCCATAATACCAAGCCCAACATTAATGATTTCCATTTCAAATTTCACTTGAATCCGCCTTACAGGAGTTGAGTTATGAATTTTCCAATATTTTCCATTAAACTTGTCAATTACCATAATAATTCCCATAATTCATATTAAATAATGGAAAATGATTTTTCATGATATATTTGCACATTTAAATCAAAAATGATTTATTCTAAACCCATTGTCTCATTTTAGCTCAAAATGATTAATCACATCATTATTGCTATTTCAAAACCCTAATTGCAATAACTAGCAAAAATCATAAAATACCTTCATAATTCCATAATTCACAAATGAACATCATATACATGATTGATGCATACACATGGGTGCTACATGGGTTAGGGTTTCACACCTACATCTATTATTGCTACCCCTACATCTGTTATTACCACCCCCACATCTGTTATTATTACTCTCATTGTCACTCATTCCACAACTCCTCGATTTCCCCTGGCTGTGTATACCCCCACTAAAGTATTGCTATCAACGTCCATATCTCCTCATAGTGCAGCCATGTCACATGCTCTGTGATACCCAGACTCAAGTATGACTCATATAATTACATTTAAGGTGTAATTATGATTTATGTTGGAATTGATTGAATTTTGGATGATTTTCATGAATTTATGAATTTTTGCAATTAAGAATGATGATTAAGATTAATCGCCAAAGCCCAATATGAGTCAAGGTGACTAAAGGGGCTTAATGAGGATTAGAACATGATAATGTGGCATGAATATTTATTTTAATTTTCATGATTTAATTAATGGAGATTAAAATGGAAATTATGGAATTTGTGTTGAAAATCATAGAAAATTCATAACTTTACGCCTATAAGGCGACATGAGATGAAATTTTAAAGGAAAGCTCATGATTTTGGGCTCAACCTTATAACTGGATTTGATTAAGGCACAAGTGATGAGATTAAGGTGATAATTATTTATTTTTAATCTCACACTCCAAGAAAAATTTCAAAGGTTCATAACTTGACGTAGAAACGTCGGTTTAAGATGAAATTTGAAGCGATGGAATAAAATTATGAAATCTATGGAATGAGTGGATTTTATTAAGATAATTACCATGGGAAAGTGATTAATTAGAAAAAGGTACCTAGCATTGACTTTTTTTACCCTAGACTACCATAGCAGTTAATAAAAAGCATTTTAGAAAATGACATATTTAAATGCTATGCAAGGTGTCAATTTTTGAATGGATTAAACTAAAATTTTAAGCATTTTTTAATGGTCAAATCCATGGAAAAGTGAAGGGTTAAATGCCATGGTTAAAGGCCTAAACACTAGCTCAAAGTGGAGCTTAGGGCATGTGGCAACAAGGTGGACGTCCAAGGGCACTTTAGGGCATGAAATGTGATATTTTAAAATCCTAAAAAATATGTCTAAGCTTCCTAATGTCTAGGGAAAGTAAATGGATGTGTAAATGTGTGGAAACATTGACAAAAAATGTCAAAATCTAGCTAAAAAGGGGGCGTCTACCAATGGACAGCAATGCACCCCTTAATTATGTGATTTTTGATAATTTTTGTTAATTATTAAATGGGACTTTTACTTTACTATAAAAATGTCATGTCATCAAGGGATAAGGTAAAATTAAATTACCCTCATGGCATGTGGAAAATGGGTCCCACAAGCTGGTTAAAAAAATCAAAAGTTGGAGCTTATCTTTAGAAACGTGCATAAGAGGAAAGGGGGAGGAAAATTCCCAAACTTGATAAGTCTTGAGCAGACCTTTGCACGACCCGAAATAGAAAGGAAAAGAGGGGGAAAAGAGGAGAAAAAGAGAAGGAAAAAAAGGAGGAAAGAAAGTGATTCAAGCTAGGAAGTTTGGATTCAAGTTTGATTCCATTCAAGTAAGTGTATTTCAAGTTTTGGATTCTTTAATCCTAAGTTTCTTCTCTCAAATCATGAGCCATGAATATGGTTCATAAATAAATCTTAAAGGATGAGTTAAGATGCTTTGATATGGGGATTGCATGATTTTTGAAAGATATAAATGAAATCAAGAGTTCAAGAGAGTGAAAATGGAAGTTTAGGTTGGATTTTGAGATGAAAGCTAACTTGGAAAATCTCAAAACCCTAAACTAAGTTTTTGTATGATTTGAGCATGTTGATTTGGATGTAATTCATATTCTTTTTAATTACGTATGATGATTTAAGCATTGGTTGATGATTTTAGCAAATATGAAATCCTAAGTTTCAAGAAATAACTCGATTTTTCATTTTTGGGTTAAAAATGATACAAGGAAGCACTTAAATTGTTTATGGATAAATTTTAGGGTAAAGTACCTTAAATTAAGGACCCTTTGGATGGACAAAGTGGGCTGGATGAGTTTTCCCTAAATCTGATTTTTAGGGTATGTATATGAGACGTCTAAATGGGGGCCAAAATGGGTGCTTTCCATATGATTTTTGTTGCTGATTGTAATGAAATAATTTATGGATGTTATCGAGGGTAAAATACCCTATGTTTAAGATACTTTGAGTGTTCAAAAGGGTTTAAAAAGATTAGCCCTAAATCTGATTTTATGGACAAAAGGGTTAAATGCCAGGGTAATATGTTGCTTTATGGAAGCCAACGAATTATGGATTTTAAATATGTGATAATAACCTAAATTTGGGTTAAGAAAATTTTTAATTGCTGAAAATTATGACTTAAAAATCTGTTATGATTTAAGTCATGAAAGAGGCGTAGAAATGATGAAAAATGAGTCTTAACATGACTGTTTTGGAAATCAGTGATAAAGGGATTAAAAATCCAAAATTAAATCCTAAAGTATATGTTAATTATGGGGTTTAATGATGATGAAAATTGGTGGAGGTTGCTGTGTTAAGAAAATTTAAGAAACACATAATATATGTGTTGTATGTTGAACATATGTGAAGCATCATATGTGATTTATGTGAACTTGCTAAAATGCAAAATATGCATGAAAATATGATAACATGCATGAGGAATTTTCTGTATGAATAAGGATTAATTATCTCAATTTTTGAGATTTATTTATAAAGCTTGAAACATCACCTATATGCTGAGAACAAGCATTGACGTAGAAAAAATGGAATATGCATGAAAAATGGTTAATGGAAGATATAAATTCCCTTATGTTGAGATATGAATGTATGTTATGTGTTTACCCTAAATATGGGATTAAAACACAAGTATGGAATGAATGATACGATGCACAAGTGTCTGTCATGTATGTATGATCGACTTGAAAATCTAAGTTGATTATGTATGTTAATGGATTATGGGTTGGAAAACTAAGCAAGAAAATGAAAATGTTATGAATGCAAAGCCATTCTTATATGTATAGGCAAAGGCAAAGAGATAAGCGATATGAAAAGCTAAGGCGAAGTAGGTAAGCAAGCAGCTTTCTAAATGACTTTTGTTTTATCTAAAGATGATAAAATGATTGTTAATGATGTTCTAAAGGTTTCAACCATTGTACAATTGATTTATGAAATTATTTCCAAATTATTGAAGGATAGACATTCCTTTACTTCAATATGTGTTGAAATGTTATTTCAATTATGATAAGTGAATTGCTTACTGTTTTGCAAGTATTTATGAGATTTAAATGATGTTTCATTGAAACGATGATTAAAAGGGATGGTGCAAAGAATTCTCTACATGAGAATGACAAGTTTCCATGTGTAAGATGTATATAATGCTGGGGCATGGAATGAAAATCAAGTAGGAAGGTCCAGCGCCAAGGATGAAAAGGATCATGTCATGAAAGAATGTCCCCCGAGCTAGCGTACCGTCACATGAAGGATAATGTCATGAATGGAAATGATACATTTGCACATCCAATGTTTATGAAATGTTTATGAAAGGTTTATGAAAGGTTTCTGCTTCACAGGTAGTTGATCACTTGCTAAGTGTCTCCTACCGAATGGAGAGAAATGCTTTTAAACAATTTTGCCTTCAAAATGAATTGCCTGAAATCCCTATAGCTTGCTTATTGAGTTTCGACTCACGTTTTATTTTTCAAACCCAAAGACAGGTGAAAGGAAGGAGGCAAGGAGCACAGGTGGAGATTCAAAAATGAATGAATTCTTATGAACACCTGTATATGCCTTTACGTATGAATGATGACATTAAATTGTGATTTAATGTTGTATATGAATTATGTCAGAGTTTTGTGACCATAGAAGCAAAAAATTATTATGGTCAATTGTTAAGGATGATTTATCATAATATGATTAAGTATGAAATTTACGAGATCAATTGTGTATGTCTCAAATGTTAAAATGACCTAAAAAGGCATTTGATGAAATTAAAGGTATGAAATGATATAAACTCATAAGGAGTTAAGTTTAAGTAAATAAATATCCAATAAGTCCGTCGTGTGACATGGCAACAATCCTGATCACGTTTGCCAATCGATAGATCTTGGAGTAAGGTTGTGACGCTCGGGCTGAGGCGCCACATGCTCATTCCAATGAGCCACAATCATCACCCTCCTTTGCGGACTTACCAAATACAGATAATGTGTGTGTCGATGCTTCGTATTCTGGGAATATTGCACGTCTTGCTAGAGCAAGTCCTTGAGCATGTCAATCGCATTGATAAGAGACTTGTTGGTGTTGACAATGTGTTACAAAGAGATGGCAATGAAGGAAAGTGAAGTCATGAAGCTGTGGGCATGCATGACTTGTTTTGATCACTTTATTTTGTTTCCTACATGTTATCACAGTTTGGTACATTGGAAGATTTGTAATTAGCCCACTTTCTTTATACTTTTTATGTTCGAAACTTTTATGTTGGAAGACAAATGTTAGCAAGGAACTTTCTTTCTTTGTATTTCTAAATGTTAATACTTTCAATTCAAGTCGGGCTTAAATTGCTGGTTGTGAATGATGATGATATATTGTGTGCATGTATGGAAATACTTTCATTGCTTATGAACATAATCTATTACAGATTGAATGGTGTTGCTTGTCAAGTCAATGGTTGGAATGGATTCACAGGTCATTTGTTTGTGATCTTGAGCATGCGAATTGGTCAATGAGCATGCTACATGCTATTGTCAATGTGTGTATGTTGGATTTGCAAGTAATCTGTTCGCGAGCTTTAGCATGTTAAAAGACCAATGAGCATGCTAGAAACTCAAGTCAATGTGTGGAAAGGAGAAGCAGGTCATGTATTTGCTTGAATCAGCGTGTTAATTGGTAAATAAGCATGCTATATACTCAGGCCAGTGTCTGGAATGCATTTACTGGCCATCTATTTGCCTGAATCAGCGTGCTAATTGGAGAATGAGCATGCTATATACTCAAGTTAGTGTGTGGAATGGAGAATCAGGTTATCTCTTTGCTTAAATCAGCGTGCTAATTTATCACCGAGCATGCTACATACTCAAGTCAGATTCTGTAATGGATTTGCAGGTCATATGTTTGAGCATAGGAGCATGCTATATATTGTGTGAGTGCTATATATACAAGTCAATGGATCCATAGCATATTCAATATCAATTACACTGTTGAGGGCCAAAGGACAATTTCTTTTGCTTTTTAAATAGATATAAGTCAATACAAAAAATTACACTTTCATTTCTCTCAAAGTGTATAGGTGAATACAAAAAAAATCACAATTTTCTTTTCCTTGCATATTGAGTCTAGCATCAACTTCTGGCTATCATTGACTTCTAACTGTATACATACATATCCATATATGTACCTACATGCTTCGTGTCCATCCTGCATTGCGCTTAAAATAATCAAAATGCAGTAGTAGTTCATTGGCAACTTCATGCAAATAATTTACCAGAGGATTATGAAGACATAATACCAAAATCCCAAAAGCATTGTATGGTGCCCCACCAGCAATTGGAGTTATGCACTAATCTGTACAATGAAGAAGAATTAGATGGAGTCATGCAATAATCTGGATTACGTTTCAGTTGATTAAATCAAATAAGATGTCAAAATATCATGCTCCTAACAATTCTTCTTCAGTAATGCTGGACAGTTTCATCGATCGTGACCAACCACAAACTTCTTGCGTCTCGGCATAATCGTCCACTGCATTCTATAGCTTTTTCAACTGAAGATTTAATCGCTTATATGATCATCCTTTTCTTTGAACAACATTTTGGAATTCGACAATAGGAATTGGGGCATTTGATACATTGTCTTTAGTTGTAAGTTGTATTTCTCCTCTAATGTTATCATTCGTCTTAACATTGAATGGTGTGGAGGAATTGTGAACAATTTGGACAAGATCATTTGCATGGTTGCTATCTTCAAAGACCCTTTCTTTGTCTCCAAAAGTCATGTGTTGTTGTCGCTCATTCGAACATCCAGCTAACTTCTGTGATTGTACATGCTCTCGCAAATTTGTTATTAAAGAGTCTAAAGCTGTAGTTCCAATCTGAAAACTACCCCAACTCGATGTCATTTCCTCCAGGATGAAATTCAGTTTAGGGAGTGTCAAATGCTGACGCAGCATTGTTGAATTTGTAGCATCATAATTTTTTATGAATAGTGGAACTGCAACATTCTCTTTTGGACATTGCGACCAACGACGTAGCAAGTGTTGAATGGACATGGTAATGATATCATGCCACTGCAATATGGATAATATATGCTAGCAAGTAATCCCAGTCCAGTCAAATAGTCGACATGAACATGTTGCAAATTACCTATCTTCACACCAAGTAACTATTCTCCTGTATGTGAGGCCTTTATACTTGTGTGTATTTCATATATAACACGACTCCCGTCCATAACCTCAGATTTAGGCTTGTAATAGTATAACTCCTCTACTTCTGCTTGAAACTCAAAAAATATTTCTCTAGTATATAATTTGGCAATTTGATCCTCAATTACAAATTTAGTTTTCAGAACTGGAGTACTATATGTACTTTTACAATCAACATCTTTCTTGTCTTCTCTCCTCTTTTTAACAGCACGTTCGTATGCTTCTACGAACTCAAGCAATTGAGTGGTTGGTCCAATAAAGTGGTCGAAAAAAGCATTTATGCTTTCAGAATGTTGCGTAGTTGTCATCCTGCTAAGGAAACACTTCTTGTATATGCCGGAATCCACTTATCCCTCACATTGTATATCTTCTATAGCCATGCATGGTTTGTCAAATCATAATCGTTCATTAATTTTTCCCAACCAGATTCAAACTCATCTGTATCTTCTGTATTGTGAATCAACTTGTGAAACTTATCTTTAAATTCAGGATATTTTTTATTGGCAGATTGCAACTTTTTAGAAAATTTCCTATGTATATGCCATGAACAAAAAATATGCTTTGTGGCCGGAAAAACTATGGAAATGGCCTTTGTTATAGCTGGATCTTGATCTATGACAATGGCTTTAGATGGTACACCACTCATAGCATGGAGCCATATTTTGAATAACCACATAAAGTGAAACAAATAACATCATTGAAAAATTGATAATCTTTTTTGGATTCCTCGTCTACCCAAAAACATGACATCAACCAATGGTACTCGTCGACCTGAATTTCGTAAAAATAATTTGGCTTCGCAGCAAATTTGCTTCTGAAAATACTCTAGTAATGTTGTTGCACTCCCACCATATCTAGACATCCGTCTTGATCTTAAGGCATTACAAAGGTCGACTTCCGTAAATCTTAGTTGATCACGACCCCCAACCTCTACAGTCATGAATTGTAATGATCTGGATACTCCAATACCAACCTTGTACAAATCTTCAACTATATTTAGTTATGAGTCTGACACATTGTGATGGGATCGTAGGCAATGGGACTTTGTGAGGGTCTCCAACCTATGAGAGTGCTCTTTCTTAAAACTCATAACTATACATTTCGATGTGTTACCTACAAGCTCGATGGTCAGTGATGCAAGGCATCCACGTCTAGTAATGTGAAACCTCGATTTTAGGACCATATATGAAACCCTAGAGTTATAAACCCTAGGTAATGTATTAATCTTTATATGAAACATATTGATGATATTTTTGCAATATGTGGAATTGGAAGATTAAATAGCTAATTATGGAATGTTAATTCGGATGAATACTAAATGTGAATAGTAAATGTGAGTTTAAGGAATATATTAAGTTAATCACTTTGGATTAATTTAATCATAAAAGACGAAAAAGGAAGCTTCCCACTAAAAGACAAAAGAGGAATAGTGATGTTTTTTGAATTTTTTAATAATTTTCGGATTTAAGGGTGATTTTGAAGAAAAATTCATATCTTGCAATCCGAAAGTCGGATTAAGGTGAAATTTTGTATGGATGAATAAAATATTATGATGAATATGATGGATGGATTGGATTAAGCTAAATATCATGGAAAATATATTTCTTAGAGAGCAAGTAAGCGAGGCTTAACTTTTTCAAAGCAAGTCATTAATTCTACATTTTACTTTTTGAAAAAGTAACTTAAGATATGATATTTTAATGAAATAAAAAATACAAAAATCCCCAAATTCCACCATGGGAAAACGTGAGCTAGCATGGGGATTTGTGCCAAAAATTCAATGGTTGAGATGAGCTCAATCAATGATAATCAACAGTTGAGATTAATCACGTCTTTTGATGAAAATCAAGCAATTAATGGATGGATCAGCTATGGCAACTTGTGGCCAGAAATTTGCAACCTAGGATAATGGGAAGTTGCTTGGAAATGACATAGAAATGATATATTTATAATTTAGTCCAAAATTCAAGGAGGTAAATTGCAATTTCATGAAATTTGGAATGCTATAAATAGGGGAGGGTGCCTTGAACGAATTTCACACCCATCCCAAGCTCAAAATACTTGAGCAAGCTGATTTCCCCACCCCATCCACGTTCTAAGCAAGAGAGGAGGAGAGAAAGGAAGGGAAGAGAGAGAAAGGGAGGAGGAAAGGAGATTTTGGCTCACTTAAGTTAAGTGGATCCTCCTCAAATTTGTGCAAGATGTTATTTAGGATATAACATGCTTAGCTAATGCCTAAGTATGATTATTTAAGTATAGTTACCATGCCAAAATGGAATCATGCCAAAACATGATAATTTTGGAGCAAAGATAGAGCATAGATATGCTATGATTATGGAATGATTCAAATAATACTTGAATGATGTATATTCATGTTAATTGAGATGTTGGAAGGATAATGGCATGAAGAACATGAATTTTGAAGATGAAAATACGAAATTGGCATGGGCAGGTGTCGACGCGCTGCAAGGAAATAAATGGAAAATATGCTTAAATGAATTATTAACCTTGAGTTAATAATTAATGATGAAAAGGTTTAGCAAGACCTTTGTTTTGATATTAATCATGATTTAATCCATGATTAATATGTGGACCTCATGAATAGTAACTTATGAATAGTAACTCACGTGAATAGTAAACCAAGTGAATGGTTACTCAAGGTATATGGCATTTGATTGAGGATATGAGGAATGATATGGGTATATTATGAAATGGAGAACTAAGTTATGAAGAAAAATGATAAGAGATATTGAGGTTAATACCCAAATGAAAAAGGAAGGAAAGACCTAATAACTTTTTAGGTCTATGGTAGATCGTGACATATGCATGGGTAGAAACCCTGGTCATGATAAAGTATGTATAAAATATCCTTTTCAATTATATAGGAAAAGGAAAAGGAAGGTAAAGGATATGGACTGAAGCAAAGCAAAGGTAAGCAATCAAACCCTTTTGAAAATATGTTTTATTCTCAAGTATTTATGAAATGTGTTTAAGGGTGGTCATTCCTATAATGTTTTGAAATGATGAATGTTTATGAGTTTTTATAAAAAGTCATGCCTGCATATTGATATCATGTGATGTTCATGGACATGTGCGCATGTATGATGCATAATGAAGAGGCTTCGGTGGAGGTAGAAAGCGGATCAGAGGGTCCCCCTTCACTATTACCGAGTCGTATGGGCTGTGTACCGGCGGCGTCCTCCCAAGAGGTGGAGGCAAAGGAATGTTATGTGTGAATGAATACATTGCATTTTCATACATGGATTGAAAAGGAAAGCATGGATTTGAAATGATATTTTTAAGGGATGGTGCAAATAATACTCTACATGAGAATGACAAGTCACCTGGTGTAAGAGGTATATAATGCCGAAAAAATCAAAAGTCATGCATGTAGGAGACCATGTAGGCGTCAAGGGGAAGAAAGGTTCCCCTTGATGAGGCCAAGTCGGAGAAAGCCGGCGTATTGGACCATGCTATGTGAGATGTTCCCCGTGCTAGTGTACCCGCACACGAAGGTTTATGTCAGGAATGGAAAGGAAGCATTTGCACATCCAATGTTTATGAATGATTTTTATAAAAAGGTTTCTTTGCATTTGATAGTTGATCACTTGCTAAGTGTCTCCTATCAAATGGAGAGAAATGCATTTACAAATGATTTACATGAATGGTTTACATAAATAATTTACAATAATGGTTTACGAAAATGTTTCTATTCCATCGGTAGTTGATCACTTGATAAGTGTCTTCTATCGAATGGAGAGAAATGCATTTAAATGAAAGAAAAATGCTTGCTTATTGAGTTTCGACTCATGTTTTGTTTTCTAACCTCAGACAGGTATAGGGAAAGCCAAGAGATGAAGGGTATGTGTTGCTAAAGGAAAAGAGGAATCTACAAAGGTTAGTAGATTTTTGTATGAATAGATTCCCTAATGGGATATGATGAAAAAGGACATAGGTTGTATGAAATTATGAAATTATGAATAATATGAGAAGTTGATAATTTATGATGTTAGGGATAAGTTCATTATGAATGATGATGAGTATATGTTTATATGATGAAAGAAAAAGAAAAAAAATTTGGACGAATTCTAATTAAGAACCCACCGCGTGATCAGGGCAACAATCTTGAGTCAAGTTTACCAATCAATAAGATCCGGGAGTAAGGCTTCAACCGGGGTGCCACAAGTAATGTCCATTCGTTTCCTCTTTTTTCCAACATTTTCTACATTCCTTCTTAGTCCTTGCCTTGAGCATTTCAGAATGCGATAGCATATGTACTTATCTTTTTTAGATCTTTTAATACACTTTTTCTAATACTGAAGCCACAACATTTTTCATATAAATTATAGAAAGAATATGACTCTTCCTCAGAATCAAACTCTTACCCAATAATAGGAGTTAACTCAGCAGGCGCATTGGGAGTAAAAGTAATCACACTTGTTGGACTCTGTCCACTTTCTACAAGTTCTCTAGCATCTTCATCGAATTCCACTGTGGGAAATGGAGACATGTTTTTGTCCACGTTCATTGATGATGTCATTTACTACATACCTACTAAATCAAAATTGATAGACAATATAAATTATTCAACTAACAAGAAATAGAATACATCAATTCTACAACTACTTGCAATGCAACAATGTCTACTTTGCAAAAAAAATGGTGTACAATTGTAATGCTTCCAAAACTAATATACTAATGTCATTGTACAACATATTAATTTTATAAATCTAGTATTTTATCCTAAAATGGGCATCTCCTATAGGATTTGAATTCTACATAAATCTACTGTTTTATTAAATCACTTTTTTCATAATTTTTTAGTTGTCAGCATAAGTTAGTATCATATTTGAGATTCCACGTCAACTATTTCTGGCTATCCGCATGTTAAATGATGTATCAGCATGCTATATACAAAAGTCAGCGTGTATTCTGCTACTGAAGGTCATCTGTTTATGACTATTAGTTTCTTGTCGTGTTGAATGAGCATGTTATACCTGCATTATGTAAAGTGAAATTGTAGGACATGTGTTTCACCTTTGGTTATTAGCGTGCTAAGTGTTGCATCAGCATGCTAAGTGTTTATTTTAGAATTGAAGGTTTCTGTTCGTCCATATCAGCATACTAACTGTTGTATGAGCATGCTTTAACTATTATAGAAAGTAAATTTTCTTTAATGTGTTTGGAATGCTGAAAGTTATCTGCAATCCATTTTTTGTAAATATGTAGAAGTCAGATAAAAAAATTATGATTTTACAATTGCATTACATGAATGTCATAGCAAAAAATCAACCTTCTTTTTAGGAAGAGAATCAATCAAAACCTAAAATTATTTTTATTTCCAATATATTTTTGTCCATATCTATTTTCATTCATCCCAATGAATTTTTTGATAGTTTCATTACTACTAAAGGTGCCCATTTGTAATTTTTTGTTATAAATTAATCAAAAAATAATCAGCAATAACAGTTAAATCACATAATAGTTAAGTTTACAAAAATTTTCCAAGAATAAGTACTTAACTTATGGATACATTTGCAGATCATTTTAATCAGTTTTTAAATTTTGAAGCTTAAAAATTTTTTAAACCTGCAATGAACACAAAGACTACCTTCTTCTATGATTTTACACCTAGGAAATTTGTGGTAGAAAATCAGCCTTCTTTTTATCCGTGGAGATTCACACAAAATCTGCAATTGTTTTTGCCTCCGTCCTATTTGGTAACGTTGATTTTGCAATGCTCATTCTGTCCTACCAGATTAATCGACGCGACGTATCTTCTGCTTGCATTGATTTTCTATCTCACAATTTTTTTGCCACATTTTTCCATGCAAATGCTTCCTTTTGCTTCTTCTCTGCTGGCCAGCTACAACAGAAACTGGGCTCTACAATTGGGCGAGACTGCAGGGGAAAACGCTGCCACCGGGAAGACGTGCTCGCACCTCGAAATGCTTGCTGCCAACATTGAATGCGTAGCAACTATTGATGGCGCAGCCTGACACAACCATTCCTACACGCATTCCACGTGTGCCCTTCCTGGTGTCAATGCTACGGCCTACTCCCGGGAGCTCTGCACGGCCAAGATGTTATGCACCGAGATGGACGGCCTGATGGCGCACCTGCACGGGAATTCGGGTGCAGCATTGCTGCACCTGAATATATCCCATATTATATAATATCCTTTTCCAATTTTTCTCACTACTATTGAGCCTAAGCTCAAATATACCACTACATTTTGGAAATTCTTAAATATACTCATTACGTTTCCATCTAATCTAAAAAAATTCATTCCAATACAAACTTCAATAAACAGTATTATTTTATATGTGAAATTAACAATATGTCCATCCAATTTAGGATGGATTAAAAGATTTGAAAGTCACAATTTACCACTATCCTAGTTACACAAGAGCTCTAAATCTCTAAAGCCCTAGTTTCATTTCTCTTCTTCATTTCATCTTTTATTATTTTATACTAAGGGTATATGGGGTATTTATGTTGAATTTTGGGCAAACATCTTTTATAAATTTCGTGCATCTAGATTGATGATTATTTTACTATAAAATTAACGATGGATTCAATTTGGAACCAATAGCCGGCATCAAATTTTGGTTCAGATTGTGGATGAATTTCACACTTCTTATTTTATTATGTGAACTGCTAAGTTATAAGATTTTTGTATTCTATTAGGTGTATGGCTTGTGGATTCATATCTTTCAACCTATCACATATGTGTAGGAATTGAGTTTTATCTTTATTATTATATCCATGGTCCACTGTATGAAATTTTCTTAACCGCATAATTCCAAAGGATTCAGATTGCCTAATTTTGGTCGAGCACTTCTTCCCATGGATTTAGACATCAGAAATAGAGTACAATATTTTTATATAGTCATCTCACTGTCTGATTAACAAAATATGATTCATTGGCGGCCATGAAGGACATGGGATAAATAATTTTTTTCGGCACATGGTGTTGTAATCCACACATCTCTTATGTGATTCATATCATGCAAATTGGGAACTCCATACCCAAAATTACTTGAATTAAACAAAAATTTTCGTTATTATAGAATATGATTTACGGATTCTCGTCTATGATTCAATGAACCTGAAGCCCTGCCTTCAATTTTCATCTTCCAGCAAAATCCATGGTTTGCCACTGCCTCGAGAAAACTTTAGATTACCAAAATTTTCTTACTATTTTGGTTGGGTTGGAAAAACTTGAATTTTTCTGAACGGGGCATGGACGGCTAACTGCCATTATCGCAGTTGCGTATGGGCTGTTCTCCAACTGGTTGCCATGAAAGGTAGCAACAACCCATGCTGCCTTGCTGAAGTTATACTCGAGTGTGGCAAAGATGTCTTCGACATCGGTGCAGCGAGATAGAGCTTTTACTAGCTTTGATCTCCGGATTAGGTTGCTAGTGATGAGACAAAAGGAGTCAGCTACATTGGGATTTTTTTTGGTCGATTGGAGCAGCGATGGTCATCGCAGGTCATCAACACCGGTAGCAATGGAGGATGATGGCAAATGAACACCAGATACTGGTGGTGGCTACTTGTGTGGCCAATGAGAAGCAACAAGTTTGATAACGGTGGCTAAGATCTTCCCATGGTTCATGAGCTTGGGGAAGGAGGGTAAGGACATTTGCAGATAACCACTTGGGCCAAAGAAATTTGCAAAATAAGCCGACTAGGAAATTTTGGCAAACAGGCACTGAGCTATCTCTCCTTTTCGCCTGAGCTTGGGCTCTAGAGGCTCAAACCATTAGGCCGAAGCTAGTCCCAACATTAGCCCATTATGGTAAGACATGTGGCGGCCAATGAGCTGTTTAAAGAGTACTTCATGTGTTTTGGTCTAAATCAAATAGAGGGGTCCATCATAAATCTTAAAATTTTCATACAATTTTATTTTAAATTCATACTCATAAGTATAAAAATGTTAATTAAACACAAGTTTTATGTGAAATTTCATGAAAATTTGTATTTTTCATAAAACATTTATTTTGCTACAAAATGGGTCGTTTTGCATTAATTTTTTGAAAATATAGAATATGATGATAATTTATGAGTGAAACTACATATGTTAAAAGGAATTAAATAAGATAAAAAATAGCTTAAAATATTTATTAGCCTATTAAATTCATTTGAGGCAAATTAAGATAATATTTAAATAGGATAATCAAAATATATTCACATGTGCATCTTCATCTTTGATGAAGATAATGGGCAACCAAACATTAATTTTCTAAACGAGAAAAATAAATGACGGAACTTCATAAAACCATTGAAATGAAATTGGTTAAATTGTTGTAATATTTCTTTAAAAATTAATAGTTTCAAAGCTTGTTTTAAATTGGATTAACATGTAAAATATAATCGAATGATTTAAATGAGCTTTATATTATCCAAAAATATATTTATTGATTTATTTGAATATTTTGAGCAAATTACTTTTTATATATTTGGATAGTCCAAATTGGCTGAAGTGACCTGCATAAGCATTGGTCGCTATAAACCACCAGAGCATTGAGACACTGGCACTCCATCACCGTCGAGTGGAGTCATCCACAGTACTAAGCAATACCGATCGACAGCCCTTTTCCAAGCCACTCAGCCAAATCCAACCACCATCAGCCCCTTTCTCAATCAACCGTTACGGCAATTACAATAATAGCATCCGTTAGCTAATGTCTCCAACGAACCACAGAACCAAGCAGCCGGCCACCAAAGTTGCAAGCGGCCACGATTTACGCAAGAAAATACGATGAAAACAAGCTCCGGTCATCTTCCTTCAAATTCTGATGGCAATGGATCTCCTACGATGCAAGCACCGGCACCAGCATCCTTGCTCTGATTCACCTCCATCATATCTGTCTAAGCTAGCAAAACCCAAAATTGCACACACGCCGCCAGCCACTGCATTTCCTAATCCAAGATGCAACTACAAAATCCTCCATCCCCATCAAGTCTAAGCATCCTAAAATCAAAGCATGAAATCAGAAATTCTAGCTGCCCAATTCAATTTTAGCTACCCATTTTTTCTAGCACCCATTTACAACAAAAAACCAAAAAAAAATATATATATTGCAACAGAAATTTCTGATTAAATTATTAGCAGTCCAATTCAAGCTGCAAATCTGTAATTTATTAGAAGTAGCAACCTACATATGTCGCCCACAACGCCCTTGTTTCACGCCATCATCCAAAGTTCAGAAGTCACACCGTCTAAAAGATAGTGTCACACCCCAAATCCAATAGGATCTAATTATATGAGATTTAAGGCGTCACACACCATGTTCTTAGGGTCTAAGGTGTCTCCTAATATGATGATGCATTAAACACTAAAAACACAAGTTTAGAGTATCCAATAATAAATAATTAAGTAAATTTCCAATGCGTAATAATGATTAGTAAATGAGAAGTGATCTAAATAAATAACATCCAATATCCAAACGGAAATAAACCATATTGAAATTGGGTATTATACATAAAAACCTTATTCTCTCAAATATAAATAAAAAAACTACAAACTTCCTAAGATTACTAAGGAAAGTCTCCTTGTCCTTCACATCCCACCCCAAGGGTAATACTTTCATATACAACATAACTACTCTCACTTGAAAATATTGAAAATATAATGGGATGAGCAAGCAACTCAATGAGTATCTATCTATTCTACAATACATCATAAATATTTCCAAGAATAAAATTCAACAATGAAGATATAACAATAATACAATTCAATCATGTATATTATGATACATTATTCTTCAGATAGATTATTGTATAGATAAATCTATTTGCAACATAACAGCTTGATAATTTATTAAATATAGTGAATGCCCCCGCCACCCTGGTGAAACAGTCTTACAATTACATAAATGCCCTTTGGGTCTTATCTTAGCCTGCCTCAGGATCTTATGAATATCATGTCACAAAACTAGTTCAAATTGATTTCATGAGTTAACTCATCCTAACCATTTAATCACCAAATACTACTCAATCACATAATAATGACTCGTATCAAAAGACCATGTGTATTATGAGAAAAATATTATTCGATAAGGAAACATTCATAAATAAAGTGAGAGATATCACTTACCTCATCGAATTCAAATGTTCACAGTAAATTTCCTGCATCAGATATATTTACATGTCCTTATTAATTTAATATTCATTTTATTTTTCGTATTCAAGCCTCATATGAGGAGCTGCATATATGTCTAGTTAATTTGCTCGTTTTAACGCAAGCATATGTGTCGTACAAGTAATACAGAGTGAATAGAGTGTCAATCCTATGATGACAAGGTTAAACTGATTATATCTTTTAAAAATTCAATTGCCTTTTATGGAGAGAGAGTTTAAATGATTGTTTGAATGCAAATGAAGTAAAATGAGTTAAGGCTAGTGGAATGTGAAGAATAAAGTAAGCATTCTCAAAGTTGATTATAGTGGATGGGAAATTAGGAATCCTTGACTCTAAACTATATTAATTTGACTCCTTTTTGTTTGGTGATGCAGGGATTTACTAATCTAAGTTCATAAGTCTTTATAGATGTCATCCAATATGTATAAAGTTATTCTTACAACATCCTAATGCTATGTTCCCATGCAAACGAGTATGGTGGAATTGATTTGTTCTTAACCTACTTAAGATTACAGAAGGTTAAATGGTATATTCCTATCTTGTGGCGCACCCTACCTGAGGCGTCATAAAGCCTTATTCCGAAATCGTTACTGATTGGTAAATTAGAGCCAGGATTATTGCCCTGATCACGCGGCGGATCTCGTCTAAATTTTTTTCATTTCATCCCCTTCCCTTCATCATTTCATATCTTTACATTTCACTTCATTCATTTTACAACCACTGATACACTTGCATTTCGACACTCATAGCATTTTCAAAATACTAATTGTTTCCTCTTCCTTACATACATTTTCATAATCTCACCTTCTGGCACTTGTCATCAATTACACATATCATTCATAAAATTTCATCTTATTCCCTTACATAATTGGTTTTGTCAACCTGACCCTGCCGTATCATATAAAATACATTCATAGTCAGATATTTGACATATATACTTGTATACACACATTCAACCATCAATTCACATAGAATTTAGAACTATCAGTAAGTTTGCATACATTAACATTCCTTAAATATTCCAGTCACACCATGCCATACAAGGTAGCTAACTATTCAGTATACACAAGCATACCCACTCATACCCTTCCTCAAATACTCAGGTTCTTTTCCTCTTGAGCTTCCCTAAACCTGTCTAGGGTTTGGGAAAACAAAACGTGAATGATAACTCAATAAATAAGCATTTTCATCGTCAGGCAAGCGTTTTCTTTTAAATATTTTCATAAAAAAAATTTCATATAAACTTTTTATATTCCAATGTCAGGGCTTTTCAAAGGTGATGCATACGCATATAAACCTTTTTAGGTAAATCCATTTTTTTTCTTATTTGGACATTTTTATGTCCCAAGACATATTTCTTATAAATCATTTTTCATGACCTCATTTTGGGACTTGTTTAAAAACAAAGTATATGCATGTATCCTTTTTTCAGTATGCATTTGCATAGAAATCTTTTTATCTAAACCTTAGTACATACGCCTTTTGTGTAAACACTTTTATGACCCCATTTAGGGTAACCTTTTTCATATAAATCATTTTATATCCCAGATTCTGGGTTTTTCAGAAGCAAAGCATATACAAATGTATTTCTCCTCATTCAGTATTGACACTTACCAATTAA
This sequence comes from Annona cherimola, assembly GCA_030490835.1. Taxonomy (NCBI): domain Eukaryota; kingdom Viridiplantae; phylum Streptophyta; class Magnoliopsida; order Magnoliales; family Annonaceae; genus Annona; species Annona cherimola. The sequence goes on along the minus strand of CM059972.1, from coordinate 40,842,194 downwards.
TCATCTACCTTTTGAAAAAGAAATCTATCATATAACAGCACGCTAGCCAAGCGGCCGTTCATTGAACATGTTCCCATCTCAGGGAGAGCGCCACCAGCCTCCTTCCTTCCCTTAGTGACTCGGCTATATGTAGAGGGGCCCCGATTGTGAAACCCTGACCTACATAAGATTCATGTATATGCATTTGAATGATTCATGTATGATTTGATTTAATTATGAATGATTTATTTGCAATTTTAATGATTTGTTGCAATTAGGTCAGTGGTTATGTATGATGATTAAATCGATCGTTATAAGTTGATATGGGTCAATATGATTGCCTAATGAGAGTTGAAAAGTATTAGTGTGCCATAAATAATTAATTTAATTTCCATAATGAGATTAATGGAAATTAAGAGGCTAATGATAGAGTTAAGTTAGAAAATGTTAGAAATTTCACAACTTGACGCCTGTAAGGCAGATTAAGATGAAAATTGAAAGGAAAGCACATAATTTCGTACTTAACCATTGGAAAGGTGTATTATGAAAATTTTGATGAAATTAGGGTGAGAATTGATCATTACCGTCCAAAATCCAAAAATAACTTCGAATGATCATAACTTGAGATAGAAAAGTCGAATTGAGACGAAATTTGAAATGGACAGTTAAAATTATGAGATCAATACAATGAAAGGCTTGGATTAAGCTAAGTGATTTGGGAATTATGCTTGCACGAAAAAGGTGGAGCACCTTTGACTTTTTGCACCTTAAAGCAACTAGCATTTATGTTAAAGTTAAATACAATAATTAAATAAATAATGACAAAAATGAGGTGTCAAAAGGAGGTAATTACAAGTGGATTTTGTGAATTTCCTAAAATGACAAAATCCATGAAAAATCCCCTGCATTAATGATGGATTCAAGGAGCTAATGACTAGCTTAAAGGAGGTGGCATAGAGTGGACAACCATGAGCTCCAAAAAAGTGGATTTTTTTTATTTTTGATTTATAAAATCCACACCTAAGTTAGCTAGGGAATCAAAGTAAATAAATGAGCATTTAAAATGGGTAGAAATTTGTGGCCAAAGAAGTCAAATCAAGGCCATATGGACATGATCATCAAGTGGACAACAAGGGAGCAAGGGAGAGAGGTGGATGTCCAAGGCAGTTTTGTGGATTTTTGTGAAATTCTTTTTAATATGATAAATGGACCCCTGAGTAAGTTATTATCTAAGGTGATTAAATGACCATTAAATAAAGATGCATTTTGTGAAAAAAATGCAAAAGGCTGCTGAAAGTGGACATTGAAGTGTGGACAACTTGTGATCATCAATGCTATGGATAATTGATGGAATTTACATAGATAATTATCAAATTTACTTAGATGATAATGGGCCATGTCATCAAAGGGAATAAACATGTATTTAATTACCTCTAATTGATGTGGCAAGTGGGGCCCACAAAGTTGGAAAAATCTAGCCCTACATAAGGATGGAAGTCCACATGTGTATAAGGGTTTGAGAAATTTTTTTTTTAAGGAGCAAGGCCCCTAACTCCAGCAGCTGCATGTCCCATTTTCCAGCAAGAAAAAGGGTGATAAAAGGAGAGAAAAATAGAAAGAAAAAGAGAAAGGAAGCAAGGGAAACAAGGTAGAGAAGTTAAGTTCAAGGTTGATTCAATTCAAGTAAGTGTATCCTTAAGTTTTGAATCATTTAAACCAATTTTCTAACTCAATTTATGAGTCATGAATATGATTCATAATGAACCCTTAAGGGATGATATATGATGCCCTTGATTAGGGTATTGAAAGAGGATTAAATGTCAAGTATGCAAACAAGGGTTCAAGAGGAAGAAAATGGTGATTAGGGTTGAATTTGAGTGTTGAACCTAGCTGAAATTTACTTAAACTCACATGAGATGTTGCTGTTTTGATGTGTTATTATGATTACATGATGATTCATAGTTAGATGAATTATATATGTTGATTTAGGCATAAGTTATGAATTTTAGAAAGAATAAGAATTCGGGTTACATATATGACCCGATTTCTATATTTCTATGATATATGAATTAGCCTAAATGAATTATGGATGATTAAGAGGGTATAATAGTCTAAACCTAGGGTACTTTGGACGTTCAAAATGAGTTAGAAAAGATTGCCCTAAATTTGATTTTTAGGGGCATATATGTGGATGTCCAAAGTGGTGCAAGAAGGGTACCCTACATGCATGTGAAGTTTCTGTTTTGTAAGCAACTAATATATGGAATTTAAAAATGCGATAATACCCTAAATTTGGGTTAAGAAAAGTTTGATTAGTTTCTGGAATTTAGAGATTAAAAATCTTTTTTGATATAAGTATCAAAAGGGACATTGAAAGTATATAAAACGGGTCTCAAAGTTGCTATTTTGAAACCCTATCATTAGTGGATTAAAATTTCATAAAAATATACTAAGTAAAGTGTTAATTAAGGAGTATAATCACGCTGAATTATAAGGCAAGTTGCTGATTTGAAACATTTTAAGAAACACATGATTTATGTGTTGTGAAATGGATATGTATGGGGAGATAGGCATGAGAAAATGATAAATATTTTATGTAAATTATTAAAATGAAAAAATGTATGAAAATATGAAGAAATACTTAAATCATGTTGCTGATTTGGTAAATAATGATAATCTCAAATTTTGAGATTAATATATGAGGTTTAGGACATCAACTAAGTGCTTAAGAATGGACACAATGTTTGAATTATGAAAAATATGTGAAAATGATAAGTGGGAGTAATAAATCTCCATATGATGTCTAATGAATGACTATAAATGTATTACGATATATCTAAATGTTACCCTAAATATGGAAATTGAACATTTCGTGTAATGAATAATATGAAGCATAAGTTATGATATATATGTACACCTGACTTGGAATTCAAGTGGGTTGTGAATGTTAATGAACATGGGTTGGAAAATTAAGTTGAATGCAAGCAAATAGAAAATATATGAATGTTATGTCATTCTTACATGTATAGGCAAAGGCAAAGAAAAGATAGACCCGGAAAGCTCATGTGACCAAGGTAAGCATGCATAATTTTCTAAATGATTTTGTTTCTTAAATTATTCTAAAATAATTGCAAATGATATTCCAACTGTTTCTATTGGTTTAGCAAATGATATTTGAATTTATTTCTAAGGTATTTAAGGATGGTCATTCCTTAGTTCAATACGTGTTTGCTAACTAAGTTACATAACTGCTTTGTTAAATGTTTATGAAAAATACTGTCCTATGAATTTATGCAAGAAAAATCATGCTAGCTGTTGGTCCCGAGTTTATGGCAATTACCCAAGAGGAGAGGGGTGAATTGGGTATTTAAATTTTTTCCCTTAAACAGAAATTTTCCCCTGTTTAATATAATCTCCTTTTATGAAACAAATGAAAAATATGGAGAGTAATTAAGCAATAAAAGTAGAAATGCAAATTTCAGCAATAGACAAGATTTTTATAATGGTTAGGGTAACCTCCCCTACTCCACTCTTCCAAGCTCACACCCCTTGTGACTTGGGTTCCACTATGTATTCTCAAATACAATTAGAGCAACAACTCTCTTCTAGATTCCAGCTCTAGGGGGCGTATACAAGTCATACCACAAGTAGGTGATGAGTCGCACTCGAGTCACAACACTACTTTGCTTTCACTTGGTTCCAAAACCAAATATTAAACCAAGTATCAAATACAAACAATGAATCAAATAAAGAAATCTACACTTTACAGATTGTGTAGGCAAATTTCAGCTTGTGGAAGAACTTGTAGAAGCGTTGATATGATCAGCTTTAAGAAGTGCAGCAAGTTGAAACAAAATTCTTCCTTGGAATCTTGTGTTGATCAGTTAATGCTTGGAGATGATGGAAGTTGAATCACAGTTAATTCTCTTTCTAATTTTCTAGCACGTTCACTTGAATGTATATTTATAATGGTGGAGTAAATTCGAACGTTTGGAGGTAGGTGGAGCGCATTTAATGCGCCAATGTTTGAATTTTTCTGACCGTTGCGACCCAAGTCGCAGGTGGAGTCGACTTCGGGTGCGACTTCACCCAAGTCGCAAGCTGGAGTCAACTTTGGGTGCGACTTCGGTCTTCAGCAATGTTCCAAGTTCCTACTTCAGGTCGACTTGGTATTGAACTTGACCCAAGTCGCAGGTGAAGCCGACTTCGGGTACGACTTCACATTCTATATTTACTTGATGAACTTGGTTTCTGCTTGATATTGGTCTTGTATCCGTTCTTCCTCTGATTCATTTGAACTTTGAGGTTTTGATATGTTCAATCCACACTTGGAAATCTTATCTTCATATCTTGGTCTTAAAGTATTTTGATACTTTGATTCATTTGAACTTTGAGGTTTTGATATGTTCAATCCACACTTGGAAATCTTATCTTCATATCTTGGTCTTAAAGTATTTTGATAATCTTGATTAGTAATACTTAGAAGTGGTCATAAAATAATCTTGAATGGCTTTATCATGTAGATTTTCTTGTCTTGGACTAAAACAATCTTCAATCTGACTTAAGTCGGATGCCAGGGTCGACTTGGGTTCCAACTTCACTCAAGTCGCATGTGAAGTCGACTTGGGTATGCGACTTCACCATCCTGGATTCTTAATTTCAACGCTGGAAGTTCTGGGTTCTTCGAAGTCGGTGTTGGAGTCGAATTGGGTCAGCGACTTCACTCAAGTTGCTCGTGAATTCGACTTAACTCTACGACTTCGCCTGTTCTGGATCCGAGTTTCAACACTGGATTATTTTGGATTCTCTAAGTCGGTGCTGGAGTCGACTTGGGTCTGCCACTTCACTCAAGTCGCAGATGCAGTCGACTTGGCTATGCGACTTCGTCTGCCTTGGATCAATTTTCAGCGCTGGATAGTTTTTCTTCTTACTCAAATTAAATTTGTTAATCATCAAAACATAGATTTTCCTTAATTTTCCATTGATTCCAACAATCTCCCGCTTTTTGATGATTGACAAAACCAATTTGAGTTTATACCTTACAATGTCTTAAAACATACAATTTATCTTGTTTTGGTATTTTAGGATAATCATAGGTCATTTTGAATTGCATTTCAAACTTAATGAAATTAATATACATATTTCATTTTCAACAATTGCATATAACATACAGAGCACAAGTTAAAACCATTCATTCAACCATTTCAATTTATACAAAAATAAAACATAAACAAACCTTTTGCATATATAATCAAAATATTTTATACAATATGCAAAATGTCCTATATGAGTACAAGCTACCCATCCCATGAAGAAAGTAAACTATCTTAAAACTCATTTCAAACTCAACTCCTATCCTAGAAACTCAACTTAACTCTCCCCCTTTTTGTCAAGAAATCAAAAATGGAGATCGGAAATTTGAGATTTGGCAAATAAAAATGCCGATATGGGATATGGGGCCTGACGGATGGGTGGTATAGGCCTCACATGGGCAGATGAATAGAACAAAGATACAGGCTGAGGTGTGGGCGCTCGTCTTACTTACTCACTGACGAGCGGATCTAGATCGGGTATAGGCCGAACCCTACCGCTCCCAGATGCAAGTCGGTATCTGATCATTCTAAGCTCCTGATCCATACGATCTCGCCTTGAATGCATGTCCATAATGGCGGTGTGGATCCCGGCAATCTGAGAGGTCAATCTAGAGGTCAATCTATCCTCCATCTGCTCCAAGTGCTCCTTTATCGCATTCACTGAATTGTCCCACAATGGTGGACGTGGAGCCAAATCTAGTATTTCCGACCCTCTAGGAGAATACGATCCATGGGAGTGTGGTGATGCAGGCTGAACTGGTACATCCCGTGGTGGAGAAGGGACTGCCTGTGGCTGAGGTGATGGCGAGGGCTGCTCCCCCTCAACATGTGCGCCCCCGACTTCCTCTTGAGCTGGTCGTCCCATCCTTTCTCTTATCCTTTCTTTTCTGAAATGATCCGCATTTATCTTCATCCTTTGTAGTAATGCCTTGTTTATGGCATTAGTGGGCTTCAATACTTCGAAAGGCTCACCATCTAGATCCACATGATAGAACTCGAGGATCTTGGTGACCCATGTCCCATATGGCAGTATCCCTCGAGGGTTATCCTTCTTTGAAGCCAAAGCTTCCAGGAGTAGTGCAGGCAGACTAACTTTTACTCTGTTCTCCACTTTCCATAGTATTTCAGCTTCCTGTGGATTCAGCTGATTCCTACCTCCTCCCTTAGGGTAGATGTAATGAACAATCAGTAGTCTAAGAACCCTTAACCTTGGAGATAGATCCCTATAATGAAGGAACTTGATCCCCGGGTGATATTTATTGATTCTTGTGAGCTGATTGTACATCTGGGTCAAGGATAGATTGTTGGGTACTTGTTCATCCTCAAATGGAACCTCTAAGATTCTTCCAACTTGCATAATAGCATGATCTTGGCTAGGGACCCCCGGTGTGCCCAAATAAATCTCAACACCCTTCACATATGTACTAAAGTACTCTTGATCCCAAAGATAGTAGAATAATCTGGTTAAATCGGGGTATACTTTTTCATCTGCCTTCAAGAGGCGAGTCCAACCTTGAAAATCTAACAATTCTTCTATTCTAAATTCATCTTCATGCAGAAATTTGAAATCTATGATTTTGGGCACAAATATCTTACGCTCATAGAAATATCGGTAGAACCGGCTGTGTTGTCGTTCTGTTCTGAAGTAGGTAGTGGCCATCTTTAGAACTTGACCCTTTGGCATCAGGGTGCTCTTTCTCTTAGCCTCAATTTCGGAACTGTCGGAGGTCTACAATTCCTCCTCTCTTGGAGCGGATGTAGTTGGAGTGTGTGGCGCCTCGAACCAAGGCGTCACATTTGTCCTTACTCCAAGATCTTGTCGATTGGTAAATGTGACTCAGGATTGTTGCCTGATCACATGGCAGGTTTTTAATTGGATCACGTCCAATTTTTTTTCTTTTCATTTCTTTTTCTTTTTTTTCATCACATAAACATATGCTCATCATCATTCATAATGGACTTATCCATAACATCATAAATTATCAACTTCTCATATCTTTTTTTTATTGAAATAATTTCACATAAGTACAATCATGTTTGTAATATTCATAAAACCTGATTCAAATATGATCATCATACATTTATCCCTTTGGACTCATACATAGAACCGCGAATAGATTTGCAGGTCATTTCTACCTGACATCCTTTATGATTCAGCTCCATATCCTGTTTGTCATTTTGAAAACACATGTGAGTAATAACACTCAGTAAGCAAGCCTTTTTCTTTGCAAGTAAACATTTTCCTTTCATTCAAATGCATTTCTTCCCATTTGATAGGAGACACTTACCAAGTGATTAACTACCAATGGAATAGAAATCTTTTCATAAAAATCATTTCATAAACATGAGATGTGCAAATGCTTCATTTTCATTCCTGACATAGGCCTTCGTGTGCGGGTACGCTAGCCCAGGGAACATCTCACATAGCATGGTCCAATACGCCGGCTGTCTCCGACTTGGCCTCATCAAGGGGAACCTCTCTTCCTCTTGACGCCTACATGGTCTCCTATATGCATGACTTTTGATTTCCCCAGCATTATATACCTCTTACACCAGGTGATTTGTCATTCCCATGTAAAGAATTATTTGCACCATCCCTTTTTGAAAACATTGTTTCGATAAAACATCATGTAAACCTTTTCATACTTATGCATTTCATAAAAATGCAATGCATTCATTCACACATAGCATCCTTTGCCTCCACCTCTGGGGAGGACGCCATCGGCACACAACCCATACGACTCGGCAATAGTGAAGGGGGATTCCCGATCCGCTTACTACCTCCACCAAAGCCTCTTCCTTGTGCACCATCTTCATACATACATATGCCGACATGACATGAATCATGAACTTCATAAAAATCATTTGAGAAGCAAACAAACATTTATTATTTCAAACATTAAAGGAGTAGCCATCCTTAAACACATTTCATAATCATATTTGCAATCATTTGCAATATTTGAAAAGCCATTTCAAAATAGAACTTGCTTACCTCCTTAGTCTGTATCCTCCCCCCTTTTCTTTTTCTTTTCCTATACAAGGAAAAAATGATATTTTATCTATATCATTTCATGTCTTAATTTACTTCTTATGCATGCTTTATAATCATCCATTACCTCATTTCTATAGAGGTTAATTTTATAAATATACTTGGTCATTACCTCTTTATATGGATTTTTATCCATAAATCCTTAAAAATTTTCTCCTTAGATTTAAATATTAATCTCAAATTTTCTCAAAAATCATGCTGTTACTGTAGCAAATCACTGTTCCCCCCCGAGGTTACTGTTTACAGTACGTGGTTACTGTTCATGAGTTCCAAATTTTGATATTTTTTCCAAAAATAAAAAATACCATGACATAGTTTATGCCTAGTATATCATAGTAAATTTTATACATTTTAAATTTATCATCATTTACTTGGCCAAAAAATCATTTTCTCCATATACTAAAAATCAACATAAATTCACTTAATCATAATCCTTAATTCATGAAATTAATATATCATCATTCCAACATCATATTTATCATATTCATACATCCCAAACCATCATTTATCATTTTTGGAGCATTATTTACACGTATCATTTGCTATCTTCCCAAATGCTTCATCTTTGCTCCAAAATTTTGATGTTTTGGCATAATTCCGATTAAGCATTATTACTATACTTATTTTCTCATGCTTAGACATTATCTAAGCATGGTTTTATCCTACTTAAAATCTAAAAGAAATTTGGAAAGAAATTGCTTACCCAAAGTGGAAAATCTCTCCTCCAACTTGCCCTTTCTCTCTCTTTCCTTCTCTCCTTCTCTCTCTAAGGAAAAAACGAATTTTGGGGGTGGAAATGCTTGAATTTATCAAGCTTGGAGTGCCTTTAGACTTCCTCCCTGCCCCCCTATTTATACTTTTTGATTTTTCACAAAATTGGATTTTACCCCCTAGCTTGAGGTATTTAATTATAAAAATGTATTTTTTTATAATTTTGAAAATGCATGGAGCTTTGTGCAGACACCCTAGGCCTGCTCCAGCCACCCTATGCAGCCCTATTTTTATTTTTATTTTTTAAAATTTTTAAAATTAATTAATTTGGGCTAAATAAATCCTAGCCGTTGATTTAAGATGATGATGATCATGGACCATTGAATTTGGTCAAATGCTCAACCACCCTAGCCTGCTCACGCACCTGCCATGGCTGCTTTTTTTTTTTATTTTTAATTTTTTAATTATTTAATTTTAATAAAAAGTCAAAAGTAGCATTAATGAAAAATTAAGCTACTTTTTGATCTCCTTTTGATGTTTCATCTTGACCCTTAATTTGTGATTTTCATCACATCTTAAACCATTCATAATGTCCATCATGAATTTTTAACCATCCATAAAAAATTTCATCTCAATCCGACGTCCGGATTGCAAGTTATGAATTTTTCTTCAATTTTCACTAAAATCCAAAATTCTATTAAAATATCAAAAAGTATTGCTATTTCGTCCTGTAGTGATAAAATCTCCTTTTTCGTCTTTTTGTGATTAAGTTAATCCAAGTGATTAACTCTTAATCACATGTCTTAATCTCAGGGTTATTATTCACGTGCACTATTCATCCGAATTTCATAAATAATTATTTTAACATCTATTCCCACATATTTTATACTCATGAATGTATATTTTCCAAATATATTACCTAGAGTTTATAACCCTAAGGTTTTATACACGTGTCTAAGATCGGGGTTTCACAGAGTTCCAGCTTGGAATCGGACCCTTCGTCCCGTAGATGTGGAAGGCTCTTCCCTTGCTCCTTTGGATGGGGTTCTTTGCCTCCTAGGAATTTCCTTCTTAGTTTGGGATCCGGATTGTCTGGGTACTAGCCTTAGAGAAGGCTTGGAAACTGCCAATTTGGGTAGCCTGGTGGCCGATTTGGGTGCCATTAGGTCTGGAAATGGAATTTAGAGGATGGAGAAAATAGGATGAAAAGAGAGAAAGAGAGAGAGAGAGAGAGAGAGAGCGAGCTGTGGGAGCTGAGAGAAAGAATGGCGCGAGGGAGAAGGAAGGAAGGAAGAAAGAAGAAAGAAGAAAAGAGGAAGAAGAAGAGGATTCTCGTGGGAAGACAAACCATCGCGCGCTGAAGTCGACTTGCCCTAACCGAAGTCGACTTCACCCCAATTTGAAGTCAACTTCGACTTCCTGGAGTCGACTTCAATGAAGTCGACTTGGGACTACTGGAGTCGACTTGACTCTATCGACTTGGATGTTCCTAGATACTCCCCCTATCATGTATGCTTCTAATCAAGTTTAATCATACCCATATCATTCGTAATTTTATAAAATGATTCTTTTGCTAAAGGTTTTGGTGAATATATCTGCAATCTGGTCTTCACTTTTCACATACTCCAATCAAATATCTTGATTTTCAACATGTTCACGAATAAAAGATGTCTTACATCTATATGCTTTGTTCTAGAATGCAACATAGGATTTTTAGTCAAATAAATTGAACTTGTATTATCACATCTAATTGGAATATCATGATAATCAACACCATAATCTCTAAATTGTTGTTTCATCCAAAGCAATTAGGCACAACATCTTCCGGCGGCTATATATTCAGTTTCCGCCGTAAATAGAGCAACACTAGTTTATTTCCTTGAATACCGTGAAACCAACATGTTTCCAAGAAATTGACATGTTCCACTAGTACTTTTTCTATCTACTTTGTATCTGACAAAATCCGCATCCGAGTAGCCGATTAGATTAAAAGTTGACCCCTTTGGATACCATAGTCTAAGATTAGTGGTGTTTATCAAATATTTTAAAATTTTTTTTACAGCCATTAAATGTGATTCTTTTGGACATGATTGAAATCTAGAACACATGCAAATACTGAATAAAATATCTGGTCTAGAAGCAGTTAAATATAGTAAAGACCATATCATGCTTCTATACAATCTTTGTTCGATAGGTTTACCCTTTTCGTCCTTGTCGATCTTGATATTTGCACTCTTTGGTGTGTTTGCGCCTTTGCTATTCTGCATTTCGAACTTCTTTAATATCTCCTTGACGTACTTGGACTGGTTTATGAATATACCTTCCGCTTGTTGCTTAATTTGCAGTCCAAGAAACAAGTTCAATTCTCCCATCATGCTCATTTCAAATTTGCTCTGCATAATCTCAGAAAATTCTTGGCAAAGAGTTTCATTAGTGACACCAAATATAATATCATCAACATAAATTTGAACAATTAATATACTATTGTCTTTATACTTGATAAATAGTGTTGTATCAACTTTTCCTCTTTGAAAATTATGATCAATCAAAAAATTGCTTAATCTTTCATACCAAGCTCGTGTAGCTTGTTTTAATCCATATAAAGCTTTGGTTAGTTTATAAATGAATTTTGATTGATCCTTTTCTTCAAAGCCAGGAGGTTGTTCAACATAGACTTCTTTATTCAAGTATCCATTCAAAAATGCACTTTTTACATCCATTTGGAACAATTTAAAATCCACGTGAGAAGCAAAGGCTAATAAGATATTTATGACTTCTAGTCTAGCCACGGGTGCATATGATTCTTCGAAATCTATTCCCTCTTCTTGGGAATAACCTTTGGCTACTAATCTAGCTTTGTTTCTCACCACAAGTCCACTTTCGTCTAATTTGTTCCTAAATACCCATTTGGCACCAATAACCGTACAATCTTTGGGTCTAGGAACTAAATATCATATATTGTTTCTTTCAAATTGATTTAGTTCTTCTTGCATTGCGGTAATCCAATTTTCATCACTAAGAGCTTGATCAATAGTTGTTGGTTTAATCTTTGACACAAAAGCAAATTCACCGCAAATATTGTGTCTAGATCTTCTAATTTTCACTCCTTCATAGATATTAGCAATGACTTGTTCAATTGGATGATCATTTTTGAATTTTAAATCAGTTGGAGGTTTATAGGAGTTATTACCTTCACTTACTCTTTCCTCCATGATGTTTTCTTGTTTTGCCTCGGCTTCTCCTTGTTGCCCTTATTGTTCCGCCTTTGGATCTTTTGATGTATCATCTGCATCACTTAATTCATCCTCCTTCCTCGGAGTTTGGTTAAATTCATCAAAAATAATATGTATTGATTCTTTTACTATTTGATTTTTCTTGTTAAAGATTCTATATGCTTTGCTATTTGATGAATACTTAAGGAAGATTACTTCATCACTTTTAGCATCTAATTTTCCTAGATTTGTCTTACCATTATTTAGCACATAGCAAGTACATCCAAAGGCATGGAAATAAGATATGTTTGGTTTTCTGCCTTTCCAAAGTTCATATGGTGTCTTTTTCAAGATTGCTCTAATTGTAACTCGGTTTAATACATGACAAGCTGTAGTTACAGCTTCACCCCAAAACTTTTTGGACAATTTACTCTCATTTATCATAGTTCTAGCCTCTGAAACCTCAATCTTAGACACGTGTATAAAATCCTAGGGTTGTAAACCCTAGGTAATATATTTGGAAAATATACATTCATGAGTATGAAATATATGGGAATAGAGGTTAAAATAATTATTTATGAAATTCGGATGAATATTGCATGTGAATAGTAACCTTGGGATTAAGACACGTGATTAAGAGTTCATCACTTGGATTAACTTAATCACCAAAAGACGAAAAGGAAATTTAATCTGTGAAACCGAACCCATGTAGAACCCATATGTATACATTGATCATGTATATGACATGTATATATGAATTATTGAGTTATGAATGATTTATGTGATTTTGCTAATTTCTGCAATTAGGGTTAAGGATTAGCAATAATGGCGTGATTAATCAGTTTGAGCTAATATGAGACAACGGAATTGGAGAAAATTGTTGTTGATTTAAATGTGCAAATACATCATGGAAAATCATTTTAATTCATTTAATGTGAATTATGAGCATTGGTGTGATAATTGATCATTTTAATAGAAAAACACTAGAAAATTCATAACTCAACGCCTGTAAGGCGGAATCAAGTAAAATTTGAAATGAAAATTAATGATGTTGGACTTGGTATTATGGAATTATTGGGTTATGAAAATTCTTGATGAAATGAGTGTTATGATTTATTGATCATATTTTAATTTTAACCGTTAACTTTAAACGGCTATAACAGGAGCTAGGAAAATCGGATTGAGATGAAATTTGAAACGGTTGAATGAAATTATGAGATGCTTATTTTGGAAGGTTTGGATTAAGCTTAAAATTTTGGGAAAATACCTGCATTGAAAAAGGTGAGCATGCTTGACTTTAACACCTCAAAAGTACTCTTCATTTAATGCTAGAGTACAATGAATAATTACATGTATTTAATGAAAATTGAGGTGTCAAATGCAGCCCATTTCTAGGATATTTTATGTATTATTATGAAATGATAAAATCCAAATAAAATCCCAGCAATGAAGGTCTACCATGATGAAGCTACAAGTGCTCAACATGAGCATAGGTAAGGTGGCACATAGGGATGTCCAAGGGGGCTATATTGCAATATATTTTGATTTTTTTTATTTTTAAAATATGTACTTATGCAGATGACATGCAGGGACATAGAGATAAGCATTCAATTATGTAGATTTCCAGTAAGAAAAATATTATAATGCAGCTGCCATAAAAGAAAACGTGGACAATTGATGGGTAATTGACGTGCAGAAATATGCTGGTTTGCTGCCATTTTGTTAATTTTTTTAACACCTAATTAATACATAAATTAAAGGGTAATTAATTGTATAATTTACCCTTAAATTAGGGTTGAAAAAAAGGAAAAGTTGTTGGAAATCAAAGGCAGCAGGGACGTGATTCATGGGAGGCAGTTGGACGGTTGGGATTAAAGTAGTTTTTGGATTTTTCAAAAATGGTAAAAACCCATTTTACTTGGCTGTAATTCAGCCAGCACATGAGGGGGATAAGGGAGCATTTAATTATGTGGAAAATGCAGCAAAATGTGGGGTCCACAGCTAGATTGGATCCATCCCTATAAAGCCATGCATGTCCATTTAAGTGGAGGTTTGAAAAATTCTCTAAGTGCTGAAAATTATCCCCCCAAAGCACAGCAGCTCACGTCCATTTTGGCCAACAAAGGAAGAAGGAGAAGCAAGGGAAAAAGAAGGGAATTTGTGGAGGAAATTATCTCCAAGTGATTAGAGTTGGTGTTAGCACTAACCAAGTAAGTGTATGGTTTATTTTGAGTTGTTTAATTTGTGTTTTAAACTCTAAAAATTGAATATGAAATGGATGCTTAAAGAGTCTTTAAAATGATGATTTAACATACTTTTGAATGGATATGGAATTGGTATTAAGTTATATGCATGAATTCCCATGATTTAGATGGTGAAAATGAAGTTTTGAATGATATATGAGTTGAAAACTCAAGTTGATAAACCCTAAATCCCTATGTCAAGTTGCTGTTTTGAATGAATGATAAGATTAGGTTATGAATCATGTATTTATGCAGAACATATGTTGATTCGAGCTTAAGAAATGAATTTTAGAAAATATGGAATGCAAAGTGGTAAATATGACCCGATTTCTTCGTTCTATGTTAAAAATGCTATGGAAATGGGTTTGCATGATTTATGAATGCTATGTAGGGTAAAATACCCTAGGGTTAATTTATTATTGATGCCCAAAAGTATTTGGGAAAATAAGCTCAAAAACTGGTTTTTATGAATTTATGAAACTATGTATAAATGGAGTGAAAACGGGACCCAAAACAGTTAAGCAACTTGCTGTTTTGAGATAAACTTGTTTATGAATGTTAAACATGTGTTAATGCCCTAAATTTGGATTAGGAAAAATGGAATTATTTTCTGAAAATTCGGATTTATTAAACTGCTTAGGGTTATGTGTCAAAAGACATATTAAATGGGTGAAAAACGGGTTTCAAACTTGCTGTTTTGGAAACCTATTGTAGGTGAATTTAAATCGCATAAAAATACCCTAAATGAAGTGATAATTAAGGGTAATTAACACGCTGAAGTATGGATTCAATTTCTGACTTAGAAAATTTTATGAAATATGTCATGTAAGTGTGGCCAAATGGGCATATGTCTATACATGCAAGGATGCTAAATGACTTGTGAAATATGGTTTTGAGAAAAAAATGCATGAAATTTTTTTTAATTTCATGATTATATATCTGTTTAAAATTTCATGATGTTAATTCCAAAATTTTGGAATTGATTTATGAAGCTAAGGCAACGACGTGTGCATAAAAGGAGCACCGATGCGTGTAATTTGGAAAAGAATTGATAAATGGAAAATTGAGGTTAATGAACCTATAAATGATAATTATTGAATGAATTTTATGTGGATGAATGGATACCCTATTTATGGGGTTATATATGTTATGGGTTAGCCGATGAAATGTGTAAAAATGTGCTATATACGTGCATAATGACTTGAGAAGTCAAATAAATGATATATGTGAATGAAATGGGTTGAAAAACTAAATGAAATATGAGAAAAAGAAATATATGAAAAAGTATATTATTCTCATGTAGGCAAAGGCAAAGAAAAAATGGAGTCGGAAAGCTAAGAGACACAGGTAAGCAAGCGAATTTTCCAAATGAATTTTGTTTTCTAAATTGTTTACATAAATGAAAATTTTGCTCTAACTTGTTTGATGAAAATGGTGAAAATTATTTCTAATATGTTTAAGGATGGTCATTCCTTAGTTAAATGGGGTTGAAATAATGTTTTTACTTCAAATGTGATATTATGAAATTTTCTTTGATAAATGCTATGAAAAATGATGTGATTCTATGTTTCTGATTAGAAAATCATGCTAGCATGTTAAAGATGGATTTATGAAAAGTTCATGTGCACAGGTTACTAGGTCGACTTGAAGGGTATAAGCGGACCGATTGTCCCCCCTTGGTGTGGCCAAGTCGCTTAAAATAGGCCCAAGGCCGGTGGCGCCCTCTCTGAAATGGGAGATGACGTGGACGGATGGTCGCCTGGCTACCTTCCATCCTAAGGGAATTATGATGATTATGTTCATGTTTTTATATGACATTATACATATGGTACTCGTGATGGGTACAAGATTTTTTGGTTTCAAGATATACCTTCTGATAAGGTATAAGTTGCTTTCCAAGATGATTTTAAATGTAAATTGTCACCTGAAATGATTTGCCTGTAAAATGCAAATAGCTTGCTTATTGAGTTTCGACTCACGATTTTGTTTTCCAAACCCAAAGACAGGTGAAGGACAGGAGATGGCAAAGGAGAAAGTTCCAGCTTGAGAAAGTCATGGAAAAACTTTAGTATTTCTATGTTACGAAATAATTCATGTTGAATGATTGTAACCATTTGAATATTTTATGTTGATGACTACGATTTATACATGCAGTGACATCTGATTTAGGCAAATGTTGAAATGTCGCTTGAACATCATGTTGTGTATGTGTTGAATGGATTGAAATGGCTTAGTTGTGCATGATTTGGAAATATGGGAAATTGAACCGTTATGTGAACTTCTATATGAACATAATTAATGGGATAAATATCTGATAAAACCCGCCCGCCGTGTGACAGGGCAACAATCCTGATCATGTTTACCAATCAATACGATCCCGAGGTAAGGCTCAGGATGTGACACTCGGTTTGGGGCACCACATAATCACTACAGGATGAAATAGCAATTCATTTTGATATTTTAATCCAATTTTGGATTTTAGTGAAAAATTAAAGAAAAATTCATAATTTGCAATCCGGGCGTCGGATTTCGATAAAAAATTTTATGGATGGTTAAAAATCCATGATGGACATGATGAATGATTTAAGATGTGATGAAAATCACGAATTGAGGATCAAGATGAAACGTCAAAAGGAGAACAAAAAGTAGATTAATTTTTCATTAATGCTACTTTTGACTTTTTATTAAATTAAATAATTAAAAAATAAAAATAATAAATGAAAATCAGCAAGTGGCAGGGACGTGTAGGGGTGGTTGAGATTTTTTGACCAAAATTAATGGTCCAAATTCATCATCATCCAAGATCAATGGCTAAGATTGAATTAGCCTAAATTAATTAATTTTAATAAATCAAAAATTATGAAAATTAGGGCTGCTATTGGGGGGCTGGAACTGCTGTAGGGTGGCTGCTCTTGGCTCAATGCACCTTTTTGAAATTATAAAAAATACATTTACAATTTAATACTTCAAGCAAGGGGGTAAAATCTAATTTTATGAAAAATCAAGCCCTATAAATAGGGGCCAAGGGGGGACGTCCAAAGCACAGCAAACCCAGATCCATTTGAGCATTTTCCATCCCCACCACATTTTAGCCTTGAGGAGAAAGAAGAGGAGAAAGTTAGAGAGAGAAAGTGTGAGAAAAAGAGAGATATCTCCACGTCGAGTAAGTGATTTCTTCCTAAATTTATTTTGGGTGTTAAGTAGGATAAAACCATGCTTAGATAATGCCTAAGCATGAGAAAATAAGTAAAGTTATAATGCTTAATTGAAATTATGCCGAAACATCGAAAATTTAGAGCAAAGATAGAGCATTCAAGAAGATAGCATATGATATGTGTAAATAATGCTCCAAAAATAATAAATGATGATTTGGGATGTATGATTATGATCAATATGATGTTGGAATGATGATATATTAATATCATAATTTTTGAAATTAAGGATTATGCTTAAGCGAATTTATGTTGATTTTTAGTATATGGAGAAAATAATTTATTTAGCCAAGTTAATGATGATAATTCAAAATGTATGAATTTTTCCATAATATACTAAGCATAAGCTATGTCATGGTATTTTTTATTTTTAGGAAAAATGTCAATTTTTGGAACCCATGAACACTAACCCACGTTGCTGTGAATAGTAACCTCGGGTAAACAGTACCATGAACAGTGATCGTGAACAGTGATGATGAACAGTAATCTACTACAGTGATTTTGCTACAGTACTCTGAACAGTAAACAACATGATTTTGGAGAAAATTTGAAATTAATATTTAAATATATTGATGGAATTTTTAAAGGATTTATGGGAAAAAAATCCATATAAGGTGGTAATGACCAAGTATATTTATAAGATTACCTCTATAGAAATGAGATAATGAATGATTATAAAACATGCATGGGAAACAAACTAAGACATGGAATGATATAGATAAAATATCATTTTTCCTTGTATAGGAAAAAGAAAGGAAAAGGTGGAGGACACAGACTGAGGAGATAAGCAAGCTATATACTTTCTAAAATATTTCTAAATGATTGCAAATTGTTTGCTTACGTGTTTTATGAATTATATTTAACGATGGTCATTCCTATACTGCTTTACATGAAATGATTGCTAACTACTTGTTAAATTACTTTCTAAATGATTTATCAAGTTTTATGGAGCATGTCATGCCGGCATATGTATGAACATGGTACACAAGGAAGAGGCTTTGTTGGAGGTAGTAAGCGGATTAGAGGGTCCCCCTTCACTATTGCCAAGTCGCAAGGGCTGGTGCCGGCAGCGTCCTCTCAGAGGTCGGAGGCACAAGGAAAGTCATGAATGAATGACTGCATTGCATTCTCATGAAATGCATGAAAAGATTTCTGTCCCATTGGTAATTGATCACTTGGTAAGTGTCTCCTACCAAATGGGGAGAAATGCATTTGAATGAAAGGAAAATGTTTACTTGCCAAAGAAAAAGGCTTGCTTACTGAGTATTATTACTCATATGTGTTTTCAAAATGATAAACAGGCTATGGAGCTGACTCATAAAGGATGCCAGGTAGAAATGACTTGCAAATTTAATTGCAGTTCTATGTATGTGTCCAAAGGGACAAATGTATGATAATCATGTTGAAGACATGTTTTATGGATATTACAAACATAATTGTACTTATGTGAATTATTTCAATAAAAGGAAGATATGAATGGTTTTACGATGATATGAATGAGTCTATTATGAATAAAGTGTATGCTTATGTGATGAAAGAAAAAGAAAGAAATTTTTTTTGGACAAGATCCAATTAAGTACCCGCCGTGTGATCAGGACAACAATCTTGACTCACATTTACCAATTGACAAGATCCCGAAGTAAGGACTATGTGGACGCCTCGGTTCGGGGCGCCACATTGCTTGTATTGTCCAATTTTTCTGTGGCGCCCCGAACCGAGGCGTCACATTTGTCCTTACTCCAAGATCTTGTCGATTGGTAAGTGTGAATCAGGATTGTTGCCCTGATCACGCGACGGGTACTTAATTGGATCTCGTCCAAATTTCTTTTTCTTTTTCTTTTCTTTCATGACATAAACATATACTCGTCATCATTCATAATGGACTTATCCATAACATCATAAATCATCAACTTCTCATTTTATTCATACTTTCATAATTTCATATAACCTATATTCTTTTTCATCATATGCCATTATGGCCTATATTCATACTTCAATAACAAAGGATTACATACCTTTGTATCTATGCTTCTTTCATCATATTACTTCCAGGCAAATCAACCTGTTCTTTTTCATCACTTGGCTTTCATCACTTGAATTTTCCCTGCACTTGTCTAAGGGGGGAAAACATGAGTCGAAACTCAATAAGCAAGCATTTTTCATTTTAAATGCATTTCTCTCCGTTTGATAGAAGACACTTACCAAGTGATCAACTACCAACGAAACAAAAACCTTTTCATAAATCATTGGATGTGCAAATGCTTCCTTTCAATTCCTGACATGAACCATTGTGTGCGGGTACGCTAGCCCAGGGAACATCTCACATAGCATGGTCCAATGCGCCGGCTGTCTCCGACTTGGCCTCATCAAGGGAACCTCTCTTCCTCTTGACGCCTACATGGTTCCTACATGCATGACTTTTGATTTCCCGGCATTATATACCTCTTACACCAGGTAACTTGTCATTCTCATGTAGAGAATTATTTTCACCATCCCTTAAAATCATCATTTTAAATTCATGCTTTTCAGTCCATGTATGAAAATGCAATGCATTCATTCACACATACATTCCTTCACACATAACTTTTCCTTTGCCTCCACCTCTCGGGAGGACGCCGTCGGCACACAGCCCATACGACTCGGCAATAGTGGAGAGGGATCCCTGATCCTACTTCCTCCACTAAAGCCTCTTCTTCATACATCATACATCATACATGTGCACATGTCCATGAACATCACATGATATCAATATGCCGGCATGACTTTTCATAAAAATTCATAAACATTCATCATTTTAAAACATTATAGGAATGGCCACCCTTAAACACATTTCATAAATACTTGAGAATAAAACATATTTTCAAAGTTGTGCTTACTTACCTTTGCTTTGCTTCAACCTGACTCCTTTATCCTTTCCTTTCATTTTCCTATACAAGGAAATTTGATATTTTATCCATCTATTCCATGTCTTAGCTTGCTTCCCATGCATGCTTTACGATCACATATTACCTCATTTTTATAGAGGTTTTCCTTTTATAAATACTTGGTCATTACTCATTTATATGAATTTTTATCCATAAATCCTTTAAAAATTCCATCCATATATTCTCATAAATATACAAAAATAAATCTCAATTTTTTCCCAAAATACGCTGTTCACTGTTCATAATTACTGTTCATGTCACTGTAGCAGATTACTGTTCATCACACTGTTCACGTTACTGTTCCCCGAGGTTACTGTTCACAGAGACGTGGTTACTGTTCATGGGTTCCAAAAATTGATATTTTTTCCAAAAATAAAAAATACCATGACATACCTTATGCCTAGTATATGATAGGACATTTCATACATTTTGAATTTATCATCATTTACTTGGCCAAAAAAATCATTTTCTCCATATACTAAAAATCAACATAAATTCACTTAAGCATAATCCTTAATTCCAAAAATCATGAAATTAATATATCATCATTCCAACATCATATTTATCATATTCATATATCCCAAATCATCATTTATCAATTTTGGAGCATTATTTTCACATATCATATGCTGTCTTCCCGAATGCTCCATTTTCGCTCCAAATTTTCGATGTTTTGGCATAATTCCAATTAAACATTATATCTATATTTATTTTCTCATGTTTAGGCATTATCTAAGCATGGTTTTACCTTACTTAACATTCAAAATAAGTTTAAGGAGAATTCACTTACCTCAAGTGAAGATATCCTCCTTCTACTTGCCCTTTCTCTCTCTAACCTTCTCTTCTTCTTTCTCTTCAAGGCTAAAACGTGTGGGGCAAGGCTTTGGCTTGATTTTGCTCACTTGGAGCTGGGATTTGGAGTGCTTGGACGTTCACCCCATGTTCCCCTTTTATAGGCATGCATTTTTTACATATTTGCAATTTACCCCCCTTGCTTGAGGTGTAAATTTGCAAATGTGTTTTTTTCTAATTTTAAAAGGTGCATGGAGCCTTGTGCAGCCACCCTACTACTGTTCACGCCTCCCCCTATGGCAGCCCTATTTTCCTTGATTTTTTATTTATTAAAATTATTTAATTTAGGCTAATTAAATCTTAGCCATTGATTAAAGATGAGATTGATCATGGACCGTTGATTTTGGTCAATGCCTAGCCTGCCATGCTCCTGCAATAGCTGCTGCTCATTTATTATTTTTATTTATTAATTATTTATTTTATTAAAAAGTCAAAAGTAACATTAATGAAAAAGATAAGTTACTTTTTGATCTTCAAATGACGTTTAATCTTGACCCTTGATTTGTGATTTTCATCACATCTTAGACTATTCATCATGTCCATCATGAATTTTTATCCATCCATAAAAAATTTCATCTCAATCCGATGTCCGGATTGCAAGATATGAAATTTTCTTCATTTTCTCTCAAAAATCACCATTAAATCCGAAAATATTAAAAAATCCAAAAAGTGGCTATTTTGTCCTTTTGTGGGAAGCTTTCTTTTTTTGTCTTTTTGTGATTAAGTTAATCCAAAGTGATTAACTTAACATATTTTTTAATCCCACGTTTACTATTCACATTTCACTATTCACGTGCACTATGCACTATTCATCCGAATTTCATAATTAACTATTTTAACATCTATTCCCATATATTTTTCATACTCATGAATATATATTAATATATTACCTAGAGTTTACAACCCCAGGATTTCATACATGTATCTAAGATCGGGGTTTCACATTTTCCTTTCAACAACCCCATTTTTTTGGGAGTTCTTGGTGCAGAAAATGTATGGTGAATTCCTTTTTCATTGCAAAATTCTATGAATCATTTATTTTCAAATTCACCACCATGATCACTTCTAATAGAGATAATTGTATTTTGTTTTTCATTTTGCACCAAATTTGAAAATGTGACAAACATAGAAAAAGCTTCATCTTTGCTAGCTAAGAGTATAATCCAAGTGAATCTTGAAAAATCATCAACAATTACAAATACATACTTTTTTCCACCAAGAGTTAAAATGTTTGATGACCCATAAAGATCCATATGCAATAGTTCAAGTGGCCTAGTCGTTAAAATTTCCGTTTTGGTGGAAAATGGCAGTTTGGGTTGCTTAGATAATTGACAAGCTTTGCAAATCTTATCCTTGTCATATTTAAGTTTTGGTAACCCTTCTACTAGGCTCTTTTTCCATAAAGTTTTAATATTTGACATATTTATGTGTCCAAGTCTTTTATACCATATCCATGGATCATTTTCTATGGCTATTAGACATTTTCTCTTAAGTTCATCTAGGCAAACCAAATATACATTTTCATGTCTTTTACCACTAAATACTGTGTGATCAACATCAAATACATTGCATATAGAGGATTCAAATACAACTTTATAACCTTTATCACATAATTGACTAATACTTATTAAGTTGTGTTTGAGTCCTTCAACAAATAGTACATCCTCAATACATGCATTTGAAATTCCATAGACATTTCTTTTACCTTTGATTATACCTTTTTTATTATTTCCAAAAGCAACCGTTCCTTCACTACATGGTTTGATCTTATGAAACAATCATTTTTCTCCCGTCATGTGTCTTGAGCAGCCGCTATCCATAAACCACATATTATTGGCCTTTGCTCTAAGACAAACCTCCAAAAATCAAATCAAGTGAAGATTATCTTTTTGGTACCCATTTTATGGGTCCATTTGGATTAGTTAACCATTGGAATTTACATTGATCTACTTTTGAAGGCATAAATCCAATGCTCTTAGGTACCCAAACTAATTTTGCACCAAAGTTTTGTAGTTTTCTCATTTTGCATTGATATACCTTGTGTCCCATCTTATTGCAAAAAATTACAAGCTCCCGGGAGTCTTGGAGTGGGAAGCCATGTAGTTGTTGATTCCCAAGTTAGTCTTTTGGTCCAAGCAACATGATTCATTTTTGGTTTAGCATGAATAGGTTTTGCTTGGTTTCTATGAGTCCTTGGAGCATTTGACTTACTACTTTCTCCTTTCTCAAATGTGGAATACCCAAGTCCTTTCTTGTCACTTTGGGTGGTCATATTTAAATACATTTTGATATTTTTCCCTGGATTGGAGAACTTAACAAGTGATTCATTTAACAATTTACTTTCCTTTTTGAGTTTTTCCATCTCTCTTATCAAGGTATTCTTTTCATTTGTCAAGTAATTAACTTTTTCGGCAAGTTTTCCGTTCACAATTATTATTGAATCACATTGTCTTTTCTTCATTGTGAACTTCTTTCCTGGTTTTTTTATTTCCTCATATAACGAATCATCAGCTTGTTGTAGTTATTCCAATTCAGCACATTTGAGACAATCATTTGCAAAAATAAAAATGGATTTGGTTTAGAAGTTACCTCTTCACTACTTGTGCAGTTTATTGAAGCAGTTTGACCCTCTAAAATTTTTGTTGCTGCTAGACATAGATTAAGGTCTTCTTCCATGGTGGCCATGCAGAAAATTCTTACACAATTTGCGGCCTCATTTTCTTCATTTGAGGAGCTGCTTGTTGTAGATGTCTCCTTGTTGACATACATGCCTCTTCATTTAATTTTCTGAAATCTTCTGTTTTCTCCACGATCCTTCTTATCCTTTCGCTCATTTGTTTTGATCTCCTCGGGCGTTGGGCATTAGGCTTGGATATGCCCCATACCACCGCATCGAAAACATTTCGTTGCCTCCTTTTTCTCCGTAGGATTTCTTTCTTTAAAGCTTTTGAAGTTCCTTCCTTTCCTTACAAATTTTCTGAAACATTTTGTAAGTAAGGCAATCTCCTCATCGTCGTTTTGAGAGGATGAGGTGGAATCGTCTGAGGCTTGTGTGTATTTTAAGGCAATAACTCTTTTGCCTTTGTGTTGCTCCTCATTTCTTCTTTTTATTAACTCATGTGACATGAGTGAGCTTATAAGGTCTTCTAGCCGTAGTGTATTGAGATCCTTTGCTTCCTCAATAGCTGTAATCTTTGGAGTCCATGATTCGGGTAGCGCCATTAGAATTTTCATTATCTGCTCAGATTCAGAAATAGCCTTTCCTAGACCTTTCAAGGCGTTAGTAATCTTAGAGAATCTAGCAAACGTTTCATAAATATTTTCTGTCTCAAGCATTTTAAAACTTTCTAATTCTCCAATCAAAATATTTCTCGTAGTCCCTTAGACTTGAGAAGTTCTCTCATATATGGATGTAAGAGTATCCCGAATTTCTTTAGCAGTTTGACATGAAGACACTCTATCATATTCGGATGCCGTCAATGCACAAAAGAGGGAATTCATGGCCTTTGTGTTGCTTTTAACAACTCTTACTTCCTCCTCGGACCATGTTTAGGCTCTTTCATCGGTAGAGAACACAACACCATCTTGGATAGCAATCCAAGAGTCAATATCTGTAGCCATGATCAACTGTTTCATTCTCAACTTCCAATAACTGAAGTTAGTCCCATCAAATAGAGGCGGTCTAGTGAAAGATTGGCCCTCAGCAAATGCAGAGGTGGAAGTTGATTCGGATGCCATTTCAATAGATCTCTTTGATTAAAAACTAAAAGACCTGCTCTGATACCACTTGTTGGTCCCGAGTTTATGCCAATTATCCAAGAGGAGAGGGGTGAATTGGGTATTTAAAATTTTTCCGTTAAATAGAAATTTGCCCCTGTTTAATTTAATCCCCTTTTATGAAACAAATAAAAAATATGGAGAGTAATTAAGCAATAAAAGCATAAATGCAAATCTCAGAAATAGACAAGATTTTTATAGTGGTTCGGGCAACCTCCCCTACTCCACTCTTCCAAGCTTACACCCATTGTGACTTGGGTTTCACTATGTATTCTCAAATACAACTAGAGCAACAACTCTCTTCTAAATTCCAGCTTTAGGGGGCGTATACAAGTCACACCATAAGTAGGTGACGAGTCCCACTCGAGTCACAACACTACTTTGCTTTCACTTGGTTCAAAAACCAAATATTAAACCAAGTATCAAATACAAACAATGAATCAAATAAAGAAATCCACACTTTACAGATTGTGTAGGCAAGTTTCAGCTTGTGAAAGAACTTGTAGAAGCGTTGATATGATTAGGTTTAAGAAATGCAGCAAGTTGAAACGCAGTTCTTCTTGGAATCTTATGTTGATCAGTTAATGCTTGGAGATGATGGCAGTTGAATCACAGTTAATGCTCTTTCTGATTTTCTAGCACCTTCGCTTGAATGTATATTTATAATGGTGGAGTAAATTCGAACGTTTGGAGGTAGGCGGCCCGCATTTAATGTGCTAACGTTCAAATTTTTCCGACGGTTGCGACCCAAGTCGCAGGTGGAGTCGAATTTGTTTGCGACTTAACCCAAGTCGCAAGCTAGAGTTGACTTTGGGTGCGACTTCGGTCTTCAGCAATGTTCCAAGTTCCTACTTCAGGTCGACTTGGTATTGAACTTGACCCAAGTCGCAAGTGAAGTCGACTTCGGGTACGACTTCACATTCTGTATTCACTTGATGAACTTGGTTTCTGCTTGATATTGGTCTTGTATCTGTTCTTCCTCTGATTCATTTGAAACTTGGAAATCTTATCTTCATATCTTGGTCTTAAAGTATTTTGATAATCTTGATTAGTAATACTTAGAAGTGGTCAAATGAGCTTTCCTTGATCATAAAATAATCTTGAATGGCTTTATCATGTAGATTTGCTTGTCTTGGACTAAAACAATCTTCAATCTGACTTAAGTCGGATGCCAGGGTCGACTTGGGTTCCAACTTCACTCAAGTCACATGTGAAGTCGACTTGGGTATGCGACTTCACCATCCTGGATTCCTAATTTCAACGCTGGAAGTTCTGGGTTCTTCGAAGTCGGTGCTGGAGTCGACTTGGGTCTACAACTTCACTCAAGTCGCTCGTGAAGTCGACTTGACTCTACGACTTCGCCTGTTCTGGATCCGAGTTTCAACGCTGGATTGTTTTGGATTCTCGAAGTTGGTGCTGGGGTCGACTTGGGTCTGCGACTTCACTCAAGTAGCAGATGGAGTCGACTTGGCTATGTGACTATGTCTGCCTTGGATCAATTTTCAGCGCTGGATAGTTTTTCTTCTTTCAAGTCGCTTTTTAGGTCGACTTGGGTATCGACTTGAATTGTGACTTGATCTATCAAATTCAGAATTTTCATTTTTATATCCATTAAACAATTCCACAAAACATGTTAGTAACCAAGATTACTCAAATTAAATTTGTTAATCATCAAAACATAGATTTTGCTTAATTTTCCATTGATTCCAACACTAGCATGTCAAGAATGGTTCATGAATGGTGTAAGCGGACCGATTGTCCCCTTTTGGTGTGACCAAGTCGCTAAGATAGGCCAAGGGCTGGCGGCACCTCCCTGAGATGGGAGAAGATGAAAACGGATGGTCGCCTAGCTAGCTTCCATCCTATGATGTCATTGCATTGCATTGTCACGATATATCCTGATGGGTATAAGGATCATATTTTCTGGATATACCATCGAGAGGATATAATGTTGTTTTCCAAGATGTTTTTGATAAGTCTAAAAATTTTCATTTAATTCCATGTTAAATTCGCACAATTAAATATTAAAACGTTAATTAAATGCATGTTTTAAGTGGAATTGTATGAAAATCATATTTTTCGTAAAATCTTTAATTTTGTTATAAAGTGGGTCATTTTGCAACATTCTTAAAAATATAAACTTCCCAAAAATTTTAACGTTAAAATATGTATCGGCATATTAATATAATTTGGGCAAAATTATAAGACTATCTAATTGGAAAATCATAGATATATAACTATAATTATATTAGGAACGAAGTAAAGTATTATATAAAATAAATTAAAAGATTAAACTAAGATGATACGTGTCATTATGGAAATTATTAAAATTATATTTAAACTCGCTGCATGAGTACACGCAGTTGTGCAGCGCCGGAGCACCATTTTACGGTGCTCCATCTTCCCCAAAACGCCCAATTCAAGCAGCATCAGCAGAAACCCACCAGACCGGAACCAGCAAGTGGCAGCCCCGATTCAGCGCCCGCACGATCAGCACCAACCGTCCGCACACGCAAGCACGCCATCTCTGCAAATTCCGGCAGCAATGAAAATCAGGCTCCAAGCTGGAAACCCATTTTTCCGACAAGCAGCCATGGAAAATTCAATGCAACTCGAAAAACAATTTCGTCCAGCATCTCTGTTTCCGCAGAACCGGCTGCCCAAGATAAATCCAGTTTTCCACCCAAGTTGATCGAAATCCCTCCAATCGAGCAATCCACAAACCCAATTGCTCCGAACCGCAGATTCCAACCAGGAGCAGTCAACGAGCAACCCATCTCCATGAACCACCGACATCTTCAAGCAAGCAGAAATCGATTTTTCTCATCAAACAAACTAAGCAACTGTCCAGCACTGCCATTGCAGAACCAGCAGCTCTTGACAAAATCCGACAGCACCAGAAATTCAGCGGACGATCCTCTCCCAAGTGCTCCACCATCGTCCCCATCCATTTTCCCCTTTTCAGCTGCCCCTCTCCCTCCTTTCCTTCTCCGGTAAATCAAATCAAACTCGCATCCAGCCACGAAAAATTCAATGGCAGCCATGGCTGCAATCGCCGTCCAGTCCTCTCTTATCTGGTCCAACAAGCCATCCGAATCCCAAACCCACCGGAAAAGCATCAACAGATTCAAGGCAGATGCGGCAGCAGAAAACGGCATTGGCTAACGCAAAAGGCAGCTAGGCAGCTACAGTGCCGTTCAAGCAATGAATCCCACATCGATTCTTTTAAACGGAAAGAGGGCTGCCCAACCCTTATAAAAGGAGGGTCCCTCTTGCCTTGAAAAACACACCCCATACCCCACACTTCTCCCCTTGGGTGGGACCCATTTTGTGGGACCCCATAGCAAGTGGGTGGGACCCATTTTTGTGGGACCCGTAGTGAGGAGGTGGGGCCAAGCAATAAAATTTTCTATTACGTGGAGATTTTGCTCTTCATATCCGGGTGATGTAAATTTTATTTTATTATGCTTTGTAGTGTCTCGTAGTTATTACTTTTTAATTTGTAGTTTTAATTTTTAGATTAGATTTACTGCTTTATTCTATGCTTCGTAATTTTTAGATTAAATTTAATGTAATTCTCTTTCCTGCTTTAATAGTTAAATTTCATAGCTCTTATTGCTTTCTTAGAATAGTTTTAATTAAGTTGTTAGTTAATTTCTTTTAGCTTCTTGTCTCCATTTCTTTTATGTTCAAATCTTTTCTCCCTTCTTTCTCTCTCTTCTCTCTAATTTCTTCTTCTCTTTCTCTAACATCTCTCTCTCCTCTCTCTTAATTTCTTTCCTTTTCTTTCTCTCTTTTCTCTTTCTCTCTCTTCTTTCTCTCTCTTCTCTCTTCTCTCTTTCTCTTTCTCTCTCTTCTCTATACCCTCTCTTTCTCTTAAAAACAATTCAAAACTACATCGCCTCTCTGTGGATTCGACCCGACTCACCATTATTCTACACTATCACTCGTATAGTGGTAGCTTTAATGTGTTTCGATTAATTTAAATTAAACTGGTGATCATAGTGCTCTTAACGACAAGCACTTGGTACACATCAGTTTTAAACGAAAAAATTTCTACTCCGCAGATAATTGATCACTTGTTAAGTATCCCCTACTAAATGGGGGGAAATGCTTTTAAATAATATTGCCTTCAAAATGAATTGCCTGAAAAATATTCAACTTGCTTATTGAGTTTTCAACTCATGTTTTATTTTCCAAACCCATAGACAGGTGAAGGAATGAAGATGACAAAGGAGCAAGAATTGGACATGGAAGAATGTAAAAACTTAATGAATTTTAATATGTGCCGCTTATGGCAAATGGTTGTATAATGACATGGTATTTGATGATCATATGTGATCTATTTTATGACTTGTGTTTTATGAACAAGTATTAATGGAAGTTGAGCATGTTATAAATTTTTATGATTATATTTGATATAAAATGTGTATATTAGGGCAAAGATGGCTTAAATGAACACTTGAAGGAAAGTAGCATAAAAAATTAATGCTTAAGGAATAATGGTGAAATGGATAAATATCCATTAAATCCCCCCGTGTGATAGGGCAACAATCCTGATCACGTTTACCAGTCAATAACGATCCCGAGGTAAGGCTCAGGATGTGACGCTTGGGTTGGGGGCGCCACAGAGCTTGGTACCAAAGCATGGACTGGTAAATAGGCGTGGAAAAGTCTAAGTATGATGATTGAATTAATATAATGAGATATACATGATTTTATGATGATTTGACATGTGATTATCATGATGAGATGCATGATATATGATGATGTATTACAAAATAATTTGCAGTGTGCTATTTTTATTATATAGCTATTCATTATGTTTGAACAGATGGTGGATAAAGGAATGAGAGTTATGAGTATTGAGAAATTGAGGAAAGAGAGGGAGGAAGAGGAAAAGAAATGAAGGGTGGAAGAGAATGTGAGTAGGTGGTTGGCATCCCAGCAAGACATAGACCACTTCCCACCAGTCCCTCCAGGGTTTCCACCTAGGCATCCTTCATCCTGTTGGTCCCGAGTTAATTGCAATTACCCAAGAGGGGAGGGGTGAATTGGGTATTTTAAATTTTCAACTTAAACAGAAACTTTACCCCGGATTAATCTAGTTCCCTTTTTATGAAGAAACAAATGGAAAGCAATATAGTGCAGAGAGCAAAAATAAATATCAACAAACAAGATTTTATAGTGGTTCGGGCAACCTTCCCTACTCCACTCTTCCAAGCTCACACCTCTTGTGACTTGGGTTCCACTATGCATTTCACAAATACAACTAGAGCCATTGCTCTCTTCTAGATTCCAGCTCTAGGGGGCATTGACAATTCACAGCACAAGTAGGTGATGAGTTCCACTTTAATCACACACTACTTTGCTTACACTTGATCTTAGTTACCCAAACTAAATCAAGTTCAATACAACAAGTAAAAGTAAAAGAAAGTTTCTACACGTTACTGTTGTGTAGAGGCAGATTTGGCGCAGAGAAGAACTTGTAGCATAGGCTTAATGATTCAGCAAGCAGCTCTTGGCAGTTTGAAAGCGAAGTTCTTCTTCTATAAGATAGCTTGATCACTTATGCTCTTGAAAATGGGAGTTATGCTCATTCAATGATTTCTCATCTTCTCTCCTCGTTCATATTGAATGCCTTATATAATTTGCGAGGGAATCCGAACATTTGGAAGTAGGTGGTGCACATTTAATGCGCCAATGTTCAAAAAATTTTTGACCGTTGCGACCCAAGTCGCAGGTAGAGTCGACTTCGGGTGCAACTTCGCCCAAGTCGCAGATGGAGTCGACTTCGGGTGCTACTTCGGCTCTCCGCAACTTCTTCAAGTTCCAGTCTGGGTCGACTTGGTCCTCGACTTGACCCAAGTCGCAGCTGAAGTCGACTTCGGGTGCGACTTCACTTCCTCAGCTTGCTTGATGAACTTGAAACTCTTGGAGATGACTTTGTTCTGTTGATATTCTTCAAATTAATGTTCTTCCCTTGATTTTACTTAAGACTCTTTATAATTATTCTATCTTAAAATATTTGACTCCATGTCTTGAGTCTTGAGTCTTGCGATGCATGGAAGATGTTCGAGTATGTGTTCATGATTCAACATGATGGATTCATGCAATCCTGATTGCTTTGGTCTTCATTTGATCTTCATTTGATCTTTATTTGATTTGAGTTGACATCATCTGCAAGTTCCGCACTGAAGTCGAAGCTGGAGTCGACTTGGGATGCAACTTCGGCAGCTCTCGTTCTTGATTTCAACTTTGGACAGAAATGACGAGTCGAAGTCGATGCTGTAGTCGACTTGGTCTGCGACTTCACCCAAGTCGCATGTGGAGTCGACTTCGTATGCGACTTCGGTAGCTTGGTTCCTCATTTTCAACTCTGGACGAAAATGACGGGCTGAAGTCGCTACTGGAGTCGACTTAGGGATCGACTTGGCCTAAGTCGTTACTTGAGTCGACTTGGAAATCAACTTGGCCTGTCATGCTTTATTTTCTTCATTTTTATATCCTTTAATCATTTTCACAAACATGTTAGTAACCAAAACTTACTCAAATTGATTTGTTAATCATCAAAACATAGACTTGGCTTATTTTCCACATGTTTCCAACAATCTCCCCCTTTTTGATGATTGACAAAACCGATTTGAGTGTATACCTTTCAATGTCTTAAAGTATACTATTTTTGCATATTGAAGTTTAACATACATATTTCATTTCCAATACATCACAAATTAAAATCATTCTTACAAACATTTAAGACTTAAAACCATTCATACAAGCATTTAAAGCGGAGACTCAAATTCGATCTCTTCTCCCCCTTTTTGTCAATTGATCAAAAAATAGAGATGGAGCAGGTTAATCCTTTGAGAATGGTGGGGCAGCTCCCCCTGAACCTGTGCTCCCCCTCAGTTTGTGCTTTTTCTAAGTTAATTCAAGCATTCCCATATCATTTCTAATTTTATAAAATGGTTCTTTTGCTAGAGGTTTAGTAAAAACATCTACAATTTGATCTTCTATTCTCACATATTCCAAACATATATCATGATTTTCTACACGTTCTCTAATAAAGTGACGTCTTAGGTCTATATGCTTGGTCCTAGAATGCAATACTGGATTTTTAGTTAAACATATTGCACTTGTATTATCACATCTAATAGGTATATTTTTAAAATTCATACCATAATCCCTAAGTTGTTGTTTCATCCAAAGTAATTGGGCACAACAGGTCCCAGTGGCAATATATTTGGCTTCCGCGGTGGATAGAGCAACACTAGTTTGTTTTCTTGAAAACCATGAAACCAACATGTTCACAAGAAACTGACATGTTCCACTAGTGCTTTTTCTATCTACCTTATAACTGACAAAATCCGCATCCGAGTAGCCGATTAGATCAAAATTAGAACCCTTTGGATACCAAAGTCCTATGTTAGTAGTGTCTACTAAATATCTGAAAATTCTTTTTACAGCTACCAAGTGTGATTCTTTTGGACATGATTGAAATCGAGAGAACATACAAACACTAAACAATATATTGAGTCTAGAAGCAGTTAAATATAATAAAGATCCAATCACGCTTCTATATAACTTTAAATCAACTATTTTTCCTTTCTCGTCTTTGTCAATTTTAATGGTTGATCTCATAAGTGTGTTTGCCCCTTTGCTATTTTCCATGCCAAATTTTTTCAACATTTCTTTCATATACTTGGACTGGTTTATGAAGATCCCTTCACATGATTGATTAATTTGTAGTCCAAGGAAAAAATTTAGCTCCCCCATCATACTCATCTCAAATTCTTTCTGCATAAGCTCAGAAAATTCTTGACAAAGAATCTCATTAGTAGCACCAAATATAATATCATCAATATAAATTTGAATAATCAAGATATCTTTTTCTTTATACTTGATAAACAAAGTGGTGTCTACCTTTCTCTTTTGAAAATCACGATCAATCAGAAATTTGCTTAATCTTTCATACCAAGCCCTTGGAGCTTGTTTTAATCCATATAATGGCTTGGTTAATTTGTATACAAATTTAAAATGATCTTTCTCCTCAAATCCAGGTGGTTGTTCAACATACACCTCTTCATTTATATACCCATTCAAAAATGCACTTTTAACATCCATTTGAAACAACTTAAAGTTTATGTGAGATGCGAAAGCTAGTAAAATCCGAATGACCTCTAATCTAGCAACCGGGGCATAGGATTCCTCAAAGTCTATTCCTTCTTCTTGTGAGTATCCTTTTGCCACAAGTCTAGCTTTTTTTCTCACCACAAGTCCACTTTCATCTAATTTGTTCCTAAAGACCCATTTTGTGCCAATGACAATATGGTCTTTTGGTCTTGGAACAAGATGCCAAACTTGGTTTCTTTCAAATCGATTTAGCTCTTCTTGCATTGCTATGATCCAGTTTTCATCATCAAGAGCTTGATCAATAGTGGTTGGTTCAATTTTGAATACAAAGGCAATATGTCCACAAACATTTTGTTTTGACCTTCTAGTTTTTACACCTTCATAAATATTCTCTATAACTTGCGCAATTGGATGGTCATTTTTGAACTTTAAATCAATTGGAGGTTTATGGGAATTATTACCTTCACTTACCCTTTCCTCCATGGATTCTTTTTGCTTCTCCACATGCAATTTTTCAAGGTTACTTGTGATATCATCTGCATCGCTTAAATCATCTTTTCTTTTGGAGCATGGGTTAAATTCATCAAAAACAACATGTATTGACTCTTCTACAACTTGGTTCCTTTTATTGAAGACTCTATATGCTTTGCTGTTTGATGAGTAACGAAGGAATATTGCTTCATCACTTTTAGCATCTAGTTTTCCCAAGTTGGTTTTTCCATTGTTCAAAACATAACATGTGCAACCAAAGGCATGAAAATATGAAATATTTTGTTTTCTACCTTTTCATAGCTCATATGAGGTCTTTTTCAAGATTGCTCTAATGGTAACTCGATTCAATACATGACAAGTTGTACTTACAGCTTCACCCCAAAATTTCTTGGATAATTTACTCTCATTTAGCATTATTCTAGCCATCTCTTGTATGGTTCTATTTTTCCTTTCAACCACTCCATTTTGTTGCGGAGTTCTTGGTGCAGAAAATATGTGGTGAATTCCTTTTTCATTACATAATTCTATAAATCATTTATTTTCAAACTCGCCACCATGATCACTTCTAATGGTCATAATAGTACTTTATTTTTCATTTTGCACCAAGTTTGCAAAAGTTGCAAACATAGAAAAGGCTTCATCTTTGCTAGCTAAGAGAATTACCCATGTGAATCTTGAAAAATCATCAACTATTACAAACACATACTTCTTTCCACCAATGGTTAAAACGTCTGCAAATTTTATCTTTGTCATATTTCAATTTTGGCAATCCTTCTACCAAACTTTCTTTCATAGGGTCTTAATATTTGTCATGTTTATATGCCCAAGCCTCTTATGCCAAACCCATGGATCATTGTCAATGGCCATTAGACATTGACCATCTAATTCATCATGTGAAACCAAATAAACATTTCCATTAAACATGATATGTTCTCCATCAAACACATTGCATATAGATGATTCAAACACAACCTTGTATCCTTTGTCACATAATTGACTAATACTCATTAAATTGTACTTGAGTCCTTCAACAAATAAAACATCCTCCATACATGCATTTGAAATACTATAAATATTTCCTTTACCTTTAATTTTACCTTTCTCATTGTTTCCAAAGGCAACAGTTATATCGTTGCAAGGCTTAAGTTTATGAAATAAACTTCTTTCACCGGTCATATGCCTTGAGCAACCACTATCCATGAACCAAACTTTGCTTGCCTTTGCCTTGAAACATATCTGAAAAATGAACAAATAAATCTTCTCTCTTTGATACCCATTTTATGGGTCCATTTGGGTTAGTAAACTGATTTAATCTTTGTTGTTCTATCTTTGAAAGCCCAAATCTTATGTTTCTTGGAACCCAAACTAATTTAGCACCATGGTCATATAATTTCTTAAAGTTGCATCTATGAATTTTGTGACCCATCTTGTTGCAAAAATTGCAAGCCATTGGTAATCTAGGAGTAGGCCTCCAAGTATGTAGTGGTTCAAAAGTTGGTCTTTTAGTCCAAGCAACTTGTTTCCCTTTGGGTTTGTAAATAGATGCAGTTTTAGCTTGATTTTTCCCAAGTTTTGGCACGCTTGATTTGCTACTTTCTCCTTGCTCAAATGTGGAGTATCCAAGACCTCTTCTGTTGGTTTGAGAGGTCATGTTTAGAAATATTTTCACATTTTCTCCTGGATTAGAGAACTTAGCTAATGATTCATTTAAGGATTCGTTCTTCTTTTTCAATTTCTCCACTTCTTTCAAAAGTAATTCATTTTTTTCTTTCAGTTTTGTAATTTTTTCTGCTAGTTTTCCATTTACAATAATAATAGAATTGCATTGTTGTCTCTTTAATGATAACTTGTTTCCTAGTTTTTTGATTTTCTCATATAATGAATCATATGCATGTTGTAATTCCTCTAATTCAACACATTTGAGACATTCTTGAATAGAAGAATAAGTAGATTAAGAATTACAAATTTTGGAAGATACCTCTTCATTACTTGTGCATTTTGTTGAGGTGGTTTGCTCTTCCAAAACTTCCGTTGAGTTCAAATTTTCTTCTTGCTCAATCCGCGCCATGCAACATATTCTTGCGCAATTTGCTGCATCAAAATCATCGGTTGAGGAGCTACTTGTTGATGAAGTTTCTTCATTCACGTACATTCCTCTTCCCTTGGGCCTTTGAAATTTTCGGCTTTTATATCTTTCCTTTTTTTCTTCATGATCCTTTGATATTTCTTCCGGTGTAGGACATTGAGCTTGCATATGTCCCATACCGCCGCATCTATAGCACTTTGTAGCCTCCTTCTCTTTTCGTGGTCTCTCTTTGAAGTCTTTGAAGTTCTTTTCTTTTCTCACAAACTTTCAAAATTTGCGAGTAAGTAGAGCAATGTCTTCATCATCGTTGTGAGATGAGGAGGTGGACTCATCCGAGTTATGTGCCGCTTTCAATGCAATGGTTCTTTTGCCTTTGTGGTGATCTTCATTTCTTTTCTTGATTATCTCATGTGACATCAACGAGCTAATAAGATCTTCTAGCTTCAATGTGTTTAGGTCCTTAGCTTCTTCTATTGCAGTAATTTTTGGAGTCCATGATTTGGGTAGCGCCCTTAGAATCTTCATGACCTGCTCCGATTCAGAAATTGCTTTTCCAAGACCTTTCAAAGCATTAGTAATTTTTGAGAATCTAGCAAACATTTCAAAAATATTTTCTATTTCTACCATTTTAAAACTTTCCAGCTCTCCAATCAAAATATTTCTCCTTATCCCTTGGACTTGAGAAGTTCCTTCATAGATAAATGTTAATGTATCCCATATTTCTTTTGCAGTTAAACAAGAGGATACTCTATCATATTTGGAAGCGGTAAGAGCACAAAACAGTGAGTTCATAGCTTTAACGTTGTTCTTAACAGTTTTTACTTCCTCATCGGTCCATTTGGAAGCTCTTTCATCAATAGGCAAGGTTACACCATCTTGGATTGCAATCCAAGAGTCCATATCTGTAGCCATGATGAGTTGTTTCATACGTAGCTTCCAATAGCCGAAATTGTTCCCATCAAATAATGGTGGCCTAGTAAAGGACTGGCCTTCGGCAAATGCGGGAACGGAAGTCGATTGGGATGCCATATCAAAAGATCTCTTTGGTAAAACTCAAAGACCTGCTCTGATACCACTTGTTGGCCCCGAGTTAATGACAATTACCTAAGAGGGGAGGGGTGAATTGAGTATTTAAAATTTTCAACTTGAATAGAAACTTTACCCCGGATTAATCTAGTCTCTTTTTTATGAAGAAACAAATGGAAACCAATATAGTGCAGAGAGCAAAAATAAATATCAACAAACAAGATTTTATAGTGGTTCGGGCAACCTTCCCTACTCTACTCTTCCAAGCTCACACCTCTTGTGACTTGGGTTCCACTATGTATTTCACAAATACAACTAGTGTCACTGCTCTCTTATAGATTCTAGCTCTAGGGGGTATCAACAATTCACAACACAAGTAGGTGACGAGTTCCACTCCAATCACACACTACTTTGCTTACACTTGATCTTAGTTACCCAAACTAAATCAAGTTCAATACAACAAGTAAAAGTAAAAGAAAGTTTCTACACGTTACTGTTGTGTAGAGGCAGATTTGGCGCAGAGAAGAACTTGTAGCATAGGCTTAATGATTCAACAAGCAGCTCTTGGTAGTTTGAAAGCGAAGTTCTTCTTCTATATGATGGCTTGATCACTTAATGCTCTTGAAGATGGGAGTTATGCTCATTCAATGATTTCTTAGCTTCCCTCCTCGTTCATATTGAATGCCTTATATAACTTACGAGGGAATCCGAACATTTGGAAGTAGGTGGCGTGCATTTAATGCGCCAACGTTCAAAAAATTTCCGACCATTGTGACCCAAGTGCAGGTAGAGTCGACTTCGGGTGCGACTACGCCCAAGTCGCAGATAGAGTCGACTTCGGGTGCGACTTCGGCTCTCCGTAACTTCTTCAAGTTCCAATCTGGGTCGACTTGGTCCTCGACTTGACCCAAGTCGCAGCTGAAGTCGACTTCGGGTGCGACTTCACTTCCTCAGCTTACTTGATGAACTTGAAAATATTGGAGATGACTTGTTCTCTTGATATTCTTCAAATTAATGTTCTTCTCTTGATTTTACTTAAGACTCTTTATAATTCTTCTATCTTAAAAACATTTGACTCCATGTCTTGAGTCTTGAGTCTTGGGATGCATGGAAGATATTCGAGTATGTGTTCATGATTCAACATGATGGATTCATGCAATCCTGATTGCTTTGGTCTTCATTTGAGCTTCATTTGATCATTATTTGATTTGAGTTGACATGATCTGCAAGTTCCGCACTGAAGTCGAAGCTGGAGTCGACTTGGGATACAACTTCACCCAAATCGCATGCGGAGTCGACTTGGGATGCGACTTTGGCAGCTCTCGTTCTTGATTTCAACTCTGGACAGAAATGACGAGTCGAAGTCGATGCTGGAGTCGACTTGGTCTGCGACTTTACCCAAGTCGCATGTGGAGTCGACTTCGTATGCGACTTCGGTAGCTTGGTTCCTCGTTTTCAACTCTGGACGAAAATGACGGGCTGAAGTCGCTACTGGAGTCGACTTGGGGATCGACTTGGCCTAAGTCGATGCCTGAGTCGACTTGGAAATCGACTTGGCTTGTCATGCTTCATTTTCTTCATTTCTATATCCTTTAATCATTTTCACAAACATGTTAGTAACCAAAACTTACTCAAATTGATTTGTTAATCATCAAAACATAGACTTGGCTTATTTTCCACATGTTTCCAACACATCCCACTCAAAAAAAAGACTATCATGACAGTCCCTATCAGCCCAGACAGAATTTAGAGGAGTCTAGCAGTCGAACTCCTATAGCTGCAGTTCCCACAACATCCTATTTTGGCCGTCAAAGAGCCCTACGGACTCCCACTGATGATATACATCCACTAGACCTTCAGCATTTTTGGAATAAGACTCCAGCACCTACACCTCCCTATCTAGGACCATGGTATAGGTTTGAGCATGGAAGTATCCAATTCCGACATGGAATAGTTGGGAAAGGATACGTCAAAGAGAAAAAGAGATGGCCCCCTTCATAGAGAGGTATCGTGCTCAAGGGATCATATACTCTCCTGCCCCTCCTCGCCCCGATGAGGTTGTTATACATGTAGCCGAGAGTACGGGCGACCTCGTTGTGCTCGGTGGTGAAAGTGATGATGATGATGATCCTATAGAATACCTCGAACCTGTCGAGGAAGAAGAAGATGAAAGTGATAATGATAGTAGTGATGATGATGATGATAGTGGAGAAGAAGATATTCCTGCCTGGTCTGATACTAGTACAATCACGGAGGAAATCACACGGATCTCGCCTAGGCGTAGGCATTATAGTTATCTAAGAAGAGGTCTTGGTAGACGATAAATTTTTCTTGTTTTTACAAGAATGTGTATGTATAATTATGGATAATGACATTATGCTATGA
Source organism: Annona cherimola (assembly GCA_030490835.1). NCBI lineage: Eukaryota > Viridiplantae > Streptophyta > Magnoliopsida > Magnoliales > Annonaceae > Annona > Annona cherimola. Next base: position 40,803,020 of record CM059972.1, on the reverse strand, counting down.
TAGGATGATATGTATATAAATATGATGTGTATGTATGTGTGTTATCCTACCTTATGTTAAAACTATGGTTTGTGAATGGAATATTTATTGATGTGAATGATATGAATAGTTGTGTTGATATAACTATAGTTAAAAAATTTAAATATGTGAAATGAATGAATGACTATGAATGTTTATGATGATGAATAATATGACATGATTGCGATCATGTGAATTGACTATTAATCATATGATGATGAAATGCGAATACGATGATCTAACATTAACTATGAATGAAAGTTATGTGCTTTTATATATTTAAAAAAGCACCATGGTGGAAACAAGATCAGGAGTGAGAACAAACAAAGAAAAAAAATTGCTACAGAAGTCCCCAGCCAACATGAGGTTGGTGAGACTAGTGGTAGACCTAAAAGACCTGGACCAGAATTAAGTAGAGAAAATCCTAGAACTCTTCAAAGATGAGAGAATATAAGCCCAGGAAGGGATTTGGAAGAAGAACATGAGTCAAGACAAGCTCGACTCATAGAAGAGAGAGTGGCTGCAGCAGTAAAAGAAGCAATGCAGCAAGCTACTCATGAGTGGGCAGCACAAATGGCAGATATTATCTAAGGATTATGGGAAAGGACCCAGTAGACCTAGTTGGGCAGTACTGAAAGAGAAGAACCCATTCCGACAGCTAGCCCGACTCCCACACTAGCACTAATGAGAGATGAAAATCAATTAATGGAAGCTGATAGAAGGGCGATCAATGCATTCCTAGCCTAGCGACCCCCAAAGTTTTCAGGAGAACCTGACCCGATATAGGCTGAACAGTGAATAATGGAGATCAAGAAATTATTTAGAATATCTCCGTGTAATGATCGACAGAAAGTATTGTGTGCCACATATTTGCTGATTAAAGATGCACACGAATGGTCGGAAACAATGTTGGTCACTATGCCACAACCAGAAGAGGTGTCTTGACAAACATTCGTTGAGGAGTTTAATAAGGAATACCTCCCCGTTGGATTACAAAGTCAAAAGGTGATATAATTTGAAAGACTTTATCAAGGGAGGATGTCTGTCACAGAATACGCCACAAAGTTTAATGCCTTAGTCAGGTTTGTGCCCTGGATCGCCAATGTGCCAGAAAATAAGGCACAAAGATTCCAACAGGGACTGAGGCCATACCTCAGGGAAAGCCTTGCCCCTCTGCTAATCAAAGATTATGCTTCAAGTCTCTAGAGGGCGAAAGCATCAGAGAATGAGGCATTAAGAACCCAAGAATTGAGACTAGGGTCAAGGATGTTCAGCTCCGGTCCAAAAGAAGCTGAAACGGGGAAGGAAAAGGCTAGGAAAGGAAGTCTGTGTTGGTCCCGAGTTGATGGCAATTACCCAAGAGGGGAGGGGTGAACTAGGTATTTAAAAATTTAAAACTTGAATTAGAGACTTTACCCCGATTTAGTTAAATCCCCTTTAATAAAAAAAATGGAAAACAATAAGATAATGAAAGCAGAAATGGAAAACAGTAGACAAGATTTATAGTAGTTCGGGCAACCTTCCCTACTCCACTCTTCCAAGCTCATACTCCCTTGTGACTTGGGTTCCACTATGTATTCCACGAATACAACTAGAGCCTCCACTCTCTTCTAGATTCTAGCTCTAGGGGGCGTATGCAACAAGCAGCACAAGTAGGTGACGAGTTCCACTCCAATCACAACCCTACTTTGCTATTACTTGGTTTGAAACACCAATCTCAAACCAAAAAATTGAATATCAAAATGAAATGAAAGAAATCTACACTTTACAGATTTGTGTAGCACGTTTCATCTTGAGGAAGAATTTGTAGAAGCAATGAATCGTTTTGCGTTGAAGCAAACAACAACTTTGAAGCTTGTTCTTCCTTTGAAAGTCTATAGATCGCTCAATTGTAGAGAAAAGTTGATTGAAACTTTTAGTAGCACTTCTTTCCTCTTTTTCAGCTCTTACTTGTGTGTTTCTACGTTTGATTGAGTGTCTATATATAGAGGAGGGAGAATTTTGAACGTTATGGAGTTGGTTGGCGCGTAATAAATGTTCCAACGTTCAAAAATTTGAACGTTATTCCTCCAAGTCGTAGGTGGAGTCGACTTCGTGTACGACTTCACCCAAGTCGCATGTTGGAGTCGACTTCGGGTGCGACTTCGGTTGTGCTCAGTTTGTTCAAGTTCTTCCTCGGGTTGACTTGGCCTTGGACTTGACCCAAGTCGCAGGTGGAGTCGACTTCGGGTGCAACTTCGGATGCTTCAGTTTCCAAGTCTGTCTTCTGGGTCCACTTGGTCTGGGACTTGACCCAAGCCGATGCTGGAGTCGACTTCGTTTGCGACTTGACTTCTCTTTCTTGCCAAGTGAACTTAAGCTTCCTTGAAATTGTCTTTGCTTGCTTAACTTCTTCATCATAAGTGTTCTTCTTTTGATTTTCAATACTTGAAATTTAGTATATTCATTTTGTATAGAAATCTTGAAAACTTGAATCTTTGTATGTATGAACAAGTCCAATATATATTATAATTTAAATGGATGAATTCATGTATTTTGCTTGCTTTGGACTTGGATATGTTCTAAGTCGAATATTTAAGTCGACTTGGCCTTCATCTTAACTCAAGTCTGACCTTAAGTCGACTTGGCCTTCGGCTTGACTTCTGAAATCTTGCCCGGTCTAACTGAAGTCGATGCTGGAGTCGACTTGGCCTGCGACTTCACCCAAGTCGCATTTGGAGTCGACTTCGTCTGTGACTTCGGATCCTCTTGGTTCTCCATTTCACGCTGGACAAAAATAGGCACTTGAAGTCGCTGCTGGAGTCGACTTGGGGATCGACTTGGCCTATGTCGATGTCTAAGTCGACTTGGAGATCGACTTGACCTGCTATACTTCATATTTTTCATTTTTATATCCTTAAGCAAAACACAAAACATATTAGTAGCTAAAACTTACTCAAATTGTGTTTTTAATCATCAAAACACATGCTTGGGATATTTTGTATTTGATTTTATTAATTATTTCCAACAATCTCCCCCTTTTTGATGATTGACAAAACCAATTTGAGTTTATACCTTTCAATATGTCATTTTATCCCTTTTTTTAGGATAGTCATAAGTCATTTGCCTTTTGAACTTAGTAAGACTTTCATATATATTTCATTTTCATCATTTGCATATGTTGTTCCAAATAATCATAGTTTGAATTCTTATTTAAACAAACATTCAACCATTTCAAAGCAAATCATTAGTGATCAGAGCAAAGCATAATTAATCTAGGTATGAAACAGAGCATTTGTAATCAGAGCATGATACAAGTTATAATCATAAACAAACTTTTCATATAATCAAAAATTTCATACAAGTTTTCAAAAGCAAATAGAAACCTATATACAAGCTACCCAATACCCAACCCAAAATCCTAAAAAATCTAACTCAAAATGCAACTATTCTCCCCCTTTTTGTCAATCGAGCAAATAGGGGTCGACTAGTAGAGATTTGGTGAACTGGAATGCAGATATCGGATATGGAGTTTGAGTAGGTCGGATAGGCCGGACATGAGCTGAGGAATAAAATGATGAAATGGGTGTCGGTTTAGGATCTTTGCGAACTAATCCAGTATCAAACAGATCTAGTTCGGGGATGGGCTGAGCTCGATGGTGCCCGGATGCCAGATGGTATCAAATGGTCCACAGTTCCCGATCCATACGATCTTGGTGGGAATACATATCCATAATGACCGTAAAAACCTCAGAGATTTGACTGGTCAACCGGTCTTCTACTTGCTCTAAATGCTCTTGGATTGCATTCACTGTTGTATCCCAAAATGGTGGCTGTTGTGCGGGATCTGGAATCTCTGAGCCACGAGGTGAACATGAGCCATGTGAGGCAGGTGATGCGGGTGCCTCGTGATCATCCTATGGTGGATCAGGCTGCTCCCCCTGTCCCTGTGCATCCCCAGCCTCGTCTTGAGCCAGTGCACCCATTTCTTCTTGAACTCTGAGCTAATTTACATTGATCTTCATCCTTTGGATCAATGCCTTATTGATTGCATTCGTTGGCTTTAACACCTCGAATGGCTCTCCATCAATATCAACTCTAAAATGTTCTAGGATCTTAGTGATCCAAGTGCCATAAGGCAAAACCCCTCGTGGGTTGTCTTTCCTAGAACTCAATGCTTCGATGAACAATCGTGGGAGGCTCACTTTGACTCGGTTCACTATTTTTCAGAGAATTCTCGCCTCCTGCGGGTTTAACTGGTTCCTTCCGCCACCCTTTGGATAAATGCAGTGGGCTATCAGCAGGCGTAGAACCCGTAGCCTCAGGGACAAGTCCATATATCGTAGGAACTTGATCCCGGGATGATACTTATTGCTCGGGGTGAGCTGATTATAGATCTGTGTTAGGGTAAGATCTTCTAGTAGTGGCTCATCCTCATAGGGGACCTCTAAAATTTTCCCTATATTCATAATTGCCTGATCCAGGTTTGGGGTTACTCCAATACCAAAGAACATATCCACACCCTTTACAAAAGTACCAAAGTATTCTTCATCCCATAAGTAGTAAAAGATCCTGGTCAGATCAAGGTAAACCCTTTCATCTTCTTTCACCAGTTTGGTCCATCCTTGGAAATCTAGCAACTCCTCAATATCAGACCCATAGTCCCTCAGAAACTTGAAACATATGATCTTAGGGATGAATATCTTACGCTCGTAGAAGTTTTTGTAAAACCAGCTGTGCTGCAGTTCTGTCTTGAAGTACGTGGTCGGCATCTTCAAGACTTGGGCTTTAGCAGCCGTGGCTCCCTTTTTTCTGGCCCCAGATTGCGTGCTTTGCGAGGTCTGGGGTTGTTCTTCCCGGGCAGCCGTTGTCGATGGAGTCCCAGCTTGGAAACGGACTCTGCGGCCCTTGGAAGTAGATAGTTCTTCCCGGGCACGCTTTGAGGGGGTCCATTGTCTCCTTGGGACTTCTTCTTCGGCTCGGGAACCGGATGGTCTAGGGATTGGTTTGAGCGAAGGCTTGGATACGGCAAGTATCGGCAATCTGGATTTAGGAGCCATTGAGTTTGATGGAATTTGAAATGTGATATTCAAATGGAGCATGAAAACAAGAAGGAGATGGTATATTGAGAGAAACAGAGAGGAAATGACAGTGAGAGAAATAAGAGAGAGATGAAATCGAGAGAGTCAGATTGTGAGAGACAGGAATAGAGAGAGAGATGTTAGAGAGGGACGGAGATGAGAAATAAAGAGAGCCGGAAGAGAGGGAGAGAAGCAGAGGAGAGAAAGGAGAGAAATGCCGAAAACAGAGAGGGAAGACAGAGCTTGATAGGGGGAGAAGGAGAGGAAACAGAAAGGGAGTTGGCCGGAGAGGAAAGAGAGAGAGAAAGGAAAGCTGGAGACGGGTCGGAGAAATGGAGAGAGAGATCTGGGATGCCGAAAATTGAGAGGGAAGGCCGGAGAGAGAGGAGATAGAGGTAGACAGCGCGGGAGAAATGAGAGGAAGAAAGGAAAGAAGAAAGAAAAGGGAGAGGAGAAGAAGTCCGACGGTCGCTCGCTGGAGTCGACTTTACCCTAGGGGAAGTCGACTTCGCCATGCCCAAGTCAAATTCACTGGAATCGACTTGGGGGCCTTGGAGTCGACTTGGCTTATCGACTTGGACTTTTCTAAGTCCATTTTTCCATCTAGTTATTTCTAATTTAACTCAATCATCCCCATATCATTTCTAATTTTATAAAATGATTCCTTTGCTAAAGGTTTGGTGAATATATCAGCAATTTGATCCTCAATTTTCACATATTCCAAACAAACATCATGATTTTCGACATGTTCACGAATAAAATGATGCCATATATCTATATGTTTGGTTCTAGAATGTAATACAGGATTTTTAGTTAAACAAATTGCACTTGTATTATCACATTTAATTGGAATATTATAATAATCAATACCATAGTCTTTTAATTGTTATTTCATCCAAAGTAGTTGGGCACAACAGCTTCCGGCGGCTATATATTCGGCTTCCACCGTAGATAAAGCAACACTAGTTTATTTCCTTGAATACCATGAAACCAACATGTTTCCAAGGAATTGACATGTTCCACTAGTACTTTTTCTATCTACTTTGTATCCGGCAAAATCCGCATCCGAGTAGCCGATTAGATCAAAATTTGAACCCTTTAGATACCAAAGTCCAAGATTAGTGGTATTTATCAAATATTTAAAAATTCTTTTTACAGCCAATAGATGTGATTCTTTAGGACATGCTTGAAATCTAGAACACATACAAACACTGAAAAGAATATCCGGTCTAGAAGCAGTTAAATACAACAATGATCCTATCATACTTCTATAAAGCTTTTGATCGATATATTTATCGTTTTCATCCGTGTGGATCTTGATTGTTGAATTCATTGGAGTATTTGCTCCCTTGCTAGTTTGCATTCCAAATTTCTTTAACATTTTTTTGATGTACTTAGACTGATTTATAGACTGATTTATGAATATTTCTTTGGCTTGTTGCTTTATTTGTAGTCCAAGGAAGAAATTTAATTCTCCCATCATGCTCATTTGAAATTCGCTTTGCATAATCTTAGAAAATTCTTGGCACAGAGTTTCGTCAGTAGCACTAAATATTATATCATCTACATAAATTTGCACAATTAAAATATTTTTGCTTTTATACTTGATGAATAACGTAGTATCAACCTTTCCTCTTTGAAATTCATGATCAATCAAAAATCTATTTAACCTTTCATACCAAGCTCATGGGGCTTGTTTTAGTCCTTATAATGCTTTGGTTAGTTTATAAACATATTTTGATTGATCCTTTTCTTCAAATCTAGGGGGTTGTTTAAAATATACTTCTTCATTCAAGTATCCATTCAAAAATGTGTTTTTCACATCCATTTGAAATAATTTGAAATCCATGTGAGAAACAAATGCTAGTAAAATGTGTATGGCTTCTAATCTAGCCACGGGTGCATATGATTCTTCAAAATCAATCCCTTCTTCTTGAGAATACCCTTTGGCTACTAGTCTAGCTTTGTTTCTTATTACAAGTCCGCTTTCATCTAATTTGTTCCTAAATACCCATTTGGTACCAATAATGGTGCAATCATTTGGTCTAGGAACTAAATATCATACATTATTTCTTTCAAATTGATTTATCTCTTTTTGCATTGCAATAACCCAGTTTTCATCATTAAGAGCCTGATCAATACTTGTTGGTTCGATTTTTGACACAAAAGCATATTGTCCACAAATATTTTGTTTTGACCTTCTAGTCTTTACTCCTTCTAGATATCGCCAATGACTTGCTCAATTGGATGGGCATTTTTGAATTTCAAATTAGTTGTGGGTCTATAGGAATCGTTACCTTCACTTACCTTTTCTTCCGTAGAATTTTCTGGCTTGAGTTCGGTTTCCTTTTGTTGCTCTTGTTGTTTTGGTTTTGTATCATCTGCATCACTTAGTTCATCCTTCTTTCTCGGAGTTTGGTTAAATTCATAAAAAACAACATATATTGATTCTTCTACTATTTGATTTCTTTTGTTGAAAATCCTATATGCTTTGCTATTTGATGAATAACCAAGGAAAATAGCTTCATCACTTTTGGCATCTAATTTTTCCAAATTTATTTTTTCATTATTCAACACATAACAAGTACATCCAAAAGTATGAAAATATGGTATGTTCGGTTTTCTACCTTTCCAGAGTTCATATGAGGTCTTTTTCAAAATTGCTCTAATGGTAACTCAGTTTAATACATGACAAGCTGTACTTACAGCTTCGCCCTAAAATCTTTTGGACAATTTACTCTCATTTAGCATAGTTCTAGCCATTTCTTGTATTGTCTAGTTTTTCCTTTCAACAACTCCATTTTGTTGAGGAGTTCTTGGTGCAGAAAATGTATGGTGAATTCCTTTTTCATTGCAAAATTCCATGAATAGATTATTTTCAAATTCACCACCATGATCACTTCTAATAGAAATAATTGAACTTTATTTTTCATTTTGCACCAAATTTGAAAACGTGACAAACATAGAAAATGCTTCATCTTTGCTAGCTAAGAGTTTAATCCAAGTAAATCTTGAAAATCATCAACAATTACATACATGTACTTTTTCCCTCCAAGAGTTAAAATGTCCGATGACCCATAAAGATCCATATGCAACAATTCAAGTGTCTAGTCGTTGAAATTTCCTTTTTGGTGGAAAATGGCATTTTGGGTTGTTTAGATAATTGACAAGCTATGCAAATCTTATCCTTGTCATATTTGAGCTTTGGTCACCCTTGTACTAGATTCTTTTTCCACAATGTTTTAATATTTGACATATTTATATGTCCAAGCTTTGTATGCCATATCCATGGATCATTTTCTATGGCTATTAGACATTTTCCCTCTAGTTCATGAAGGCAAACCAAATACACATTTCCATGTCTTTTGCCACTAAATACTATGTGTTCATCATCAAAAACATTACATATAGAGGATTCAAATACAACTTTATATCTTTTATCACATAATTGACTAATGCTCATTAGGTTGTGTTTGAGTCCTTTAACAAATAGTACATCCTCAATACATGCATTTGAAATACCATAAACATTTTCTTTACCTTTTATTTTACCTTTTTCATTATTTCTAAAGGCTACTATTCCTTCATTGCATGGATTGATCTTATGGAACAGTCCTTTTTCTCCTGTCATATGTCTTGAGCAGCCACTATCCATAAACCATATGTTATTGGCCTTAGCTCTAAGACAAACCTGCAAAAATTAAGTCAAGTGGAGCTCATCCTTTTGGTACCCATTTTATGGGTCCATTTGGGTTAGTTGTCCATTGGAGTCTATGTTGATCTTCCTTTGAAGCCACAAATCCAATGCTTTTGGGCATCCAAACTAATTTTGCACCAAGGTTTTGTAATTTTCTTAATTTGCATTGATAAAGCTTGTGTCCCAACTTATTGCAAAAATTACAAGCTCCCGGAAGTCTAGTAGTGGGAATCCATTTGGTAATTGGTTCCCTAGTTGGTCTTTTGGTCCAAGCCACATGATTTATCTTGGGTTTAACATGAGTGGGTTTGGTTTTGTTCCTTGGAGCATTAGATTTGGGTAGTCATTTTCATAAACATTTTCACACTTTCTCCTGGATTAGAAAACTTAGCAAGAGATTCATTTAATGATTCATTTTCATTTTTGAGTTTCTCTAACTCATTTTCCAAGGTATTCTTTTCATTTTTCAATTTATCAATTTTTTCAGCAAGTTTACTGTTCACAATCATTACAGCATCACATTGTCTTTTCTTTATTGTAAACTTGTTTTCTAATTTCTTTATTTCCTCATATAATGAATCATAGGCTTGTTGGAGTTCTTCTAAATTAGCACATTTGAGGTATTCATTTGTAGAAGAGAAAATTGAAAAGGATTTTTGTTTGGAGGTTACCTCTTGACTACTTGTGCAGTTTGTTGAAGTAGCTTGATCCTCCAAGATTTCCGTTGCTGCAAAACATACATCAGAATTTGCCATGCAATAAATTCTTGCGCAATCCGCTTCACATTCTTCACTTGAAGAGCTGCATGTTGTTGATTCCTCTTCATTTATGTACATGTCTCTTCCTTAGATTCTTTGGAATTTTCTATTTTCGCCTTGATCCTTTCTTTGCTCTTTTGCTTTAGTCTCCTCGGGTGTTGGGCATTGGGCTTGCATATGCCCCAAACCACCACATCGGTAACATTTTATTGTTTCTTTCCTTTTAAAATTTCTTTCTTTAAAGTTTCTAAAATTTCTTCCCTTCCTTACAAATTTTCTGAATCGCTTTGTGAGTAAGGCAATTTCATCGTCGTTTTGTGATGATGAGGTGGAGTCATCCGAATCTTGTGCGGCTTTCAAGGCGATGGGTCTCTTGCCTTTGTAGTGATCTTCATTTCTTTTCTTGATTAGCTCATGTGACATTAGCGAGCTAATAAGATCTTCTAACTTCAACGTGTTTAGGTCCTTGGCTTCTTCTATCGCAGTAATCTTTGGAGTCCATGATTCGGGTAGCGCCCTTAAAATTTTCATAACCTGCTCATATTCAGAAATTGCCTTTCCTAGACCTTTCAAGGCGTTAGTAATTTTGGAAAATCTAGCAAACATTTCAAAAATATTTTCTGCTTCTAACATTCTAAAGCTTTCCAATTCTCCAATCAAAATATTTCTCCTTGTCCCTTGGACTTGAGAAGTTCCTTCATAGATAGATGTTAGTGTATCCCATATCGCTTTGGCAGTCAAACAAGAAGATACTCTATCATATTCGGAAGCAGTAAAAGCACAAAATAATGAATTCATAGCCTTGGCGTTGCTCTTTACAATTTTTACTTCCTCATCGGTCCATTTGGAAGCTCTTTCATCAGTAGGCAAGGTCACACCATCTTGGATTACAATCCAAGAGTCCATATCTGTAGCCATGACGAGTTGTTTCATACGTAGCTTCCAATAACCAAAATTGTTCCCGTCAAACAATGGTGGCCTAGTAAAGGATTGACCTTCAACAAATGCGGGAACGAAAGTGGATTGGGATGCCATATCAAAATATCTCTTTGGTAAAACTCAAATACCTGCTCTGATACCACTTGTTGGTCCCGAGTTGATAGTAATTACCCAAGAGGGGAGGGGTGAATTGGGTATTTAAAAATTTAAAACTTGAATTAGAGACTTTACCCCGGTTTAGTTTAATCCCCTTTAATAAGATAAATGGAAAGCAATAAGATAATAAAAGCGGAAATGGAAAGCAGTATACAAGATTTATAGTGGTTCGGGCAACCTTCCCTACTCCAATCTTCCAAGCTCACACTCTCTTATGACTTGGGTTCCACTATGTATTCCACGAATACAACTAGAGCCTCCACTCTCTTTTAGATTCTAACTCTAGGGGGCATATACAACCAGAGCCTCCGCTCTCTTCTAAATTCTAGCTCTAGGGGGCGCATGTAACAAGCAGCACAGGTAGGTGACGAGTTCCACTCCAATCACAACCCTACTTTGCTATTAGTTGGTTTGAAACACCAATCTCAAACCAAAAAATTGAATATCAAAATGAAATGAAAGAAATCTACACTTTATAGATTTGTGTAGCACGTTTCATCTTGAGGAAGAATTTGTAGAAGCAACGAATCGTTTTGCGTTGAAGCAAACAACAACTTTGAAGCTTGTTCTTCCTTTGAAAGTGTATAGATCACTCAATTGTAGAGAAAAATGGATTGAAACTCTTAGTAGCACTTCTTTCCTCTTTTTCAGCTCTTACTTGTGTGTTTTTACGTTTGCTTGAGTGTCTATATATAGAGGAGGGAGAATTTTAAACGTTATGGAGTTGGTTGGCGCGTAATAAATGTTCCAACATTCAAAAATTCGAACGTTATTCCTCCAAGTCGCAGGTGGAATCGACTTCGTGTGCAACTTCACCCAAGTCGCATGCTGGAGTCGACTTCGGGTGCAACTTCGGTTGTGCTCAGTTTGTTCAAGTTCTTCCTCGGGTCAACTTGGCCATGGACTTGACCCAAGTCGCATGTGGAGACGACTTCTGGTGTGACTTCCGGTGCTTCAGTTTTCAAGTATGTATTCTGGGTCGACTTGGTCTGGTACTTGACCCAAGTCGATGCTGGAGTCGACTTCGTTTGCGACTTGACTTCTCTTTCTTGCCAAGTGAACTTAAGCTTCCTTGAAACTGTGTTTGCTTGCTTAACTTCTTCATCATAAGTGTTCTTCTTTCGATTTTCAATACTTGATATTTAGTATATTCATTTTGTATAGAAATCCTAAAAACTTGAATCTTTGTATGCATGAACAAGTCCAATATATATATTATGATTTAAATGGATGAATTCATGCATCTTGCTTACTTTGGACTTAGATATGTTCTAAGTCGAATATTTAAGTCGACTTGGTCTTCATCTTAACTCAAGTCCGACCTTAAGTCGACTTGGCCTTCGACTTGACTTCTGAAATCTTGCCCAGTCTAACTGACGTCGATGCTGGAGTCGACTTAGCCTGCGACTTCACCCAAGTCGCATTTGGAGTCGACTTCGTCTGTGACTTCGGATCCTCTTGGTTCCCCATTTCAACGCTGGACAAAAATAGGTACTTGAAGTCGCTACTGGAGTCGACTTGGGGATCGACTTGGCCTAAGTCGATGTCTGAGTCGACTTGGAGATCGACTTGACCTGCTATACTTTATATTTTTTATTTTTATATCCTTAATAAAAACACAAAATACATTAGTATCTAAAACTCACTCAAATTGTGTTGTTAATCATCAAAACACATGCTTGGGATATTTTGTATTTGATTTTATTAATTGTTTCCAATAGTATGAAAAGAGGAAAAGGAGCCCCATAGAAGAAAAACTCGCCTCTATGCAAAAAATGTCAAAAGCGTCATACGGGAGAGTGCTTGAAAGGCTCAAATCGGTGCTATAAATGTGGGCAAACAGGCCACATAGCCAAGGAATGTGGAGCGGGTGAAGCAAAGATCATCAAGTGCTATATTTGTGATCAAGTAGGACACATTGCTCCGAACTGTCCAAATAAGGCACAAACGTCACAAGGACGTGGAAGACCCGCACAACTCTGGATATTCGGAGCAGCAAGTAAATAGGAAACCTCTACAAATCTGGTACAAGTGCATGCCTTGACTCGGACAGAGTCACAAGAACAAGAAGAAAAGGTGGTCACAGGTATGGTTTACATTTTAGAAAATTTGGCAGTAGCTTTGTTTGATTCAGGTGCTAGTCACTCATTCATAGCATGCCAATATGTGGCCACTCATGCACTACCAGTAGAGGAGACCAATAAGATAATACACATAGAATCCCCTGTTTATAGATTAGCTAGCTCTAGCCAAGTATGCAATGCATGACCAATTAGGATAGGATCGTTGATTTTAGAAGCCGACCTGATCCTATTACCTATGACCGAATTTGATGTGATATTGAGTATGGATTGGTTGAGTCAATGGGGAGCTACTATTGATTGCAAGAATAAGAGGGTACAATTTGAAGCGACTCAAAAGAAAGAGATAGCCATTGGGAAGTTAAGACAGCTTGAAAGTTCGACTATACTGATATCGTCCATGAAAATGGTCAAGATGATCCGCCAAAAGTGCCAAGCTTATCTGGTATCAGTTAATGTGGAGAAAAGCACGGAGGTAGAAATAAACTAAATTTCGGTGGTTAGGGAATTTTTTGATGTATTTCCAAAGGAACTGACCACATTACCTCCACAAAGAGAGATGGATATGATTGTAGATATCATGCCAGGTACAGTTTCGATATCTAAGACTCCCTATAGAATGGCAACGGCTGAAATGAATGAGTTGAGAACTCAAATATAGGAGTTATTAGACAAAGGTTTTATCAGACCCAGTGTATTGCCTTGGGGAGCTCCAGTACTGTTTGTAAGGAAAAGGATGGAAGTCTAGGACTATGTATTGACTATATAGAATTAAATAAAGTCACGGTGAAGAATAAGTATCCATTGCCCAGGATCGACGATTTATTTGATCAATTGCAAGGGGCGACAACTTTCTCTAAAATTGATTTACAGTCAGGGTATCATCAGTTGAGAATAAGTCTTACCGATATTCATAAAACAGCTTTTCGAACTAGGTATGGACATTATGAGTTTTTAGCGATGCCTTTCGGGCTCACTAATGCCCATGTTTATTCATGGATATGATAAATAGAGTATTTCGGGACTATCTTGATCAATTTGTGGTGGTATTTATTGACGAAGTCTTGATTTACTCAAAAACGGAGAAAGAACATGAAATTCATTTGCAAAAGGTATTGGAGAGGTTGAGAAAAAAATTATATGACAAGTTAAAGAAATGTGAATTTTGGTTGAAGTAAGTAGGATTTCTGGGATACATAATATCTTAAAAAGGTATTCAGGTTGATCCTCAAAAGATTGAGGCAATTTTGAAGTGGCAAAGGCCGACGACTGTCATGGAAATTCGAAGTTTTCTAGGATTGACAGGATATTACAGGAGGTTTGTTGAAGGGTTTTCACAATTATCAGCCTCGTTAATGAGATTGACTCATAAAGGAGTTAAATATGTATGGTCTGAAGAATGCGAGCGCAGTTTTCAAGAGTTGAAGCAACAATTGGTAGAAACGCCCATCCTAACTCTACCCAAAGGAAATGAGGGATTTGTGGTTTACAGCGACGCTTCAAGAAGAGGTTTGAGATGTGTGTTGATGCAGAGAGGAAAGGCGATAGCTTATGTGTTACGATAATTGAAGTCCAATGAGGTAAGCTACCTCACTCATGATTTAGAATTAGTAGCAGTGGTGTTTGCTTTGAAAATATGGAGACATTACCTGTATGGTACTAGATGCAAAATCTATACAGATCACAAGAGCCTTAAATATATTTTCACTCGAAAGGAGCTGAACATGAGGCAAAGAAGATGGCTCGAGTTTTTAAAGGATTATGATTTGGAGATATTATACCATCCAGGTAAGAAAAATGTGGTAGCTGATGCATTGAGCAGAAACGTCAGCATAGCGCACCTTATAACAAAAGAGGAAGGATTGCTTCAGGAAATAAGGCAATTAGAATTGATTGTATGTCTACCTGAAATTCAAGCAAGGTTATCACAAATGTACCAACAATCTTCACTATTTGAACAGATCAAGACTGCGCAGCAAAAGGATACAGACCTGCATGCACATGTGGAAAAGATGAAGAAAAAGGTGTTAACTAAATTTGTTGTCGATGAACAAGGTATGTATCGGTATAAAGGCCGCCTTTGCATACCTAATACAGAAGAGTTGAAGGAACAGATACTTAAAGAGGTGCATTTTTTGCCATTTTTTATTCATCCGGGAAGCACTAAGATGTATCAGGATCTCAAGAAAGCATACTGGTGGAATAACATGAAAAGAGAGATCGCTGAATACGTAGCTAGGTTCTTAACTTGTCAAAAGGTGAAAGCTGATCACCAACGGATATCTGAAAAATTACAATATTTGGAAGTTCCTGAATGAAAACGGGACGATATTACAATGGATTTTATTGAAAGATTACCCAAGACACAAGCTGAAAACAACTCTATATGGGTGATAGTAGATCGGTTGTCTAAGGTTGCTCACTTTATACTCATAAAGAGGACATACGCAGCAGAAAGATTGGCTAAAGTCTATTATAAAGAAATAATAAGACTACACAAAGTGCCTAAGTCAATAGTTTCCAATCGAGATGCGACATTCACATCTCGATTTTGGAAAAGTTTGCATGAAACCCTAGGTATCCAACTCAAGTTTAGTATAATTTTTCATCCCCAAACAAATGGACAGACAGAGCGAGTAAATCAAATCATCGAGGACATGCTCCGTATGTGTACATTGGAATTTGGAGGTTCGTGAGATGAATATGTACCTATAGCTGAGTTTGCATACAATAACAGCTATCAGGCTAGTATTCAAATGGCTCCATTTGAAGCATTGTATGGACGGCGGTGTCGAACGCCATTAAACTGGGATGAAGTTAGAGAGAAAAAGCTAGCTCTAGATTTGTCTCAACAAATGGCAGACAAGGTACGGGTCATTCACCAGTGTATACTCACAGTCCAAATTCGGCAAAAGAGTTACACAGATTGCAAAAGAATATCCAAGTTGGCGAACATGTATTCATAAAGGTCATCCTATTCAAAGGAGTTACAAGATTTGGGAAAAGGGATAAGCTGAATCCCAGGTACGTTGGACCATTTGAAGTGTTGGAGAAGATTGGAAAATTGGCCTATAGAATAGCCTTACCTCCAGCACTAGCCTTAGTACATAATGTTTTCCATATTTCTATGCTTAGGAAATATATTGTGGATCCAACCCATGTACTAGTAGCAAAAAACCTACCGATCCAGGATCACTTGAACTATGAGGAAATACCAATTAGAATCGTAGATCATAAGGTACAGAAGCTTTGGAATAGAGAAATCGAATATGTAAAGGTTCAATGGAACCGGTATTTCGAAAGCGAAGCTACATAGGAGCTAAAGGAAGAAGTAGAAAGGAAATACCCCCAACTGTTTAAAGGATAAACGGTTTCGGGATGAAACCTTTTATAAAGGGGGCAGAATTGTGAAACCCTAACCTATATAGGATTCATATATATGCATTTGAATGATTCATGTATGATTTGATTTAATTATGAATGATTTATTTGCAATTTTAATGATTTATTACAATTAGGTCAGTGGTTATTAATGATGATTAAATCGATCATTATAAGTTGATATGGGTCAATATGATTAAAATGGACTAATGAAGGTTGAAAAGTATTAGTGTACCATGAATAATTAATTTAATTTTCATAATGTGATTAATGGAAATTAAGAGGCTAATGATAGAGTTAAGTTGGAAAATGTTAGAAAATTCACAACTTGACGCCTGTAAGGCAGATTAAGATGAAAATTGAAAGAAAAGTACATAATTTTGTGCTTAACCATTGGAAAGGTGTATTATGAAAATTTTAATGAAATTAGGATGAGAATTGATCATTACCATACAAAATCCAAAGATAACTTCAAATGATCATAACTTAAGATAGAAAAGTCGGATTGAGACAAAATTTGAAATGGAAGGTTAAAATTATGAGATCAATAAATGAAAGGCTTGGATTAAGCTAAGTGATTTGGGGATTATGCTTGCACGAAAAAGGTGGAGCACCTTTGACTTTTTGCACCTTAAAGCAACTAGCATTTATGTTAAAGTTAAATAAAATAATTAAATAAATAATGACAAAAATGAGGTGTCAAAAGGAGTTAATTACAAGTGGATTTTGTGAATTTCCTAAAATGACAAAATCCATGAAAAATCCCCTGCATTAATGATGGATTTAAGGAGCTAATGACTAGCTTAAAGGAGGTGGCATAGAGTGGACGACCATGAGCTCCAAAAAAGTGGATTTTTTTGATTTTTTATTTATAAAATCCATACCTAAGTTAGCTAGGGAATCAAGGTAAATAAATGAGAATTTAAAATGGGTAGAAAATTGTGGCCAAAGATGTCAAATCAAGGCCATATGGACATGATCATCAAGTGGACAACAATGGAGCAAGGGAGAGAGGTGGATGTCCAAGGCAGTTTTGTGGATTTTTGTGAATTTTTTTTAATATGCTAAATGGACCCCTGAGTAAGCTATTATCTAGGGTGATTAAACGACCATTAAATAAAGATGCATTTTGTGAAAAAAAATGTAAAAGGCTGCTGAAAGTGGACGTTGAAGTGTGGACAGCTTGTCATCATCAATGCTATGGATAATTGAAGGAATTTACATGGATAATTATCAAATTTTTACTTGGATGATAATGGGCCATGTCATCAAAGGGGATAAACATGTATTTAATGACCACTAATTGATGTGGCAAGTGGGGCCCACAAAGCTGAAAAAATCTAGCACTACATAAGGATGGACGTCCACATGTGTATAAGGGTTTGAGAAAAGGATTTTTAATGAGCAAAGCCCCTAACTCCAGAAATTGCACGTCCCATTTTCCAGTAAGAATAAGGGTGAGAAAAGGAGAGAAAAAGAGAAAGAAAAATAGAAAGGAAGCAAGGGAAACAAGGTAGAGAAGTTAAGTTCAAGGTTGATTCAATTTAAGTAAGTGTATCCTTAAGTTTTGAATCATTTAAACCTAGGTTTCTAACTTAATTTATGAGTCATGAATACGATTCATAATGAACCCTTATGGGATGATATATGATGCCCTTAATTAGGATATTGAAGGAGGATTAAATGTCAAGTATGCAAACAAGGGTTCAAGAGGAAGAAAATGGTAATTAGGGTTGAATATGAGTGTTAAACCTAGCTGAAATTTGCTTAAACTCACATGAGATGTTGCTGTTTTGATGTGTTATTATGATTACATGATGATTCATAGTTAGATGAATTATATATGTTGATTTAGGCATAAGTTATGAATTTTAGAAAGAATGAGAATTAGGGTTACATATATGACCCGATTTCAATATTTTTATGATATATGAATTAGCCTAAATGAATTATGGATGATTAAGAGGGTATAATAATCTAAACCTAGGTTACTTTGGATGTTCAAAATGGGTTAGAAAAGATTGCCCTAAATCTGATTTTTAGGGGCATATATGTGGACGTCCAAAGTGGTGCAAGAAGGGTACCCTACATGCATGTGAAGTTGTTGTTTTGTAAGCAACTGATATATGGACTTTAAACATGTGATAATACCCTAAATTTGGGTTAAGAAAAGTATGATTAGCTGCTGGAATTTAGAGATTAAAAATCTATTTTGATATAAATATAAAAAAGGACATTGAAAGTGTATAAAACGGGTCCCAAAGTTGCTATTTTGAAACCCTATCATTAGTGGATTAAAATTTCATAAAAATACACTAATTAAAGTGTTAATTAAGGAGTATAATCACGCTGAATTAGAAGGCAAGTTGCTGATTTAAAAAATTTTAAGAAACACATGATTTACGTATTGTGAAATGGATATGTATGGGGAGATATGCATGAGAAAATAATAAATGGTTTATGTAAATTATTAAAATGCAAAAAAGGCATGAAAATATGAAGAAATACGTGAATCATGTTGCTGATTTGGTAAATAATGATAATCTCAAATTTTGAGATTAATATATGAGGTTTAGGACATCAACTAAGTGTTTAAGAATGGGCACAATGTGTGAATTATGAAAAATATGTAAAAAATGATAAGTGAGAGTAATTGTGGTGCCCCGAACCGAGGTGCCTAGAAGCCTTACTCCGGGATCGTTTTGATTGGTAAACGTGACTCAGGATTGTTGCCCTGATCACACGGCAGGATTTTTTTTTTTTTATCATTAATACACGGAAAATTTCCATCATTCATCTAATATGAAATACATATCACAATTATAAACCAAAACTGTTTCATAAAACAAAAATATTCCTTTCCATCTCAAAATTATCATCGTTGTCTTTACATAAAGTTTATATAAACATTATTTATATCAAAGACTACATAACACTTGACATGCTGCTTTCATCATCATTTCCTGTCTGTTGTTGAAAAAACATGGGTGAGTAATAATACTCAGTAAGCAAGCTATACATAAATTTTCAATAATTTTCATGCATTTCATAAAATGCAAATGCAATGTATACATAGCATTCATGACATTCCTTTGGATGCGACGCTAGCTAGGGGCCCATCCTATACATGCTCCAATTTCAGAGAGGTCGCCGCCGGCCTGGGCCTATTAAGTGACTTGGCAATAGCGAGGGGGACATCCGGTCCGCTTACTACCTCGACTAAGGCCTATTCCTCGTGCACATGCTCATTCTCATACACATGCCGGCATGATATTTGCAAATCATAAACAATTTCATAAAAAATATTTAATAAATCATTTCACAAAATGAACTTCAGTTCATGTAAAGCAGTTATAGGTATGGCCAACCTTAAATAAATTTCATAAAGCAACTTGCAAACAATTTCAAGCATTTTGGAAATAATTTGCAAAACATATAAATTACTTACCTTCTTAGGAGGTGTCTTCGACCTTCTATTTTCCTTATCCTATTCAAGGAGAAATGATATTTTCATTTCTACTATTCAAGCTGCTTCCCATGCATGTTCTATATTATTTGGGCATTATTTCTTTATGTGGATATTTTTATCCATAGGTCTTCAAAATTGTCATCATCATATTTAAATATTAATCTCAAATTTTTTTCAAAATCACGCTGTTTACTGTAGCAGATTACTGTAGCAGATCACTGTTCATCCCGAGTTACTGTTCACAGAGACGTGGTTATTGTTCATGGGTTCCAAAAATTGATATTTTTTCCAAAAATAAAAAATACCATGACATACCTTATGCCTAGTATATCATAGGACATTCCATACATTTTGAATTTATCATCATTTACTTAGCCAAAAAAATCATTTTCTCCATATACTAAAAATCAACATAAATTCACTTAAGCATAATCCTTAATTCCAAAAATCATGAAATTAATATATCATTATTACAACATCATATTTATCATAATCATACATCCCAAATCATCATTTATCAATTTTTGAGCATTATTTTCACATATCATATGCTATCTTGCCGAATACCCTATCTTCGCTCCTAATTTTTGATGTTTTGGCATAATTTCATTTAAAAATTATATCTATACTTATTTTCTCATGATTGGAGATTATATAAGCATGGTTTTACTTTATCTAACATTCAAAACAAGTTTTAGGGGAATCCACTTACCTCAGGCGAAGTTATGCCTCTTCAACTCGCCTTTTCTCACTCCAACCTTCGATTCTCCTCTTTCCTTAAGGCTAAAACGTGTGGGGATGGGAAATAAAGTTTCTCAAGTGATTTTTGAGCTGGGATGGCTGTGAATTTCGTCCATGGCCTCCTCCTCTATTTATAGGGGTCCATTTTTCATGAATTTGAAATTTACCCCCTCTAGCTTAGGGTGTAAACTTGCAAATGTGTTTTTTTCTAATTCCCCAAAGGTGCTTAGAGCCTTGTGCAGCCTCCCTACCTTGCTCCAGCAGCCCTATTTTGCAGGCCTATTTTTCCTATTTTTTTTATTTTTTAATTTAATTAATTTTAAGCTAATTAAATCTAAACCCTTGATTTTTGATTTGGATGAATTTGGACCATTGATCAAAGTCAAATGGTAATAAATTCCCCTGCTCACACCCCCTGCCCTTGCTGCTTTTCATTAAAATTTTCTTTTTTATTTTTTTATTATTTAAAAAAAGTCAAAAGTAGCATTTAATAAAAGTTAAGCTACTTTTTGATTTTTTTCATTTCACGTTTTATCTTGACCTTTGATTTGTGATTTTTATCACATCTTAATCCATTCATTATGTTCATCATGAATTTTTAACCATCCATAAAAAATTTCATCGAATTCCGACGCTCGGATTGCAATTTATGAATTTTTTTCTTTTTTTCCACAAAAATCCAAATTTGAATTAAAATATCCAAAAGAATTGCTATTTTGTCTTGTAGTGATTAAATCTCCATTTTGTCTTTTTTTGATTAAGTTAATCCAAGTGATTAACTCTTAATCAAGTGTCTTAGTCCCCAGTTACTATTCACGTCACTATTCACGGGTTAAATTCGTAATTGCATTATTTCAATCTCCAATATACATATCCATCAATATAATTCATGAATTTTCATTTATTCATAAAATAATTACAAAATTACAAATATCGAAATGACGCGTATACGGTCGAAATGACGCGCATACGGTCGGGGTTTCACAGTAATAAACCTCCATATGATGTCTAATAAATGACTAATCAATGTGTTATGATATATCTAAATGTTACCCTAAATATGAGAATTGAACATATGGTGTAATGAATAATATGATGCATAAGTTATGATATGTGTGCACACCCGACTTGGAATTCAAGTGAGTTGTGAATGTTAATGAAAATGGGTTGGAAAA
Source organism: Annona cherimola (assembly GCA_030490835.1). Lineage (NCBI taxonomy): Eukaryota > Viridiplantae > Streptophyta > Magnoliopsida > Magnoliales > Annonaceae > Annona > Annona cherimola. The sequence continues at coordinate 40,781,545 of CM059972.1, read as the reverse complement.
CTAAGTTGAATGCAAGCAAATGAAAAATATATGAATGTTATGTCATTCTTACATGTATAGGCAAAAGCAAAGAAAAGATAGACCCAGAAAGCTCACGTGACGAAGGTAAGCAAGCAAAATTTTCTAAATGATTTTATTTCTTAAATTATTCTAAAATAATTACAAATGATATTCCAACTGCTTCTATTGGTTTAGCAAATGATATTTGAATTTATTTCTAAGGTATTTAAGGATGGTCATTCCTTAGTTTAATACGTGTTTGCCAACTGAGTTACATAACTGCTTTGTTAAATGTTTATGAAAAATACTGTCCTGTGAATTTATGCAAGAAAACTCATACTAGCATGTCAAGAATGGTTCATGTGCACAAAGCATGAGGTCCACTTGAAAGGTGTAAGCGGACCGATTGTCCCCTTTTGGTGTGACCAAGTCGCTAAGATAGGCCAAGGGCCGGCGGCGCCTCCCTGAGATGGGAGAAGATGAAGACGGATGGTCGCCTAGCTAGCTTCCATCCTATAATGTCATGCATTGCATTGCATTGTCATGATATACCTTGACGGGTATAAGGATCATGTTTTCTTGATATACCCTCGAGAGGGTATAATGTTGCTTTCCAAGATATTTTAAATGAAAAGGTTTTTGCTCCGCAGGTAGTTGATCACTTGTTAAGTGTCTCCTACCAAATGGGGGAAAATGCTTTTAAACAATATTGCCTTAAAAATGAATTGCCTGAAAAAATTCAGCTTGCTTATTGAGTTTTCAACTCACGTACCCATAGACAAGTGAAGGAATGAAGATGACAAAGGAGCAAGAATTGGACATGGAAGAATGTAAAAACTTGATGAATTTGAATATGTGCCGCTTATGGAAAATGGTTGTATAATGACATGGTATTTGATGATCATATGTGATCTATTTTATGACTTGTGTTTTATGAACAAGTATTAATGGAAGTTGAGCATGTTATGAATTTTTATGATTATATTTGATATAAAATGTGTATAGCAGGGTAAAGATGGCTTAAATGAACACTTGATGGAAAATAGCATAAAACATTAATGCTTAAGGAATAATGGTTAAATGGATAAATATCCATTAAATCCTGTCGTGTGATAGGGCAACAATCCTGATCACGTTTACCAGTCTATAACGATCCCGCGGTAAGGCTTAGGATGTGACGCTCGGGTTGGGGGTGCCACACTGGTCCACCTGCGACTGTCTCTCTAATTACCTATTCATTGTTCAGGTGCATCATACATTAATCATATATGTTCACACACTAGTATGATTTCATAAAACATCACAAACCTCAGTCTGTGTCTTTTTTTTCAACTTGAAAAGTGGGCACAACCCACTTTAAACATATTTTCATAAACATCATTTGAATTTTAGTTTTGGGAAACATTTTAAGAAGCATTTCTAATATTTGAGAAAAAAATATTTCTAAAAGTGTTGCTAAATTTTAAAATTATCATGATAAAGAAATTTTGAAGAATTTCAATACTCAATAAGAGAAAGTTTTTCTTACTAACATTTTCTTTATTTCCATTTCTAACCTTTTATGCAATTGCATCATCTTCCTTTATTCATCCTAATATCTTATACTTGTGCACATGTCATTAATGTCATTTTTATGTAAAGTAGAGCTTGCATAATCCTTTGTATACTATTTTACCAAACAAAAATCAATTCATTTTGTACAATTAACTTATCGGGTTGGCCACCCTTAAACCCACTTTTTAGAAACATTCGTATAAAACATTTTCAAAGCAAATAAGGTATTTTTCTATTTAAAGAAATTCAAAATTTTTCAAATAAACCATTTCAAAATAAATGACCTATTTCCAAAACATTCTTTGTTTTCAAGTATCGTGTTAGGGAGTAATCAACCTTTTTCTACAAATAAAACATTTTTTTTCTTTTATAAATGTACTTGCTTTTCACAAAAGGCTGTGGAAGTAAAAATTAAAAAAACTTATTTTTTGAAAAATTCAAAACCCCTTCTTTTCAAAAAATCCTTTAGAAAAAGCATCTTAAAGAGCTTGCTTTCAAATGAAGCAATTCTAAGGCTTTGTATTAAGGCCATAATTTCAAGACTTGTGTTTGCACACTTGTAGGCAATTCTTAGAAGAATCAATATAAAAACATTTTCAATCATTTCAACAATTGGGATAAAATCAATATTTTTAAAAGTTTGTTTGTTTACCTGTGGCGATCAACTTGCGCCTTCAATCTTTTCCTTACCTTTTCCTAAATAAGTGAACACAATTATCTTATATACATATATAGCATCATATACCTGCATGTCTTGGATTTTATTAACTTATTCCCTACCCTTTTATGATTTTATTCAATTCTTCCATTGAGATGAACACTTATATCTCCTTAAGTCGACTATATCCATTTTCTTCCAAGAGTCGATCATTTCCTTGGTTCAATACCCTAATTTAGGGCATTTAATCTCTTTAATCACTTGAGATACTTACTTGAATTTATAACAGGCTATGTTCAAGCAAGATTTCGAAAGTTCACATCTACCCTTTGTTGGTCCCGAGTTGATGGCAATTACCCAAGAGGGGAGGGGTGAATTGGGTATTTAAAAATTTATAACTTAAACAGAAACTTTACCCCGGATTAATCTAGTCCCCTTAATGAAGAAACGAAATGGAATGCAATTATAATATAGAGAGCAGAAATATAAATCAAGCACACAAGATTTTTATAGTGGTTCGGGCAACCTCCCTACTCCACTCTTCCAAGCTCACACTCCTTGTGACTTGGGTTCCACTATTGTATTCTCTCAATACAATTAGAGTCACTGCTCTCTTCTAGATTCCAGCTCTAGGGGGCTTCAACACAACACAGCATAGGTAGGTGATGAGTTTCACTCCAATCACACACTACCTTGCTTACACTTGATCTTAGTTCCTCAAACTAAATCAAGTTCAATACAAACAAATGAAATAACAAAAGGAGTCTACACTTTACAGATGTGTAGAAGCAATTTGGCGCAGAGAAGAACTCGTAATGTAGGCTTTGAAGATTCAGAAATGTAGCTCTTGCAATTTGAAGCAAAGTTCTTCCTCCTTGAATGGCTTGATCTCTTTAGAGCTCTTGAATATAGGAGTTAAGCACACTTAATGATTCTCAGCTACCTCCCTCGTCCACCATGAATGCCTTTTATAATTTTGGAGGGAATCCGAACGTTAAAAGGTAGGTGGCGCGCATTTAATGCGCCAACGTTCGAATAAATTCCGACCGTTGCGACCCAAGTCGCATGTGGAGTCGACTTCGGATGCGACTTCGCCCAAGTCGCAGATGGAGTCGACTTCGGGTGCGACTTCGCTTCTCCGTCGCAACTTTAAGTTTCAGTCAGGGTCGACTTGGGCATCAACTTGACCCAAGTCGTAGGTGAAGTCGACTTCGGGTGCGACTTCACCTTGTCAGTTTCCAAGTCTGAGTATTGAGTCGACTTTGGGTTTCGACTTCAACTCAAGTCGATCATGGAGTCGACTTGGGTTGCGACTTGACTTGGTCTTTGCAAAATATGCTTTGTTCTTCATTTGATCTTCCTCTATCTTGCTTGGACTTGGATTGTTCTTCTTCTTTGTAGACCTTGTGAATCTTGGAGACTTTGTATTGTTCGATTTTGCCTTTGATTCATTAACATTCATATCTTGAAAATATGCTTGGAGCTTTGCCTTGGACTTGAGAATCTTAAGTTGATCTTGAAATCATTTAATCCAGCTTGTCTTCTGAAAAATCTCCTCTGCCCGATCGAAGTCGATGTCGGAGTCGACTTCGTCTGCGACTTCACCTCAAGTCGCACGTGGAGTCGACTTGGGGTGCGACTTCGGTATCTTTCTCTCCCAATTTCAACTCTGGAGAGATTTTGGCATCTGAAGTCGATGTTGGAGTCGACTTCGTTTGCGACTTGGCTTCCCAAGTCGCAAGTGGAGTCGACTTGGCCTGCGACTTCACCTGCTCTTCTTCCCATTTCAACTCTGTACGTTTTTGGCACTTTCAAGTCGATCTTGGAGTCGACTTCGGGAATGACTTGGCCTTCCATGCTTTATGTTCTTCAAATGTATATCTCTTAAACATTTTCACAAACGTGTTAGTAGCCAAGACTTACTCAAATTGATTTGTTAATCATCAAAACATAGTTTTAGCTTGTTTTCCACATATTTCCAACACCCTTCTTAGTCATATACATACATACATGCTCTTATGTAATCTTAATGATTGGTTACTCATTTCATTCAATACCTAAGTGTAGGGTATTTATTTCATTCGACACTTTCATTTTAACGGTATATATGTGCTATGAATCATCAACTCTTAAATTCAAGTGCTTCATTTGCATGAACTTAGTGTTTCTCATTCTGCCCTTTGAACTTATGAATTTTACTTATCTCTTTGTTTTCTAGCTTGTTGAAACATAATCAACGTAATTGAAGTAAATTCAAAACTAATACCTCCACTTGGTTAATATCTTGAAATCTCAACCATGTAAGGGCTAGCTCAATCAGTTCAAAGAACATCCTTAAAGTCTATTGCAACACAATTCATATATTTGTTTAACTCGTGATTTAATTGTGACCATTCTTTCCATTTGATACCCTTAAAATTTATAACACTTAAGTTTAAACTCAACTTATTGGATTTCAACCCTTCACCTTTATCATTCACCCATACTTTACACTCCAACTGGAATATTCATTTGAGGCATTTGTTCATAAGTTAGGGCTACACATTTTCGTTCCTAAATTTCTTAAATTTATAACTTTCTTTAAAACAGCCTTACACTTTCTCATTTTATCATATTTCTCATTCATTTTTGCATTTTAGCTACTATATGCAATACTTTAGTAAATTAATGTCTTTGTCATCCATATCCTCTATTTGCACCCTTTAATCATAAATATAGCTTATGATAATCAAGTTGTCCTTAAACAGAATTTTTCCCTTAGATTTTGCTTAGTTTAGACATTCATTTTCACATAAATTATGGTATAACCAAACAACTAAGGTTACTTACAATTTTGTCCAAAACAGAATTTTTTTCTACATATTATTGGACGTCCCAACACACAGATATGCATAAACAGAATTTTATTTTCATTTGCAACAGTTTGGGCGTCCCTTAATCATGTCAAACGTGATGTCTCTCACACCTATAATCACCCACATACATTCTTGTTCATATCAAGCATCATTTTCATCTAAAATGTATGGAAATTTACCAAGTTATCAATCTTTAATTCTCCCCAACCACGGGTCATTACACAAGCTTGGAATTACGTCAATTAAATATCAAAACAACTCACCATTTAATACATGGTCCCATTCATACAAATATATGTATATGTGAAACCCTAACCCATGTAGGACCCATATGTATGCATTAATCATGTATATGATATTTATATGTGAATTATTGAATTATAAATATTTTATATGATGTTGCTAATTATTGCAATTAGGGTTATGTATTAGCAATAATGATGTGATTAAGCATTTTGAGCTAAAATGAGACAATGGAATTAGAGCATATTCATTTTGATTTAAATATGCAAATATATCATGAAAAAAATCATTTTCCATTAATTAATATGAATTATGGGAATTTATATGATAATTGACAAGTTTAGTGGAAAAACAGTGGAAAATTCATAACTCAACGCCTATAAGGCGGATTCAAGTGAAATTTGAAATGAAAATTAATAATTTTGGGCTTGGTATTATGGAATTAATAGTTTATAAAAATTCTTGATTAAATGAGAATTATGATTTATTTATCATATTTCAATTTCAACCGTTAACTTTAAACGGCTATAACGGGAGCTAGGAAACTCGGATTGAGATGAAATTTGAAACGGTTGAATAGAATTGTGAGATATTTATTTTGAATGTCTTGGATTAAGCATGAAATTTTGGGAAAATACCTGCATTGAAAAAGGTGAGCATGGTTGACTAATGATCCATATGAGTACAATGCATTTAATGCTAGAGTACCAAGCATAAATGCATGATGTGAATGGGATTTGAGGTGACAATTGCAGGCCATTTTTAGGGTATTTTGTGCAATTATTTGAAATGAAAAAATGTGAGAATTATCCATCCATTGAATGCATATGATGATGGATCTACAAAAGGCAAAACCTAGCTTAGAGGAGGTGGCATAAGGGGACGTCCAAGGGCTACCAAGCTGATTTTTTTGAATTGTTAATTTTTTAAAATATGCATATAAGTTGCAGGGATGCAAGTACATGAGATGTGCATATAATTATGAAGATTCTCAGTAATAAAAAAATTGGAAAAGGCAGGTACATGCAGCTGAAACGTGGACAGCATATGGGGATGGAAAATGTGATTTGAAATGCTAAGTTGCTGCAGTTTTTGTTAAATTTATGTACACTAAATTAATACATGAATTAATGGGTAATTAAGTGTAAAATTTACCCTTAAATTAGGATTGAAAAAAATGGGAAAAATGGCTGCAAAAATGAGCAGGAAATGACGTGCCTGGATGGACACACTTGGACAACTATGGATCAATGCCATTTTCTGTTTTTTGTAAAATGGTAAAATTCCATTTTACTAGGCTGAAATTTAACCAGCACATAAGGTAGATAAGGGAGAATTTAAGAGTGTGTAAATTTCCCAAAATGGGGGCCCACAGCTAGAAAAATTCCAGCAACTATAAAACCCATGCACGTTGAATTGAGAAGGGATTTGGAAATTTTCAAGAGCTGGTTTTTCACCCAAGCAACCAGCAGCAGCTCACGTCCATATTTCCCAACAAGGAAGAAGGAAAAACAAGGAGAAAAGGAGGAGGATTTGTGGAGGAAAACCATCTCCAAGTGCTAGGGTTTGATTTAGCACAAATTCAAGTAAGTATACATGAGTTTGAGTTGATTATTTTGAGCTTTAAAACTCTAAAATGAGAATATGGAAGGGATGCTTAAAGGATCTATAAAATGGTGACTTAACATGATTTTGAATGAATATGGAATGGATATTAGGTTTTATGTATGAATATTTAAGTTTAAGTTGATGAAAATGAGGTTTTGCATGTGTATTAAGTGGAAAATCCAAGTTGATAAACCCTAAATACCCATTTGGTACCAATAATGGTATAATCATTTGGTCTAGGAACTAAATGCCATACATTATTTCTTTCAAATTGATTTAGCTCTTCTTGCATTGCAATAACTCAGTTTTTCATCATTAAGAGCTTGTTCAATAGTGGTTGGTTCAATTTTTGACACAAATGCATATTGTTCACAAATATTTTGTTTTGATCTCCTAGTTTTTACTCCTTCATAAATATTTCCAATGACTTGCTCAATTGGATGGGCATTTTTGAATTTCAAATCAATTGGAGGTTTGTAGGAGTCATTACCTTCACTTACCTCTTCCTCCATGGGGTTTTCTGGCTTGAGCTCCGTTTCCTTTTGTTGTTCTTGTTGTTTTGCTTTTGTATCATCTGCATCACTTAGTTCATCCTCCTTTCTCGGAGTTTGGTTAAATTCATCAAAAACAACATGTATTGATTCTTCTACTATTTGATTTCTTTTGTTGAAAATCCTATATGCTTAGCTATTTGATGAATAACCTAAGAAAATAGCTTCAACACTTTTGACATCTAATTTTCCCAAATTTGTTTTTCCATTATTTAACACATAACAAGTACATCCAAAAGTATGGAAATATGATATGTTTGGTTTTCTGCCTTTCCAAAGTTCATATGGGGTCTTTTTCAATATTGCTCTAATGGTAACTCAGTTTAATACACGACAAGCTGTACTTACAGCTTCACCCCAAAATCTTTTGGACAATTTACTCTCATTTAGCATAGTTCTAGCCATTTCTTGTATTGTCCAGTTTTTCCTTTCAACAACTCCATTTTGTTGAGGAGTTCTTGATGCAGAAAATGTATGGTGAATTCCTTTTTCATTGCAAAATTCTATGAATTGATTATTTTCAAATTCACCACCATGATCACTTCTAATGGAAATGATTGAACTTTATTTTTTATTTTGCACCAAATTTGTAAACGTGACAAACATAGAAAATGCTTCATCTTTGCTAGCTAAGAGTATAATCCAAGTAAATCTTGAAAAATCATCAACAATTACATATACGTACTTTTTCCCACCAAGAGTTAAAATGATGGCCCATAAAGATCCATATGTAACAACTCAAGTGGTCTAGTTGTTGAAATTTCCTTTTTGGTGGAAAATGACATTTTGGGTTGTTTAGATAGTTGACAAGCTTTACAAATCTTATCCTTATCATATTTGAGCTTTGGTAACCCTTGTACTAGATTCTTTTTCCACAATGTTTTAATATTTGACATATTTATATGTCCAAGTCTTGTATGCCATATCCATGGATCATTTTCTATGGCTATTAGACATTTCCCTTCTAGTTCATCAAGGCAAACCAAATATACATTTCCATGTCTTTTGCCACTAAATACTATGTGTTCATCATCAAAAACATTACATATAGAGGATTCAAATACAACTTTATATTCTTTATCACATAATTGACTAATACTCATTAGGTTGTGTTTGATCCCTTCAACAAATAGTACATCTTCAATACATGCATTTGAAATACCATAAATATTTTTTTTACCTTTTATTTTACCTTTTTCATTATTTCCGAAAGCTACTATTCCTTCATTGCATGGGTTGATTTTATGGAACAGTCCTTTTTCTCTTGTCATATGTCTTGAGCAACCACTATCCATAAACCATATGTTATTGGCCTTAACTTTAAGACAAACCTGCAAAAATTAAGTCAAGTGGAGCTCATTCTTTTGGTACCCTTTTTATGGGTCCATTTGGGTTAGTTATCCTTTGGAGTCTATGTTGGTCTACCTTTGAAGCCATAAATCCAATGCTTTTCGGCATCCAAACCAATTTTGCACCAAGGTTTTGCAATTTTCTCAATTTGCATTGATAAACCTTGTGTCCTAACTTGTTGGTCTTTTGGTCCAAACTACTTGATTTATCTTAGGTTTAGTATAAATGGGTTTGGCGTTGTTTCTCGGAGCATTAGATTTCTCTTGCTCAAATGTATTATACCGAAGTCCTTTCTTGCAAGTTTAGGTTGTCATTTTTAAGAACATTTTCACATTTTCTCCTGGATTAGAAAACTTGACAAGCGATTCATTTAATGATTCATTTTCCTTTTTGAGTTTCTCTAACTCAACTTCCAAGGTATTCTTTTCACTTTTTAATTTATCTATCTTTTCAGCAAGTTTACCATTCACAATTATTACTGCATCACATTGTCTTTTCTTTATTGTACACTTGTTTCCTAATTTCTTTATTTCCTCATATAATGAATCATAGGCTTGTTGAAGTTCTTCCAATTCAGCACATTTGAGGCATTCATTCGTAGAAGAAAAAATTGAAAAAGATTTTTGTTTGGAGGTTACCTCTTGACTACTTGTGTAGTTCGTTGAAGTAGCTTGATCCTCCAAGATTTCCGTGGCTGCAAAACATATGTCGGAATTTGCTATGCAACACATTCTTCACTTGAAGAGCTACATGTTGTAGATTCCTCTTCATTTATGTACATGCCTCTTCCTTTGTTTCTTTGAAATTTTCTATTGTCGCCTCGATCTTTTCTTTGCTCATTTGCTTTATTTTCTTCGGGCATTGGGCATTGGGCTTGCATGTGTCCCAAACCACCACACCGGTAACATTTTGTTGATTCTTTCTTTTTCTCTTTAGAATTTCTTTCTTTAAAGTTTCTGAAATTTCTACCTTTCCTTACAAATTTTCTGAACCGTTTTGTAAGTAAGGCAATTTCATCGTCGTTTTGAGATGATGAGGTGGTGTCATCCGAGTCTTGTGCAGCTTTCAAGGAGATGGCTCTTTTGCCTTTGTGGTGATCCTCGTTTCTTTTCTTGATTAGCTCATGTGACATCAGCGAGCTAATAAGATCTTCCAATTTCAACGTGTTTAGGTCCTTGGCTTCTTCTATTGCTATGATTTTTAGAGTCCATGATTGGGGTAGTTCTCTCAGAATCTTCATGACCTGCTCAGATTCAGAAATTGCTTTTCCTAGCCCTTTTAAGGCGTTAATAATCTTGGAAAATCTAGCAAACATTTCAGAAATATTTTTTATTTCTAACATTCTAAAGTTTTCCAATTCTCCAATCAAAATATTTCTCCTTGTCCCTTGGACTTGAGAAGTTCCTTTATAGATAGATGTTAGTGTATCCCATATCTCTTTGGCAGTTAAACAAGAGGATACTCTATCATATTCGGAAGCCGTAAGAGCACAAAATAATGAATTCATAGCCTTGGCGTTGCTCTTTACAATTTTCACTTCCTCATTGGTCCATTTGGAAGCTCTTTCATCAATAGGCAAAGTCACACCGTCTTGGATTGCAATCCAAGAGTCCATATCTGTAGCCATGATGAGTTGTTTCATACGTAGCTTCCAATATCCAAAATTTTTCCCATCAAACAATGGTGGCCTAGTAAAGGATTGACCTTCGACAAATGCGGAAACGGAAGTGGATTGGGATGCCATATCAAAAGATCTCTTTGGTAAAACTCAAAGACCTGCTCTGATACCACTTGTTGGTCCCGAGTTTATGTCAATTACCCAAGAGGGGAGGGGTGAATTGGGTATTTAAAAATTTAAAAATTTAATTAGAGATTTTACCCCGGTTTAGTTTAAACCCTTTTAATGAAACAAATAGAAAGCAATAAGATAATGAAAGCGACAATGAAAAATAGTAGACAATATTTATAGTGGTTCGAGCAACCTTTCCCTACTCCACTCTTCCAAGCTCACACTCCCTTGTGACTTGTGTTCCACTATGTATTCCGCGAATACAACTAGAGTCTCTCCTCTCTTCTAGATTCTAGCTCTAGGGGGCATATACAACCAGAGCGTCCGCTCTCTTCTAGATTCTAGCTCTAGGGGGCGTATACAACAAATAACACAAGTAGGTGACGAGTTCCACTCCAATCACAACTCTACTTTGCTATAGCTTGGTTTGAAACACCAAAATCAAACCAAGCACCAAATAATAAGATGAAATAGAAGAAATCTACACTTTACAGATTTGTGTAGCAAGTTTTAGCTCGAGGAAGAATCTGTAGAAGCAACGAATCGTATTGCGTTGAAGCAAACAACAACTTTGAAGATCGTTCTTCCTTTGAAAGTATCTAGATCACTCAATTGTAGAAGAAAGTGAGATAAAACTCAAACAACAACTTCTTTCCTCTTTTTCAGCTCTTACTTGTGTGTATCCACGTTTGCTTGAGTGTCTATATATAGAGGAGAGAGAATTTTGAATGTTATAGAGTTGGTTGGAGCGTAATAAATGTTCCAACATTCAAAAATTCGAACATTACGCCTCCAAGTCGCAGGTGGAGTCGACTTCGTGTGTGCCTTCACCCAAGTCGCATGCTGGAGTCGACTTCGTGTGCCACTTCAGCTGTTCTTCAGTTTCCAAGTCTGTCCTCTGGGTCGACTTGGTCTGAGACTTGTCTTCAAGTAGATCTTGGAGTCGACTTCGGGTGAGACTTGGCTTCTTTCTTTTGCCAACTTTGTTGAAGTGTCTCTTGCTTGCTTAACTTCTTCTTCTTGTCTTGTTTTTCCATTTCTTTGAGCTTACTTGTACAAAATCCTTTTTCTTTAAGCTTGGAGAACTTGTCGAACTTAAATCTTGTATGAGCAATTCCAACCTTGGTTTGGGATGATCGAATTCATGTACCTTGCTTGCTTTAAACTTGAATTGGTCTTCATATATTAAGTTTGATTCAAGTTTATCTTGAAGTCAGCTTGTCCTTCGACTTGATCTTGAAATTTTGTTCTGCCAAGTTGAAGTTGATGCTGAAGTCAACTTTTCTTGCGACTTCACCCAAGTCGCAAGTGGAGTCGACTTCATCTATGACTTTGGTTGTTCTGCTCTCCAAAATCAACGCTGGAGAAAAAGTGTCCTTTGAAGTCGAAGATGGAGTCGACTTGAGAGATCGACTTGGCCTAAGTCGATGTCTGAGTCGACGTGAGCTGCGACTTGACTTGTTTTGTTTTGTATATTTCATTTTTATAACTTTGAACATTTGCACGAAACTCATTAGTAGCTAATATTAACTCAAATTGTGTTGTTTAATCATCAAAACACATGGTTTGGGTATTTTCATTCAATTTCAATAATTGTTTCCAACACACCCTACTGAAAATACCCCTAAATCATGCATAACACTTCCTTAACACTTAAATTGAAACTCCCTTCTCATTTGGCATTTATTAAACATATCATGGGATGTGTAAACCACCCATTTAGTAATCATAAATGAAACCAATTTATGACACATCATTTAAGTAAAGAAATATCTCATTTATGAACATCAAAGCAAGCTTAGGGCATCTACTTGTGTTGGAGTTGCTACCTCCTCATGCCTTAGCTGATTTTCATCTTCTTCTCGTCTTTTTTTTTCTTCCTTTCTTCCTCCCTGGGTTGGACACCCTTGCTGGAATTTTTTTCCAGAATATGCAACTCCCTAAAAATGTCCCAAGGCAGCCCCCATTTGCCCTTTTATAAAGGGCTGAAATCAATCCTATCATGCCACTTATTATTTGATGATTTTTAGTAATTTTTATTCACTTAGTTTGCTGTCTGATTTTAGGTCATATAGCTGTCCATATTGTCGCTCCATTATCATCAAAATTTAATCACATTTTAGCCCAAATCTAGACCTGCACGGAAATGTCCAAGGGCATCTGTAATTTAGGTGGATTTTTGCCATTTTTATTTAAATAAAATCTGCCCAAAAATGCCTCCTTAAGCCACCTCGCTTTGGTTCATTAATTAGCTCCACTTTTCATTAATTATATGCTACTTTTTAAAAGCAAAAAGTCAATGGTTTTTAACCATAAATGGTTGAGCACTTTCCAATGAGATTTAACTTAATAAAATCTAACCATATTATAAAACACCTTATTTTAGCTGTTCATAAAAATTTTCACCTCAATATGATCATTCTAGTGCAAGATATAAGGATATGAAAAATTTTCATGAAATTTAATAGTTATCAGCATAATTTAATCATAATTATCATAATCCACACCATTCATTAAGTAGAGCACGTTAACATATGTTTACCATCCAAATGTTACCTCAATCCACCTTATACACCTCAAATTAAGAGTTTATCAAGTAATACACTAACTTATATCTTAATTATAAACAAAATAACATGAATATTTTCATTTAATAAACATACTAACTCATCTTTCCTACACCTTATCTTGTATTTTTGTGCACACTAATCCACATTGAGCAAGGGTGATTAACTTAATCACCTTGCTTAATTGCCCTAAACCCATTCATTTAAATCAAAGGGCATGTAATTTTAATCATTACCCACTAATCTTCCATCTCAATATGGGTTATGCCTAAACCTTCCATCTCTTGGAATTTTCCAAATCTCATTCTTAAACAAGCTTTAAACTACCTTCATTAAGCTTATAATCGGGGTTTCACAATCCTCCCCCCTTTATAAAAGGTTTCGTCCTGAAACCTATTACATCTTAATTAGCTAGGGTTAAGGCTACTTTATAAGCCGATTTACCAACTTTTCTAATACTTCAAATGACTCATCACGCTTCCACTGCGCTACCCTGATTTGGTTGCACTCTTGGCCTTAGTCGGTTAGACCTATTACTCATCTCTACTATTTCTTGTTAACTTATGAGTTTCTCATTTGCAATTGTCTTTTCTTTGTTCAGTCTAACTCTTGTTCTTATAATAGGCATGATAATTTTTATATATAGAGAAATTATATCTGTATAATCTCTCATCTTATCATAGGATAAATCATATCATACTCATTCAATCATATCAAATAGTGATCAATAATAACAACTTTCTTTTCACATATACTTATTATATAAACGTGAATACTTTCAATTCTATGGTAAAGAGCAAAGGTGTCCACATAGTCCTTACTCCGGGATCTTGTCGATTGGTAAATGTGACTCAGGATTGTTGCCCTGATCACACGGCGGGTACTTAATTAGATCTCGTCCAAATTTTTTTTCTTTTCTTTCATCACATAACATATACTCATCATCATTCATAATAGATTCATCCATATCATCATAAATCATCAATTTCTTATATTATTCATAACTTCATAATGTCATACAACCTATGTCATTTCTCATTATATCCCATTAGGGCATCTATTCATACAAAAATCTACTAATCTTTGTAGATTCCTCTGTTACTTCAGCACCGCATGCCCTTCATCTCTTGGCTTTCCTGCACCTGTCTGAAGTTTGGAAAACAAAACATGAGTCGAAACTCAATAAGCAAGCATTTTTCTTTCATTTAAATGCATTCCTCTCAATTCGATAGAAGACACTTACTAAGTAATCAACTATCAAATGCACAGAAACCTTTTCATAAAAATCGTTTCATAAACATTGGATGTGCAAATGCTTCCTTTCCATTCTTGACATAAACCTTTGTGTGTGGGTATGCTAGCCTAAGAAACATCTCACATAGCATGGTCCATTACGCCGGTTTCTCCGACTTGGCCTCGTCAAGGGGACCTCGCGTCCTTTACCTTGATTAGCCTACCTGGTCTTCTACAAGCATGACTTTTGATTCTCCTGGCATTATATACCTCTTACACCAAGTGACCTGTCATTCTCATGTAGCGAATTATTTGCACCATCCCTTTAAAACATCATTTCAAAACCATGCTTTCCTTTTCAATCCATGTATGAAAATGCAATGCATTCATTCATACATAATATTCCTTTGGCTCCACCTCTTGGGAGGACGCCGTCGGCACATAGGTCATACGACTCGGCAATAGTGAAGGGGGACCCTCTGATCCGCTTTCTGCCTCCACCAAAGCCTCTTCATTATGCATCATACATGTGCACATGTCCATGAACATCACATGATATCAAATGCCGGCATGACTCTTCATAAAAACTCATAAACATTCATCATTTCAAAACATTATAGGAATGACCACCCTTAAACACATTTCATAAATACTTGAGAATAAAACATATTTTCAAAAGGGTTTGCGTGCTTACCTCCTCAGTCTGTGTCTTCCACCTTTTTCCTTTCCTTTTCCTATACAAGGAAGAATGATATTTTATCCATATCATTCCATGTCTTAGATTGCTTCCTACGCATGCTTTATAACCATTCATTACCTCATTCCTATAGAGGTTATCTTATAAAGATACTTGGTCATTACCTCCTTATATGAATATTTTTATCCATAAATCCCTTTAAAAATTCCATCTGTATATTCTTTAAGATATAAATACTAATATCATTTTTTCCACCCAATTTACGCTTTTTTACTATTCATGGCACTGTTCACGATCACTGTTCATGGGTTACTGTTTACGTTTACTGTTCACAGCAACGCGGGTTACTGTTCATGGGTTCCAAAAATTGATTTTTTTTTCAAAAATAAAAAATACAATGACATAGCTCTCAGTTAGTATATCATGAAAAAATTCATGAATTTTGAATTTATCATCATTAACTTTGCTAATTAAATCATTTTCTCCATATACTGAAAATCAACATAATTTCTCTTAAGCATAATCCTTAAATCCAAAAATTATGAAATTAATATATCATCATTCCAACATCATAACTATCATAAATATTCATCCCATATCATCATTTAGCAATATTGGAGTATTATTTTCACATTTCATACATGATTTTTCCGAATGCTCTATCTTGGCTCCAAATTTTTGATGTGTTGGCATAATTCCAATTTGGCATTATAACCATACTTATTTTCTCATGCTTAGGCATTATCTAAGCATTATTTTACCCTACTTAACATCCAAAAGAAATTTGGGTAGAATTCACTTACCCGGAGTGGAGATATCCTTCTTCTTTTCGTACTTTCTCTCTCTAACTTCTCTTCTTCTTTCTCTCACAACCTAAAATGAATTTGGAAGTGGGGAGAATTGGATTTCTCAAGCTCGAGTTGAGAATGGGGTGCCTTGGAAGTTCTCACCTTGCCCCTATTTACACTCCTCAATTTTTCATCAAATTACAATTTACCCCCCTTGCTTGAGGTATTAAATTCTAATTTTTTTCTTCAAATCCCATGCAACTCTTGGAGATTTGTGTAGCCCCTTCCCTACCCTGCTCATGCCCCCTTATAGTAGCCCTATTTAATGAATTTTAATTAATTATTTTTAAACTAATTAATCTCAACCATTGATTACATGATAAGATCAATTGTGGGCCATTGGATTTAGCTCAAAATCCCACAGCCCCTGTACATCCAGCCCCCCTTTTGGACTTTGAGCACAATTGCATTTAATTAAAGTGATTTTTAATTAATGATATTTGACTTTTAATTAATCAAAAATGAAATGAAAAAGTGGGCTACTTTTTTACGTTAAATATTGGCCTTTAATTCATAATTTTCATCACATCTCAAACCATTCATCATGTTCATCATAAATATTTGGCCATCCATAAAAAAATTCATCTAAATCCGACATCCGGATTGCAATTTATGAATTTTTCTTTATTTTTCACTAAAATCCGAAATTCTATTAAAATATCAAAAAGTATTGCTATTTTGTCCTGTAGTGATTAAATCTCCTTTTTCATCTTTTTGTGATTAAGTTAATCCAAGTGATTAACTCTTAATCATGTGTCTTAATCCCTAGGTTACTATTTACGTGTATTATTTATGTACACTATTTACGTGCACTTATTCATGCAGTTTAATCCCACAATTGCATTTCTTTAACCTCTAATACACATGTTTTCTTACTCATGAATATATATTTCATTAATACATTACCTAAGGTTTACAATCCTAAGGTTTTATACACGTGTCTAAGATTGGGGTTTCACAAAAGGTGCTCTCACATAAATTTCATACATATCTCATTAAAAGCAAAAGAGACTTTTCTAGCCCATCTACTTTATTCTCACTACATAATGTCTACTACTAGGATATACAAGTGTAGACTGCTCAGTGGGAATACTGGTGCTAAACCAGTATAGAACATTTCCTTTCTTATCTTCATTTCCATTTTCTATAGACCCTTCATCGGAGTCCTCATCATCATTTATAGTCTCATTTCCCATAAGTTTATCATCATCATGGAGAGAAAAATCTCTCAAACTTATCTTCCAAACACATCGGGATTGGAGAGAATCTCAAACAATTTTCCTTTCTTCCTGATCCACAACATTCTAATTCTATATTATGAAAACCGGTACATGATATAAATATCATGATTTAAATTTTGTCCTTGCCTTCATTTTTCTACACTAATTTATCATTCTTTACTATGATATCACTCTTTGTGGTATCATATCTATAACCTTCTTTTCATCTCATTCATGATAACTCGACGTGGTTTAATACACATATCTACACTAATTTATAGAGATTCCTTATTGATTGGCAGCTGCTATTAGCTTTTGCTAGGCTAGTCTTCCCTGTCTTGTTGCTTCTTATGTCTTGATCGGACACTTTGAGGCAATATGTCCCACTTGATCACATTTGAAACACTTTATCTTTCTTGCCTCAATAACTTAATAATTTCTTGCCACATGGCCAGTCCGTCCACATTATAACATTGGTTTGAACCCCTTAAATATTCACCAAAGTGACATTTTGATAGTTTTCACAATTGGAAGACCTATTATGTTAAAGTTTGATTTCCTCTATCTTGCTTCTTTCCTTCCCTGTATCAGGTTCCTTAGTTTTAGGGTCAAGTTGTCCTTGCACTAGTTGTAATTGTTCAAGCTCAACCATTGTTTTACTCTAGAGTCCTACTGGGAGATATTTCTTATTAAATTCTTCCATAAAAGTTTTCCACGTTACCTTTCTCGGATGTGGCATAATGACTATTAGGGTATTCCACCATTCATAAGCATCCCTAATTAATAAGTGGGTAGTACATAAAACTTTCTGATCCTCATTACATAGAAAAACTTTAAACAACTTCTTGATCTCAGTCATCCACTACTTAGCCTGAGCGGGGTCTGATTCACCTGACAACTTAGGTGGATGCTGAGCTAGAAAGGCATTGATAGCCTTCCTATCTACTTCTATCGTATTATCATCAATCCTTAAAGGTTCTGGTACTAGGTTAGGAAATATTACCTGTTGTGACTTAAATCTTTCGTTCCCTCCTAACGGATCCTGTTGAACTTTTTCCCAAAGACCTTGTATTACTTATACTATTTGGGTTGCCCAATCCTGGGTGGCCTGCTGCACAACTTCTTTTACAACCACAGTTATCTTTTCCTCTATTAATTCTACTTGTAAGGTGTTACCGGTAGCGGTACCACCTTCGATATTTGACTCAGGGTTTATATTTGTCTGTCATTGACAAGTCCTTAAATTTACTTGTCCTCTCTGCCTTGGTCTCTTAGATTTGTTACTAGCTTCTCCTATTTCCTGTTGATTTACAGATTTATCATTCGCAACTGTATTTCCTTTTTTAGCTTAGCCCTTGCTCTAGTGATAGGTATGTTGCATTCTACACACACACACAACTTATATTAGCGCAACCTATCATTTTATCATAAACATAAACCATAACATATAAAGTCAATTATATCATATAGAAAAGTTAATAACATAATTTCTATCTCGCACATATATCATTTGAGTTTATACAAACTCACATCAGTTCATATCCATCTCAGGTAGTGCTTTCTTATCACATTTTATACTTATATTTTAGGTTTCTTTTACAGTAAACAGAGGTAACTAACTATTTTGGAGAATGATGGAATAAAGAAAGCAAATATTGCAAAGCAAGGCCTAATTAAAATTTTTTCAGAGACACCAGCACCTTAGTGCCAGTTTTTAGCTCTTGGGCACCAGATAACTGCCTTTGAAGAAAGTTTTGAAAACCCAAAATTGACAAGCATCCAGAGAGTCAGTGCCTAGGCATTGAACCCCACACGTATAAATTATAGCATGTGTCTTGTGCTATGTGAAGTGGGGTGTGATAAGCTTCAGGTATGAGGGTCTAAATGAAAGGTCCTATTGTGTGGCCCATCATCTATTCATATTCCCTTCTATCTTCTGTCATTTCTCGGCTTCCCCCTTACCCACCTTCTTCATCTCATCTGGCCCCATTATCATTTTTTCTTTATATACCATTTTTATTTTGAAACACAACAAGCTAGCAACAATTCCTAAAATAATCATATCAATGCATCATAATTGCACACTAGAAAGTAATACATGTCATATATGTCCTATAATTTTAATCTATCTCTTTCATCATTTTTTCTCTCATTTTTTGTTTCCATGCCTATTTACTAATCATTGCTTTGAAACTAAGCTCCGTAGTGCCCTCAACCCGAGGCGTCATAAAGCCTTATTCCGAGATCGTTATTGATTGGTAAATGTGAGTCAGGATTGTTTCCCTGATCACGCGGCGGGTTCTTAAATTGGATCTCGTCTAAATTTTTTTTATTTCATCCCCTTTTCCTTCATCATTTCATCTCTTTACATTTCACTCCATTCATTTTACAAGCAATGATACACTTGCATTTCGACACACATAGCATTTTCAAAATACTAATTAGTTCCTCTTCCTTACATATATTTTCATAATCTCACCTCCTGGCACTTGTCATCAATTACACATATCATTCATAAAATTTCATCTTATTCCCTTACATCATTGGTTTTGTCAACCTTACCCTGCCGTATCATATAAAACATATTCATAGTCAGATATTCGACATATATACTTGTATACACACATTCAACCATCAATTCACATAGAATTTAGAACTATCAGTAAGTTTGCATACATTAGCATTCCTTATAAATTCTAGTCATACAATTCCATACAAGGTAGCTAACTACTTTAGCAAACACAAGCATACCCGCTCATACCTTTCCTCAAATACTCAGGTTATTTACCTCTTGAGCTTCCCTGTACTTGTCTAGGGTTTGGGAAAATAAAACGTGAGTGATAACTCAATAAGCAAGCATTTTCATCGTCAGGCAAGCATTTTCATGTAAATGTTTTCATAAAAAAAAATTTCATATAAACCTTTTTATATCCCAATGTTAGGACTTTTCAAAGGCGATGCATATGCATATAAACTTTTTAGGTAAACCCCTTTTTTTTCTTATGTGGACATTTTTTTAAGTCCCAAGACATATTTCTTATAAATTATTTTTCATGACCTCATTTTGGGGCTTGTTTAAAAACAAAGCATATGCATGTATCCCTTTTTCATGTACGCATTTGCATAGAAATCTTTTTAGCTAAACCTTGGTATATACACCTTTTGTCTAAACACTTTTATGACCCCATTTAGGGTAACCTTTTTTCATATAAATCATTTTATATCATAGTTTCTAGGTTTTTCAAAAGCAAAGCATATGTAAATGCATTTCTCCCCATTCAGTAGTGACAATTACCAATTAATCATCTACCTTTTGGAAAAGAAATCTATCATATAATAGCACGCTAGCTAGGTGTCCGTTCATTGAACCTGTTCCCATCTTAGGGAGGACGCCGCCGACCTCCTGCCTTCCCTTAGCGACTCGGCCATATGTAGAGGGGCCCCGACACACCTGTAACCATCTCTACAATTGACCTATTCATTGTTCTAGCGCACCATATATTAAGCATATATGTTCACATGCTAGCATGATTTCATGAAACATCACAGACCTTAGTCCGTATCTTTTTTTTTTCAACTTGAAAAGTGGGCACAACCCACTTTAAACATATTTTCATAAACATCATTTGAATTCTAGTTTTAGAATGACCACACTTAAATAATTTTAGAAATATTTAAATAAAAAATTTAATAAGCATTTGTAATATTTGAGAAAACAATATTTCTAAAAGTGATGCTTGTAATAAAATTTAAAATTATCATGATAAAGAAATTTCGAAGCATTCCAATATTCAAGAGGAGAAAACTTTTCTCACTATCATTCTCTCTATTTCCATTTCGAAGCTTTTCGTAAGCAAAGGATATGCAATTGTATCATCTTCCTTTATTTATCCTAGAATCATATACTTGTCCACATGTCATTTATGTCATTTTTATGTAAAGAAGAGCTTGCATAATGTAATACCCAGACCCAAGTAGGACTCATATAATTGCATTTAAGGTGTAATTACGATCTATGTATGAGTTGATTGATTTTTAGATGATTTTCATGAATTTATGAATTTTGTAATTAGGGTTTGCAATTAAGAATGGTGATTAAGTTTAATCGCCAATGCCCAAAGTAAGTCAAAATGACTAAAGAGACTTAATGAGGATTAGCATATACTAATGTGGCATGAATATTTAATTTAATTTTCATGATTTAATTAGTAGAGATTAAAATGAAAATTATGGAGTTATGTTGAAAATCATAGAAAATTCATAACTTAACGCCTATAAGGCGAAATGAGATGAAATTTTAAAGGCGAGCTTATGATTTTGGGCTCAAATTATGTGTGTATTGGACTAAGGCACAAGTGATGAGATTAAGGTGATAATTATTTATTTTTAATCTCACACTCTAAGATTATTTCCAAAGGTTCATAACTTGACGTAGAAACATCGGTTTAAGATGAAATATGAAACGATTGAATAAAATTATGAAATCTATCGTATGAGTGGATTGGGTTAAGATAATTACCATGTGCAAGTGGTTAATTAGAAAAAGGTATCTAGCATTGACTTTGTGTACCCTAGACTACCATAACATTTAATAAAAAAGCATTTGAGAAAATGACATGTTTTAATGCTATGCAAGGTGTCAAATTTTGGATAGATGGAGCTGAATTTTTATGCTTTGTTTAATGGTCAAATCCATAGAAATTTCAAGGATTAAATGCCATGGTTTAATGCCTAATAGCTAGCTCAAATGGAGCTTAGGGCATGTGGCATACAAGGGGACGTCCAAGGGCACTTTTGGGCATGAAATTTGATTTTTAAAAATTCTAAAATATGTGTCTAAGTTGCCTAATACCTAGTTGAAGTAAATGAGCACATAAATAAGTGGTAAAAGTGGCAAAAAAATTGTCAAAAGCTAGCAAAGAGGGGGCGTTAATTGGTGGACAACAACATGGACCATCAATGCATGGATTTTGTGGATTTTTGTTAATTAGTAAATGCAAATTTTAATTGGTTATAAAAATGCCATGTCATCAAGGGATAAGATAGAAATAAATTACCTTCATGACATGTGGCAAATGGGTCCCATAAGCTGGATAAAAAAATAATAAAAAGAGAGCTTATCCTGGAAAATGTGTATATGAGAAAGGGGGAGGAAATTTCCCAAAATTGTTGCTAAGTGTGGGAGAGCTCTTTGCACGTCCAAAACCAGCAAGGGGAAGGAGAAAAGGAGAAGAAAAAAGCAAGAAAAAGAAGAAGAAACAAGCTACACAAGTTGGATTCAAGTTAGGGCTGATTCAAGTAAGTAAAAACTTAAGTTTTGAAGCATTTGAATCAAGTTTTCTCTCTCAATTCATGAGCCATGAATATGGTTCATAAAGAACTCTTAAAGGCTGAGTTATGATGCCTTAATATAGGTATTGAATGATTTTTGAAAGATTTAAATGAGATCAAGAGTTCAAGAGAGTGAAAATGGAAGTTTAAGTTGAATTTTGAGATGAAAGCTAACTTGGAAATTCTCAAAACCCTAAACCAAGTTTCTGTATGATTTAAGCATGATGATTTGGATGTAATTAATGTTATTTTGGATTACATATGTTTATTTAAGCATTTTTTTAGCAGATATGGAACTTAGGGTTTCAAGAAATGCCCGATTTTTTCATTCGTGAGTTAAAAATGATACAAGGAAGTGATTAAATTATTTATGGATGAATTATAGGGTAAAGTACCCTAAATTAAGGACCCTTTGGATGGCATAAGTGGGCTGGATGATTTTTCCCTAAATCTGATTTTTTAAGGTATGTATATGGGACGTCCAAATGGGGGCCAAAATGGGTGCTTTCCATATGATTTTTGTTGCTGTTTGTAATGAAATGATTTATGAATGTTATGGAGGGTAAAATAAACTAGGATTAAGGTACTTTGAGTGTCCAAAAGGGTTTGGAAAGATTTTTCCTAAATCTGATTTTATGAATATATGTTTGGACACGTCAAAACGGGTCAAATGGATGCCCTATATGCATCAAAATGTTTCTGTTATGGAAGCAAATGAATTATGGATTTTAAATATGTGATAATACCCTAAATTTGGGTTAAGAAAAGCATGTTTTGTTGCTGAAAATTATGAATTAAAAATCTTTTATGATTTAAGTCTTAAAAGAGGCGTTGAAAGGATGAAAATGGGTCTTAACATGGCTGTTTTGGAAATCAGTGATAAATGGATTAAAAATCCGAAATTAAACCCTAAAGTATATGTTAATTACGGATTTTAATGATGATGAAAATGGGTGTAAGTTTCTGTGTTAAGAAATTTTAAGAAACACATAATATGTGTTGTATGTTGAACGTATGAAGAGCATATGTGTGAATGGATGATATGTGACTTATGTGAACTTGCTAAAATGAAAAATATGAATGAATATGTGTTAAAATGCATGAAGATATTTCTGTATGAATGAGGATTAATTATCTCAATTTTTTATATTTAATTATGAAGCTTAAAACGTCACTTATATGCTTAGAATGAGTATTGATGTAGGAAAAAATGGAAAATGGATGAAAAATGGTTAATGGGAGATATAAATTCTCAAATGATGAATTACGAATGAATTTTATGTGTTTACCCTAAATGTGGGATTAAAACACAATATGGAATGAATGATGCAATGCACAAGTGCATTTGTGTATGTATGATCGACCTGAAAATCCAAGTTGATTATGCATGATATGGATTATGGGATTGGAAAAGTAAGTGAATGCAAGCAAATAGATTGTCATGAATGCAATGTTATGTTTATGTATAGGCAAAGGCAAAGAGATTAACGAGGTGGAAAGCTAAGCAAGCAAGGTAAGCAAGCAGTTTTCTAAATGCTTTTGTTTTATCAAATATGATAAAATGTTTATCAATGATATTCTAACTGTTTAAATGAGTAAACAAATGAATGATTTCAATTCTTTATAATTTGTTTAAGGATGACCATTCCTTATTTAAATGTGTATTGAAATAATATTTCCAATAGAATAAATGAATTGCTTACTGCTTTTCAAGAACTTATGTCCATTGATGAATCATGAGTTTATGATTGAAAAATCATGCTAGCATGTCAAGTTCATGTTTATGAAAGAAAGCATGTGCACAAAAGCATGAGGTCCACCTCAAAGGTGTAAGTGGACCGAATGTCTTCCTTTGGTGCGGTCAAGTCGCTAAGAGAGGCCTAGGGCTGGCGGCACCTCCCTGGAATGAGAAAGAGGATGAAAATGGATGGTTGCCTAGCTAGCTTCTATCCAAAGGAATGTCATGACTTTAAATGATGCATCACATTGTTTATGACATATCCTAGACGGGTATAAGAAGCATGTTTTAAGATATACCCTCGAGTGGGTATAATGTGGCTTTCTATTAATGGTTTATGAAAAGATTTCTACTCCATTGGTAGTTGATCACTTGTTAAGTATCTTCAACTGAATGGAGGGAAATGCATTTAAACAATTTTGCCTTGAAAATAATTGCCTGAAAACCTTAGAGCTTACTTATTGAGTTTCGACTCACAGTTTTATTTTCCAAATCCTAAAGACAGGTGAAGGGGAGAACCTTGCAAGGAGCACAGGTAGAGATTCAAGAAAGAAATAAATTTCTACAAGTTATCTTTGATTGAACTCTATGAATTGTATGGTTGTATGTTGATGATATTATTGGTGTCTGAATGTTGTATAAGGATTATGTCGTGTTTATGACTATGTGATGATTTTGACTATAAATAGCGAATAAAATTTTAAGGTCAATTGTTAATAATTATTTATCATGAAATGGTTAAATATGGAAAATTATGAGATCATATGTGTATATTTCACATGGAATGTATAAAAATGATATAAACTCCTAAGGAGTTAAGATAAAGTGGATAAATATCCAAATAGCCCGCCATGTGATAGGGCAACAATCCTGATCACGTTTACCAATCGATAGATCTTGGAGTAAGGTTGTGACGCTCGGGCTGGGGTGCCACACATAACCTATTGTATACTATTTTAGCAAACAAAAATCAATTCATTTTGTATAATTAACTTATCGGGTTAGCCACCCTTAAACTCCTTTTTTAGAAACATCCGTATAAAACATTTACAAATAATTTTCACGTGATTTTTATATCTAAAGAAATTTAAAATTTTTGTAATAAACCATTTCAAAACAAACGAACTATTTCCAAAACATTGTTTGTTTTCAAGTATCGTGTCAGGGAGTAATCAACCTTTTCCTACAAATGAAACCTTTTTTCTTTTATAAATGCACTTACTTTTCACAAAATCCTGTGGAAGTAAAACTTAAAAAAACTTGTTTGCAAATATTATTTTTTGAAAATGTCAAAATCCTTTTTTTCATAAAATCTTTTAGAAATAGCATCTTAAAGAGCTTGTTTTCAAATGAAGTAATTCTAAGGCATTGCATTAAAGCTATAATTTCAAGACTTGTGTTTGCTCACTTGTAAGCAATTCTTAGAAGCATCAATATAAAAACACTTTCAATTATTTCAACAATTGGGATAAAATCAATATTTTCAAAAGTTTGTTTGCTTACATGTGGCGATCAACTTGCTCATTCAATCTTCTCTTTGCCTTTTCCGAGACAAGTGATAAAAATTATCTTATATACATATATAGTATGATATACTTGCATGTCTTGCTTTTTATTAACTTATTTCCAACCCCTTTTATGATTTTATTCAATTCTTCCTTTGAGATGAACACTTACATCTCCTTAAGTCACATATATCCTTTTTCTTCCAAGAGTCAATCATTTTCTTGGTTCAATACCCTAATTTAGGGCATTTAATCTCTTTAATCACTTTAGATACTTACTTGAATTTATAACAGGCTATGTTCAAGCAAGATTTTCAAAGTTCACATCTACCCTTCTTAGTCATATACATACATACATGCTCTTATGTAATGTTATGAGTATAAGTTAGATAACATGGGCTGATTAATAACCAAATAAAAATTTATAAATGAACCTGTTTAATTAGGAATATTTTAAACTTAGAACATATTAATAAACCACTACATATCTGGATTTTGGGAGAGGAATTACCCCCTAGCAATCTTCAAGCTGGCCTTTGTGAAACCCTAACCAATGTAGAACCCATATATATACATTGATTATGTATATGACATTTATATGTGAATTATTGAGTTATGAATGATTTATGTGATTTTGCTGATTTTTGCAATTAGGGTTAAGGATTAGCAATAATGATGTGATTAATCATTTTGAGCTAAAATGAGATAATGGGATTAGAGAAAATTGTTGTTGATTTAAATGTACAAATACATCATGGAAAATCATTTTAATTCATTTAATATGAATTATGGGCATTGGTGTGATAATTGACAAGTTAAATGGAAAAACACTAGAAAATTCATAACTTAACGCCTGTAAGGTGGATTCAAGTGAAATTTGAAATGAAAATTAATGATGTTAGGCTTGGTATAATGGAATTATTGGGTTATGAAAATTCTTGATGAAATGAGTGTTATGATTTATTGATCATATCTTAATTTCAACCGTTAACTTTAAACGACTATAACGGGAGCTAGGAAAATCGGATTGAGATGAAATTTGAAACGGTTGAATGAAATTATGGGATGATTATTTTGGGAGGTTTGGATTAAGCATAAAATATTAGAAAAATATCTGCATTGGAAAAGGTAAGCATGGTTGACTATTGCACCTCAAAAGTACCTTTCATTTAATGCTAGAGTACAATGTATAATTGCATGATTTTTATGAGAGTTGAGGTGTCAAATGCAGCCCATTTCGAAGGTATTTTATGTATTATTGTGAAATACTAAAATCCAAATAAAATCCCAGTAATAAAGGTTTATCATGATGAAGCTACAAAGTGCACACAAGAGGCATAGGTAATGTGGCACTATGGGGACGTCCAAGGGGTTATATTGCTACATATTTTGATTTTTTTTTATTTTTAAAATATGTACTTATGCAGCTGAAATGCAGGGACATAGAGATATGCATTCAATTATGAAGAATTTCAGCAATAAAAAATATTAAAATGCAGCTGAATGGGAGAGAGAAAACGTGGGCAGCTTGGTAGGAAATTTGGACATGTATTGTTATGCTTATTGCTGCCATTTTTGTTAAATTTATTAACACCAAATTAATATATGAATTAAAGTTTAATTAAGTGTATAATTTACCCTTAAATTAGGGTTAAAAAAATGAAAACTTGCTAGAAAAATGGATAGCAATGGACCTGATTGCTGGACAGTTTGGACGGTCTTGGTTTAAAGCAGTTTTTGGATTTTTAAAAATTGGTAAAATGCAATTTTACTTGGCTAAGAATTTGCCAACAAATGAGGGGGATAAGGAAGCATAAGTGATGTGGAAAATGCAGCAAAATGTGGGGTCCACAATAGGATTGGATCTAGCCCTGTAAAGCCACGCACGTTCTTAGGGAATGGGCTTTGGAAAAAAATTTCTAAGTGTTGCAAACTCTCCCTCAAGGCCAGAAAATGACGTCCCTTTTAGAACCATCAAAGAAAAGGAAAAATAGAAGGAAAATTAAGGGAAAAAGAAGGGAAATTTGGTGGAGGAAATCATCTCCAAGGGTTTAGTGTTTGGAGTGCACTAACCAAGTAAGTATATGTGTTATTTTGAGTTGTTTAACTTGGGTTTTAAACTCTCAAATTTGAATATGAAATAGATGTTTAAAGAATCCTTAAAATTATGATTTAATATGCATTTGAATGAATATGGAATTGATATTAGATTGCATGTATGAATTTCTATGTTGTAGATGAAGAAAGTGATGATTTGAATGACATATGAGTTGAAAAATCAACTTGACAAACCCTAAATCTAAATGACAAGTTGCTGTTTGATATGGATAATATTTTTAGGTTATTAAACATGTTTTAATGAATAACATATGTTGATTTGAGCTTAAGGAATGAATTTTAGCAACTATGGAATGTAAAGCGACGTTTACGACCCGAATTCTTCATTTTTAGGTTAAAAATGCTATGGAAATGAGTTTGCATGCTTTGTGAATGATATGTAGCGTAAAATACCCTAAGTTTAAGGTGTTATTGATTCTCAAAAGGATTTAGGAAAATAAACTCAAATATGATTTTTTATGGGCTTATGAAACGATGGCTAAACCGAGTGGGAACGGGACTGAAATGGATAAGCAAATTGCTGTTTTGAGAGGTTTTAATTTATGAATGATAAACATGTGTTAATTTCATGAATTTAGATTAGGAAAAATGGAATTATTTCCTGAAAATTCAGATTTATTAAACTGCTTAGGGTTATGTGTCAAAAGACACGTTAAATGGGTGTAAAACGGGTTCCAAAGTTGCTGTTTTGGAAACCTATGGTAAGTGGATTTAAACCCCATAAAAACACACTAAATGCAGTTTTAATTAAGGGTAATTAAAAATCTGAAATATGGATTAAATTTCTGATTTAGAAAATTTTATGGAATACATTATGTATATGTTGCCAAATGGGCACATGTGAAGTGATTGATATGCAAGGGTGATGAATGACTTATGAAATGTGATTTTATGCAAAAATGCATAAAAATATGATATATTTCATGATTACGCATCTGTTTAGAGTGTATAATGATTAATTTCAAATTTTGGAATTTATTTATGAAGTATGAAGTGACGATGTGTGTATAAAAGGAGCACCGATGCGTTTAAATGGAAAATTGAGGTTAATGAAACTATAAATGATAATTATTAAATGAATTTTATGTGGATGAATGGATACCCTATTTATGGGGTTATATATGTTATGTGTTAGCCGGTGAAATGTGTAAAAATGTGCTATATATGTGCATAATTACTTGAGAAGTCAAATAAATGATATATGTGAATGAAATGGGTTGGAAAACTAAATGAAACATGAGAAAAAGAAATATATGAAAAAAAAATATTATTCTCATGTAGGCAAAGGAAAAGAAAAAGTGGAGTCGGAAGCTAAGGTACACAGGTAAGCAAGCAAATTTTTCTAAATGATTTTTGCTTTTCTAAATTGCTTTGAATAAATGTGATTTTGTATTAACTGCTTGATGAAAATATTGAAACTGTTTTAAAGGTATTTAAGGATGGTCATTCCTTAGTTAAACTGTGTTGAAATGATGCTTTTACTTCAATGTGACTTTGGGAAATCTCCTTGGATAAATGCTATGAAAAATGTTGTGATTCCAAGTTTATGATTGAAAATCATGCTAGCATGTTAAAGATGGATTTATGAAAAAGTTCATGTGCGCACAAGGTACTAGGTTCACTTGAAGGAAATAAGCGGACCGATTGTCCCCCCTTGGTGTGGCCAAGTCGCTTAAAATAGGCCCAAGGCCGGCGGCGCCCTCTCTGAAATGGGAGATGACGTGGACGGATGGTCGCCTGGCTAGCTTCCATCCTAAGGAAAATATGTTATATATGTTCATGTTTTTATATGACATTATGCATATCGTACTCGTGATGGGTACAGGATTTTATGTTTTCAAGATATACTTTTTGATAAGGTATAAGTTGCTTTCCAATATGATTTTAAATGTATAATGTTGCCTGAAATGATTTGCCTGAAAAATGCAAATAGCTTGCTTATTGAGTTTCGACTCACGATTTTGTTTTCCAAACCCAAAAGACAGGTGAAGGATAGGAGATGGCGAAGGAGCAAGTTTCAGCTTGAGAAAGTCATGGAAAAACTCTAGTACTTCTATATTATGAAATAATTTATTTTGAATGATTGTAACCATTCGAATGTTTTACGTTGATGACTATGATTAGAACATGCAGTGACATCTGATTTATGTATTTGATGAAATGTTTTAATCAGCATGCTTTGTATATGATAACGGGTTGGGAATGACCTAGATATGTTTGAGACGGAAATATGAGAAATCAAGTCCTTATGAGAAAATATTAAATTGGACAAACATCCAATAAAACCCACAGTGTGACAGGGCAACAATCCTGATCACGTTTACCAATCAATACGATTTGGAGGTAAGGCTCAGGATGTGACGCTCGAGTTTGGGGCGCCAGAGAGCTTGGTATCAAAGCATGGATTGGTAAATAGGCATGAGAAATTTCTAAGTATAAGAAATTGATAGAATGATAAGATATGTATGATTACACATGATTATGTGATAAATTAGACATGATTATATGATGATTAGGTATGTTTATAATATGATGAAATACATGTCATATGATGATAAATTATGTTGCAATGCAATTTGATAGCTATGTTGTACAGATGGCGGATAGAGGTAAGCGGATGATGAGTGCGGAGGAGTTGAAAAAGGAGGAGAGGAGACAACAAAGGGAAGAGAATATCAATAGATGGTGGGAATCCCAGCACAACGCACCACAGTTTCCCGTAGTTTCCTCGAGTCAACACGAACAAGGTCTAGGAGAGCCCTCCAGTTACAAACCTAGGGCACGAGTTCTACCAGGAACATACCTCGGAATTCCCCGGTCTCCCCGTCTTCCAATTGACAGAGTAGACCCACAAGACCTCCAGGACTTTTGGGAAAAGACTCAGGCACCCACCCCCCCCCAACGCTAGCCCATGGTACAGGTTTGTGGACGGTTGTATTCAGTTCCGCTATGGAGCACCAGGGGATCGACTCCATCAGCGAGAAATAGACATGGCCAACTATATTGAGAAGCGTCATGCCGAGGGAGTCATCAAAATACCTGCACCTCCTAAACCCGATGAGGTCATGTTGTACATAATGGAGAACACAGGTGAGATTGTCTTACTTGTCGAGGTCAATGATGATGATGATCCGATGGAATTCCTTGAGCCTGTCGAGGAAGAGGAGGAAGAAGTAGAGGAGGAAGTAGAGGAGAAGATAGTGGAGTTTGTAGAGGATGATGAGGACAATGATGATGATAGTGGAGAGGATGAGGTCCAGGCGTGGTCCAACACTAGCACACTCACGGAGGCACCCTCACAAGTTCCACGTAGACGTAGACGTCTAAGGAGATGTCCAGGAGGACGATGAACTTTCTTGTTTTGTTTTTTTTTAAGTTGTGTATATATAAGTGTGGTTTAATGACAATGTGGCTTTAGTTTATGGTTGCCAAGATAGACTGACATGTATATAAGTGTGAAATGTGTGTGCTATGCTAAATGTGTACATAAGTGTGATTTACTTTCACATGCACTAACTATGGATGTGATGATGTGAATATGATGAATGTGAGTGAATATGCCGATATACTGAATTCCAGATGTTTTAGATATGTATGAATGAATGCACTTGAATGATGTGATATGATTGTGATTGAATGAATTGGTTGTGACCATGTGATGATGAAATGCGTATGCAATGACTTAACATTGATTTTAAATGAAATGTGTATATAATGATTTAATGTTAATTGAAAATGAAAAGTGTGTTTTTATATACTCAGATTAACACAATGGTGGAAACAAGAGCAGAATTGAGGAAAAATAAAGGAAAAGAAACAACGACAGAGGTTCCAAGCCAACATGAAGTTGGCGAATCTAGCCAACCTAAAAGAGGAAGGACTGTAACACAAGGACCGAACCTAAGGAACCAACAGAGAAGGAGTAATGAAAGCCCTGAAAGAAATATGGAGGAGGAAGCTGAGTCGAGGCAGAATAGACTCATAGAAGAAAGAGTGGCTGCAGCAGTGAAGGAAGCAATGCAGCAGGCCACTAGGGACTGGACAGTACAGACTGCTGACATTATACAGGGATTATGGGAAAGAACCCAATAAGCTCAGTTGGGTAATGCAAAGAGAAAAGAACCTGCTCTGATGGCGGACCCCGTTGTCACACCGGCGCCTCTAAGGGATGAAAATCAGCTAATGGAAGCTGATAGAGGAGCCATTAACGCCTTTCTAGCGCAACGGCCCCCGAAGTTTTCCGGAGAACCCGACTCGGTCCAAGTAGAGCAATGGATGACAGAGATTAAGAAGTTATTTAGGTTATCTCCGTGCAAGGACCGTCAGAAAGTACTGTGTGTCACTCATTTGTTAGCAAAGGACGCACACGAATGGTGAGAGACGATGTTAATCACAATGCCACGACCCGAAGAAGTGTCTTGGCAAACTTTTGTGGAAGAGTTTAACAAAGAATACCTCCCGGTTGGATTACAGAGTCAAAAGATGATAAAATTTGAGAAATTGTATCAAGGGAGGATGACAGTCACTGAGTATGCTACAAAATTCAACGCTCTGGTCAGATATGTGACATGGATTGCAAATGTGCTAGGAAATTAGGCATAAAGATTCTAATAAGGGTTGAGGCCATATCTGCGGGAAAGCCTTGCACCTTTGCTAATAAAAGATTACGCTTCAAGCCTTGAGAGCAAGGGCTTTGGAAATTGAAGCCTTGAGAACTCAAGAACTAAGATTGGGTTTAAGGGCGTTCAATACGGGTCCCAAGGAACTGGAAACCGAGAAAGAGAAAGCTAGAAAAGGAAACATAAGGAAGGGAAAAGGAATCCAAAAGAGGAAAAGCTCACCGCTGTGTAGGAAGTGTCAGAAGCGACATACAAGCGAGTGTCTAAAGGGCTCGAACCGGTGTTATAAATGTGGACAGACGGGTCATATTGCCAAGGAGTGCAGGCCGGGGGAAGCAAAGGTGGTTAAATGTTATATATGTGATCAAGTGGGTCATATAGCCCCGAATTGCTCAAGCAAGGCGCAATCATCTCAAGGACGTGGAAGACCTGCTCAGCTTAGGATACCTGGAGCAACAAGTAAGCATGAAACTTCTGTGAACCCGATGCACGTGCATGCCTTAAACAGGACAGAATCTCAAGAACAGGAAGAAAGGTGGTCACAGGTACGGTTTATATTCTTAGAAATTTGGCAGTAGTTTTGTTTGATTTTGGTGCCACCCATTCATTCATAGCATGTCAATATGTGACCACCCATGCACTGCCGGTAGAAGAGACTAACCAGATCATACGTGTAGAATCTCCAGTCTATAGGTTAGTAAGTACTAGCCAAGTATGCAGAGCATGCCCAATTAAGATAGGATCATTGATTCTAGAAGCTGATTTGATCCTATTACCTATGACTGAGTTCGACGTGATATTGGGTATGGATTGGCTAAGCCAATGGAGAGCGACCATAGACTGTAAGAATAAGACAGTGCAATTTGAAGCAACTCCAGGAAAGGAGATTGCCATTGGAAAACTGAGGCAACCTGACAGTTCAAGTATATTAATATCATCTATGAAAGCTGTCAGGATGATCCGACAGAAATGTCAAGCCTATTTGGTATCAGTGAATGTAGAAAAAGGTATGGAGGTAGAAATTAATTAAATACCTGTGGTTAGAGAATTTTTCGATATATTTCCAAAGGAATTAACCACATTGCCTCCACAAAGGAAAATGGATATGACGATTGATGTGATGATGGGTACAACTCCAATTTCTAAAACTCCTTATAGAATGGCGCCAGCCGAGATGAATGAACTAAGGGCACAAATACAGGAGCTGTTGGACAAAGGTTTCATTAGACCAAGTGTGTCCCCTTAGGGAGCTCTGGTATTGTTTGTGAGGAAAAAGGATGGAAGTTTAAGATTATGTATTGATTACCGGGAGTTAAATAAGGTTACTATAAAGAATAAATATCCATTGCCCAGGATTGATGATCAGTTTGATCAATTGCAAGGAGCTATGACTTTCTCCAAGATTGATTTACAATCAGGGTATCATCAACTGAGGATAAGTCCGGCCGATACTCATAAAACGACATTTCGAACCAGGTATGGACATTATGAATTTCTGGTGATGCCATTCGGACTTACTAATGCCCCTGCTGTATTCATGATATGATGAATAGAGTGTTTCGGGATTATCTTGATCAATTTGTGGTTGTTTTTATTGACGATGTCCTGATCTACTCTAAAACGGAGAAAGAACATGAAAACCATTTGCGAAAGGTGTTGGAAAGGTTGAGGAAAGAGAAATTATATGCCAAATTGAAGAAATGTGAGTTTTGGTTGAAACAAATAGGATTTCTAAGGGATATAATATCTGAAAAAGGTATTCAAGTTTATCCTCAAAAGATTGAGGCAGTGATGAAATGGCCAAGGCCGATGACCGTTACAGAAATTCGAAGTTTTCTAGGGTTAGCCGGCTATTATAGAAAGTTTGTTGAAGGGTTTTCACAATTGTCAGCCCCATTAACCAAGTTGACTCGTAAAGGAGTCAGGTATGTATGGTCTGAGGAATGCGAGCACAGT
The DNA here is from genome assembly GCA_030490835.1 of Annona cherimola. Lineage (NCBI taxonomy): Eukaryota > Viridiplantae > Streptophyta > Magnoliopsida > Magnoliales > Annonaceae > Annona > Annona cherimola. The sequence continues at coordinate 40,747,105 of CM059972.1, read as the reverse complement.
TTCTAAGAATTGAAATAGCGGTTAGTGAAAGCACCCATCCTAACCCTACCCGAAGGAAATGAAAGGTTTGTGGTTTATAGCAATGCATCAAGAAAGGGATTCGGATGTGTTTTGATGCAAAAGGGGAACGTGATAGCATATGTGTCACGACAGCTAAAGCCCAATGAGGTAAGCTACCCCACACATGATTTAGAGTTAGCAGCTGTGGTATTTGCCTTAAAAATATAGAGACATTACTTATATGGTGCAAGATGTGAAGTTTACATTGATCACAAGAGCCTCAAATATATTTTTACACAGAAGGAGTTGAACATGAGACAAAGGAGATGGCTCGAATTATTGAAGGACTATGATTTGAAAATTCTATACCATCCAGGTAAGGCAATTGTGGCAGCTTATGCATTGAGTCGAAATGTTAGCTTAGCGCATCTTATTACTAAAGAAGAAGGGTTGCTTAAGGAGATAGAGCAAATGGAACTGATTGTATGTCCACCAGGAGTCCAGACCCGACTATCGCAATTACACATACAATCATCACTTTTTGAACAGATCCAGGTTCGCAGCAAAAGGACACAGAACTACATACACATGTCGAGAAAATGAAGAAAAAGGGGTTGGCTGAATTTGCCATTGATGAGCAAGGTATGTATAGGTATAAGGGTCGCCTTTGCATACCTACTATAGCTGAGTTGAAGGAACAAATCCTTAAAGAGGCACATTTTTCTCCATTCTCTCTGCACCCGGGAAGTACTAAGATGTATCAGGATCTCAAGAAAGCATATTGGTGGAATAATATGAAAAGAGAGATCGCTGAATACTTGGCTAAGTGTTTAACTTGCCAACAGGTGAAGCAGAATTACCAAAGAGTGCCTGGTAAGCTACAGTCCTTAGAAATTCCTGAATGGAAGTGGAACGACATTACCGTGGATTTCGTTGAAGGATTACCTAAGACCCAAGCAGGAAACGATTCCATATGGGTAATCGTAGATAGGTTATCGAAAGTTGCGTACTTCCTACCTATTAGAAGGACTTATACCACAGAAAGGCTAGCTAAGGTTTATTACAAGGAGGTCGTACGACTCCATGGAGTGCCAAAGTCAATTATCTCAGATTGAGATGTAACATTTACGTCAAGGTTTTGGAAAAGTTTGCATGAAACTCTAGGCACACAACTTAAGTTCAGTACAGCCTTTCATCCTCAAACTGATGGACAAACGGAGCAAGTGAATCAAATTATTGAAGATATGCTCCGAACGTGTACCTTAGAGTTTGGAGGATCATGGGATGAGTACATCTCGATTGCGGAATTTGCATACAATAATAGTTATCAAGCTAGCATCCAAATGGCTCCATTTGAAGCATTTTATGGTCGGCGATGTTGAACGTCGTTGAACTGGGATGAAGTTGGAGAGAAAATGTTAGCCCCAGACTTATCTCAACGAATGGCAGACAAGGTAAGAACTATTCGCCAGTGTATACTCACTGCCCAAAGTCGGCAAAAGAGTTACACAGATTGCAAGAGAAGATATTTGAATATCCAAGTTGGCGAACATGTGTTTATAAAGGTCACGCAATTCAAAGGAGTTACAAGGTTGGGGAAAAGGGGAAAGCTAAATCCCAGGTATATTGGACCATTTTAGGTTTTGGAGAAGGTAGGGAAATTGGCCTATCGAGTAGCCTTACCCCCGGCGCTAGCCCTAGTTCACAATGTGTTTCATATTTCGATGCTTAGAAAGTATGTTCCGGACCCAACACATATATTAGTGGCTGAGAATTTACCGATTCAAGATTATCTGAATTATGAAGAAAGGCCAGTGAGAATCTTGGATCACAAGGTACAAAAGCTTCAGAATCAGGAAATCGAGTACGTGAAGATACAATGGAACCGGTATTCCGAAAATGAAGCCACTTGGGAGTTAAAAGAAGAGGTGGAACGGAAATACCCCCGGCTATTTAGAGAATAGACGGTTTCGAGACGAAACCTGTTATAAGGGGGAGAGGATTGTGAAACCTTAACCAGTGTAGAGCCCATATATATACATTGATTATGTATATGACATTTATATGTGAATTATTAAGTTATGAATGATTTATGTGCTTTTGCTAGTTTTTGCAATTAGGGTTACGAATTTCCAATAATGATGTGATTAATCATTTTGAGTTAAAATGAGACAATGAGATTAGAGAAAATTGTTGTTGATTTAAATGTGCAAATACATCATGGAAAATTATTTTAATTCATTTAATATGAATTATGGGCATTTGTGTGATAATTCACAAGTTAAATGGAAAAACACTAGAAAATTTATAACTCAAAGCCTGTAAGGCGGATTCAAGTGAAATTTGAAATGAAAATTAATGATGTTGGGCTTGGTTTTATGGAATTATTGGGTTATGAAAATTCTTGATGAAATGAGTGTTATGATTTATTGATCATATATCAATTTCAACAGTTAACTTTAAACGGCAATAATGGGAGCTAGGAAAATCGGATTGAGATGAAATTTTAAACGGTTGAATGAAATTATGGGATGCTTATTTTGGAAGGCTTGGATTAGGAATAAAATTTTGGAAAAATACCTGCATTGAAAAAGGTAATCATGGTTGACTATTGCACCTCAAAAGTACCTTTCATTTAATGCTAGAGTATAATGCATAATTGCATGATTTTAATGAGAGTTGAGGTGTCAAATGAAGCCCATTTCTAAGGTATTTTATGTATTATTATGAAATGCTAAAATTCAAATAAAATCCCAGCAATAAAGGTTTATCATGATGAAGCTACAAAGTGCACATAAGAGGCATAGGTAATGTGGCACTATGGGGACGCCCAAGGGGTTATATTGCTGCATATTTTGATTTTTTTATTTTTAAAATATGTGCTTATGCAGCTGACATGCAGGGACATAGAGATATGCATTCAATTATGCAGATTTTCAGCAATAAAAAATATTAAAATGCAGCTGAATGGGAGAGAGAAAACGTGGACAGCTTGGTTGGAAATTTGGATGTGCATTGTTATGCTTATTACTGCTATTTTTGTTAAATTTATTAACACCAAATTAATATATGAATTAAAGGTTAATTAAGTGTATAATTTACCCTTAAATTAGGGTTAAAAAAATGAAAAATTGCTGGAAAAATGGACAGCAATGGACGTGATGGCTGGACAGTTTGGACGGTCTTGGTTTAAAGCAGTTTTTGGATTTTTAAAAATTGGTAAAATGAAATTTTACTTGGCTAAGAATTTTCCAACACATGAGGGGGATAAGGAAGCATTAAGTGATGTGGAAAATGCAGCAAAATGTGGGGTCCATAGCTGGATTAGATCCAGCCTTATAAAGCCATGCACATTCTTAGTGAATGGACTTTGGAAAAAAATTTTATGCATTGCAAACTCTCCCTCAAGGCCAGAAACTCACGTCCCTTTTAGAACAGCAAAGAAGAGGAAAAATAGAAGGAAAATCAAGGGAAAAAGAAAGGAAATTTGGTGGAGGAAATCATCTCCAAGGGTTTAGTGCTTGGAGTGCACTAACCAAGTAAGTATATGTGTTGTTTTGAGTTGTTTAACTTGGGTTTTAAACTCTCAAATTTGAATATGAAATGGATGTTTAAAGAATCCTTAAAATGATGATTTAATATGCCTTTGAATGAATATGTAATTAGTATTAGGTTACATGTATGAATTTCTATGTTGTAGATGATGAAAGTAATGATTTGAATGACATATGAGTTGAAAACTCAATTTGACAAACCCTAAATCTAAATGACAAGTTGTTGTTTGATATGGATAATATTTTTAGGTTATTAAACATTTTTTAATGAATAACATATGTTGATTTGAGCTTAAGGAATGAATTTTAGCAACTATGGAATGTAAAACGACGTTTACGACCCGAATTCTTCACTTTTAGGTTAAAAATGCTATGGAAATGAGTTTGCATGCTTTGTGAATTCTATGTAGGGTAAAATACCCTAGGGTTAAGGTATTATTTATTCTCAAAAGGATTTAGGAAAATAAACTCAAATCTTATTTTTATGGGTTCTTGAAACGATGGCTAAACGGAGTAGAAACGGAACCGAAATGGATAAGCAAATTGCTGTTTTGAGAGGTTTTAATTTATGAATGCTAAACATGTGTTAATTCCCTGAATTTGGATTAGTAAAAATGGAATTATTTTGCTGAAAATTCAGATTTATTAAACTGCTTAGGGTTATGTGTCAAAAGACACGTTAAATGGGTGAAAAACGGGTTCCAAAGTTGCTGTTTTGGAAACCTATGGTAAGTGGATTTAAACCCCATAAAAATACCCTAAATGCAGTGTTAATTAAGGGTAATTAACACGCTGAAATATGAATTAAATTTCTGATTTAGAAAATTTTATAGAATACATTATGTATATGTTGCCAAATGGGCATATGTGAAGTAATTGATATGCAAGGGTGATGAATGAATTATGAAATGTGATTTTGTGAAAAAATGCATAAAAATATGATATATTTCATGATTACACATCTTTTTCGAGTGTATAATGATTAATTTCAAATTTTAGAATTTATTTATGAAGTATGAAATGACAATGTGTGTATAAAAGGAGCACCGATGCGTGTATTTTGGAAAAGAATTGATAAATGGAAAATTGAGGTTAATGAACCTATAAATGATAATTATTAAATGAATTTTATGTGGATGACTGGATACCCTATTTATGGGGTTATATATGTTATGTGTTAGTTGGTGAAATGTGTAAAAATGTGCCATATATGTGCATAATTACTTGAGAAGTCAAATAAATGATATATGTGAATGAAATGGATTGAAAAACTAAATGAAATATGAAAAAAATAAATATATGAAAAAAAGATATTATTCTCATGTAGGCAAAGGCAAAGAAAAAGCGGAGTCAGAAAGCTAAGGGACAAAGGTAAGCAAGCAAATTTTTCTAAATGATTTTTGCTTTTCTAAATTGCTTTGAATAAATGTGATTTTGTATTAACTGCTTGATGAAAATATTGAAACTGTTTTAGAGGTATTTAAGGATGGTCATTCCTTAGTTAAACTGTGTTGAAATGATGCTTTTACTTCAATGTGACTTTGGGAAATCTCCTTGGATAAATACTATGAAAAATGTTGTGATTCCAAGTTTATGATTGAAAATCATGCTAGCATGTTAAAGATGGATTTATGAAAAAGTTCATGTGCGCACAAGGTACTAGGTCCACTTTAAGGGAATAAGCGGACCGATTGTCCCCCCTTGGTTGTGGCCAAGTCGCTTAAAATAGGCCCAAGGCCGGCGGCGCCCTCTCTGAAATGGGAGATGACGTGGACAGATGGTCGCCTGGCTAGCTTCCATCCTAAGGGAAATATGTTATATATGTTCATGTTTTTATATGACATTATGCATATCATACTCGTGATGGGTACAGGATTTTATGTTTTCAAGATATACCTTTTGATAAGGTATAAGTTGCTTTCCAATATGATTTTAAATGTATAATGTTGCCTGAAATGATTTGCCTGAAAAATGCAAATAGCTTGCTTATTGAGTTTCGACTCACGATTTTGTTTTCCAAACCCAAAAGACAGGTGAAGGACAGGAGATGGCGAAGGAGCAAGTTTCATCTTGAGAAAGTCATGGAAAAACTCTGGTACTTCTATATTATGAAATAATTTATGTTGAATTATTGTAACCATTCAAATGTTTTACGTTGATGACTATGATTAGAACGTGCAGTGACATCTGATTTATGTATTTGATGAAATGTTTTAATCAGCATGCTTTGTATATGATAACGGGTTAGGAATGACCTAGATATGTTTGAGACAGAAATATGAGAAATCAAGTCCTTATGAGAAAATATTAAATTGGACAAACATTCATTAAAACCCGCCGTGTGACAGGGCAACAATCCTGATCATGTTTAACAATCAATACGATCCCGAGGTAAGGGTCAGGATGTGACGCTCGGGTTTGGGGCGCCACAACCTTCTTTCTCTTCTCTCCTTTCCATTCTCTCTCTCTCTCTCTCTCTTTCTCTCTCCTTCCTTGCTGAATGTCCCAGCTGCTCTTGCTGCCTCTTTTCTTCTTTTTTTCCTCCTTTCTTGCTACTCAAGAAACCCCCTTGACTTTCCTTTATATAATTTTTTTAAAATACCAAAAATAATCCCTAACTTGCCGCCTTGGTCACGTTCACATGGGCTTCCCCTTTTGGCATTTTGTTGCGATAAAATTGTCCAAATATTGTTGCCCCTTGGACGTGCCTACATGTAGCCCTATTTCCAAGCATTTTTCAAATTTTTAAAATTTTGAAAATTGTTCAAAATTCTCTCCTTAAGACAACTCATTTGAACCCTTAATTGCATTGATTTTCGCATTAATTCAAAACCACATTTTGAAGTAAAAAGTCAAAGGGTTTTAACCATAAGTGTTTAAGCATTTTCTCATGGGATTCAGCTTAATCAAATACATCCCTATAATAAGACACTTTATTTTAGTCGTTTATAAAAATTTTCATCTCAAAATGACCTTTCTAATGCAAGATACGATCATTTGAAATTATTTCATGAAATTAAATCATTATCACCATAATCTAATCATGATTAACATAATCCATACCATTCATGAGGTAGAGCACATCAACATGTGGTTATCTTTCAAATTTCACATCAATCCGCCTTATGGGCATCAAGTTATGAATTTTCTAAGTAATGACCTAATTTATTCCATCACTATTATCAACTTAATCATAATTAATGGAATTAAAAATCATGTCACATCATCATTTCCATACTTCATTTTGTCCTTTTCAAACACATTAACTCATATTAGGCTAAGGTAATTAACTTAACTACCTCACTTGATTACTAGCCCTGATTTCATCCATCCACAGAAATCATACCATTAATAACTCTTGAATACCTAGATTACATTTATTGATCTCAAAATGTTCTAGGTATCACAAATTTTTAAAAGCAAAAAGTCAATGGTTTTTAACAATGAGTGGTTGAGCACTTTCCAATGAATTTAGCTCAATCAAACCCAACCATATTATAAAATACCTTGTTTTAGTTGTTTATAAAAATTGTCACCTCAATATAATCATTCTAGTGCAAGATATAAGCATACGAAAAGTTTTCATGAAATTTAATTGTTATCACCATAATTTAATCATAATTATCATAATCTACGTCATTCATTAAGTAGAGCACGTCAACATGTGTTTACCCTCTAAATTTCACCTCAATCCGCCTTATACGCCTCAAATTAGGAATTTATCAAGTAATAACCTAACTTATACCTTAATTATAAACAAAATAACATGAATGTTTGCATTTAATAAACATGCTAACTCATCTTTCCTCACCTTATCTTGTCTTTTTGTGCACACTAATCCACATTGAACAAAGGTGATTAACTTAATCACCTTGCTTAGTTGCCCTAAACCCATTCATTTAAATCAAAGGGCATGTAATTTTAATGATTTCCCACTAATCTTCCATCTCAATAAGGGTTATGCTTAAACCTTCCATCTCTTGAAATTTTCCAAATCTCATTCTTACACAAGCTGTGAAACCCCAACCTAAGTAGGATTCAATATATGCATTGAACATTTACATGTGATTTATAAGTAAATTTATTGAATTTTAAATAATTTTTGTGATTCTGCTAAACTATGATAATTAGGGCTAATGATTAGCAATGATGATTCGAGTGATCATTATAAGATAATGTGGGACGAAGGGATTAGAATAGTTTTTTGGTGATTAAAATACACCAATACATCATGAATAATCATTTTAGATTATTTGATATGGATTATGAGAATTTAAAAGGATAATTCTCAAGTTAGTAAAGAAAACCCAAGAAAATTCATAACTTGTTGCCCATAAGGCGGATTAATATAAAAATTGACATGGAAGCACATAATTTCATGCTTAATCACATGGGAAAGAGAGATTATAAAAATTTTGATGATAATTGATCATCACCGTCCAAAATTTAAAATGATCATAACTTGAGTTAGAAAAGTCAGATTAAGATGAAATTAGAAATGGACGGTTAAAATTATGAGATTAAGGTTATGAAAGGATTTGATCATGAAAATGATGATGGTATTATGCTTGCATGAAATTAGGATTAATTCTTTTGACTTTTTATACCAAAAAGTGATTAGCATAGGGGAGAGTAGCTTACATGGCAAGCATGGACGTCCAAACCAGCCCCTAAAGTGGATTTTTGTTAAATATTTTTAATAAAATAAATACCCAAAGTCAACTATGAGTTAATGAGGATAAATATTCATTAAATTAAAGTGAAATTCGGATCTAAAAGGGCAGATCTGGACCATGGAATGGAAAGAGAAAAAATGAATAGCAACATGCCTCTTGGATGATGTGGACGGTTTGGCAGCTCTATGTATATTTTATAATTTTTTTTATTAAGCTAAAATGACCCTAAATTCCCTACACTACTATTTAATTAAATGAATAATTAAATAAATCTGCAAAAAAATTAATAATGATAAGATAAGTTGCTACAAAGCAGGGACGTGCATAGGCATCAGAAAATGGAGCAGAAAAATGTGACCGTTCAAGTAGTCAAAATGTGATTTTTTTTATTTTTTAAAAATTTCTAAATGCATGGATAATTAGCCTAGGTATTAGGGAATATAAATGTGCATTTTATGGCTGCAAAATTCTTTGAAAAAAATTAGAAAACAGCAGCTGATTGTGGACAAGATCTGGTGGACAGATTTTTAATTAGCAAATTTTTAATTAAGAAAAAAATAATTTTAATGGCCCAAAAGTTGCCATTTCAGCTAGGGGGATAAGAAAATATTAATTACCTGTGGAAAATGCATCACAAGTGGGGCCCACAAGCTGGAAAATCCAGCTCTATTAAGGGAGCACGTCCATTTGTGAGAGAAGGGATTTGGAAATTTTTCTAAGTGCTGAAACTTGCACCCCAAGGCAGCAGCTCAAGTCCCAGAATCTATCCTAGCCAAGGAGGACGAAAAGAGAAGAAAAGAAAGGAGAAAAGGAGGGATTACCCATTTAATCAAGTTAGTATATGATTATTTTGATTTTATACCTCAAATCTGGAAATTATATGATGTTGTAAACTAAAATATGAACGGGACAATAAATGGATGAATTTTAGCATGAAAATGTTTTCAAATAATAATTCTGGAGTGATTAAGGAACTACCAAATTTTCAGTTTAAAATGATAATCCAGATTCAAATTAAAAATCCGAGAATATTAACCTAAACAGGGTAAAATGGGTGATAGGATCAGCTGTAGAAAATGATTTTTAATAATTTTTATAAAAGTAATTTCGGGCTGAAAATTTTACAGAATATATCAGAAATATTTATTATCACATTAAAAACATAAAATTTATGTTTTTATGGGTATAAATATGCCCCATAATTTAAGTCTGACCCTAAACTCCCAACATTGTCCAACACAGTGAAAATGACAAAATAAATACATTATGTTAATATTTCGTCATGAAATTTTTATGAAAGTTATTAAATGTAGTTATTAATGTATGGTAGAAATTTTAGATTAAAAATAATTGATTTGATATTAATTAAAGTTTTTGAGAATTTAGTACGCCTGATTTCAGCATATGTGGATAGTTGGAGAAAAAAATCAAAAAGAAATATGAAATCTATACAGAAATTATCCATATTTATATATATGTTAATAAAATATATTTTTTTTAGGAAAATTTGTATTAATTGCTGAAATTTCGGATTTATTAAACTGTTTAGGGTTATACGACAAAAGACACGTTAAACGGGTGAAAAATGGGTTCCAAAGTTGCTGTTTTGGAAACCTATGATTAGTGGATTAAAAATCCGTGAAAATACACTAAATAAGTGTTAATTGAGGTGTATAATCATGCTGAATTAGAAGCCAAGTTTCTGATTTGAAAATTTTTAAGAAACACATGAATTACGTGTTATGAAATGAACGTATTTGAAGAGATGAGTATGGGAAAATTATAAATGGTTTAAGTGAAAGGTTAATATGAAAAAGTGCATGAAAAATGTGATGAAACACATGAAATATATTTCTGTTTGAATAACCCCACAATTTGAGATTAATAAATGGGGTTTATGATATTAATTAAGTGCTTAAGAATAAGCACAATATGTGAATTATGAACAATATGTGAAAAATGACAAGTTGAAAGTTTATCACTTTATATGATGACAAATTAATGATTCATGAATGTGTTATAACATGTATAAATGTTACCCTAAATATGGGAATTGAACATGTAATGAAATGACTGGTTGATACATAAGTATGTTATGTACGTATACCCGACTAAGAATTCAAGCGGGTTATGAATATTTATGAAAATGGGTTGGAAAACTAAGTGAATGCAAGCAAATGAAATTTACATGAATGTTATATCATTCTACATGTATAGGCAAAGATAAAGAAAGGGTTGACCCGGGAAGCTCACGTGATCAAGTAAGCAAGCGAACTTTCCAAAATATTGATTTCCTCCTATGTTTTGAAAATGATAGCATAAATAAAATGCTTTAAGGATTGTTTCATGGGAAACAAGCAATACTTCTTAAAATAATTATTTTATCACAAGTGTTGCCAAGATTGGAAATGCTTATATCAATGATTTTAAAGAGTTTGCTTACAAGTAAGCAAGCGAGCTTTCCAAAATATTGTTTCAAAGGAATCTTATGAAATTTATGAACTTACTTTAATAAGTTGGCTTCATAATTTCTTACGAGATAAGTAAGTGAATTTTCAAGCACAATGTTTATATTCAAGTATTAAAATTACTTGATCATGTTTATATTAATGATGTGGAGAATTGCTTATAGAGTAAGCAAGCTTAGATCTTGAAAATATGATGTGGGTTTTATGATGATTTTAATATAAGCAAGTTCATACAAGTGTGGTTTATTAGGAGTTTTATTGAAAAATGTAATTCTTTACAAAAATGGTTTCTAGAAATAAATAGATGTTTTGAAATGGTTTCCATTAAATGTCATAAATTGAATTTATATACGTGTTTTGAGATTTATATAGGTGTTTTGAAATAGTCTATCAAGGTGCTTTACAACTCTTAGAGTTATAACACTTTGAAGATGCTTTACTCTGATGTTCTAAAAAGATTTAAGGGTGATCAGTCTTACAAAATGATTTGGTGGATTTATGTTTAAATAATGATCAAAAGATTATACGAACTCCTCTATATAGAAAAGTAACAAGGAAGTGACGTGGATAAAACAGATAATGCCATTACAGTGGATAGAAGTGAGTTGCATATGTTTTGCTCATAAAAATGTTATTAAGAAAAGTTTTGTCTCCACGAGTTTTGAATTAGTTCAAAAGCTTCTTAAAATGAGAATTTCAAAAATTATTTAGCAAATCATTAAATTTTTGCAAAATATTGTCTTCTCAAACATTTCAAATGTTTGGTAAAATGGATTTATTAAAATATTTCTAAACTCTTCAAGGGTGGTCATCCTAACATCGGGATTTGAAAATAATTTATAAAAATATTTTATTTTCAAAACAACCTATAGAGTCCACCTTGCGCGGCTTACGCACTGGAATATTCGCGTACGGATGCGTATTGGCGCCTAGGTGCCAACTCCCTGTGTGCTGGGCAACTTGGACACATTCTGCAAACCCTAGAAATTCATACACTGGCACCTAGGCGCCAACTCCCTGGACTGTTCTTGCTTGGAGCTTCTTCTTAACACCTTATGGCTGATCATGCTTGGCGCCTGGGCGCCCCTGGGTGGCACCTAGGCACCAACTCTATGGAAACCATGCTGTGAGTAGTGTGTGTTGTCAACGGCCGAGGTACGTAGAGTGGCGCCTAGGCGCCAACTCTCTGCTTCTGGATGCCTCAGCTTGCATTCAACTCGTCTGCTTTGCCTTTGTGTGTCCCATCTTTCCTACAAAAGATGATAAAACTAAATAAATAAACTAAAAAATGCCTAAATAATGCTAAAATTGCCTAAAAACTAATTAATGCTCCTAAAATAAAAAGTGGATGAACATTAAGCTAAATGAGTGCAAACTATGCCTAATCTCTCGAACTAACGCACAAATTAAGCCTGAAATGGGCCATGATAACTCGTAAAAATACGAGTTATCACACCCCCAAACTTAAATGTTGCTAGTCCTCGAGCAAAACATGCAAACAAAATGAATAAATGAATGTATGCAGACTCTGTCAACTCCTTTTGCTTCCGGTTATGCATTGATCAATCCACTTAGCCATTTCACAAGGTCGTGATTAATTCAACCTGAAAAATCCTTCATTATATAAACAAGGCATACATTTTCCTTTTCAAACCAAGTTACATGTGGATGCCAAAATTTCATAGTGCAACGTCATATTTCAACACGTTAATCTTTCATTCAATCAGAAAACTGGTTAGGAAATCAATGAACTCAAGCAAACCAAGGATTAAACTGAATACACTGGTTACAGCAAATGGTATCAAGTCACTGAATTCAATCTCTAACAACTGCACATTCTTTTTCCCCCCAAACTTATTGCAAAAATTTTCCTCACCATATTTCAGGATATCTGGAGATCTATTTTTTTTTCCTTCCCTCACCATATTTTAGGGTATCTAGGGAGAATTTTCATTTTTTAAAACGTTGTTACTGTGATTTTCCTTTGTTTTTTTTCGCGAACCTTGTCATTTGTCGATGCCAAGTCCCGGTTACTCAGCTTAGGTCAACCACCCCCTTTTTATCTTTTTCTAATGATTTATTAGGGGTACTGAACATGTTTGAGTAATTCCTGTGAAATAATACCCTTTTTGAACCTGTTAAAGTACTTGGTCAGCACATATTTAGTTCAGTTTTCATCATCTCGATCTGAAAGATATGCCTGTTATTGAATTAGAACAATGTGTTATGAAATTCCTCATGTTAATTTCAACCTACTTTTATACTAGTTTCAATCTAAATTGCCCATTCTTTCATGAATTCAATTTCAAATCAGAATTAATCACAGCCTTGCACATTTTCACAATCAGATGAATTGAAACAAAGACAACTTTCATTAGCTGGAATTGAAATACATGCAACATAAATTAAAGCATGAAAATTAAAATGCAAAACTAACCTATGGTTGAGAATTATACACCCCCCAAACTTGAGAGATGCATTGTCCTTAATGCATGATCCTAAAATGAACTAAAAATGAAAATACAATGAAAAGTAAAAAAAAAGAAAAAAAAAGGACTGGGACTCCCTCATAAATCGGACTCTGTCGCGTTCTCGTCGTCCTCATCGTCGGGCTGGGGCTGGGATGACTGCCCGAAGCAAGATCGGACCTCTGGCGGCGTCTGTGGGAAGGGAGGTAGGGTAGAGATGTTGATCTGGCGGTCCTCCGAGATCAGCCGTAGGTAGGCCTCCATCGCCCGATCATGCTGCCGCTGGTATCTGGCTTAGGCGGCAACCAGATTCTCCAGGTTGGTTAGCCGATCGGCTGTAGATAGCAGGTGGGAGGATGGACCCGCTGCTGATGGAGCTGATATGGGGCGTGTGGTGGCTGTGCGGATCCATGGCTGGGTGCGGTATGAGAGGTCGCCAATGATGGCCTGACAATTTAAGACCTCCTCCGTCGGCTCCCATCTGACGCCGGCCCGCTTGTAGAGCCTTGTGATGAGGGATGGGAAGTAGTAGCTGCCTCGGGGTGCGGTCGAACAGGCACAGATCTGTTGGTAGATAAGGCGGCCGACGTCGATCGTCATGCCAACGTAGATGGCGTGGAGTAGCAGCACTCTGTCCATCGTCACCTCACTGACGTGGGTTGACGGCATCATCCGAGCTGAAATAAAATGGAAAAACATCTGCCCGTCGTACATCATCTCGCTGTGCTTGAATGATGTGAGTTGGCCTCCCATTGACTTCCATGTCGGAGGTCGTTGGCAGATATGCTCGGTAATAGAGTTGACATCTCGACCTTCTCCCTCCAAAAACTCCTCATACTGGTCTAGATAGTCAAAAGAGCCCAATCCGTAACAGGAGTTGATTGCTTCAGTATAAAACAGGACGATCTTGCCCCGCACCTTCACCCTGCCCTGCTCATGTTCTACGACATTAGCGTAGAACTCTTTCACCACTAGTACTATTGCAGACTCAGGCTGTGCAAGGAATTTCTGCTAACCTCGAGCGTTCAGTGCATTGATAAAGTTGTCGGAGAAAGAGATAATCTTTATTCCCCGTTCAGGAATTAGGTGTCGCTTCTGAAGCGAGTCTGTGTACCGCTTGAATGCCTGAGCGGACACGAATCGGTTGGCGTCGAATTCGACGGGCTCCTGAACTTTCTTTCTCTTAGCCGATGATGAAGAAGCCATGTTGTCTCCAAGCAATCTTAACCGGCCCTTGCAAATCAAATTCCAACACAACCAAGCAGTCCGAAAATCCAATACATAACAAGCCGACTTCCAAATGCCAAACAGTCCACCCAAATCACCAAGCTACTCCAGCACCAACCAATGCAAAGCAATCCACCCAAAATAATTGCCAATCCGTGAACCAATCCACAAATTCAATCCAAACTTCTAGCCGAACAAGCACCAAGCAATCTTAAATCAAAGAAAATATCTCAAAGTTGGAGAAGGTTTTACCCACAGCAGCTTTCAGCTTGCAATCTGGAGCTTGCCCTGTTTCTGCACTGGCGTCGGGGCGCGGGGGTAGCGGCGCCTAGGCGCCGATCTGCTGACAGCGATTTTCGGCGCCAGGCAAAGAAGATGGTGATGCAATGGCTCAAAGAGGAGTCCAAATCAAGGGGGAAATGACGGGAAACCAAATGTCGGTGTATTGCTTATGATTTGGTGTTGGAAAAATGGATTTTTGGATGGATTTGAATAGATCTAAGCAACGGGAAAGAACGGAAACGGAATGGAAAATGAGATGAATGAAATGAGTAGGAGATTGAGGTTCAAATGTAGTTGGATTGAGGTTGAAATCGCTTGGAATCACTTTGACAAGATTCGGAAATGAGAAGGGGAGAAAGAGGCGGTGCCGGGGTGTGGGGGTTAGGGTTTAAGCCCTAACCCATGCTTTATAAAGCGTCCGGGCCGCGCTGTCCACGACCCGGCGTCGGGGCGCCCGTGTTCTTCGGGGTGTTCCTCATGGCGCCGAGCGCCCCCTTGCGGCGCCTAGGCGCCGATGCCTTTTGTTAATCTTTTTGAAATTTTTCTCTAGGATGCTTCCAAGTATCATCCTTATGAAATTATGCTCCAAATTATTTTCCTGAAAAATAAAAATAAAAACCAAAAATAGAAACGAAAATCAGAATGAGCTAAACAATGGGTTGTCTCCCATTCAGTGCTAAGTTTAACGTCCTCAGCCAGACGTTCCATAATGATTAGCCAATTACCGCTCTATCGAACTTCCGTCCATGCAACGCGTGCACTAGAAGTTCAGATCTCTTCCCAGCCTCTTCAAATGGATCAGTTCGCTTCATTTCCTGAATTTCATAGAGACTGTAGAAGAATTGCTCTTCAGGGTCTTGAATTAAGGATGGCTTCCAGATGCTGCTTTCCATGGCTATGCATTGATCATTCAAGTCATGTTGCATTTGAATTTCAGGAAGGCAAATTAGAGGCATGTTAATATGATAATTTTCAATTTTTTTTCACTATATCAGCCTTTATTTCTTCATCAATTCCTTCTTCCACTTCCTGGCTTTCCATTGGCTTGGCTAATTGTTCGAGTATGAATTAAGGGGCAAATTGTTCTGCTGCACAAATGGATATATCTTCTTTAATGCTTATAGTGACTTCGCATGCCTCATCCAATGCAGTTTCCATTGAGTCCTCCATATCAGTTGAACAAGACTCTCGATGCCTACTTTGGATTGCAGTAGCCAATTGTTCCACCCGCTTTTGCATGTTCATGTTAAACTCCATTTGGCTCTTCATAAATTGCCTGAACATGTCCTCTAAAGATGATTTGCTTTCAGGTAGAAATGTCTCCTCTTCTGAATATGCTTGACATTCCGTCGGCATCGCATTTTCTAATCACGGGTCTCCATAGTTGTCTTTTGCATCATTAGAATGATCAAGATAGCCCACAGATGCTGAGTAGTATACACATTGAATTGACAAGTGTCCCTCAGCTCCGCACAAATCGCAGTGAATTGAATAAGAAATATTCATATCCTGCATTTGATTATCAAAACCTGCAAACTGAGCTGGGGGTGCCCATTTATTATCATACTCATGGAAGCCCATTGTAAACGGTGTTAAAAATTCTGCACTTGGCCAATAATAAGCATATGAAACCATTGAAAATTGCAGTAGACGGACCCCTGGAATAAAATTTTATCAACAGAAAAGAATTGAAAAGAAGAAAAGAAGAAAATGTAAAATGAAATATAATTACAGAATTGTACAAGAAAACAATGAAACTAATCAATAATTAGTTAGACAATTCCCCGGCAATGGCGCAAAAAACTTGACGAGCTGTGTATATGTCAATTAAAGTGCTCGCTATTTACGCAAGTATACGTGCCATGTCAAGTAATAAAGAGTGAGTAGAGTATCGTTCCCACGAGGAATTGTTAACCGGAATATTATTTAGTTTAACTGCTTTCAATGGTTGTAAAATTCTGGGTTTATGATCCAACTAAATTAATAATTGTAAAGAGAAATTAGAGTAGAGATGTGAGACTACTGAATACTAGAAGCGGGTTTGTTGATTAGGGATGGCAGATGGATAGATCGGAATCCTTGAATCTAAACTATATTGCTCTGGTTCTTTTTAAGTGGACCGCATATGGATTTACTGGCACAAGTTCATATATCTTTATATATGTCTTCCAACAGTATATAAAGCTAATTACACCCTATTTAAGTGTTATGTTCCCATGCCATTAAATAAAGTGAAATTGATAAGTTCATAACTTGTATAATGACTATACAGGGTTTAATGGTATATTCCTATCCGTTAAACAACTCTCCTTACACAAAGGTCGAAACCTATGCCTTGCACATGGGTCTGGCAAAGATCTTCCTCTTCTAAGGATAAATCAAGCAATTAAATCATCTTACAAGGTAGCTAATCTTGTAAAAGCATTAAACTCACACATGCAAAGGTAAATCATACACAATCATATATAAGCTTAAATATTCATTACTGAATATTCTAAGAACTAAGAAACAATATAATTTAGAATTCAATTCATCCTAACTATCCATCTAATGGAGGTTTAGCTCAAAGACATGATCTTAACATCTAATACATCCATATAGAAAGTATCCATAAAGACAAAGAAAGAAAATTAGAAAGAATAAGAGAAAACTGTTTCTGGCGATTTCCACCAACGGGGCTTGAATCCTCTCTTCAATATGTGCTTTAATCTTGATTTCCATTTTCTTTTACACTTTGGTTCATTCTCAGGCTCTCTCTCTTCCTTCTCTCCCTCCTTTCTCCCGCGCGAACCCCTAGGAACTATATATAGAGTCCATCTTGCGCGGCTTACGCACTAGAATATTAGCGTACGGATGCGTATTGGCGCCTAGGCGCCCCTAGCTCCCTGTGTGCTGGGCAACTTGGACACATTCTACAAACCCTAGAAATTCATACACTGGCGCCTAGGCGCCAACTCCCTGGACTGTTCTTGCTTGGAGCTTCTTCTTAACACCTTGTGGCTGATCATGCTTGGCGCCTGGGCGCCCCTGGGTGGCGCCTAGGCGCCAACTCTATGGAAACCATGCTGTGAGTGGTGTGTGTTGTCAACGGCCGAGGTACGTAGAGTGGTGCCTAGGCGCCAACTCTCTGATTCTAGATGCCTCAGCTTGCATTCAACTCGTCCGCTTTGCCTTCGCGTGTCCTGTCCTTCCTACAAAAATGGAAAAAGTAAATAAATAAACTAAATAATGCCTAAATAATGCTAAAATTGCCTGAAAACTAATTAATGCTCCTAAAATGAAAAGCGGATGAACATTAAGCTAAATGAGTGCAAACTATGCCTAATCTCTCGAACTAACGCACAAATTAAGCCTGAATGGTCCATGATGACTCGTAAAAATACGAGTTATCAAAATTCAACTCAATAAGAAAGCTGTATATTTTTCAGGCAATTCATTTTTGAAGGCAACATTGTTTAAAAATATTTCTCTCCATTCAGTAGAGACACTTAGCAAGTGATCAACTACCTGCGGAGCAGAAACTTTTTCATAAACCATTCATAAATCCCAATTTTTGGGCATTTCATAAACATTGGATGTGCAAATTCATCATTTCCATTCATGACATTATCCTTCATGTGACGGTACGCTAGCACGGGAAACATTCTTTCATAGCATGATCCTTTCCATCCTTGGAGCCGAACCTCCCGACTTGGCAACGTCAAGGGGGACTCCTTGTCCACTTACTACCTCGACTAGCCTACTTGACTTCCATTTCATGCATGACCTTTAGTCACCCCGGCATTATATACCCCTTACACATGGAACTTGTCATTCTCATGTAGAGAATTCTTTGCACCATCCCTTTTAAACATCATTTCAACGAAACATGGTTTAAATCCATATTTCATCATTTTTCATAAACATTTGCGAAACAGTAAGAAAATCACTTATTTCAATAGAAATAACATTTCAATACACATTTAGATAAGGAATGACCATCCTTAAATACCTTGTAATGAAAACAAAAATCATTTAGAAAATTTGCTTACTTACCTTGCTTGCTTAGCTTTCCGTCTCGCTTATCTCTTTACCTTTGCCTATTGTTCGCAATCTCACCGCAAGTGCACGGGTCGTAGATTGTAGTATATAAATTATCGATCCACAAGGAATTAGGGATTATAAACTTTGCTTTTAAATGCTTTCGTGTTGGATATGGAGAGAATATAGCAAATAAAATAGAAAAGTGGGGAGAAAATACAGTTAATAAAAGGGAAAGGAAATAAACAAAATGGGAAGAGAAAATTACAAATTAAAATGAGTAGAGAAAATGAGAATGCGAGTACCTAGGATCTAGGATTACACATGCGTCTTTTGCAACAGTTAGTGGTATAATAATTAAATCTGGATATTGTTTGGTAAAGGAGAACAAACCCTAATTTATCCTTTGCCCCTTCTTTCGAAACCTACGAGGCGTACCCTAATTTTTCTTAACCATCTATTCTCATGGGATTAAGTTAATTAGAATCCATTAAGTTTTATAGTTTGTTCATAGAATCCCTCAAGGTCATCATGCCTATTTTCATGGTCTTAGATTTCCAGGTTTAATATCTTGATTTATCGTATATTAGATTTCCTCCTCTCGGTTCCATCACCTAATATATAGGAATCATTGCCAAAGTGCAGACCTTCACACCAAGCAAGCATTAAATTATAAGATATTAAATTAATAACAATATCTATCATAAATAAATTAAAAACCCATACCACGTTACATTGTACGCATGCTACATCCTAAACCCTAGATTTAGGGCTTAGCCGAGCATATTTAAGTCCAAAATAAAATTCAAATTCAAATGCATCTTAAACAACGCAATTAAAATTAAAAAGGAAAAAGATAGAAAAGCTTATTGGATTGAAGCCCCGAAGGTGTGTCGGCCGCTCCACACAACTCGCTAGTCTGCCTCTTGCCTGTGCTCTCCGCCTTACTCTCTCTCTTTTCTTTCTCAAATTTCCGCCCATATTTCTCTGTCTACTGCTCCGGAATTTTCTGCTGCGAAATGCTTTCTTTTCCTGGAATTCTCTGATGGAATTCTTGATACTGCTCGTTAGAATCTTCTGATCCGGAACGCTTCACTTTTCTCTTTGCCGGTTGCTCCCCTTTTATAGCTACGCACCTCAATTGCTGTGGGCCCCATCTCCATCAATTGCTGTGGAAATTAGTTGGTGGATGCTTGGATTTTTCAGCCATTAACTAGACAGTATAGGTAATCTGCAACATCAAATTTTGGACGGTGGAATTAAGCCTCTTGATAACTTAATTTCCCTGCCCTTTGATTTCTAGACATTGAATTGTGCATGGATTGAACGGTCCTGGATCAGAAAAATCTGGATGGCCAGATTTGTTGTTGATCATGTGAATTTCATGGTGGGGTCCACTGAATGAGCTTGGTGCGGTGATTTTCTGGAATGATTTGGAATTAATTACTGCTGGACGCACCGCTTGGATCTGATAAAAAAAACGGTGCTGATATTTAGCCATTGATTTTGGTAGCCGTTTATTAGATGGTTGTATGTCGACCCACTAATCACGTGAGTAGTTAAACTGCATTAGATACAATGCTGCTGATTTTTATGCATCACGTGAATTTGCATCTTGGTGATTTAATTGGGCAGCATGGAATAATATGGACGGCTGGTTGCTTGGTCACGTGCATTTGGTGGATATTAGTGGGGTCCACTGCAAATAAATGGGTAGCATGTGAATGGACGGTGCTGGATGACAAATAGGCATGGGGTCATCAATAGTATTCACAAGAATGGCAATGGATTGAATTAATTGGACAGCTTGTATGGTGAATGCATTTGCTGCTTGATAAATGGACATGGGGTCCACTAATCCATGTGAATTGCTGCTGTTTGATAATTGGCCGGTGTGGACAGCTTGGTCATGATCAGATGTGAAATGAACGGTGTTGATTTTTTTCAGATGCATTGGATGGCTGCAGCAATTGTGGACAGTTGATTGGATAGCTTGGATTTCTGCATGGTCTGGTGGACGGCTGAATTATTTGAAGTTGAATAAAAGAAATGGTTGATTGATGTAGATGCATTGCATTTAAATGCTGGTTGATATTTTGTGGCCCACTGCTCTGCTGATCACGTTATGTGCTCTTGAAAAATCAATGAGCAGCATGGATATTATTCAAAATGAGGTGGACGGCCGGATGCATTAATTTATGGGCAGCATGGTGGATGGTTGTTGCTGATTTGTGGGGTCCATCAAAATGGTTGCTGCTGCTTGATCACGTGAAGTGCTAAGTTGCATTAGAAAATGCTCACGTGAGTTTGCATTGCTGCTGATGCATTGGACGTGATGGCTTGATCATGCATGGGAATTAATGGATGGTGCTGATTTGATCTTGGAAACTGTTGTTTAATGGATGGATGGATTTAATTTGCTACTAAGAATCAGGACATTTGAAATAATGAACGGCTGAAAATCTCTGGACGCGATCAACCCGCATCTTTTATGGTGGAGCCCACTTCTGGAATTTGTTTTCCTGCGTAAAAAAATGTTTAGATCATTAATTCTTCAAAATCATTAGTGGGTTATTATTATAAAATTATTTCAAGCCCATTTAATTTCATGGCAACAAATAAAATGTAGTTTCAAGCCAAAAGATTATAAAAATTGTTTAAATTGCTTGAAATTAATATTTAATACTCAAAAGTTGCAAAACCACATTTTAAACCAAATTTCAAGCAGCTGGAAAAGTTGACCAAAATCAATGGTCAAAATTCATCCTAATCAAAGATCAATGGCTAGGATTAATTTAGCTTAATTTAATTAATTTTAAAAAATAAAAAAATAAAAAAATAGGTTAAAAATAGGGCTGCAATAGGGTTGCTGGAGCAGGCCTAGGGTGGGCAGCACATGGCTCAAAGTATTTTTCAAAATTAAAAAGAAATACCAATTTATAATTAAATACCTCAAAGCTAGGGGGTAAAATCCAATTTTTTGAAAAATCAAAAAGTATAAATAGGGGGCAGGGAGGACGTCCAAAGGCACTCGAAGCTTGAGAAATTCAAGCATTTCCACCCCCAAAATTCGTTTTTGGCCTTTAGAGAAAGAAGGAGAAAGTTTGAGAGAGAAAGTGTGAGAAAAAAAGGCGTATCTCCACTTCGGGTAAGCAATTTCTTTCCAAATTTCTTTTGGATGTTAAGTAAGGTAAAATCATGCTTAGATAATACCCAAGCATGAGAAAATAAGTATAGATATAATGTTTAAATGGAATTATGCCAAAATATCAAAAATTTGGAACGAAGATAGGGTATTTGGGAAGATAGCATATGATATGTGAAAATAATGCTCCAAAATTGATAAATGATGATTTGGGATGTATGATTATGATAAATATGATGTTGTAATAATGATATATAAATTTCATAATTTTTGGAATTAAGGATTATGCTTAAGTGAATTTATGTTGATTTTTAGTATATGGAGAGAATGATTTTTTTTTGCCAAGTAAATGATGATAAATTCAAAATGTATGAAATATCCTATGATATACTAGGCATAAGGTATGTCATGGTATTTTTTATTTTTGGAAAAAAATATCAATTTTTGGAACCTATGAACAGTAACCACGTCTCTGTGAACAGTAACTCGGATGAACAGTAATCTGCTACAGTGATCTACTATACAGTAATTTGCTACAGTGAACAGCGTGATTTTGAAGAAAATTTGAGATTAATATTTAAATATGAGGATGAAAATTTTGAAGAACTTATGGATAAAAATATCCACAAAAAGAAATAATGCCCAAATAATATAGAGCATGCATGGGAAGCAGCTTGAATAGAAGAAATAAAAATATCATTTCTCCTTGAATAGGAAAAGGAAAAGAGAAGGTTGAAGACACCTCCTAAGAAGGTAAGCAAGTTATATGTTTTGTAAATTATTTCCAAAATGCTTGAAATTGTTTGCAAGTTGCTTTATGAAATTTATTTAAGGTTGGCCATACCTATAACTGCTTTACATGAACTGAAGTTCATTTTGTGAAATTATTTATTAAATGCTTTTTATGAAATTATTTATGATTTGCAAATATCATGCCGGCATGTGTATGAGAATGAGCATGTGCACGAGGAATAGGCCTTAGTCGAGGTAGTAAGCGGACCGGATGTCTCCCTCGCTATTGCCAAGTCGCTTAATAGGCCCAGGCCGGCGGCGACCTCCCTGAAATGGGAGCATGTATGGGATGGACGCCTAGCTAGCGTCGCATCCAAAGGAATGTCATGAATGCTATGTATGCATTGCATTTGCATTTTATAAAATGCATGAAAATGATTGAAAAATTATGTATAGCTTGCTTACTGAGTATTATTACTCACTCATGCTTTTTCAACAACAGACAGGAAAAGATGATGAAGGCAGCATGTAAAATGACATGTAGTTTTGATGAAATATTGTATATGTAAATTTTATGTAAAGACAATGATGATAATTTTGAGATGGAAATGAATATTTTTGTTTTATGAAACAGTTTTGGTTTATAACTGTGATATGTATTTCATATTAGATGAATGATGGAAATTTTCCGTGTATTAATGATAAAAAAAAAAATCCTGCCGTGTGATCAGGGCAACAATCCTGAGTCACGTTTACCAATCAAAACGATCCCGGAGTAAGGCTTCTAGGCACCTCGGTTCGGGGCGCCACAGCTGTCGTCTTAAAAAATAATTGTTGGTCGGAAAGAATTTGTTGATCTAATCTTTCGAATCCTTCCTCCAAGTTATCCAAGTGAGGAGATTGTTGATAATCTACTCGATCTGATGAAAAATTTGAAAAGTCCTCTTGTGGGGGATTCGAGTGAAAATACATACTTTTATAATGTTCAACTCGATTTAGGCACTCTGAAAATTTATTTTCTATGGTTTAAAAGCCATCGAGAAATTTTTTTTTAGTTTTTCAATTTCCTCATTATAATTATAAGTTCGATTAAGAGATTGGTTAATAGGTTGAGGTGATGAAAAATTTTCTTTAGGATATATATGTGGCCCATATGTATTTTCATAATGATTAGATTGACATTGATCATTTGAAAATTGACTTTGCTCAGGTGACCACTGGGTTTGTAGATATGGAGGGTAGGGTTGCATTTGCTGATCTGTCCAAGAAGTATTAGGACAACTCATCCATTCTGAGTTATATGTATGTGGAAATGAATTGTAATCGGGTGTAGAGAACTCATGAAAATTTTGAATTTGTTCTTGATATGGCAAAAATTGAGTCTCATTAGAGTATGTCGTTTGAAAAGGAATTGATGTAGTTAAGAATGAACTGTTTGAGTTTTGATAGGCAAGTAAATCATTAAGCTTTTGGTTTAATTCTTCTAACTTACCTAACTGTTGATCAATAAAGTTCATGTCCATTCTTTAAATTTTAATAATTTTTAAAATAATTTTTTTTTTTTTATTATTATTATTTTTTTTAATTAGTAATTCATTTTCTAAGAATAACTAAGGTGCAATTAAATTCTATAACACTTCCTTTGGTCAGCCAGGTAAGAGGTGAGATTGCGGGAGGCTCTCCTTGTATTCACAAGGTCCTAATTAAATAACCATAGAACCACTTAGGCTTTTGCCTTTAAACCTCTAGCCTAGACACCAACCTCTAGTTGTCAAATAGAAATTTAATTAGACCAAAGGTCTACTCAATAAATGGTCACTAATTAAAATTGGGAAAGGATCAAAATTTGTAATCTAAAGTTCAAGTGCATTAAGTAAAGAAAGCAAATAAATAAAGCAGTAAAGATTATACTATTGAAAGCAAGTAAAGGAAATTTAAAGCAACTAATAAAACAATTCAAACCTCAATACGCCTCCCCGGCAACGGCGCCAAAAACTTGATGCGCACCAAGTGCTTGTCGTTAAGAGCACTGTGATCACCAGTTTAATTAAAATTAACCGAAACACATTAAAGCTGTCACTATGCGGGTGATAGTGTAGAATAACGGTGAGTCGGGTCGAATCAACAAAGAGGCGACGTAGTTTTGAATTATTTTTTAAGAGAAAGAGAAGGTATAGAGAAGAGAGAGAAAGAGAGAAGAGAGAAAGAGAAGAGAGAGAAAAAAGTCAGAGAAAAAAGGAAAGAAATTAAAAGAATAAGAGAGAGGAGAGAGAGACGTTAGAGAGAGAGAGAAGAAAAGAGAAAATAGAAGAAATTAGGGAGAGAAAGAGAGAAGAGAGAAAGAGAAGAAGAGAGAGAAGAGAGAGAAAGAGACGTTGGAGAGAAAAGAAATGAAAATAGAAGAAATTGGAGAGAAAAAGAAGAAAGAGAAAAAGACGTTAGAGAGAGAGAAGAAAAGAGAAAATAGAAGAAATTAGAGAGAGAAAAAGAGAGGAAAAGAAATTAGAAAGAGAGAGAAAGAAGAGAGAAAAGATTAGAAGAGTTGGAGATAAAAGAAAGGGAGACAATACGCTAAAAGAAATTATAATTAACTAACAACTTAATTAAAACTATTCTAAGGAAGCAATAAAAGCTATGAAATTCAACTATTAAAACAGGAAAGAGAATTACATTAAATTTAATCTAAAAATTACATTAAATTTAATCTAAAAATTACAAAGCATAAAATAAAGCAGTAAATCTAATCTAAAAATTAAAACTACAAATTAAAGATTACCAACTACGAAGCACTATAAACCATAAAGCAACAAAATAAAATTTACATCACCCGAATGCAAATCTCCACGTAATAGAAATTTAATTGCTTGGCCCCACCTCCTTGCTAGGGGTCCCACAAGATGGGTCCCACCCAAGGGAGAGGATTGCTTGGTTATGATCCGTGTTGGTGGAGGGACCCATGCTTTTACAAGTGTTGGGCAGCCCTCTTTCCATTTAAAAAATTCGATGTGGGATTTCTGCTTGGACGACACTGTAGCTACCCTTTTCCATTTGTCGTAGCCTTGCCTTCTGCTATGGTCGATGCTGGTGGCTGGATTTCGTTTTTGCTGCTAGAATCCGAGAAAATGGAGGGGCTATTAATAATGCTACCTTGATCGATTTTTGGAGGTTTGAAAAGGGGCTGCAGGGGCGATGCTAAGATTTATGTCTGTATGTCAGACTTAATCAGTAGGTTTGAGCGGCAGAAATGGACGTCGTGAAATGGGAGCATTGAAATTTTTGGATTCGTGAATCAACAGAGGGGTTTCTCAGATTTTTCGGTGTTGCTGAAATGGGTTTACCTATATTTCAAAGAGTTGCTGATTGAGAAATTTTGGGCAGATGGGATGCTGAAATTGAGGCTAAGGTCGGTGTTGTTGAGTTGGAAGGCAGCCATGAGTTTGGGGTTGTCAATTAGTTCGGTAGCTTGGATGTGGCTTCTTCTTGGCTGATCAGTGGAGTATGGGACGAGAGAAGAAGATGCGACACAACAGAGCAACAAGAAAGCAAGAAGCGAGTACTGGTGATCGTGGATTGGGTAGCGAGAGCTGAGGTACTGGGGGAGCAGACAACTTGCTGAAGTTTTGTGGTGCCAAGGCTGCCGATCACTTCTAGATTTTGATCGATGTTGCTAGTTTGAATAGCTGCTGAATGTGAAATGCCATTTTTCTGGAGCTGCCAGATTAATACTGGTGAACGACAGTCGGAATTAGGCGTGGCTGCTTGGAGGGCTGTTGGCAGGTTGCGTTTTCACCAACGCTTGTCTAGATTCAGAGGCTTTTGAACTGTTGTTTGAAATTACGACGTTCCATTCTGATGGTCGGTAATCGTGGAATAGAGGCAATGAGACGCTAAAATAGCATGCCTGCATTTTCTGCCACCGAATTAATGGAGTTGCTGCAGGACAGTGGAGTGAGCTGTTGCAGAAGTGATGGTACCTGGATGCCATGGCCGTTGGAATCTGCCGATGCTAAAGATGGGTTTTCCTCGGTTTGATGAAAAAGGGAAGCCGGATTCATAGGAGAGCTAGTCGATTGATGGGTTTCTAGCTTAGAGAAGACGGGCTGGAAGGACGGTGGGGAAGAAGGAGAGGGAGACGAATTCGGTGATGAGTGTTGGAGCTTCCATAGTTACCGAATTTGTTTGTGTGGTGCAGACGACTGGCTGGGATTTTGAATGGGGCTTATCGGCGATGGTTGGCTTGGAAGCTGCTGGTGACTTGCGGATTGGGGATGGTGGAGTACCATACCGGTGCTCTAGCGGTGTGCGATCGAGTGTACTCTGCAGCAAACGAAAACGTGAATTTAAATATTTAATTTTTGTCAAAATAAGTTTAACAAGCTTGTATAGACTTTTAATAAGATTTCATAACGGTTTACTTTGTACCCATATTTCAAAGTTAGCCTCTTTAATCCTTTTTAGCATGTGTAATTATTTTTATAATTTTATATTTTCAAAATATTGCAAAATGACCCATTTTATAGCAAAATTAAAGATTCTATCAAAAATATGATTTTCATAAAATTTCACTTAAAACATGCATTTAATTAACATTTTAATATTTAACAGTGTGAATTTAATATGAAATTAAAGGAAAAATTTTAGACTTATCAGAGGGCAATGGTTCCGTGCTTCTCGAGCTTTCTTTTGTTGGACAGCATCTCCTTTAGGAATTTTGCATAGGTTGGCATCGAAGAGATCATGTCGAGAAATGGCACGCTGATTGATAGGTTCTTGAGTGTTGAGATAAATTTCTCGAACTGCTTTGGAAGTTTTGCCTGTCTTTGCCTTTGCGAGAAGGGAAGAGGGGGTTGATAAGGAGTTGGTGGGACATATGGCTTCTCCACCACTGGTTTTGGTTGTGGCTCCTCTTCTTGCTTCTTTTCCTGCTCGGCCTCCTTTTCTATGACCATTTGAGGTGGGTCGAGCTGCTTTCCACTTCGCAAGGTAATTACCTGCACCTGCTCCCTAGGGTTTATTTCAAGTTAGCTAGGGAGTTTGCCCTGGTTTCTTTAGGATAAGGCGGTGGCATTTTGAGCAATTTGATTTTCAAGCAAGTTGATGTGGGTTTACATCTGGTCCATTCTTTCATTATTTTTCTTGAGCATTAGAATGATATCTTCGAGCATGGACTCAGTGAATTGTGCTTGAGGTGGTGCAGGTAAGGCTTGTTGGGTTTGATATGAATGATGGTGCAGCGGTTTTCTAAGGAAACCAAGTGGATTATTATTTTGAGCATAATTTTAGGTGTTTGACTGGTTTGCCCAAGAGAATTTGGGGTGGTTCCTCCATCCAGGATTGTAAGTGTTTGAGTACGGGTTATTATAAGTGTTTGAGTACGGGTTATTGCATTTCCATGCTCGCCTGTGGTGTCTTTAATGGCAAAACTACACTCAGTTGTGTAGTGTGAAGCTCCACAGATTTCACATGAAATGTGTCCAGAAGAAGATGCATTTCGGTCCGTGGATTCCTACTTCTTTTGCTGTAAAATTTTATCAGGTTTATCATATATAGCATGTATGGATTCGATATCGTATATATTACCTCGCCGAGAGGTTCCTCGGACATTGCCATATTGAGAATCATAAAGAGCTAAGGCATCGAGGAGTTTGAGAGCCTCCTTGTCAGTGAGTCGCATGAATCGGCCACCAGCGGTTGAATTGACGGTGCTTCGGCTAGGTCGATCGAGTCCGTTGAAAAAGTTTTCAATAATATCACCTTCCGATATGCCATGATGGGGGCACTTGCGCTGCAGATCTTTCATCCTCTCCCACGCATCATATAGGGTTTCAGCATCTTTTTGGATGAACTGATTGCTCTCGTCTCTGATTTTCCTGATTTTATTTAGTGGAAAGAATTTTTTCAGGAATGCAGTAGAAAGCTCATCCCATGTGTTGAAAGTGTCGGGTGGCATAGAATAGAACCACTCACTTGCCCTGTCACGAAGAGAAAATGGGAAAAGCTGCAAACGGATCACCTCGCGTGGGATGTTTTGCACCCTGATTGTATTGCACAACTGTAGGAACTTAGTGCTGTGTACAGTTGGGTTTTCAGAGGGTAGTCCTACAAATTGGTCCTGTTAAACCATCCGGATGAGACCAGGATTTAGTTCAAAATTTCTTCAATCGATCTCTGGTTCAACTATGCATGATCGGAATCCATGAGGGTTCGGGCGGTTCCGATCGCTAAGAGTCATCCTTCTTGGAGGAGCGTTGTTCTCGGCCTGGCTTTCCTCCTGCTCTTGATGTGGCAGGTTTGGATTGTTGCGTTCTACCATAGTGTCTTGAGAATATTTCTGCTGCTTGTAGTCATGAATTCTTCTCCTAAGAGAACATTCAATCTCGCTGTCAGCAACAAAGAGTTTTTCAGCTAGTTGTTTTGCAAAGTTTCAGGTATGTGGGTGCATACAAAGATTAACTAGTTAATTAAGAGAAAAGAATAAAATAAAAAGAAAAGAAAAGAACAAAGAAAGTATCAAAAACCAAAACTTAAAGTAATGCTGAACTCCCCAGCAATGGCGCCAAAATACTTGTTCGCAATCTCACCGCAAGTGCACGGATCATAGATTGTACTATATAAATTATCGATCCACAGGGAATTCGGGACTATAAACTTTACTTTTAAACGCTTTCGTGTTGATATGGAGAGAATATAGCAAATAAAATAGAAAAGTGGGGAGAAAATAAAGTAAATAAAAGGGAAAGGAAATAAACAAAATGGGAAGAGAAAATTGTAAATTAAAATGAGTAGAGAAAATGAGAATGCGAGTACCTAGGATCTAGGATTTCACATGCGTCTTTTGCAACGAGTAGTGGTATAATAATTAAATCTGGATATTATTTGTTAAAGGAGAACAAACCTTAATTTATCCTTTGCACCTTCTCTCAAAACCTACAAGGCGTACCCTAATTTTTCTTAACCACCTATTCTTATGGGATTAAGTTAATTAGAATCCATTAAGTTCTGTGGTTTGTTCATGGAATTCCTCAAGGTCATCATGCCTATTCTCATGGTCTTAGATTTCCAGGTTTAATATCTTGATTTATCGTATATTAGATTTCCACCTCTCGGTTCCATCACCTAATATATGAGAATCATTACCAAAGTGCAGACCTTCACACCAAGCAAGCATTAAATCACAAGATATTAAATTAACAATAATATCTATCATAAATAAATTAAAAACTCATACCATGCTACATTGTACGCATGCTACATCCTAAACCCTAGATTTAGGGCTTAGCCGAGCATATTTAAGTCCAAAATAAAATTCAAATTCAAATCCATTTTACACAAGGCAATTAAAATTAAAAAGAGAAAAGATAGAAAAGCTTATTGGATTGAAGCCCCGATGGTGTGCCAGCCGCTCCACGCAACTCGCTAGTCTGCCTCTTACCTGTGCTCTCCGCCTTTCTCTCTCTCTCTCTTTTCTTTCTCAAATTTCCGCTCGTATTTCTCTGTCTGTTGCTCCGAAATTTTCTGCTGTGGAATGCTTTCTTTTCCTGGAATTCTCTGATGGAATTCTTTATGCTGCTTGTTAGAATCTTCTGATCCGGAACACCTCCCTTTTCTCTTTGCCGGTTTCTTCATCAATTGTTATGGGCCCCATCTCCATCAATTGCTGTGGAAAGTAGCTGGTGGATGCTTGGATTTTTCAGTCGTTAACTGGAGAGTATAGGTAATCTGCAACATCAAATTTTGGACGGTGGAATTAAGCCGCTTGATAGCTTAATTTCCCTGCCCCTTGATTTCTGGATGTTGAATTGTGCATGGATTGAACGGTCCTATATCTGAAAAATCTGGATGGCCAGATTTGCTGTTGATCATGTGAATTTCATGGTGGGGTCCACTGAATGAGCTTGGTGCGGTGATTTTCTGGAATGATTTGGATTTAGTTGCAGCTGGATGCACCGCTTGGATCTGATAAAAAAACGGTGCTGATATTTAGCCATTGAATTTGGTAGCCATTTATCATATGGTTGTATGTGGACCCCGCTAATCATGTGAGTAGTTAAGCTGCATTAGATACATTGCTGCTGATTTTATGCATCATGTGAATTTGCATCTTGGTGATTTAATTGGGCAGCATGGAATAATATGGACGGCTGGTTACTTGGTCACATACATTTGGTGGATATTAGTGGGGTCCACTGCAAATAAATAGGTAGCATGTGAATGGACGGTGCTGGATGACAAATAGGCATGGTGTCATCAATGGTATTCACGTGAATAGCAATGGATTGAATTAATTAGACAGCGTATATGGTGAATGCATTTGCTGCTTGATAAATGGACGTGGGGTCCACTAATCCATGTGAATTGCTGTTGTTTGGTAATTGCCGATGTGGACAGCTTGGACGTGATCAGATGTGAAATGGACGGTGCTGATTTTTTTCAGATGCATTGGATGGCTGCAGCAATTGTGGACAGCTGATTGGATGGCTTGGATTTCTGCATGGTCTGGTGTTCGGCTGAATTATTTGAAGTTGAATAAAAGAAACGGTTGATTGATGTAGATGCATTGGATTTAAATGATGGCTGATATTTTGTGGCCCACTGCTCTGCTGATCACGTTATGTGCTCTTGAAAAATTAATGAGCAGCATGGATATTATTCAGAATGAGGTGGATGGCTGGATGCATTAATTTATGGGCAACATGGTGGATAGTTGTTGCTGATTTGTGGGGTCCATCAAAATGGCTGTTGCTGCTTGATCACATGAAGTGCTAAGTTGCATTAGAAAATGCTCACGTGAGTTTGCATTACTGCTGATGCATTGGACGTGATGGCTTGATCATGCATGGGAATTAATGGATGGTGTTAATTTGATCTTGGAAACTGCTGTGTAATGGACGGCTGGATTTAATTTGCTACTAAGAATCTGGACGTTTGAAATAATGAACGGTTGAAAATCTCTAGACGCGATCAAGCCGCATCTTTTCTGGTGGAGCCCACTTCTGGAATTTGTTTTCCTGCATAAAAAAATGTTTAGATCATTAATTCGTCAAAATCATTAGTGGGTTATTATTATAAAAATTATTTCAAGCCCATTTAATTTCATGGAAACAAATAAAATGTAATTTCAAGCCAAAAGATTATAAAAATTGTTTAAATTGCTTGAAATTAATATTTAATACCCAAAAGTTGCAAAACCACATTTTAAACCAAATTTCATATTAATTTCAATTAATTACCCACCAAATTGGTATAAAATGTCCACAAAATATGTTACCAAATTCCAATTATCACCTATACATATAAGAATGACATAGCATTCATATATTTTACATTTGCTTGCATTCAACTTAGTTTTCCAACCCATTTCCATTAACATTCATAACCCACTTGAATTCCAAATCGGGTGTACATGCACAGCATAACTTATGCATCATACCATTCATTTCACCATATGTTTAATACCCATATTTAGGGTATCATTCACATATATTATTACTCATTCATTAACCATTCATTATACATCATATGGAAGTTTATTACTTCCACTTATCATTTTTCATATATTTTTTACGATTTACACATTGTGCTCACTCTTAAGCACTTAGTGGATGTCCTAAACTTCATATATTAATCTCAAAATTTGAGATTATCCAAACAGCAACATCATCCACATGTTTCATCATATTTTCATGGATTCTTGCATTTTTAACAACTCACATAAACCATTCATCATTTATTCATGCTTATCTCTTCATATATGTCCATTTTACAACACATAAATCATGTGTTCCTTAAAATCTTTCAACACAGAAACTTGACTCTTAATCTAGCATGATTAAACCCCTTAATTAACCTATAATTTAGGGTTTAATTTCGGAATTTTAATCCATTCATTCTAGGATTCCAAAACAGCAACTTTTGGACCCATTTTTCATCCTTTTAACGTCTCTTTTGACACTTAAATCATAATAGTTTTCTAATCCATAAATTCCAGCAATTAATCATGCTTTTATTAACCCAAACTTAGGTTATTAACACATATTTAAAATCCAAAATTCGTTTGCTTCCATAACAGCAACTTCCATACATGTTTTGGGTATCCATTTGACCCGTTTTGACGTGTCCAAACATATGCCCATAAAATCAGATTTTAGGGCTAATCTTTTCAAACCCTTTTGGACACTCAAAGTACCTTAATCATGGGTTATTTTACCCTCCATAACATCCATAATTCTTTTGGGCTATTTCATGTATCATTTTTAACATATAAACATGAAAATTGGGTCATACTTGTAACCCTAACTTTCATTCTTTCTGAAATTCATAACTTAAGCCCAAATCATCATATATAATTCATCTAATCATTAATTGTCATATAATCATAATTACACAGCAACATCACATAGGGTTTAAGAAAATTTCATTCATGATTATCAACCCATAATCAAGGGATATACTTACATGTATTGGATCAAACTTGAACCCAATTTCCATGGCTTGGTTCCTCTTCTTTCCTCCTATTTTTCCTTCTTTTTTTCTCCTCTTTTTCTCCTCTTTTTCTCTCCCTCAAGCTGCTGGAAAATGAGAACGTGCAGCTACTAGAAAAGGGTTTTCTCCTTTGAAAAATTTTCCATTTTCTAAACCCTTATCACATGTGGACGTGCACCTCTTATATGGCTAGATTTTCCAGTTGTGTGGGCCCCATTTGCCACATCATTTAGTAGCTAATTAAAGTGTGTTTATCCCCTTTTTTTGACATGGCAAAATATGGACCATTTAAATTTGATAATTATCTAAAGAAAAATCATCAAAAATTCATGTATTTATGGACACAATCTGCCCATATCATGGACATCCACTTTTGTAGCAGCTTTGCCATTTTTTTCACAACTAATTTAACTTTAATTTATGGGTATTTAATCACCCTAGATACTAGCATACTTAGGGTTCCACTTAGCATATTAAAAAAAATATAAAAAATCGGATTTCAGCCTTGGACATCCACCCTTTTCTTGCTCCATGTCGCTGTCCATGCATTCAACGTCCCATATGCAGCTGCCTTTTGCATTTTTTTCCACAAAAATGCAGCTTTATTTGATGGCCATTTAATTACCCTAGTAATTAGCTTTCTTATCTATCCATTTATCATTTAAAAAAATCACAAAAAAATCCAAAATCTGCCTTGACCGTCCACCTCTCTCCTTTGCTCCAAATCTGTCCACTTGATGTTCACATTCATATGGTCTTCATTTGTCACCTTTGGCCACGGTTTTCAACCCCATTTAATTAATAATTTATTAACCTTGATTCCTAGTTGACTTGGGTGTGGATTTTATAATTAAAAAAAATCAAAAATCCACTTTTTGGAGCTCATAGCCGTCCACTCTATGCCTCCTCTATGCTTCTCCCTTAAGCTAGTCATTAGCTCCTTATTTTCCACATTAGAGCAGGGGATATTTTCATGGATTTTTTCAATTAAAGTAATTCATAAAATCTATGTATAATTATCTCCTTTTGATACCTCATTTTTGCCATTAAAAATATAATTAATCACCTTACTTTATCATAAATGCTAATTGCTTTATAGGTGCACAAAAGTCAACGATATACACCCATTTTCGTGCAACCATTATCCCATCATCATTAGCTTAATCCAAGACTCTCATTTCATAGATCTCATAATTTTAACCGTTCATTTCAAATTTCGTCTCAATCCGACTTTTCTAGCTCAAGTTATGACCATTTGAAGTCATCTTTGGATTTTGGACAGTAATGATCAATTTCAGCCCAAATCTCATCAAAGTTTTCATAATTCATCATTTCCAAAGGGTTAAGCATGAAATTATGTGCTTTCCTTTCAATTTTTATCTTAATCCGCCTTATAGGCGTCAAGTTGTGAATTTTCTAACATTTTCCAACTTGGCTCCATAATTAACCTCTTAATTTCCATTAATCACATTATGCAAATTAAATTAATTTTCATGGCACAATAATCTATTTCAATCCTCATTAGGCCACTTTAATTACATTGACCCATATCGACTTATAATGATTTATTTAATCATTATTCATAACCTCTGACCTAAGTACCATAAATCATCAATATTGTAAATAAATCATTCATAATTCCACTGAATCATACTTATGCATAGGCATAAACTCTATGTAGGTCAGGGTTTCACAATGTCGTATGGCCCATATAGATCCATATGTAATAGTTCAAGTGGCCTAGTCTTTGAAATTTCCTTATTAGAGGAAAATGGCATTTTAGGCTGGTTGGATAGTTGACATGCTTTGCAGATTTTATCTTTGTCATATTTGAGCTATGGTAATCCTTCTACTAGACTCTTTTTCCACAAAGTCTTAATATTTGACATATTTATGTGTCCAAGCCTTTTATGCCATATCCATGGATAATTCTGAATGGCTATGAGACATTTTCCATCAAGTTTATCAAAGAAAACCAAATATATATTTCCATGTCTTTTGCTGCTAAAAATTATGTGGTCTTCATAAAAAATATTACATATAGAAGATTCAAACACAACTTTATAGCCTTTATCATATAGTTGACTAATGCTCATTAAATTATGTTTGAGTCCTTCAACAAATAGTACATCCTCAATACATGCATTTGAAATATCATAAACATTTCCTTCACCTTTTATTATACCTTTCTCATTATTTCCAAATGCAACAGTCCCTTCACTATAAGATTTGATTTTGTGAAATAATCTTCTTTCTCCCATCATATGTCTTGAGCAGCTACTGTCTATGAACCATATGTTGTTGGCCTTTACTTTAAGACATACCTGTAAAATAAAATCATGTAGTGCTTATCTCTTTGGTACCCATTTTATGGGTCCATTTGGGTTAGTGAGTCATTGGAGTCTACGTTGTTCTACTTTGGAAGGTATAAATCCAATGCTTTTTAGTACCCAAACCAATTTTGCACGATGGTCATATAATTTCTTTATTTTACAATGATAAATTTTGTAGCTCATCTTGTTGCAAAAATTGCATGCCCTTGGAAGTCTTAGAGTGGGAATCCATGTAGTAGGAGGTTCCCAGATTGGCCTTTTTGACATGACTCATTCTTGGTTTAAGAAATGTAGGCTTGGTTTGGTTTTTACCAGACTTTGAAGCAATTGATTTACTGCTTTCACCTTTCTCAAATGTGGAATATCTGAGTCCTCTTTTGTTGTTCTGACTGGTCATGTTCAAGAACATTTTCGCACTTTCCCCTAAATTAGAGAACTTGGCTAATGATTTATTTAAAGACTCATTTTCTTTCTTCAGTCTTTCCACCTTGTTAGTTAAAGTATTATTTTTATTTGTTAGGTGGTTGACCTTTTCAGCTAGCTTTATGTTCGCAATCTCACCATAAGTGCACGGGTCGTAAATTGTAGTATATAAATTATCGATCCACAGGGAATTCAGGACTATAAACTTTGCTTTTAAATGCTTTCGTGTCGAATATGGAAAGAATATGGTAAATATAATGGAAAAGAAATAGAAAAATGGGAAGAGAAAATAAAATTGAAACTAGAACGAGTAGAGAACGAGAGTGCAAGTACCTAGGGTCTAGGATTTCACATGCGACTTTTGCAATGGGTAGTGGTATAATTATTTAATCCGGATATTTTTTGTTAAAGGAGAACAAACCCTAATTTATCCTTGCACCTTCTCTTGAAGCCTACAAGGCGTACCTTAATTTTCTTAAACACCTATTCTCATGGGATTAAGTTAATTAGAATCCATTAAGTTCTGTGGTTCATTCATGGAATTCCTCAAGGTCATCATGCCTATTCTCATGGTCTTAGATTTTCAGGTTTAATATCTTGATTATCGTATATTAGATTTTCACCTCTCGATTTCATCACCTAATATATGGAATCATGCTAAAGTATGGGCACATGTATGAAGCAAGCATAAAAATCACAAGATATTAAATTAACAACGATATCCATCATAAATAAATTAAAAACCCACACCACGCTACATTATACGCATGCTACATCCTAAACCCTAGATTTAGGGTCTATCCAAGCATGTTTAAGTCCAAAATAAAATTAGAATCAAAATCCATCTTAAACAGGACAATTAAAATTAAAAAGGGAAAAGATAGGAAAGCTTATTGGTTTGAAGCCCCGATGGTGTATCGGCCGGTCCACGCAACTTTCCAGTCCGCCTTTTGCCCGTGCTCTCCTTCTTGCTCTCCCTAATTTTTTTCTCTCCCAAAATTCTGCTCTAATCTATGCTGGAAATATCTCTCTGAATTTTCTTTTTTACCAAGTTGGGTAATAATTTTCCTCACCATATTTCAGGGTATCTAGGAAGTCATTTTCATTATTTGCATAGTCAGGAGATCAAACCTTATTCTTATTTCACTTTTCAGCTCAGAATTCAATTTCAAAGTTGGTTCAACTAAGTGGGAATTAAGGTTTAGAAAAAATTTAAGTCCAGGCTCAATGGGGGTCAATTACTGTTATACGTTCAAAGATAGGTTCATCATGAAAAAATGCCTTAATCATGTCTATGAATTGGTTAAATGGAGTTTTGGCTTTGGAAATTTCTTCAACTAGAATAAAATTTTTCATGTATATGGGAAAAACTAGCTTCTCAAATGACAATTGTGTGTATTAGAAAAACCTTTGATAAATTAGAGAGGATTACTCAGATTGTGAAAGAAAACAAGATCGGTTCCTAGGTATATCAATTTCATCAAGTGATTCGGGACAAAAATCCAAGTATTTTCAACAAGTACATGTTCAAAAACAAATTTAACATCTCATTAAGGTTCAACTTTTCCTAACTCAGAGATTTTGAAATTCCACACATGGTTTGCTTATAAGACATACAAGAGTTCAATGTGGGGTCTCAATCAATCTAATATCACAATTTCTGTAAGAATTGCCCAAAATTTTCAAAAAAAAAATTTCAAAATGTGACAAAAATTATACTCATGACAAAAAAATAATCATCAGGGTAGTGAAAGAAATATTTAGAGAAAATTAATGCAACGCATTCCCCCCCCCCCCCCCCACACTTGAAATTGACATTATCCTCAATGAAAATCATACCATTAAAATAAATGGAGTAATTGTAAAAATGTGAGATGTTAACTTCCCTATTTTGGCGAGTTGAACTGAAATTCCATCCCATGGTGCTTCCTTCCAAGTAGGCTCTGAAATAACCAATAAAGCTCAAAATTAAAAATATCAAAATTCTAAAATAAAAGAAACTAAAAGAAAAACTAAAACTAGAACTTCCCTGAAAGAAAAAGGAAAAGTTCGGGTTACCTCCCGAAAAGCGCTTAGTTCAAAGTCACCAGCCCAACTGCAGTTTGATCATCTAATGTTAACCTACTCCAACTTTTTCATTTCCGTGATTCTTTTTCTTGCCTTCTGATTTTCTTGCATTCATCGTTCTTTGAATTGGCCTCCATATTTGCTTGAGAACTTTTCCTGCCAATGAACCGCTACAATTAGTTTTAAAAGAAAGACAAGAAGGAGAATGAATAGTTACCAGTTTGTCAGCCTCTTTTGATCATCAAATTTCCATTCTTTTGATCTCCCACTTTCAGATGTTGCCACAGATTTAGCAACTTATTGGTTCAAGTCTTCCGCAGCTTCTCCTTTACATGTGTACGTCTGAGTAAAAATTCTTTTATCTGTTGACTCATTGACCACGTCAACCCATAAACAAGAATTATTGAGCGAAGGGTTTTTCATGGATGAGAAGAGGTTCAATTCCATCTTCTCATCTCCAACTGTCTGAGAAAGTTGACCATTCTTGACGTCTATGATGGCCCCAGCAGTGGCTAAGAAAGGTCGTCCAAGAATGATTGGAATTTGGAGGTCCTCCTCCATGTCGAGGACTACAAAGTCGATCGGGATGAACAGCTTGCCAACTTTCAATGGAAAGTCTTCAAGAATGCCAACCGGGAATTTGATTGATCGATCGGCCAGTTGGAGAGACATAGAAGTTGGTTTTGGATCGCCGATGTTCATCTTTTTACAAATGGAGAGAGGGATCAGACTTACACTAGCTCCAAGATCACATAGCGCCTTGCTAATTTGGAAATTCCCAAGAGCACAAGGAATAGAGAAGCTCCCAAAATCTTTTAGCTTTTCAAGTAGCTTGTTCTGTAAGATGGCGCTGCACTCTTCGGTGAGTGCAATGGTTCCGTGCTCCTCGAGCTTTCTTTTGTTGGATAGCATCTCCTTTAGGAATTTTGCAAAAGTCGGCATCTGAGAGATCGTGTTCAGAAATGGCACAATTGATAGGTTCTTGAGTGTTGAAATAAATTTCTCGAATTGCTTTGGAAGTTTTGCCTATCTTTGCCTTTGAGGAAAGGGAATAGGAGGCTTGTAAGGAGGTGGTGGGACGTACGGCTTCTCCACCACTGGTTGGGGTTGTAGCTCCTCTTCTTGCTTTTGTTCCCGCTCGGCCTCTTTTTCAGTGTCAGTTTGAGGTGGGTGAGGTGGGTCGAGCTGTTTTCCACTCCGCAAGGTAACTGCCTGCACTTATTCTCTAGGGTTTACTTCAGGTTGGCTAGGGAGTTTTCCCTGGTCTCTATGGGATGTGATAGTGGCATGTTGGGAAATTTGTTTTTCAAGCAGTTTAATATGGGTTTTCATTTGGCTCATTTCTTCAAGTAGTTTGTCAATTAAAAGATCAGAAGATTGTGCTTGAGGTGGTGCAGGTAGTGTGGGCTGAGTTTGGTATGAGGGAGGGTTCAGCGGTCTTCTTAGGAAACTAGGTGGCTTATTATTTTGAGCATAATTTTGGGTATTTGACTGGTTTGCCCAAGAGAAATTGGAGTGGTTTCTCCATTCAGGATTGTAAGTATTTGAATAAGGGTTATCATAAGTGCGAGTATCATACTGGTTGTTGAATGCATTGACATGCTCGCTTTTGGTGTCCTGGCTGGCAAAACTACACTCAGACGTGTAGTGTGAAGCTCCATAAATCTCACATGAAATATGTCAAGAAGAAGATGCATTCCGATCTGTGGTTTCTTGCTTCTTTTGCTACAAAAGTTGATCAAGTTTAGCATGAAGAGAATTTATGGCTTCAATATCATATACATTACCTTGCCGAGAGGGTCCTCGGGTGTCGCCGTATCGAGAATCATAAAGAGCCAAGTCATCGAGGAGTTCGAGAGCCTCCTCGTCAGTGAATCGTATGAATTAGCCACTAGCGGCTGAATTGATGGTGTTTCGGCTAGGTCTATCGAGTCCATTGAAAAAATTTTCAATAATATCACCCTGCGAGAGGCCATGATGTGGACACTTGCGCTACAAATCTTTCATTCTCTCCCAATCATCGTATAGAGTTTCACCATTTTTTTGACGAACTGATTGATTTCGTCCCTGATTTTCCTTATTTTAGTGGGTGGAAAGAATTTCTCCAAGAAAGTAGTAGAGAGCTCATCCCATGTATTGAATGTGTCGGGTGGCATAAAATAGAACCACTCGCTTGCCCTGTCACGAAGAGAAAATGGAAAAAGCTGAAGACGGATTACCTCACGTGGGATATTATGTACCCTGATTGTGCTGCATAGCTGCAAGAACTTAGTGCTATGTACGATCGGGTTTTCATAGGGTAATCCTACAAATTAGTCTTGTTGAACCATTTGAATAAGCCCAGGATTGAGTTCAAAGCTTCTTGCATCAATATCTGGTTCCACTATGCATGATCAAAATTCTCGAGGGTTCGGGCGGTTCTAATCACTAAGAGTTACCCTTCTTGGAGGAGCGTTGTTCTCAGCCTGGCCTTCCTCCTGCTCTTGATGTAGCCGGTTTGGATTGTTACGTTCTACCATGGTGTCTTGAGGAGATTGCTACTGCTTGTACTCACGAATTCTTCTCCTAAAAGAACGTTCAATCTCAGGGTTAGTAACAAAGAGTTTCCAGCTAGTTATTTTGCAAAGTTTCGGGTATGTGGGTGCATACAAAGATTAACTAGCTAATTCAGAAAAATAAAAACAAATAAGAACGAGAGATGGAAAAGAAAGAAAAAAATAATAAAAATAAAAATAGATAGAGATAAAAGACAGAATTAAAAAGACAAAAAATAGAGAAGGGAAAAAAACTAAGAACAAAGAAAGTATCTAAAAACAAAATTTAAAGTAACGCCTAATTCCCTGGCAGTGGCACCAAAATACTTGTTCACAATCTCACCACAAGTGCACGGGTCGTAGATTGTAGTATATAAATTATCGATCCACAGGGAATTCGGGACTATAAACTTTGCTTTTAAACGCTTTTGTGTTGGATATAAAATGAGATAGATAAGTGAAAAGAGAATATAGTAAATAAAATGAAAAAGAAATAGAAAATTGGGAAGAGAGAATTGAAAATTAGAACGAGTAGAGAACGAGAGTGCAAGTACCTAGGGTCTAGGATTTCACATACGTCTTTTGTAACGGGTAGTGGTATAATGATTTAATCTGGATATTGTCTGTTAGAGGAGAACAAACCTTAATTTATCATTGCACCTTCTCTCGAAACCTACAAGGCGTTCCCAAATTTTCTTAACCACCTATTCTCATGGGATTAAGTTAATTAGAATCCATTAAGTTCTATGGTTTGTTCATGGAATTCCTCAAGGTCATCATGCCTATTCTCATGGTCTTAGATTTCCAAGTTTAATATCTTGATTATCGTATATTAGGTTTCCACCTCTCGGTTTCATCGCCTAATATATAGAATTATGCCAAAGTACGGGCTAATGTACAAAGCAAGCATTAAAATCACAAGATATTAAATTAATAATAATATCCACCATAAATAAATTAAAAACCCACACCACGCTACATTGTACGCATGCTACATCCTAAACCCTAGATTTAGGGCTTAGCAGAGCATGTTTAATTCCAAAATAAAATTTAAATTCAAATCCATCTTAAACAAGACAATTAAAATTAAAAGGGGAAAAGATAGAAAAGCTTATTGGTTTGAAGCCCCGATGTTGCGTCGGCCGCTCCACGCAACTCACCAGTCTGCCTTTTTTCTCGTGCTCTCCTCCTTGTTCTCTCTCTCTCTATTTTTTTTGTCTCCCAAAATTCTACGTGGAATTTTTCTTTTCTACCCGCTAAAATTTTGCTCGTCTAATTTTTGTTCTTCCATTGTGCTGCTGCTGCCACCTATTTATAAGCTTGGAAATTTGTGTATATCATGGGTGGGATCCATCTATAGTTACGCAATCCAAATTGCATTGCACCTGCCTGCGTAAATCAGCTGGATGGTGGGCCCCATACTATTCAACGCAAATTTGAATTGCGTAAATATGCTACATGGTTTCTGGACAGCTTGATCAAATCTGAACGGTGCTGATCAAATCAACGGAATTGCGTAGCTGAATTTGGACATCGAATTGCTAGACATTACGCAATTAAAATTGCGTAAAGAGATGAAGGGGCTGTTGTGTATTTTCTAGATTTCTGCATGGGCCCACTCAAATGGACGGTGCTGATTTGGTGGGTTAAGCGGTGGAATAAATATGAACGGCAAGGATTTTCTAGAGAATGGACAGTGCATTTAGCATTAAGGGGACGGCTGGATGTTGCATTGTATTTTCTGGACGTGATTTAAGTGGCGGTCCCCATGGCTGCTGTGATTTTTGTGCTGCTGG
Organism: Annona cherimola; assembly: GCA_030490835.1. Taxonomy (NCBI): domain Eukaryota; kingdom Viridiplantae; phylum Streptophyta; class Magnoliopsida; order Magnoliales; family Annonaceae; genus Annona; species Annona cherimola. The sequence continues at coordinate 40,704,898 of CM059972.1, read as the reverse complement.
ATTTTCAGGCCGTGGGATAAATGGACGGGTTGATTGGTCCAGATTTAAGCTGGTCGGTGTGGACAACTTGTGGGGCCCATTGGTTGAACGGTTGATGTTGCTGTATTTTTCCAGCCTTGAATGGATGGTGGGCAGCTTGGAATTGACGTTGCAAGGTTGGATGATGATGGACGTGATCGAATTTCTGCATTTGAAATGGATGGCTGGATGGACTGCTGCATTAAACCGTGGCTGGATAAATAGACAGCTGCTGAAAAAATCTGGACGATCCATCTTTAGCCGCTAATTAGCTCGGACAACTGCTGGACGATGCAGAATTTTTGATTACGTGGACAACTGCTTGGATGAAGATTAGCATCGGAATTCTGGAAAATCAAATTTGGATAGTTGATCTAGACGGTCAACTAGATTAGATAGACCACAAAATCTGGATGATGGAAATCTGGACGGTTCAAGCTGCTGGAATTAAAATGGACGCTGAAATTGGAAGATTTGTGGCCTGAAATAATGGACACTGCTGATTAATTCTGGCCCCATTATCTTGAGTAGTTGGACCTGATCTTGTGGGGCCCACTTGCTGTAATTTGTTTTCCTGCATAAAAAAATATTTAAATCATTAATTCATCAAATCCATTAATGGGTTGTTAATATAAAAAATTATTTCAAACCCATTTAATTTTATGGTAACAAATAAAATATAATTTCAAGCCAAAAGACTGTAAAAATTATTTTAAAACTCAAAATTAATATATAATACCCAATTGTTGCAAAATTCACATTTTAGAGCAAATTTCACATTGAACTTAATTAATTACCCATCAAATTGGTATAAAATGTCCACAAAATATGTTATTAATTTCCACTTATCACTTTCCATTCACAATAATAACTGAATCACATTGTCTTTTCTTTAATGTGAATTTATTTCCTAGTTTCTTTATTTCATCATACAATGAATCATATGCTTGTTGTAGTTCCTTTAATTCAGCACATTTGAGACAATCATGTGTAGAGGAATAAATAGACTTGTTATTTGAGTGATTGAGTTTGGAGGTTACCTCATCACTGCTTGTATAGTTTGTTGAGGCGGTTTGTCTGTCTATAATTTCTATTGCAGTAAGGCAGACCATATTGAGTTCTTCCTCTACCCTTGCCATGCAGCAAATTTGAGCATAGTGTGCTGCATCATTGTCTTCATTTGATGATCTGCTCGTTGTAGATGTCTCATCATTTACGTACATTCCTCTTCCTTTAGCTTTAAATTTCCAGTTTTCATTTCTATCTTTCTTCTCTTACTATTCTTTTGTCTTGCTCTCTTCTAGTGTGGGACATTGAGCTTGCATATGTCCCACTCCACCACATCTGTAGCATTTTGTTATTTTTCTCTTTTCTATTTCTATCCTTGAATTCTTTAAAGTTCTTTCCCTTTCTTACAAACTTTTTGAACCTTCGGGTGAGGAGGGCGATTTCTTCATCATCATTTTGAGAGGACGATGTGGATTCATCCAAGTTCGGTGCAGCCCTCAACGCAATGACTTTTTTTCCTTTCTGCTGCTCCTCATTTCTTTTCTTTATCAGCTAATGTGACATGAGTGAACTGATAAGATCTTCCAATCTTAGAGTATTTAGGTCCTTTGCCTCTTCAATAGTCGTGATCTTTGGAGTCCACGACTCAGGTAGAGCCCTTAAGATCTTCATGACCTGTTCAGATTCAGATATTGCTTTTCCAAGACCCTTTAATGCATTAGTAATCTTGAAAAATCTAGCAAATATTTCAAATATATTTTCAGTATCTAGCATTTTGAAGCTTTCTAATCTTCCAATCAATATGTTTCTTCTCATCCCTTGGACTTGAGAAGTTTCCTCATAAATTGATGTTAGTGTATCCCATATCTCTTTGGCTGTTTGACATAAGGATACTCTATCATATTCAGCAGCTGTAAGAGCACAGAAGAGAGAGTTCATGGCTTTGGCATTGCTTTTTACGGTCCTAACCTCTTCGTCAGACCATGCAGAGGCTCTTTCACCGATTAATAGAGTAACTCCAGCTTGAATAGCAATCCAAGAATCTGTATCAGTATCCATGATGAGTTGTTTCATTCTCAACTTCTAGTAACCGAAGTTATTTCCATCAAATAATGGTGGCCTTGTGAATGATTGGACCTCAGCAAATGCAGGAGTGGAAGTTTATTTGGATACCATTAATAAGATCTCTTTGGTACAAAACTCAAAGACCTGCTCGGATACCACTTGTTGGTCCCGAGTTTATGGCAAAACCCAAGAAGGGAGGGGTGAATTGGGTTTTTAAAAATTCTTTGCGTACTTAGAAACTTAACCCCTTATAAGTTCAATCCCCTTGATGAAACGTCCAGTGAGGTAAAATGAGAGAGTGCAGTTGAAATATAAAATATAAACAATCAAACCACGCAAAAGACAACAATATATAGTGGTTCGGGCAACCTTCCCTGCTCCACTCTTCTAAGCACACACCCGTTGTCTCTTTGGTTCCACTATTGTATATTCAATACAATCTAGAGCACCCGCTCTCTTCTAAATTCTAGCTCTAGGGGGCATATACAATCTCAGCACAAGTAGGTGACAAATTTCACTCCAATCACATGCTCCTTTGCCTTCACTTGGTTTCAATCTCCAATACTAAACCAAGTGGAAAAAAAATAAATGATCAAATAATAAACAAGAGTTCTACATGTTACAGATGTGTAGGCAGATACAAGTGCGAAGAAGAACTTGTAGAAGCAGTTGAAGATGAGACAGTTCAGCTTTCAGCAGTTGAATGCAGTGTTCTTCTTGAAAAGCTTCTTATAGATCACTTAAATGCTAGAGAAAGTGGAAGGTGAGCTCAATCAATGTTTTTCCAACTCCTTTCTTGTTCACTTGAAGCTCCTTAAATAAAGGAAAGTAAATTCGAACGTTTGGTGGTAGGTGGCACGCATTTAATGCGCCAACACTTGAATTTTTCTGACCATTGCGAGCCAAGTCACGCTTAGAGTCGACTTAGGACGCAACTTTGTCGAAGTCGCAGAGTGGAGTCGACTTCGGGTGCGACTTCACCCAAGTCGCAGATTGGAGTCATCTTCGGAAGTAACTTCGGCCTTCAGCTTCCAACTTAAGTTTCATGCTCAGGTCGACTTGGTCTCAGACTTGACCTAAGTCGCTGGTGGAGTCGACTTCGGATGCGACTTCACCAGTCGTATGTCTTGTTGGAACTTTAAAACTTTGTTTGTGATCTACTTGTATGTTTAGCCTTTATTTCTTCCCTTTTAAAGTACTTGGATCTTCATTTGATATTCTTGTCCTTGATATGTATCATGATGCTTGGATTATAGAATATCTTAGTCTCTTGATAAAAATCCTCTTCAGTGGACTTGATTTATGGTTGTTATTGCCTCTTGATTTTTATTTTCATTTAATAAAGAGTTTTACAAGCAATTTGATGTTGATTTATGTTGGAAGTCAAGGAAAATTAAGCACGATCCGTGTTTTGATGATTAACAACTCAATTTAAGAATTAATTGGATACTAATGTGGTTTGCTAGCTTTGTTAAAGGATAAAAACTCAAGTTTCAGAACATAGCTGACCATGTAGCAGTCCCAAGTCGACTTAGCCATCGACTTAGGTGAAGTCGACCCCCAAGTCGACTCCACAATCAACTTCAAATGCACAAAAAGTTCCAAAGTCGAAATTGGGCACGGAGATAGACGAAGTCGCAGTCGAAGTCAACTCCATCTGCTACTTGGGTGAAGTAGCAAACCCAAGTCGACTCCATAATCGACTTCAAATGAATAAAAAGTTCTAGAGTTGAATTTGGGCTCAGAGACAGGTGAAGTCGACTCGACTTGGGACTTAGGTGAAGTCGCAGACCCAAGTTGACTCCAGATACGACTTGAGTGAAGTTGAAGTTCAAGTCGACCCAGGCAAGTGACTCGAGCACATGGCCATGACAGAATCCTTGAAAATTGAAGTGTTATTAAAGGAAAACTATATACTAAAGATTTAGACATCTACATCAAGGACAATTATTATAAACCAAGGCCACAAGGAAGAATCCCTCAAAGAGAAGAATATCATGATAAAGTTTTAAGACAAAACAAGGAAAATCAAGAATAACATATGAAGAACAAGATGAGAAAGGAAAAATGAAGTATCAAGATCACTTGTAAGAATCCTAAGTTCCAACATATGTAAAATGAATAGTGAAGTCGCAACCGAAGTCGACCTCACTTGCGACTTGGGTTAGGTCCAAGACCAAGTCGACCTGAGATGAAACTTGGAGTAAAAACTAAAGACCGAAGTCGCATCCGAAGTCGACTCCGCCTTGCGACTTGGGTGAAGTCGCATCCAAAGTCGACTCCACCTTGTGACTTGGGTGAAGTCACATCCGAAGTCGACTCCACCTTGCTACTTGGGTGAAGTCGCATAGCAAGTTGACCCCACATGCGACTTGGTTCGCAACAATCGGAAAAAATTGAATATTAGAGAATTAAATGCGCGCCACCTACACTAAACATTTGAATTTACTCCACCATTATAAAAGAGCATTCAAGAAGACGTGCTAGGAGTTAGATAAGCATTCAATAAACTTACCTTCCACTCTCTCTAGAATTAAAGTGATCTACACCAACTCCAAGTGAAGAACTGTGCTACAACTTGCTGAAAACGTCATTGCTGAAAGTTCTACTCTCTCAATAAGTTCTTCCATGTGCTACAAACTACCTACACGAATATGTAAAGTGTAGTTCTTTCTGTTGATTCATTATTTGTGTTTACCACTTGGTTTGATATTGAAAATCGAAACCAAGTGAGGGCAAAGTAGTGTTGTGATTGGAGTGTGACTCATCACCTACTTGTGCTGTATTTATGCAAGCCCCCTAGAGATGGAATCTAGAAAAGAGCTACTGCTCTAGTTGTATTTGATATCCAATAGTGGAACCTAAGTCACAATGGGTGTGAGCTTGAAAGAGTGAAGTAGGGAAGGTTGCCCGAACCACTATAAAACTGCGTCTCCTGTTGTGGCTTACTTATCTGCATTTTACTGCTTTATTTCTCTCCATATTCTCTGCTTGTTTCATTAAGGAGATTAAATTAAAAAAGGGAAAAGTTTTTGTTTAAGTGAAGAATTTTAAAATGCCCAATTCACCCCTTCCCTCTTGGGTTGTTGCTATAAACTCGAGACCAACAAGTGGTATCAGAGCAGGTCTTTGAGTTTGAACCAAAGAGATCTTACAAATGGCATCCCAAAAAACTTCCACCCCTGCATTCGTAGAAGGCTAATCATTTATAAGGTCACCTCTTTTTTATGGGAGTAACTTCGGTTACTGGAAGTTGAGAATGAAATAACTTATCATGGCTACGTATATAGATTCTTAGATTGTTATCCAAGATGGTGTTGTACGACCTATTGATGAAAGGGCCTCCACATGGTCTGAGGAGGAGGTTAGGACCGTAAAAAGCAACGTCAAAGCCATGAATTCCCTCTTTTGTGCTTTAACTGCATCTGAATATGATAGGGTGTCCTCTTGCCAAACCGCCAAAGAAATATGAGATACGCTAATATCTATTTATGAGGGAACTTCTCAAGTCCAAGGGATGAGAAGAAATATTATGATTGGAAAGCTAGAAAGCTTTAAAATACTTGAAACTGAAAATATTTCTGAAATATTTGCTAGATTCTCAAAAATTACAAATGCTCTAAAAGGTCTCAGAAAGCTATTTCTGAATTTGAGCAGGTTATGAAGATTCTAAGGGCGCTACCTGAATTGTGGACTCCCAAGATTATGGCCATTGAGGAAGCAAAGGACCTAAACACACTAAGGTTAGAAGATCTTGTCAGCTCGCTCATGTCACATGAGTTGATAAAAAAGAAGAACGAGGAGCAACATAAAGGTAAAAGAGCAATCGCCTTGAAGGCTGCACAAATTTCAGATGAGTCCACCTCATCTTCTCAAAACGACAATGAGGAGATTGCTCTGCTCACAAGAAGATTTAGAAAGTTCGTGAGAAAAGGAAAGAATTTCAAGGGTTTCAAAGAAAGAAATTTAAAGGAGAAAAAGAAGGAAGCAACAAAGTGATATCGGTGTGGAGGAATGAGGCATATACAAGCCCAATGTCCCACACCCGAGGAGAACAAGACAAGAGAATGACGAGAAAAAAAGGACCGAGGCAAAAACAGAAAATTTCAAAAAGCTAAAGAAAGAGGGATGTATGTCAATGAGGAGACATCCACAACTTGCAACTCATCAAATGAAGAAAATGAGGCTGCAAATTGTGCAAGAATTTGCTGCATGGCTACAATGGAGGAAGATACCAACCTTTGTCTCGTTGCAACAGAAATTTTGGAGGAATAAACCTCCTCAATAAACTGCACAAGCAGTGAAGAGGTAACTTCTAAACTAAAAACTCATTCTATTTTCTCTTCCACAAATGAATGTCTCAAATGTGCTAAATTAGAAGAACTACAACAAACATATGATTCATTATATGAGGAAATAAAGAAGTTGGGAAACAAATTCACAATAAAGAAAAGATAATGTGATTCAATAATTATTATGAATGAAAAACTTGCACAAAAAGTTGATCACCTAACCAATGAAAAGAATACTTTGACAAGTGAGGTGGAAAGGCTAAAGAAAGAGAATGAATCATTAAATGAATCACTTGCTAAGTTCTCTAATCCAAGGGAAAGGGTCAAAATATTTCTAAATATGACCGCCCAAAACAACAAAAGAGGACTTGGGTACTCTACATTTGAGAAATGAGAATGTAGCAAATCTAATGCTCCAAGGACCTTTAAAAACCAAGCAAAATCAATTTATACAAAACCAAAAATGAATCATGTTGCTTGGACAAAAGGACCAATTTGGGAACTATCTACTACATGGATTCCCACTCCAAGACTTCCGGAAGCTTGTAACTTTTGCAACAAGATGCGACATAAGATATATCAATGTAGAATAAGAAAATTGTATAACTTTGGTGCGAAATTGGTTTGGGTACCAAAGAGCATTGAATTTATGTCTTCGAAGATAGAACAACGTAGATTCCAATGCATGTATTGAGGATGTATTATTTGCTGAAGGACTCAAACACAACTTAATGAGCATTAGTCAATTGTGTGATAAAGGCTATAAAGTTGTATTTGAATCCTGTATATACAATGTATTTGATGATGATCACATAGTTTTTAGTGACAAAAGACATGGAAATGTACATTTGGTTTGTCTTGATGAACTTGATGAAAAATGTCTAATTGCCATCGAAAACGATCCATGGATATGGCATAAAAGGTTTGGACATATAAACATGTCAAACATTAAAACTTTGTGGAAAAAGAGCCTAGTGGAAAGGTTACCCAAGCTTAAATATGATAAAGAAAAAAATTGTAAAGCTTGTCAACTATCCAAGCAACCCAAGATGTCATTTTCCACCAAAAAGAAAATTTCAACAACTAGGTCACTTGATCTATTACATATGGATCTTTACAGGCCATCCGACATTTCAACTCTTATGGAAAAAAGTATGTATTTGTTATAATTGATGATTTTTCAAGATTTACATGGATAATTCTTTTAGCTAGCAAAGATAAAGCATTCTCTATGTTTGTCACTTTTCAAATTTGGTGCAAAATAAAAAATAGAACACAATCATTTCCATTAGAAGTGATCGTGGTGGTGAATTTGAAAATAAACAATTTATAGAATTTTGTAATGAGAAAGGAATTCACCACACATTTTCTGCACCAAGAACTCCCCAACAAAATGGGGTAGTTGAAAGGAAAAATAGGACAATACAAGAGATGGCTAGAATTATGCTAAATGTGAGCAAATTGTACAAAAGATTTTGGGGTGAAGCTGTAAGTACAACATGTCATGTATTAAAATGTGTTACCATAAGAGTTATCTTAAAAAAGACTCCATATGAACTATGAAAAGGAAAAAAACCAAACATATCATATTTCCATGCTTTTGGATGTACGTGCTATGTGTTGAACAATGAAAAAACTAACTTGGGAAAATTAGATGCCAAAAGTGATGAGGCGATATTCCGTAGTTATTCATTAAATAGCAAAGCATATAGAGTCTTTAACAAGAAAAATCAAATAGTAGAAGAATCAATACATGTTGTATTTGATGAATTTAACGAAAATCAGAAAAAGGAGGATGAGTTGAGTGATGCAGATGAGGCGTCAAGGAACCCAAAGGTGGAATGACTAGAACAACAAGGAGAAGCCGAAGCAAAGCAAGAAAATTTCACAGAGGAAAGGGTAAGTGAAAATAACAATTCCTATAAATCTCCAACTTATTTGAAATTCAAAAATGATCATCCAATTAAGCAAGTTATTGGTAATATCTATGAAGGAGTAAAAAACTAGAAGGTCAAGACACAATATTTGTGGAGAATTTGCTTTTGTGTCGAAAATTGAACCAACCTCCATTGATCAAGCTCTTAGTGATAAAAACTAGAATATTGCAATGCAAGAAGAGCTAAATCAATTTGAAAGAAATAATGTATGGCACCTAGTTCCTAGACCCAAAGATTGCACAGTTATTGGTACCAAATGGATTTTTATGAATAAATTAGATAAAAGTGGGCTTGTGGTTAGAAACAAGGCCAGATTGGTAGCCAAAGGATATTCCTAAGAAGGGAGAATTGATTTTGAAAAATCCTATGCTCCTATGGCTAGATTAGAAGTCATACGTATCCTACTAGCTTTTGCTTCTCACATGGATTTTAAATTGTTTCAAATGGATGTGAAAAGCGCATTTTTAAATGGATACTTAAATGAGGAAGTATATGTTGAACAACCTCCTGAATTTAAACAAAAGGATTAATCAAAATACATTTTCAAATTAACCAAAGCTTTATATGGACTCAAACAAGCTCTACAAGTTTGATATGAAAGGTTAAGTAAATTTTTGATTGATCATGACTTTGAAAGAGGAAAAGTTGATACAACATTATTCATTAAGTATAAGGACAAAAATATTAATTGTTCAAATTTATGTCGATGATATAATATTTAGTGCTACTAATGAAACTCTATGCCAAGAATTTTCTGAGATTATGCAGAGTGAATTTGAAATGAGCATGATGGGAGAGTTGAACTTCTTCCTTGGACTGCAAATTAAGCAACAAGCAGAAGGGATCTTTATAAACTAGTCCAAATACGTCAAGGAGATGTTGAAGAAGTTCGGAATGCAAAACAGCAAAGGTGCAAACACGCCAATGAGTTCAACCATCAAGATTGACAAGGATAAAAAAGGTAAATCTATTGAACAAAAACTATATAGAAGCATGATATGTTCTTTATTATATTTGACTATTTCTAAACCAGATATTTTGTTTAGTATTTGTATGTGTTTAAGATTCCAATCATGTCCAAAGGAATCACATTTAATTGCTGTAAAAAGAATGTTCAGATATTTAATCAAAATCACTAATCTATGGTTATGGTATCCAAAGGGGTCAACATTTGATCTAATCGGCTACTCAGATGCGGACTTTTCTTGTTACAAGTAGATAGAAAAAGTACTAGTGGAACATGTTAGTTTCTTGGAAACATGTTGGTTTCATGATTTTCAAGAAAACAAACTAGTGTTGCTTTATCTACCGCAGAAGTCGAATACATAGCCACCGGGAGTTGTTGTACCCAACTACTTTGGATGAAATAACAACTTAAGGATTATGGTATTCATTTCCATGACATTCCAATTAGATGTGATAACACAAGTGCTATCTATTTGACTAAAAATCATGTTTTGCATTCTAGAACAAAGCATATAGATGTAAGACATCATTTCATTCGTGAACATGTTGAAAATCATAATATTTGTCTAGAGTATGTTAAAACCGCGGACCAAATTACTGACATTTTCACCAAACCATTAGCAAAGGAACCATTTTACAAGATTAGAAATGATATAGGTATGATTGAGTTTGATTAAGAGTATAGTATGATAGGGGGAGAAAATTAGAACCAAGTCGACTCTGATCCGCCCATAATAATGAAATCAAATCCTATAAAAATCAAGTTTAGGTACATCCCAACAAAAGAGAAGGAGACAAATATGTAAGGAACAAGAAAGAGGAGATGAAATTTTCCGATTCCACCACCAAAGATTGATCTTCACTCAAAATCTTCCTTTTGCTTGAAGTTCTCTTTGTTCTCCTCTTGTGGCTGCTTCTACGAGCTCTTAGCTGCTTTGCTCAAATCTTAAACTATATATTTATACCCCCACTAGAAGCCAGCATGAGACACGTGCAAACAACTCACACGTGTGAAATGGCATCGGGGCGTCAACTTTCTGGAGTCTTCTGCTGTCACTAGAATTTTCCTATAGCACTGATATGTCGGTTGTTCGTGTCAAGGCTTCAAAAATCTTACGTCGGGACACTGATTCAAGCACTTAGCCAAGCTAAAATTCCACTTTCTTTGGCCTCCTCATGCTCCCATCATTTTCTGAGCTTTCATTTTTCACTTCCTTTATCCCTAAAACACAAATTGAGGTGAGTAACATGCTCCTACATAAATGGATGAAATTAAAATGCCCTAAATGCAAACTATGCTCGAAATTTGCAAATTATTAAAACTAAATAAAAATAATTCAACTAATGCAATTTTTATGTAAATCTATATGTTTTTCCTTAACTAGAATTCAAAACTCTATGAAAATTAGGCAATGATAACACCACTTTTACAAAGTTATCACCTCTCATCTCCATGTATGTCATATTGAGTATTCAAAGTATACCAATTACAACTATTTAATCTTTGTACTTTTTCCCTTGTGTAATTATTATCAAAATACTAAACAAACTACTATATAAGAAAATTTTATTTGTTTTTACAAGTTCCAATAATGTACATGTCACAACATGTAGAAATATTCCCTTTATAAAATGTATATAATTTTACTACATTTATTTAATTTTATCTTAATTTAGTAGCAATAATTGTGAAATAAGTTTACTAAAATAGCAAAATGAACTTTTTCCAATTTTTTAGTGATCAAATATAAGTTTTATATAGTTAAGTATGTGCAATATATCTTTACAAAAAATTCTTATAATTTTTGGAAATTATTAAGTATTATTTTTACTTTCTTTCTTAGTAAAAATAAATTTAAAAAATAAATACATAATCAATTTATGTTCCAGCATTCAAAAATTAATATTGCATAATAATATCCAGATTATTATTTTCTCACAAATTCTCACAATTATTAAATATTTCCTTCATTTCTCTTGATTAGATAATTAGATTTAATAAGAAAAATAATAGTAAAATACCTTTCTAAGTTGTCGAAATTATGTGATAATATTCTTAACTATTATTCCTTTTTTTACAATTATTCATATTTTTTGAAATTTCTTTCAAATTTTATGCATTTTTCTATGAATAATAATTTTGATAATTCAAATGAATGTCAAACGGTAGAAATAATTCATGAAAATTTTTAAAATATATCATGGGGTCATTTTATTCATCTCATAATATTTTCACATAAAAATACATTATATGAAAATTTCCGTACATCATAACAATTAAATGCCTAGAAAGTGAGATAAATATTGTTGTGAACTAAATTGAATATTTTGAAAATCAAGGATTGCCCATGTTCTGAGGATTAATAATCAAATTTGAGAATATTAAAGGGAATTAATATTTTTGGTTTGAGGTTTGAAGACAGATTTTTCAAAGCGAAGCAAAAATAGGTCAAGTTGAGTCTGTATCGAAGTTGACCTTAGAGAGTGGCCTGGAGTGAGATAACTGAAGGTCTGAAGTTTAAACAATGGATTTGGGTGAAGTTGCAAACGAAGTCGACTTCAACAAGGATTTGAAGTTGAATATTTCCATTGACTTGTTTTGGTACAATCAAAGTCGCGCACAAAGTTGACTACACCTTACAACTTGGCTAAGTCAAAAGTCACATTGATCTAGATCTGTAACTTGAGTTTCTTCAGGCTTCTTAATATGAACCTGCAAAAGTGAAGTTGAACACGAAATCGACTCCACCTTGCAACTTGGGTCAAGTCCAAGACTAAGTTGACTCAAGTTCAAAATTTAAAGTATATAAGCTCGAAATATGAAGTTTTAAAGTTTTAAGCCCTCAACATTTAGTGAAGTCAGCACACCCAAGTCAACTTCAATGTCAACTTGAGTCAAGTCCAAGGACCAAATTGACCTAAGTAAGAACTTGAAGAATACAAAATAGAAAGAAAAGCTTAGAGGAAGGAAGAGAATGACCAAAATCACACTCAAAGTCAATTCTAGTCTGCCATTTGAGTTAAATCACATTCGAAGTCAACTCTAGCCTCGACTTGAGTCATAACAGTTAAAAAATTCAAATATTGGTGCATTTAATGCGTGCTACCTACCCTCCGACATTCAAATAGCTCTTACGACTATTTAAGACCCGCCAAGAGGAGTTATGAGAGTTAACAAAAGAATTCATTGAGCCTTCATCTTCCTACTTTCAAGTGATTAATTGTCCATTAAGTTTTTCACAATGAGAGGCTCTCATTTTACTGCAAAGAGCTATAAATTTTCATCTTCTTTAAATACTCAAGAGTCTTCTCAAGCGTTAAAACTGTTCTGCATGAATTTATAAAGTGCAGATTCTTTCTATTTATTCATTAGTGTTGTATTGCGATACTTAGCTTGGTGTTGGAGACCAAAGCCAAGTTCAAACAAGTAGTGCACAGTTGGAGTGAAACTCACTATGTACTTATGTAACTGTTGTAAAAGTTTCCTGGAACTATAATTTAGAAAAGAGTAAAGGCTCTAGTTGTAATCTCTGTTGAGATAATGGAACCCAAGACACAAAAGAGTGTATGCTTGGAAGAGTTTTGAGTAAGGAAGATTACCTGAATCATTATAATTCTCTACGTCACTAATGATTAGTATTTTGTTTATCTATTGTTCTCTCTCTCTCTCTCTCTAGCAGTCACATTTCATTCAAGTGTATTAAACTCAGAAGGGTTAAGTTTTAAATTACAAAAAGAATTTTAAGAACCTAATTCACCTTTTCCCTCTTAGATTTTACCATAAACTTGGGACCAAAAAAATATAATAATATTATCTAATCATCTCTAAAATCAAATAAAATAGAGTTTCATCATATTCATACAATATGATGCAGATTCATATAATTTTCATGAACTTGTTCGAGCCCACTAGTCCTAATGGCCCAATTGGCCTGTCGAACGATAACAACCCATCGAAGCACCACCGGCCATGGCCACCTCTGACAGCTTCAACGATCGCCTTCGATAAAAATTTTGATTTTTTAAAATTTTTCTTAAATTCTAATTTTAAAATGGTTAATTTTCTTCAACTATCCCTTCTTCAAAATCTATTTATAAATGCTTCTAAAAGTTATTTTTTGTTGGTCCCGAGTTTGTGGTGAAACCCAAAAGGGGAAAAGAGAATTGGGTTCTTTTAAATTTCTTTCAGTATATTAAGCTTAACCCCTTGAGAATTAAGTCTCTATGATGAAATGTGCTAGGAGAATGAGAGGGTGCAAATAAAATATAAAATGCAAGAAATCAAACCACATAAGAGTCAACAATATATAGTTGTTTGGGCAACCTTCCCTACTCCACTCTTCCAGGCGCATAGTCATTCTGTCTTAGATTCCACTATTGGATTTTCAATACAATTTAGAGCACCCGCTCTCTTTTAGATTCTAGTTCTAGGAGGTGTATACATTAATCACTTGTTAGTGAGACCAACTCCAAGTAACCAGGTTTGATCCATTGGTGAGACAAACCCAAGCCAATCAAGCAAAACCCGTTGGTGAGACAAACTCAAATCAACTCTCTGTTTTGCTTCTTCTTGAATTCAATCTCAAACACCAATCCAAGGCAACAATTCCAAACAAAATAAATAAATAAATTTATACTTTGCAACGTATAATCAATCTACTCTGAAGGCTCCTTATTACGTGAAGAAGATGACTTTGTAAGCTCACTTGAAGTAGCAGCACTTGAAGCTTCAATATTTGTTCAAATGATATTAATAGTCTTGAATATTAAAAGGTGTAAGCTCATCTTGTGTTTCCAACTTCACTTCATGTTCATACTTCAATGATATTTATAGAGGAGAAGAAGATATAGCCATTGGAGTGGTGGTTAGCACGCATTTAAAACTCCAATGTTCAAATTTTTTACTATTATAACTTGAAGTCGCAAGTGGAGTCAACTTGGGATGGGTGGAGTCAACTTGAGATAAGTAAGTCAACTTGAGTTGTAAGTTCACTTTCGCTAAAACTTGTTGTCTACTTTTTTGCCTTCGAAGTTGTAGGCAAAGTGGAATTCGGCTGAAACTTTACTAAGTGATAAAGTGAAGTCGACTTGGGTTGAGACTTCACTTTGCTATCTCTTTGAAGTTGCAGATGAAGTCAACTTAGGTTGAGGCAAAGTTGACTTGGGCTCAAGTGAAGTCGACTTAGGCTGAGATTTCACTTTGCTGCTAATCAGTAGAAATATGCTACCCCTAAGTCGACCTGGCTATTTACTTCACCCAAGTCACAATCTGAGTCGACTTAGGACTGTGACTTGACCAATCTTCACTTTAAAACTTTGCTTCTTTCATTATTATACATATAATATTGAGATATAATATCCAAGTAATCTTACACATATTCATTAGATCCTTTTTAATGATATTTCAATAGTTTGTTAATCATCAAAATCAAATTAATCTTTCTTAGAGCAAGCATATGATCTACATTTTTCTCCTTTTAAAAATAACTTTTAAACTTGTATATATATATTTTAAGCAACTAAATTTTGTGTAAAATATTTCTAAACTAATTTAATTAGCAAAATAAAAATCAAGGTCATTACAGGCAGCATATGATGCCAAGCGCCGAACTACCTTCTGGCTATTAAAATAAGATTGCAGTACTAACAGCCTGGTCATCGCCCCTACATCTTCTTTTCTTCAGCCATTCTTAATTCTAGTGATAGAAGGATGTAAGCCAACCAGACTAGCCTCCCCTAAATTTGTTATTTCGTGAGACCCCATTACTTAGACATTCTTAACAACTAGTCAAAAAGTACCACATGACCTAAGAAAATTTCGGTTGCATCTCCCCATAAACTCTAAGAGGTGGTGTGGAATATAGGACCTGTTATTCATAAAGAGCTCAAATCCATCTTAAAATAAAATATTTAACTCTACATTCACACATTCTCATTCTCATTCTAATACCATAGAGACATCCATATAGTAAGAAAAAACTCATACACCATCATTACACAATAAGGCATCCCAAAAGACTATTATATATATTTTCATAAATTATAAATAAGATCAAAATGCATAAATATAACAAGTTTAACATGGTTGAGATAACTAAGTAAACATCTACATTCACTAATATCAACAAAAGCAAAATTTCCAAAACAACAAGAAATAAGCCCTAGTCTATTGAATCATGTCTCTAGGATTATATTATATTCTCCTTCAGCTCCATCCCAAGGTGTCTCGCCTTGTCTGTAATTTAAAGGCAAAATAACAAATCAGGTGAGTCCAATAGGCTGAATGAGTAGACAGTAATTAGCATAAAATGGATACAAATGAGACTCTTGATACACATGTCATGACAATGATCAAATTAGACAATTCTTAAATGACTACGCAAGAGATATGAGACCAATACCTACATCTAAGAATATATGCATATAACTGCATGTCTTTAATGGGTCATGCATAACCGTCTCTTGATATCAACCAAGGGCCATGAACAGCCCTATACAATCACACAACTCATTCCTATATCCAATTACATCAAAAGCTATGTGATGCAATATATCTATGATCATATACATAAATTGAATTATCAGCTATAGTCACTTATCACGAATAGTGTATCATTCAATACACACAATAACAAGTGCTACAAACACGCATATAGTGTCAGCAAATTCAACATTGTCAACTTTAAATTTAACATACCAACTGTCACATGAGAATTTCACCGAACACGTAATAGGTGTTAAAAAGAAAACCTCCAAATCATCCAACTAATTCAATACACTCGAGCAATATCACATTCTAATGAGGAAAAAACTATTAATCACAAAAAGACAAAAAAGGAAGCTTCCCACAAAAGGACAAAATAGCCACTTTTTGATTTATTTAGTATTTTCGGATTTTAGTGGATTTTTGAGAGAAAATAAAGAAAAATTCATATCTTGCAATCCGGACATCGGATTGAGATGAAATTTTTTATGGATGGCCAAAATATAATGATGAACATGATGAGTGGTCCAAGATTGATCAAAAATCATGAATTAAGGGTCAAGATTAAACGTCATTTGAAGATCAAAAAGTAGCTTTACTTTTTCATTAATTAGTATTTGACTTTGGATTAATTTTAATTAATTAAATGGATAAATAATTAATGAAAAGCTGCTATGGCTGCTGGATCTTGGACTTTTGGGGCCAAATCCAATGGCCCGAAATCAATATTATCAAAAATCAATGGCTAGGATTAATTTAGCCTAAATTAATTAATTTTAAAAAATAAAAAAATAGGAAAAAATAGGGCTGCCATAGGGGGGCTGGAGCAGGCCTAGGGTGGGCTGCACAAGGCTCCATGCACCTTTTGGAAATTAGAAAAAAATACATTTATAATTTAATACCTTGAGCAAGAGGGGGTAAATTCCAAATTCATGAAAAATCAAGCCCTATAAATAGGGGCCAAGGGGTGAACGTCCAAGGCACTCCCAAGCTTGAGCAAGAGCTCATTTTCCAGCCCCAAATTCGTTTTAAGAGAGAAAGAGGAGGTTAGAGAGAGAAAGGGCAAGTTGGAGGAGAGATTTTCCACTTCGGGTAAGTGATTTCTTCCCAAATTTCTTTTGGATGTTAAGTAGGGTAAAATCATGCTTAGATAATTCCTAAGTATGAGAAAATAAGTAAAGTTATAATGCTTAATTATAATTATGCCGAAATATCAAAAATTTGGAGCAAAGATGGAGCATTCGGGAAGATAGCGTATGATATGTGGAAATAATGCTCCAAATTTGATAAATGATGATTTGGGATGTATGATTATGATAAATATGATGTTGGAATGATGATATATTAATTTCAAGATTTTTGGAATTAAGGATTATGCTTAAGTGAATTTATGTTGATTTTTAGTACATGGAGAAAATGATTTATTTAACCAAGTAAATGATGATAAATTCAAAATGTACGAAATTTTCCATGATATACGAAGCATAAGCTATGTCATGGTATTTTTTATTTTTGGGAAAAATGTCAATTTTTGGAACCCATGAACAGTAACCCATGTTGCTGTGAACAGTAACCTCGGGTGAACAGTAACGTGAACAGTGATGATAAACAGTAATATGCTACAGTGTCATGAACAGTAATTATGAACAATGAACAACGTATTTTGGGGAAAAATTGAGATTTATTTTTGTATATTTATGAGGATATATGGATAGAATTTTTAAAGGATTTATGGATAAAAATTCATATAAATGAGTAATGACCAAGTATTTATAAAAGAAAAACCTCTATAAAAATGAGGTAATATGTGATCGTAAAGCATGCATGGGAAGCAAGCTAAGACATGGAATAGATGGATAAAATATCCAATTTCCTTGTATAGGAAAATGAAAGGAAAGGATAAAGGAGTCAGGTTGAAGCAAAGCAAAGGTAAGCAAGCAAACCCTTTTGAAAATATGATTTTATTCCCAAGTATTTATGAAATGTGTTTAAGGATGGTCATTCCTATAATGTTTTGAAATGATGAATGTTTATGAGTTTTTATGAAAGGTCATGCCGGCATATTGATATTATGTGATGTTTATGGACATGTGCACATGTATGATTATAAGGAAGAGGCTTTGGTGGAGGTAGAAAGTGGATCAGAGGGTCCCCCTTTACTATTTCCGAGTCGTATGGGCTGTGTGCCGACGGCGTCCTCCCCAGAGGTGGAGGCAAAGGAATGTTATGTGTGAATGAATGCATTGCATTTTCATACATTGATTGAAAATGAAAGCATGAATTTGAAATGATGTTTTTAAATGAATTGTGCAAATAATTCTCTACATGAGAATGACAAGCTACCTGGTGTAAGAGGTATATAATGCCGGGAAAATCAAAAGTCATGCATGTAGGAACCATGTAGGCGTCAAGAGGAAGAGAGGTTCCCTTGATGAGGCCAAGTCGGAGACAGCCGGCGTATTGGACCATGCTATGTGAGATGTTCCCTGGGCTAGCGTACCCGCGCACAAAGGTTTATGTCAAGAGTGGAAAGGAAGCATTTGCACATCCAATGTTTATGAAAAGGTTTCTATTCCGTTGATAGTTGATCACTTGGTAAGTGTCTTCTATTGAATGGAGAGAAATGCATTTACGAATGATTTACATGAATGGTTTATGAAAGGTTTCGAAATATGGTTTACGAAAAGGTTTCTATTCCGTTGGTAGTTGATCACTTGGTAAGTGTCTTCTATCGAATGGAGAGGAATGCATTTAAAATGAAAAATGCTTGCTTATTGAGTTTCGACTCATGTTTTGTTTTCCCAACCTCAGACAGGTGTAGGGAAAGACAAGAAATGAAGGGCACGAGTTGCTAAAGGAAAAGAAGAATCTACAAAGGTTAGTAGATTTTTGTATGAACAGATTCCCTAATGGGATATGATGAGAAAGGACATAAATTGTATGAAATTATGAAGTTATGAATAATATGAGAAGTTGATGATTTATGATGATATGGATAAGTCCATTATGAATGATGATGAGCATATGTTTATGTGATGAAAGAAAAGAAAAAGAAAAAAAGAAAAATTGGACGAGATCTAATTAAGAACCCGCCGCGTGATCAGGGCAACAATCCTGATTCACGTTTACCAATCGACAAGATCTTGGAGTAAGGACTATGTGGACACTTCGGTTCGGGGTGCCACAGGATTATACAAGACTATCCCATATAGAAATGAATAATAAGACAGGTGGACAAAAGTATATGATATTAGATGAAAGTTTCAAATATTTTTAAAGACGTTTTGTCATTCAAAAATATTTACAAAAACGGTTAGAAAATGTTGTTATTTTAAATGTTTTCCTTGAATACTTCAAATGATTTATGAAATATAAATGTTTTAAGGTTAGCCATCCTTACAAAATGTTTTGAGTATATAACTCGTTAACATGGGTTAAGCCCAGTTTTCAAGATTTGAAAGAAATACAGACTGAGTTCTGTAGTATTTTATAAAAGCATGATAGCATCGAGCTTTTAGAAAAGGAACACAGGCTGTGGTATGCGGTTTTTATAAAATCATGCTAGCACATGAATGTGAAGGAAACGTGTGCACAAGGGTTATGTACTAGGTCTACTGTAGAGGATATGCAAGCCGGACGCGGTTGCAAATTGGGCCCCCTTTGCATAGGCCGAGTCGCTTGAATAAGGCTAAATGCCGGCGGCGCCCTCCCTGCAATCGGAGATGGACACGGATAGCCGCCTGGCTCGTGGGCTATCACCTGGAAGGGTTTCTCTCATAAGGAAGGACGATCTCTTGTTAAGTGTCACCTATCAGATTGACAGAGACGTATTGCATGATGCATATGCTTAAAAAGGTTTTATGAAAAGTATTTTAGGACATGACAATGTCCTATAAGAAAAGGAGCTTCGATGAAAAATATTTTAGAATATAAATATATCTATGGAAAAAGAATTTATATGTCAAGTTTTACAAGCATATGTTTGCCATGAATTGGGATTATGAAATGTTTATGAAAGGTATTTATGAAAAGGTTTCCTCCAATTGCTAGTCGAATGCTTGTTAAGCGTCTACTGCTGAAAGGTGAGAAATGCATTTAAAATGAAAAAATGCTTGCTTATTGAGTTTCGACTCATGTTTTGTTTTTTCCAACCATAGACAAGCACCGCACAGGCCATGCAGGAAAGGAAAAGAGTATGAAGAAAATTTTTCAACAAACTGATCTGTATATGGTATGAATGATTATATGGAATCTTCAAAACATGTATGTATGAAATGTTTAGATTGAAAGAACTTGTGATGTAGATAAGTCAGTCATTGTGATATGAATAATATATGTGAAATTAATGTCAAGAATATGTTCATATATCATGATATGATGTTATTATGAGTATCATGCGTAAAGTTGATGATAAGTGTTTGTTATGTAATGAAAAACAAAAAAAAGGAATGAATTTTTTTTTTTGGATGAGATCCAATTTAAAAATCCCGCCGTGAGATCAGGGCAACAATCCTGAGTCACGTTTACCAATCAATAAAGATCCCGGAGTAAGGCTTCTAGGCACCCGGGTCGGGGCGCCACAAAAGCTTACCCTAAATAAGGGTATTAAAATGAAAAGAATGGTTAAAACGGAAGCACACGTCACACCAATGTGTGTATTGGAAAATTGACACCCAAATTAAAAGACAAGTGGGTTAAGTTAGTTGAAGTAAGCTAAGTAGATTGGAAAACCCTAAGATGTGCAAACATTGGAAATTGTATGTATATTAATGAAATGTAATTTTCATTTATCTAGGCAAAGGCAAAGAAAAGGATGGAAGAAGGGGATTGAAGCTATCATAGGTAAGCAAGCAAACTTTTCAAAATATTGATTTCATCCAAAGTGTTGAAATTATTGAAAGTGTTTATAATGATGCTTTCAAGAATTTCTTACAAGTGAGCAAGCACAAGTCTCGAAAATTATGACTTTAATGAAATGCCTCAATGATTGCTTCATTGCAAGCAAGCAACACTTCTTAAAATAATTATTTTTTTCAAGTGTTTTTAATATTGAAAATTCTTTACGTTGATGATTTTAAGAGTTGCTTATAAGTAAGTAAGTTCTTTAAGATGTTATTTCTAAAAGATTTTATGAAGAAAAAAGGATTTTTGACCCTTCCACAAAGAAATACTTACAAAGAATTTTTGAATTTTACTCCCATAAGATTGTGAAAAGCAAATGCGTTTATGAAAGAAAAAGAAAAAGGGATTTGATTTGCAAAAAGAGATTATGAACAGGTATAAGAATAAAAGGAAAACGCTAAGTGCAATGAATTACAAGTGTATCGTCACTTGTAAGATGAATGAAGTGAAATGTGAAAAGATGAAACGATGAAGGGAAAAGGAATAGAACGAAAAAAAAATTTGGACGAGATCCAATTTAAGACCCCGCCACGTGATCAGGGCAACAATCCTGACTCACATTTACCAATCAACAATGATCTTGGAGTAAGGCTTTGTCACACGCCTTGGGTTGGGGCGCCACATTAAATTACTTACTTGCCAACCTTAAGTAATTTATTTGTGAAAATGTTTATTCTTCTTCAGAAAATACTCTAGCATGGCTGAATTTTCACCTTTTAACCAAGAACAAATTCAAATTTATCATGAATTCTCCATGCCTAATTATAATTCATATAACTTATGATGGATGGATGGATGGAAATTTCTAATTCTTCTTTGATAAATCAATAACCTCATTCTCATCCTCATTATTTGTGATACCCAGACCTATGTAGGACTCAATGGTATGCATTGAACATATATATTTGATTTATATGTGATTTAAATGAATTTTAAATAATTTATGGATGATTTTATGATTTAATGATATTTTGCAATTAAGGTTTAATTAAGAATGGTGATTAAAAATGTAATCGCCGAAGCCCAAAGTGAGTTGGTATGACCTGAGGGGCTTAATGAGGATTTAAAGGTGACAAGGTGTCATGAATAATCATGTTAATAATCATGATTTAATTTATAGAGATTAAAATGTAATTATGGAATTAAGGTGAAAAATGATAGAAAATTCATAACTTGACGTCTACAGGGCGGATTTCGATGAAATTTGAAAGGTAAGCTCACAACGGTGGACTCGATATTATGGATGGATTGGATTAAGGGAATCATGATGGGATTAGGGTGATAATTAATTATTTTTATCCCAAATTCAAAAGATAAATTCAAGTGGTCATAATTGACGTAGAAACGTCGGATTGAGATGAAATTTGAAACGATGGAATAAAATTATGAAATCTATGAGATGAATGGACTGGATTAAGCTAATGATCATGGAAAGTTGATTTCTTTGAGAGCAAGTAACAAGTTGCTTAAGAGCTAAATAAATAAGGGTAATTGTGGAAAGTGAAAATGGAATTTACTAAAATTCATAAGGGGTTACTTGGGCACTAAGAAAAGTAGCAAATAAAAGGAGGAAATGGGGGAGCATGACTGCCATTTCCAGCAGGGGAGAAGGAGAGAGAGAGAGAGAGAGAAGGAGAGAGAGAAGAGAGAAAAAATAAAAGAAAAATGGAAATTTTCTCCAAGGGCCACAACTAGGGCACGTCAAACCCAGCAAGGAGGAGAGGAAAAGAAGGGAATTTCAAGTGCTCAATGGAGGGATTATCAATTAATCAAGTAAGTATATGTTAATCTTGATTTTATGCCTCAAATCTGGAAGTTATATGATGTTCTAAACTAAAATATGAACGGAATAGTAAATGGATGAATTTTAGCATGAAAAGTTTTTGGAAGAATAATTATTAGGTGATTAAGGAACTACCTAATTTTCAGCTTAAAAGGATAAGCACGTTGCAAATTAAAAATCCGAGAAGATCAACCTAAACAGGGTAGAACGGGTGACAGGATCAGCTATAGAAAATGATTTTTAATAATTTTTATACAACTAATTTTAGGGTAAAAACTTTATAGGATATATAAGACATATTGAGGATCACACTAATAAAATAAAAATTAGGTTTTTATGGGCATAAATATGCCCCATAATTAACATGATTAAGGCTGTCTGGAAAGGGGTGCTGCTGTCCAGCAGAGTAAAAATACCAAAATAATTTAGTTATTAAGGTATGGTATAAATTTCATATCAAAACTACTTGATTTTATATTAATTCAAGATTTTGAGATTTCAGTACGCCTGATTTCAGCATATGTGGATAGTTGGAGAAAAAATTAAAAAGAAATATGAAACCTATGTAGAAATGATCCAAATTGATATATATGTTAATAACCTAAATTTGGACTAAGAAAAGTGGGATTATTTTCTGAAATTTATTGATTAGAAATCTGTTTTGAATTAAGTGTCAAAACAGGCGTTGAAATGATGGAAAAACGGGTTCTAATGTTGTTGTTTTCGAACCCTATGATGAATGGATTATAAATCCGAAATTAAACCCTAAATTATAGGTTAATTAAGAGGTTTAATCATGCTGAAATTAGAGACAAGTTGTTGTGTTGAAAAATTTTAAGAAACACATGATTTATGTATAGATAAATGAACATATATGAAGAGATAAGTATGAACACCCGACTTGAAGGACAAGTGGGTTAAATTAGATGAACTTATGTAGGTTAGAAAACCTAAGGAATATAAGTATTTGAAGACGATGCAAATAAATGAAATGTTATTTTCATTTATTTAGGCAAAGGCAAGGAAAAGAATGGAAGGAAAGGGATTATGGCGATCTCAGGTAAGCAAGCAAACTTTCTAAAATGATGTTTTCTTTCTATATGATGATGTGTGATTGAAATGTTTATGATTATGTTTAAATGAATGGGCAAGCACAAGTTTTGAAAATGATGGCTTTAATGAAAAGCCACAAGTTTTGAACATGACGGCTTTAATGAAAAGCCACAAGTTTTTCATTACAAGGTATTTAAGGATGGTCATTCCTTATTTATATGTGTATTGAAATGTTTATTTCTATTGAAGTAAATGATTGCTTATGGTTTCGCAATTATGCTTGAAATGTGATGAAACATGAATTTATACGACGTTTCAAAGGGATGGTGCAAAGAATTCTCTACATGAGAATGACAAGTTCCATGTGTAAGAGGGTATATAATGCCGGGGTGACTAAAAGTCATGCATGGAATGGAAATCAAGTAGGTTAGTCAAGGTAGTAAGTGGACAAGGAGTCCCCCTTGACGTTGCCAAGTCGGAAGGTCCGGCGCCAAAGATGGAAAGGATCATGTCATGAAAGAGGGTTCCCCGTGCTAGCGTACCGTCACATGAAGGATAACGTCATCAATGGAAATGATGAATTTGCACATCCAAAGTTTGTGAAATTTTTATCAAAGTGTTTATGTGAAAACCATTTTAGGACGTATAAACGTCCATTTCCAACAAGGTTTAAGTGGAAAAATGTTTCAGGACGTATGAACGTCCAGTGTCAAAATGATTTATATGGAAAAACATCTTTTCGTGGACATGAGAATGTCCATTGTCAAATATGATTTATATTAAGATGCTTTGGGATATACAATGTCCCCTGGCCAAAATGATTTATGAGAAAAATATTTTAAGAAAAGATTTTCACGGAAAGTCTTGCCCCAAAATGCTTGCTTACTAAGTTATCACTCACGTTTTGTTTTCCAAACCTCAGACAGGTAGTGGAAGACTCAAGCGGTCGAGGACCTAAGAAATGGAGAAAAGGTACGAGATAGTACCATGTGGGCTAAAAGGATTAGCCATGGTGAGTGGAATGATATGAATGGAAGTATTCAGGTATGTTGATGTATAAGTGAACTTGTTTAAAGTTCCGAGTTCTAGGTGAACTAATGATCGAATAGATGTATGTATGCAATGGAAATGTCATGATTAGGTCAAGAGGGCCTATAATGTATAAGTACATGTTGAGAAATTATAAAATGGATATGTACAAGTGTACCATTGCTTATGTTATAAATGAAATGATGATGAATGAAGAAACGAAAAAAAATTTGGACGAGTTCCAATTAAAATCCCGCCGCTTGATCAGGGCAACAATCCTGATTCACATTTACCAATTGATAGATCTTGAGGTAAGGAAGTGACGTCTCGGTTTGGGGCGCTACATTATTCATTATCCTCCTGGCCACCTATGCAAAGTCAATTTTCATATTATCAATGTGAATCTAATTTTTATGAACATACATTGTGATACCCGGACAAAAATAGGAATCATACATGTGCATTTGACATGTAAACATGAATTATGTATTATTTTATTGATTTATGAACGATTTAATGACTTGATGATCGAAATTCAATTAGGGCTAATGATTAAGGAATGGTGCTTAAAATTAATCGTCATAGCCCAGTGTGGGTTAATATGATTAAAGCGACCTAATGAGGATTGAAAATATCAATATGCAATGAATAATTATTTCATTTATCATGATTTAATTAATAGAGATTAAAATGATAATTATGGAATTAAGGTAATAAATGTTAGAAAATTCATAACTTGGCGCCTATAAGGTGGATTGAGATGAAATTTGAAAGGTAAGCACATGATTATGTGCCCAATATTATGAAAGAATTGGATTATGAAAATTATGATGGGATTAGGAAGATAATTATTTATTTTCAACCCAAATCCACAAGTTAAACTCAAATGACCATAACTTGAGATAGAAAGGTTATTTTGAGATGAAATTTGACATAAACGGATAAAACTTTATGGTTAACGTTATGGAAGGATTTGATTAAGCTAATTATTATAAGAACATACTTAATCACAAAGTGACGAAAGACTTTGACTTTGGGTTCCATAAAGTGGCATTATATTAATGATAAAGCAAGAGCTTTAATGAAGTGAGTTATGGCTTATATGAGATGTCACACAAGAGGAATTTTGAGTGAATGTTATGAATTACCTAAAACGCTAAAATCCTTGAAAAATCAAGAGGATTAGTGCATGAGAAAAAGGCTAATGGTGTAGCCTTGAGAGGCTTGGAATGTATGAGAAAAAGGATAATGGTGTAGCCTTGAGAGGCTTGGAAAGGTGGCAAGCATGGTAACGCCCAAGGTTGGCTAAACATGCATTTTTGATTTTTTTTAAATACAAAATATGCATCTAATTAACCTAGATAGCTAGGGTAAGTAATTTCCATTAAATCAAGGTTGATTTTTGTGGCAAAAGATGCCAAAATCGAGGCCATGCGGATTTGATGAATAGTAGACAGCAACGCAGGCTCTAATTGAGCTAAGATTTGATGATTTTTTACATAAGATAAATACACATTTTACTTGGATATGATTAAGCCAACACATCAAGGGATAATATGCACATAAATTACCCTCCAAATGACGTGGCAAGGTAGGCCCAAAAATCTGAAAAATCAAGGGCATAAAAGGGGCATTGGACGTTCCAAGTGAGAGGGTTAGAGAGAGAAAAAGTTCAAGGAGAAAATTCTCCAAAAAGAGGCAGCAACTGGGATGTCCCCAAACCAACAAGCAAAGAAAGAAAAGGAGAAGGAAAAAGAGAAAGAAAAGAGAAAAATCCAAGTTGGAAAAAATTGGATCAAAGGTTGCTTAGATTCAAGTAAGTATGGATTGAGTTTTGGATCATTTAACTCTAAGTTTCTTACCTCTATTTATGGGTCATGAATTTGATTCATAATGAACCCTTAAAGGATGATTTATGATTTCCTTAATTAGGGTATTGAATGAGAATTGAATGAAAGGAATGAATTCAAGGGTTTAAAGAGGTTAAGTCGGAGGTTAGAGATGATATGGGTCATTAAACCTAGCTGGAATTTTCTTAATTCCTCATGTGAAGTTTCTTTTTTGAATTATTTTCATGATTAAATTATGAATCATGATTTTATAAATTTTATATGTTAATTTGGGTATAAGACATGAACCCTAGAAAGGATGGAACTTAGGGTTAACAATTTGACCCGATTTTCACCCTTTTGTGATGTGTATGATGCATGAATTGATACATGGAAAGATAAGAGGGTAAAGTACCCGAAATTAAGGGTACTTGGGATGTCCAAAAAGGATTGGGAAGGATTGCCCAAAATCTGAAATTTTAGGCATACATATGTGGACGTCCAAAGGGGTGCAAAAGGGTACCCAAAACATGTATGGAAGTTGTTATTTTGTAAGCAAACAATTTAAGGACTTTAAATATGTGATATCACCCTAAATTTGGAATAAGAAAATCATGATTAATGGCTCGAATTAATGGGTTAAAAATCTGTTGAGATTTAAGTGTCAAAAGAGACATTGAAAGTGTGAAAAAGGGGTCCCAAAGTTGCTGTTTTGGACCCTACGATTAATGGATTAAAATTCCATAAATATATCCTAAGTTATGTGCTAATTAAGGGGTTTAATCATGTCAAATTAGGAGGCAAGTTACTGTTTTGAAATTTTTAAGAAACACATATTATGTGTTGTAAGATGGGTATACATGAAAGGATATGTATGAATGAATGATAAATGACTTATATAATTTGTTAAAATATAAAAATGCATGAATATGTGATGAAATGAATGATTAAGGTAATTTTTTATAATTAATTATAATATCAAATTTTGAGATTAATATATGAGACCTAAGATGTCAAATATGTGCTTAAATTGAGCACCGACATATGAAATGTGAAAAATGATGAATGGAAGACAATGAACCTCCATATGAGGAATTAATGAATGATTTTTATGTTTATGAAAATTTACCCTACATAGGGTATAGAACTTGGAATGGAATGAATTGATGGTATGATGCATAAGTACGTGCTATGTATGATACCCGACTTGAAAATTCAAGTGGATTATGTATATTAATGATTAATGGGTTGGAAAACTAAGTTGTATCCAAGAAAATGAGAATTATATAAATGCAACATCATTCTTATGTGTATAGGCAAAGGCAAAGAAAATGTTGACTAGGAGTGACGCAAGTAAGCAAGCAACTTTCTAAAGGATTTTTGCTTTCACAAAAATATGATAAAATGTTTGCTAATGATATTTTAAATGCCTTGAATTATTTAGCAAATGATTGTTGAAATTATTTCTAAGTTTTTAAAGTATGGCCATTTCTTTATATCAATATGTGTGAATTGCTGTTTTAACTTGTGATAAATGATTTCCCCAATGTTTTATCAAATGTTGATGCAAAATGATGATTCGAGAGTTTATGTATGAAAAATCATACTAGCATGTTAAAGATCATATTTATGACAAGTTCATGTGCATTAGGCATTAGGTCCACCTCAAAGGTATAAGCGGACCAATCGTCCCCCTTTGGTGTGACCAAGTCGCTAAGATAGGCCTAAGGCCGGCGGCGCCCTCCCTGAGATGGGAGAAGACGGAGACGGATGGTCGCCTAGCTAGCTTCCATCCTATGATGTTCATGTTTTATGATAATGTATTGCATTATAGACAATGTACCCGTGATGGGTATAAGGATTATGTTTTCATGATATACCCACGAGTGGGTATAATGTTATTTTCCAAGATGTTTTTAAATGAAAAATGTTGCCTGCAAAATGAATTGCCTGAAAATTATGTCGCTTGCTCATTGAGTTTCGACTCACGTTTTGTTTTCCAAACCCTAAGACATGTGAAAAGAAGGACGTGGCAAAGGAGCACAGGTTAAACGACAAAGAAGGAGAATTTTAATGAATGCCTGTGTATGATTTTATGGATGAATGGTTATATAATGGTTTATATAACTTCTTTGATGAATGTATGAGATTTACACTATCGTGTATTATTAAAAAAAATTTATGGACAAGTGTTAGATGAATGTTTTGCCATGTTATGAATAAATATGATTTCTAAGAGATAACATGTGTATATCAGGATTTAATAATGGCTTAGATGGGCAAAATGGTGAAAAATGAAATGTATATGATGATATTAACTCTTAAGGAGTAAAGACTAAATGGATAAATATCTAATAAATCTTGCCCTGAGACAGGGCAATAATCTTGATCACGTTAAAAATCAATAACGGTCCTGGAGTAAGGCTTAGGATGTGATTCTTGGGTTGGGGCGCCACATACATATGGGTCACTTTTATATCATGAAGAAAATTTTTCATTACCTCAACATCATAACCTATCTTCTCCTAAAACTTACAACTATAATGAGAAATTTAAAGAAAACAATTAATCCTTAATAGCCATCAAACCATTTCTAATCTAGAAAGTCAATTTTTGTAGTAACAATATCGATTTGACCATTATGAAAATATATATTTGCAACCAAATCCCCCATGAAAGAATTTTTTTTATCAAATCAACTGAATTACTAACAATCTCCTCAATCAGATAATTTTGAAGAAAGTTTGAAAAATTAAAGGAGACATTCAGCACAGCCATTGCTGCTCAATAACAATCTCTTGCTATGATGGAAAGTAAAACGAACATGCTAGTAGAAGTCACTAGGAAGATAGATGAAATTAGTAGCCAACCAAGTGTCATCCCAGCTAGTCATTTGGATTTTCAAACACAATTAAACGCAATAGCACAGGAAGATCCACACTTTTAGGATGAGACTATAAGTTTAACATTTCAACAAGATGAAATCTTAAGTAAATTAAATAATTCATTAGCAAATAGTTAGAGATTCACTAGCTAAATGTAGCACCCCACCGACCACCACCCCAAACCGGTGGTCACTACAATAGAGATCCGATAATATCTCCCCAGGATCTACCATAATTTAAAAAATGAAGGACCACATTTGTATAAAAAAATCCACCTGTGGCAACCCTGGATATCCACAACTAATTCACCAATTACACATATAACGATAAAAATCAATTGAATTATAATTATTTTCATCATTCACATCTCAAAGGAAGTAAAATATACATTCACAATTTCCAAATACATTAATAAGATCTCAATAGGCCATGCATCTATGACTTATTTCCAATATACAAATACCTTTCACAACTAATCATATGGTATATATCATATCTTATAGATACATGAGCCTCAAATCACTATAACCCAAATCTAAAATGACTTATACAAGGAACATTCCCTATTAGCTTGAGAACATAGCTTATAACTAAGCACCTGCAGTATTAGTCCCACTAAAATGTTAAAAATAAACATGTGAGTTGGGAAAACTCAGTAAGTAGGTGCGTTCGGTAAAAATAACAACAGATCCATGCCAAATTCATCATATGTCATGTCATGACATGCAATGCAAACACTAGGCTCTCATAGCCCCACACAATCACATCATGCCATTAGCTTCTCATTCGTCATTCCAACCAAGCCTCTATTCCCATTTCAAATAGGAATTACACAATTTTAATATTCATCCAACTATCCTCAAGCACAAGTTCAAACCCATTTCAATTCATACAACCTATATTTACCATGCCCATCACAAGTTCCATTCCAAATAATTCAACATCCCATATACCTCAAATCATTTGCAACACATTATTCACATCATTAAGGTTCTACTCATTCATTTATATATGGTTTCTGGGCATTTAGCTTCACTTGGCCATTTCAACAAATACCTTATAGGCAAGGTGTGAATATCAAACAAAACTTATTCAACATTTGTGGGATTCCACCCAACGCATATTAACATCATACAAAACCACTTCTAAACACTTCCATTTTTTTCCTTACATGTATCTCCATCAAATTCCAACAAACATCTAACAATATCCTAAAGCACAAAGCTCAAATCCCATATCAATTCATACAACTCATATTCATTAAGCCCGTCACAACTTACGTTCCAAATAATTCAATATTACATATGCCCCCAAGAATTTAAAACATGTTATTTACATCATTAAGGTTCTACACATTCATTTATACATGATTTTCAAGCATTATACCCCACTTAGGCATTTCAACAAACACATTGTAGCAACATATGAAAATTAAGCTAAAATAACTTACAATTCATGGGATTCCACCCAAAACATAATAATATCATACAAAACCACTTTTAAACACTTCCATTTCATCCCTTACATATGTCTCCCTTAAATTCCAATAAATATTCAACAATATCCTCGAGCACAAAGTTCAAATCCCATTTCAATTTATACAACTCATATTCATCAACCCATCACAATTTTCAATCCAAATAATTCAACATCACATATGCCCCCAAGTATTTGCAACACATTATTCACATTATTAAGGTTTTACGAATCCATTCATACATGGTTTCTAGGCATGAAGCTCACTTGGGCATTTCAATAAACACCTTATATGCAACACATAAAAATCAAACTAAACTCACTTAAACACTTTCCAACACATAAAATTAGATCAAATCACTTTTAAACACTTTCATTTCATCCTTTACATGTATTTTTATCAAAACTCCCAATTTCCAACCTCCCTACGATCTCCACACAAGCCTCATCTCTCAACAATTCATCCAAATCACAAAAACAAACACAGTGCCCACAAACAATCACAAAAACAATATGATTCTAGGTCAAATCCATGCTTGGATTCAAAAGAAAATAGCCTACTTACCTCACATTCAATTTCACCGAAAAATCTTCAAGTTCTCCTAAGTTCCAAGCTCTCTCCTTGATTCAAGAAGCTTCCTTGATGCAAAAACATCATGAATCCAAGCACCTTTGAGCGATTTTTCATGGGTTTAAAGAGCTAGAGTCATGGGGAGGAAAAAGGGAAAGAAATAACATAAAATAGGGAGGGTTTAAACCCCTTCCCATGTTTAAAATAGCAAGTTGGGCCGTGTTGTCACCGTTTGGGCCGTGTGGGCTCATAAATGACCCGTTTTCAACTATGTTGCACTATTTTACCCATAAATTTCTGTAGACAACTCCAATTGAGTGATTCTTTTTGAATTGGATTAATAACTTCATGTTCTATCTCTCCACAAATTTTCAGCTCAAAATTCCGTTATCATAAAATTTTACATGTATTTTACTACACAACTTTACCGACAACTTTCACTCATTCACAAAATAACTAGTCATAACATCCTAAAACATTCCCAACACCAACTCAATTATTCACACACATCTATTATTATTATAAAATCACATTTATATCATCTATTACTCAAAACATATCTTATACAAAGTTTGAACCATCAACTCAACTCTTTAGCTATTTTGCCTCTATTATGGGTCTCATTTGCCCCCATTACGTATATTATCTTTCACGTCTCCAAAATTATTTCTCACAAATCACAAATACATCTACAATCTTATCCATGCTAGAAGTCATTATGTTCTATATCAAAATTTTGCACAACAAGTTCATTACCTATGATTTTTCACTATGAGCCTCAAATGACTC
Organism: Annona cherimola; assembly: GCA_030490835.1. Classification (NCBI taxonomy): domain Eukaryota; kingdom Viridiplantae; phylum Streptophyta; class Magnoliopsida; order Magnoliales; family Annonaceae; genus Annona; species Annona cherimola. The sequence goes on along the minus strand of CM059972.1, from coordinate 40,672,811 downwards.
AATTCTCAAAATTATCATATGAAATTCATTCCCAAGCATCACAAAAACATTTTAATCATGTCTAAAATCATTCTCATAAAAATCATAGTTTTCATTAAGAATCCTCAATCGTTTTCGTCATCACAATTCTTTTGGGCTTAACTATACAATTAGGCCCATTTTCACAACTCATCTAAATCTACCAGTTAAATCTCATCTACAACAATCTATTTATATAGTTGCCAGTACTCAGGTTATTACACTAAACCCAAAAAAATATTATAGAGAATGAGGAAGAATTAATCAAAGGTAAATTAGGGAGAAGTGACAATATCAAGAAGATTTTGGGAGAAATAACAAAAATAGAAAATTTTTTGAGATAATTAATGAAGAATATTCAAGGACAAAAATTATGCGAAGAGGAATTTAATGAACCTGCGTCACACCAACAAATTATTTTCATTATCAAACTCAATCAGACCTATTACTATAAGAAAATCCACAGTTTGAGAATTTGATAATAATCTTAAGATTATATGGTATTGATTATGAAATTAGTGAGAAAATTTATAGAAAATGAGGAAGAACTAATCGATGATAGGTTAGAGGGAGTGAAGAGATATATATATATTTTATATACGATTTTTCATAAAAAAAAAAAAGGGCAGCAGCAAAATCGCTGCTCCCCGCAAAAACAAGAGCTGGAAGGTGCAGAGGAAGACGGCGAGCTTCAAATTCAACACCAAGTCTCTCCGGAATTTCGTCGTTGACACCGTCCGCTTCAAGATCCAGCACCGACTCCTGCCTCTGCTGCAACGAGCTGCCGTCACCGACGAAACCATCGACCTGCAGGACGTGATGGAGCGCTTCGCGTTCGACAACGTCTGCGAGGTCGCCTTCGATGCCGACCCCGCATGCCTCGGCGGCGGCGGAGGCAGCCACGTCGTCGGATCGGATCCCGGCAGCAGCTATCTGCCCCCTGACTTTGCCCGCGCTTTCAACGACGCCACCAACCTCAGCGCCGGCCGCTTCCGGTACGTCGTGCCCCTTTCTCTGACGGATCAACAGGCTGCTGAGCATCAGCTCCGAGCGGCGGCTACGCGAGTCGGTGGACACCGTCCACGAATTTGCGGCGGGGATCATCCGCGCCCGGAAGAAAGATGAGTCTGCGAACGCGAAGCAAGATCTGATCTCGCGGTTCAAGGCCGGCGAGACAACTCCGAAGAATTTCTCCGTGACATCATCATCAGTTTCATCCTCGCCGGCCGTGACACCACATCCGCCACCCTCGCTCGACTCCGGCGCAAAGTTTTCCGCCCTTGGTCCACCCCATTGACCGTCGCCAGCAGACCTTTGCTTGCCGCCGCAAAGCTCCGTTCCAGCCCCTTTTCTCCATCAAAGTCCTTCTCCTTCTTCCGGATTCAACCCTCTCCATTGGCTCTTCCGCGATGCGGCCTCTGTCCCACTCATCCAACCACGCAACACTCGTTGCGGGTGCAGTCGGCGTCGACGGAAGACTACTGAACGCCGGACGCAGATTCGAACCTCTTGGCGACAGCCCGAACTGCATAACCCACGAAGCAGGCGCCGATTTCGCCTTGCTCAGCTGCAGCTGCCTCATCGAAGCGAGGACCTCGTTCGCGGAGCCAGATGCAGCAGATGGGAGGCGGATCGACGGGCTTACTCGCAACAGAGGCGGCGAGTCCGACGGTGGTGAGAGCGGAGACGAGATCAAGGTCAAAGTAGGAGAGGCCGCAGCGGCGGCAAACGGCGACTTGGACGTGCAGCAAGAGCCTATCTCCATCACCTGGCGGAGCGGCGAACCGTCGTACGAATCGGCCATGGTCGCAACCCCCTTGAGCTCTGTTGCTGCTGCGGCGGGCGCACGCGTAGCTGCTGCGGGGTGTGCGCAAAGAAGCAAACGCGGCGCCTGCAGGCCGTCCCGTCCTTGCAGGGCTGCGTCCGGTAGCGCGATGGGTGAAGCGACCGGGAGTTCCGAGCGGAGGTATGCACCATCGGCGGCATCCAGCATGTGAACCTGGTGCGCTTTTGGGGATTCTGCTCCGAAAACTCTCACCGCCTCCTGGTCTACGACTACATGAATAATGGACCGCTGGCTCCACGGCAAGATGGCCAGAGAAGAAGGAGCCGGTCTCGACGGGCCGACGCGACTTGGACTGTTCGTGGCGGCGGCAGCTGGTGCCAACATTTTCGAAGGCCACGTGAACCCTGCCGTCACCTTTGGCCATTCCTTGGCGGAGACATCAGCCTGTTGCGGGGCATCCTCTACTGGAATGCGCAGCTGCTCGGATCCACCGTCGCCTGCTTGCTTCTCCGTTTCTCCACCAGAGGGCCGAAAACCGGCACCTTCAGGCTTTCGGCGCATGTCGGCATCTAGAATGCTCTGGTTTTCGGGATCGTGATGACGCTCGGGCCTGTGTGCACCGTCTACGCAACGGTCTTGGACCCGAAGAAAGGGAGCTTGGGCACGATCGTGCCGCTGGCCATCGGCTCCATCATGGGGGCCAACATCTTGGCGGGTGGGGCCTTCGACGGCACTTCCATGAACCCAGTTGTGTCATTCGGGCCGGCGTTGGTGAGCTGGTCGTAGGAGAGCCAATGGATTTACTGGGTGGGTCCTCTGATCGGCGCCGCCATTGCCGCTCTCGTCTACGATCTCTTCCTCACCGAAGGAAAACACCCATGAGCAACTCTAGTGACGCGGGCTCCAGTTCTCGAGGCTCTTGCTTCCTTTCAATCCATGCATTTGGTGTCATGGGTCTGGTGCTTTGGTCGGCAGAGCGGAGAAATGCGCCGTGGCCGGGGGAGATGGGGAGATCTGGTAATAAAATAATAATAATAATAATAATAATAATAAAGAGGGGGAGAGAGATGCTGACCTGTATCGAGCGGTTCCTTGCATGAACTAAAAGAGAAGGAACCTGCCGGCACACCCAGTAACAAGCAGGCTATCAAAGCACTCACTACTCAGATCAAGGACATGGCTTTGAAGGCATCTGAAGCATACCGTCGAGCTTATGGCAGGTGGTGGGCAGAGAACTATGACAAGGATATGGAAAGTTGCAGTTGGTGGTGTAAGAAAAAGCATCAGAAAGCTAGCTGCCAACTTTTGCCGCTGAACTCACGACAATTAGGTTCCGCGAAAATGACCACACGGCAAAAGGTCATCGATTCCGTGGAGAGACAGTTCCGCGTGGGTACAGTTCAGACTTCAGCGGTTCCGCGCGAAGACGGTTCCGCGGGAAGATGGTTCCGCGGGAAGACGGTTCCGCGTGAGCCTGCATCCACAGCCGCGGAACCCATCCCAGACCCGGCGAAAGCCTATAAATAGCTGCAGTTCGGCAAAGGCAAAAAAAAAAAAAAAACAGCGAGAGCGAAGACGAGAAAGAGAGATCTCCCGCGCTAAAGAGAGAATCGTGAGTTCTACATTTTTTTTTTTAGTTAAAAAAAAAAGAGGAGAGTTTCTTTCTTGTATATTATATATATATAAATAGATATATATAAATATATATATACACATATATATTATTTTCAAAAACTACTTTTCCCAATGTGGATACTCCCCGACTGGCGGGTTGAATTGACACACGGGTTAAGTATAGTTTCCCCTTTAAAAATAAAATAAAAATATATATGTGTATATTATATATATATATATCTATATATACATATATATTATTTTCGAAAACTACTTTTCCCAACGTGGATACTCCCCGACTGGCGGGTTGAATTGACACACGGGTTAAGTATATTTTCCCCTTTAAAAATAAAATAAAAATATATATGTGTATATTATATATATATATATATATCTATATATACATATATATTATTTTCAAAAACTACTTTTCCCAATGTGGATACTCCCCGACTGGCGGGTTGAATTGACACACGGGTTAAGTATATTTTCCCCTTTAAAAATAAAATAAAAATATATATGTGTATATTATATATATATATATCTATATATACATATATATTATTTTCGAAAACTACTTTTCCCAACGTGGATACTCCCCGACTGGCGGGTTGAATTGACACACGGGTTAAGTATATTTTCTCCTTTAAAAATAAAATAAAAATATATATGTGTATATTATATTATATATATATACATATACATATATATATTATTTTCAAAAACTACTTTTCCCAACGTGGATACTCCCCGACTGGCGGGTTGAATTGACACACGGGTTAAGTATATTTTCCCCTTTAAAAATAAAATAAAAATATATATACGTATATATTATATATATATATATCTATATATACATATATATTATTTTCAAAAACTACTTTTCCCAACGTGGATACTCCCCGACTGGCGGGTTGAATTGACACACGGGTTAAGTATATTTTCTCCCTTAAAAATAAAAATAAATATATGAGTATTTTCTATAAAAATATATCAAAATACACATATATATTCAAAGACATCCAAAAATCAATATTTTGATTTCTAAAAATTACATAGATGTCCCGCATCCAAAAATTAAGATTTTGACTTCTAAGATTATATAAATGCCCCGCGGGCCTTCAAAAAATGAATATTTTGTCCCGCGGGCCTTCAAAAAAATATATGTATTTGCCCCATGGGCCCCCCTAAAAAAAATATATATATTTTTAGACTTTAAAAAAAATATATATTATAAAAATGAATTTTCATATACTTTTGCCTGAGTAGATACTCCACAAACAGTGGGTTAAGTTGATGCGCAGGGCTAAGTACCTTTCTATTATATATATACAAAAAAGAATATATATATATATATGACCTCTTCGCTTAATCCGAGCCTTAATGCCCGAGCAAGCCCAAGATGGCCCAAAACCCTCCGAAAAGCCCAAGATGGCTCAAGACCCTCCAAAAAGTCCAAGGCGGCTCAAAACCTTCCAAAAAGCCCAAGATGGCTCAAAACTTTTCAAAAAGCCCATGATGGCCCAAAACTCTCTAAAAAGCCCAAGATGACCCAAAAATCTCCAAAAAGCCCAAGATGGCTCAAAACTTTTCAAAAAGCCCATGATGGCCCAAAACTCTCCAAAAAGCCCAAGATGGCCCAAAAATCTCCAAAAAGCCCAAGCTGGCTAAAAACTCTTCAAAAAGCCCAAGATGGCTCAAAACTTTTCAAAAAGCCCATGATGGCCCAAAACTCTCCAAAAAGCCCAAGATGGCCCAAAAATCTCCAAAAAGCCCAAGCTGGCTAAAAACTCTTCAAAAAGCCCAAGGTGGCACAAAAATCTCCAAAAAGTCCAATGTGGCCCAAAATCTTCAAAAAGCCCAAGAAAGCCCAAACTCTTTTCAACAAGCCCAGTTGGGGCCCAAACCTTTTTAATTGGTCAAAAATGACCCAAGCATACTTTTTAAATTCGGTTGAATCCATTTTTTTTTTTTTGGTAAAACCACCCAATTGTTCAATCCAGAGGCTGAAAGCGGGAGACGATGGTTTCTTGTACAAGTACAGAAGCTGAAAGCGGGACACGCTGGTCTGCTGTGTAAATCCAGAGGCTAAGAGCACACTTAGTCTGCTGTGTAGGGTCACTAGTGTAGCCGACGGGCCCCTCACTAGTTCCCAAACCGAGTCATCGCTGGTCGACGGGCTAAGCGTAAACTCATATTCAAGTCATGGCGCGTGGCGTCATGTACCTCATATTCAAGTCATGGCGCATGGAACCTCACATTTAAGACATGGCGCGTGGCGTCATGTACCTCATATTCAAGTCATGGCGCGTGGCGTCATGAACCTCACATTTAAGACATGGCGCGTGGCGTCATGTACCTCATATTCAAGTCATGGCGCGTGGCGTCATGAACCTCACATTTAAGGCATGGCGCGTGGCGTCATGTACCTCACATTCGAGTCACGGCGCGGGGCGAAGTGTACTCGTTTATCTTTATATTTTTGTTAGACACGATTTTTCGTGCACTTGTAAAGACGTAGAAGGATCTTCTACGCACTTCATTATTGTTAAGCATTTTTTTTTATGGACCATTGTATTCAGCTCTTTTAATCAAGGGTTTTCTCGTTAGAGATGTAAATTCAGAATGTGGAACACAATGCAAAATATTTCTGTGATATATTTTTCGGACTCGGTTAAAGAATTGGATGCTTTAAAATTTTGCTGGGAAATTAATTAAGCATTTATTCTCAAAGCCGCAGGAAAACAATTTTATCTTTAACCAAGTAATGATTTTTCACGAGGCCGGAACAGGGAGAAAAGATGAAGAGAATATTGAGGAAATCCATAACGGATATGATGATAAGAATCAAAGTCAAAATGACATTGAGGCGAGTGATAAAAAGTATGTTGAGGATAAGTCAGGGGGAGATCAATTTGGAAAGGAAATAATTAATAAATTTTTTAAAAAGTACCTATTATCCTTTTCTAATACTTTAAAAGATGAGAGCATTAGCACAGAAGAACTAATTCAAGTGAAATAGATGATTCAAATGTTTGAATAGGTTCTGTTGATCCTGAGTTTGTGGCAAAACCCAAGAGAAGAGGAGTGAAATGAGTTCTTTTAAAACTTCTTTCAATATCTCACACTTGACCCCTTGTAGATTAAGTATCCTTGAATGAAAACATGGAGAATGAAAGGGTAGAAAAATAATAACAATGGCAAACACAAGAAATTATGATTGTTCAGGACAACTTTCCTGCTCCACTCTTCCAAGAACACACCCATGTGTCTTGGGTTCCACTATATCAATGAAAGTACAATTAAAACCCTTGCTCTCTTTTAGTTTCTAGCTTTGTGGGGCCTTTACAAGAATAGCACAAGTAGGTAGTGAGTCACATTCCGACCACACACTACTTGTATTTACTTGGTCTTGGTCTCTGGAATCACAAGAGAATGAATTAAAAGAAAATTCTACACTTTACAAATTGTGTAGAGAAAGTTTTAGCACAAAGAAGAACTTGTAGAGCTTAAGGTTGATGGTAAGATTCAAAATTTGCAAGTTAAATAACACAATTCTTCTTGTAGAGCAGTTAAATGATTGCTCGAATGCTTGTAAGTTGGAAGGTCGAAGCTTAATCAATGCTCTAATTAACCCCATTCACTCCATTTTACGAGTCTTAAATAGAGAAAGAATAAATTCAAACGTTATGAGGTAGGTGGCACGCATTTGATGTGCCAACGTTCAAATTTTTTCAACCATTACGATTCAAGTCGCACTCAAAGTCAACTTCAGGTGCAACTTCACTCAAGTCACAGACTAGAGTTGACTTGGGTTGCGACTTCGGTCTTCAGCATCTTCTTCTCAAAGGTTTTCTCCTTGTTTCTAGCCTAAGTTCCATTTTGGAGTAACTTGCTCTAAGACTTGACCCAAGTCGCAAGTGAAGTTGACTTGGATTGCTACTTCACAGCTCAAAATGCCTTTTAGAACTTCAAGTCTTCATGAATGGATTGCCTTGGCACTTGTGCTTTGTTTCTTTAAGTTATCTTTCATTTGTCTTAGCATTAATCAAACTTTGGAAGGTACTTGATGTCTTCTTCTATCAATGCACAACATTCTTCTTTACTCTTTTAAGGTGTGAGTTGTTTGAGCTGTTTGGATTGACCTTCTAGCTTGAAACTGCTTGTTTTGAATCCTCCTCTTGAGCTCAAGTCGAATGTTAGGGTCGACTTGAGTTGCTACTCATCCCAACTCGTATGATTAGTCAACTTCATTTGGGACTTTACCCAAGTCACACATTAGAGTTGACTTGGGATGCAACTTGACTTCTTCACATTCAGGATCAGAGTCCAGAGGTCCATACAAGTCGCTTGAAAAGTCGACTTGCATTGCAACTTCACCTAAGTCGCATGCGAAGTCAACTTCGAATGCGAGTTCGTTGCTCACTCATCCACAATTTCAACGCTGTCTGAAAAATGTCGGTTGAAGTCGATATTGGAGTTGAATTGGGTATCAATTTGACCTAAGTCAATGCCTGGGTCGACTTGACTTTACGAATTGATCTGTCATGACTGGTTTTTGAAATTTTCTGTCTTGTAACAACTCAACACACTTGTTAGTTTCTTAACTTTCTCAAATTTGGGTTATTAATTATCAAAACATGGATTGTGCTTGATTTGTTGTGTCTTTCACAACATATTCATTTTAAAATTTCGCTTTTTGATATCATTTAATATATTCCAAATTACAATCAATTTCTCAAAGAACTATATACCCAAAAAAACCTTATTTAATCCCTAATAAAATCATCCTCTTAATCAAAGATAATCTATTATATTTGAATAATTTAATCCAAAATGAAGAAAATTACATGTTGAACATCATTGATGATCCACTAATCTTTATAACCCTTGACTATGAACATATAAAAGAATTAAACGATTTCCATAACGTTAAAAATTTTGATAGAGTAGAAGTTGGATAATGAGTTCATTACGTCTGGTTGAAGACGTAAAATTTAACGCTGATTTGGAGGCAATCCGATATTTTTATTTTGTCTATGTTTGTTTTTCTTATTTTCTTGTAGGTTAAATTTGTAGTGATTTAATAAAGCTTCAAGCGAACCACCACGCCTCAAGTTGTCTCTTTTCCTACTATTTTATTGCTATAAATTTATATTTTTATGAATGTGTATTAAAGATAGTAGCATTTAAGTTTGGTGGTTTGGTTTGTTTAACTTAAATTTTTTAAAATTAGAAAAAAAGCAAAAGAAAAAAAGACAATAAAAAACAAGACAAAAATTTTTTAAAAGTAAAATAAATAAAGAAAATTTAAAAAATTATTTAAAAAATATAAAAAGAGAAAACATTACGGTAAAAATATATAGTCAAAAAATATAAACTATAAAAAATCAAAGGGTACCTACTATGCTTCGTATTGGGTGAAACATAAACTGTAGTTAGTTATATCAGTAAAAAAAATATTTTGTATGATACATCTAAAATTTGTTAGCATTGATTGCAATACATACTAATGAAACTAGCGAGCACGAAGATGATATGATTATTTTCTCTCATTTAAGCAAGTAACTTTCATTATCATTATATTTGATAGTTGTTAGTTCAAAATAAGTATAAAAAAAGAAATTCCAAAAATCTTAGTAATTGAAGCTCGACACCTAACAAGTGTATAAACTAGTTTAAAACAGTGAGGGGAGAATAAGTAAGAAAAAGAAAAAGACAAAAATCTCCAGATACCTTAAAATATGGTGAGGAGATGCAAAAAACCCCTTAATATCCTGAAATATGATGAGGGGAAGAAAAAACAAAAAAAACACTACCATCATTTTGGTATGAACATTTCCTTAGACTGGATGAGTTAAAAATAATATATTTGTGTGTTTAGTTGTTCTTTAATACACATATACACGTGTTCTACTCTTTTATGTGCAACATAAAATTTTTTTTACTTATATTAACTAATGAAATTTACTTTTAAAACTCACTTTTTAAAATTAATAGTGCATCAAGATTTTTTATTGCTAAAATTAGTATTACACTGAGATTTGTCTTTAGAATATATTATGGGTGTGTTTGTTAACAAGCGAAAGTTTTCGAGTTAGAACTTTTCAATCTAAAACTTTTCACTCTCCACAACTACCCTATTTTTTAATAATTTCTTCACATTTTTCTATACAACTACCCTACTTTTCAGTCATTTCTACACAACTATCAACACAACTAACCTATCTATTTCAACTTTATCCTATTTATTCCTCATCATTACCCCTATCATATCACATCATTTGACAACTTCTACACTCTACAACTTTTCATCAAAAGTTTTATCCATTCCCAAACACACCCTATATACTATTTACATCGCTAATGGGCTAACAATGTTTAAGTTGAAGGGTGTGATAAGTCATATGTTTTTTATATTTTTATTAGAAATATTATATTTTAAATATAAAGAACTAATTAAATATGAGTTTTACGTGAAATTTTATGAAAATTATATTTTTCATTAAATTTTTGTCTTTGTTACAACATGTGTCATTTTGTATTAACTTTTAAAAATATAAAATATGATGATAATTTATTTTTCTATGAAAGAAAATTAAACAGGCTAAAGGGAATTAAATGTGCTCGAAATAATTTTAAAATATTCATTAGCCTATTAAATTAACTTGGACAAATTTATACAATATTCTAATATGCTAAATTATGTTCACAAAGTGGGCTATCAAATATCAAATTTATAAATTATAAAAAGATATAATTTAAAATTAAAATGGATTAATTTGCAAATATGCCCCATAGTTTGATATTAATTGCATATATGCTCCATTGTCTCATGAATTGTATATTACTCCTACAAAGTTTCACATAAATTGCTTGCATACCCCTGTTAACAGCTGAAATTTAATGGCTGTTAAATAAAAATATAATTTATAAATATACCTCTATAGTTTGACGCTAATTGCATATATATCCTCATTATTTCATGAATTGTATATTACCTCCATAAAGTTTCACTAAAATTGCTTGCAAACCCATGACACTTTTTTGTCACCATATGTCCATTAAAATTTTGGTTAATGACAGAAATGACTCAATTTTGCAAGTGGAAGAAGATAACATTTGGCAATTAACTTGAGCCTTTTATAAACCTCTTCCGCCTGCACAGCTAGGTGTTTTATAAACTATGAGATTCTATATAGCTTTAAATAGGGTTACTTTTGTTATTATCCAAAATTTTAATATATATTTAGTGACAAAAAGGTGTCATGAGTACGCAAGCAATTTTCGTGAAACTTTATAAGGGTAATATACAATTCGTGAAACAATTGGGGCATATCTGCAAGTAGCATCAAACTATGGGGGCATATTTGCAAATTATATTTTTAATTAACAACCATTAACGACAGTACCCAAGCAATTTATGTGAAACTTTGTGGGGTAATATGCAATTCGTGAAACAATGGAGGTGTATCTGCAGTTAGCGTCAAACTATAGGGGGCATATTTGCAAATTATCCTTTAAAGTGAAATTAAACAAAATCAAAATCCTTGAAATAAAATTTTACATAATCATTTTGGAATATTAATTAAAGTAGAACTTAATTAATGGGCCAATAGATTCAAAACCTGTTGCAAACTAGGTTAATATGTAACATTCTCTTAATTTATATCATTAAATGATTCAAACGCGCTTTATATGATTTCAAAAACATTTATTGATGACGACTGCATTTGTACAGGCATGGATCGCACCATCGGAGCACCATATTTTGGCGCTTTATCACTTCAAATCGGCGACCACCAAACCGCCAATCTGCTGCCCATCTTCTAGCCCCAAATCCAAGCAGCCATGAACCACGATTGTGGCGGCCATTAAAACCCACAACAAACTAATGTCGGCACTGAAACTGAAGCAGCGGAGCAACCATCACCGTCGCAGTAACACGAAACAATGCCAAAAAAAGAAAAAAAAAATTTCATCTGCGTCAATACTCGTCCCAATGGTAGTCATTAGAAATTAGCTAGTTGCGCCCCAAGCGTCCAGTCTTTCTCCCCCAACAGCCAACAGTCCGAAGGAAGTTTCATCCCCATTTCAAAGCTACTATAGCCATGGCCATTGATTTAGCCCCAAATTACAATCGCTGCTCCCAATTTCAGCATTTGATTAATAGTTCTACAGCAAGTCCATTGATGCAGTCATCTGCTCTTCTCAAAGTCATTGCAGCATCTTCATTCAAGGCCGAACAAAAAAATTGCAGCAATCGATTCAACGTAGATGTTTCTCAACATCGACCAGCCGTTCGGCAGCCCTGCAAAGTTTGGCTGTTCCATTAACAATTTCAATCCAATCAGCAACCCCTGCAATCAATCGCCCCAATTCAAGCTCCAACTCAGCAATTTATTCCAGGCAGGAAATGAAAATCCGAGAAGCATCACGATCACAACAAATCCATGGCCGCATAATCCATTCACACAGTCCGACAGCCACTAATCCCGGCCAGCACGAACAAGGATCAGCCTCTTAAATTCATCAGTAGCAATAAAGTGCGGCAACATCTTCAAGCAAAATTTCAGCACCCCACCATCAACCCCGTCCCACCTGTTTCAAGCAAAGCAGCAGCAAAAGGCAAGGGGCCAACCCAATGTTGTCATAACCGAACCGAACCGAACCGGTGATTGAACCGGTAAAGGAACTGGTTTGGTTCAAACCGGTTCGACCGGTTAAGCAAACCAGTTTGAACCGATGACGTCATCATGACATATTTATGATGTCATAAATATTAAATTATTTTTAAATTTTAAATAAATATATAGATAATATTAAAATTTAAAATTTCAACTATTCTTAAATTTTTTTATAATATTAATTACTTAACTACTCTAATTCATTATTACATGCATTTCGAAACGGTGTTACTTTTTCGGACCACGGACTCTGGTTCAATGCGCCAGGAAGCATTGAACCTCAATGCTCCCGGGTGTACTTCACCCATTTTTTATTTTTTTTGAAATTTTTTTTACAGAAATATTAATATAAGTGTATTTAATATGTGTATAAATTAAAATTATTAAAAATTTCACTAATTTTAAAAAATCCGAAATAAATATCTAAAAATCTCCAAAAATAGTAAAAATTTAAACACATGTTAAATTCATTTACATTAACAAGTTCATGAAAATTTTTTGAAAAAAATATAAAAAATAGGTATATGCACTCCCGGGTGCATTGAACCAGAGCCCTCTGACCACCCAGCATTTCTCCGGTAATTTCACACACTCAGGGCCCAAATCTAACCCAAGAAGGGGGGAGGGATAAAACAACTCCCAATTCCAGAAAAAAAAATCCAAAATGTGTTCTTTTTCTATTTCTTTCTAGATTCATCCCTAACTTCCAATCGCATAAGCTCATTGCACAGGCATGAATCTATCTTCTATCAGACGCAAACCCAATCCGGATAATGGGAAGATCAGAGACAATCTCAATCGCTCTTGGCGTAGTTTCCGTGATTCTCATCCTACTCTTCTTGATCATCTTGTTCGCGTATTTGCTACGGCGAAAGGCAGTCGGAGAGCAGTTTGCGGAGCTTGGGGTCTTTGGGGATTTCAGAACTATAGAAGCGAAGGATCTGATCAGCTTCCCCGCGGCAGAATCTCACAATTCACGACGTTTTGGATGCACCCGAGGAGGTTTTGGGGAAATCCGCGTATAGGACGGTGTACAAGGCGAGTTTGCAGCATAGCGGCACAGTGGCATTGCTTCGATTCCTTAGGTCGACGTGCACCGAGAGGGCGAAGGAGATTTTCCCGGCGATTCAGATGCTGGGGTTGGTCAGACATCCAAATCTGGTTCCGCTGCAGGCATTCTACTCGAGAAATAGAGGGGAAAGCGAGCGTCGGGCAGCGGCAGGCAAGCGGTCGTCGGGCATCGGACAGCGGCAGGTGAGCGCGAGTGGGCGTCGGTAGGGTTTCGTGGTCGAAACTCGAATCTCGAAACTCGAATCTCGAAAGGGCGGAAATGAGAGGAGGAGCGGGCATTGAGACTTTCTAGTTTTTTTAATATATTTTAGGTCGAACCTGGCGAATCCGGTTCGACCGTATGTTACGGTTCGACCGCCGATTCTCCGGTTTGGCCGATTTTATGCATCTGAACCGAACCGGATGCAATCAAACCGGAATCTGGACCGGTCGAACCGGCCGGGCCGGTCCGGTTTTTACAACACTGGGCCAACCACGGGAAGCTTTCCCCATGAGAAACAAAAAAAAACTAAAGGTATTGTGGTAATTTTAATGTGTGAGTATATTTATTTAAAAATGTGAGTATGTTTGGTTTTTTGATAAAATTTGTATTATATATATAAAAAATCACTGTCTATTTCATTCGTTTACCGGATCAACTACTAAGACATATGTAGACATAATTTTTCATTATTTGACATTTTTTAAAAACATTTGTGTAGAAAAAATTATTTTTTAATAAGATTTCATTATAATTGGTAAAGTTGAAAAATATATTTTATATAAGGAGTTATGCTATATTATTTAAAGTTTATGTAATTAAGGTACTCTCAAAAATAATAATTTCAATATTTATTTCTGATTATTTGAAAATTTAATATTTTTTTATTTTTCAAATATTGCAAAATCTAACAGCATCTAATAGCATCTAACGACATCTAACAGCGTCTAATGACATCTAACAACATCTAACCGGATCTAACAACATCTAACAGCATATAACTTTTGATATTAATAAGTTAATCCTAATTTAAAACGGTAATATGATTCTAAGTCCCTTATAAAGTCATTTATATCTTAGTTACAGAATTTGAAACCCGGATAATAGGATTTAATGGAATCCACCTTAATCTAACTACATCTAACGACATCTAATAGCATCTAACAGTATCTAACAGCATCTAACGACATCTAACAGCATCTAACCGGATCTAAGAACATCTAACTTTTCATATTAATTAATTAACCCTAACTTAACACCTGTAATATAATTCTAAGCCCCTTATAAGGTCATTTATACCTTAATTATAGAATTTGAAACCCAAATAATAGGATTTAATGAAATCTACCTTAATCTAACTACGTCTAACAGCATCTAACTACATCCAACGACATCTAACAATATCTAACAGCATCTAACGACATCTAACAGTATCTAATCGGATCTAACGACGTCTAACAATATCTAACGGCATCTAACTTTTGATATTAATAAGTTAACCCTAATTTAATGACGAGCTACATATATGTCTAATTAAAATGCTCGTTTTAACGCAAGTATACGTGCTAATCAAGTAATAAAGAGTGAGAAGAGTATCGTTTCCACGAGGATTGTGTTAAACAAATTAGCACCTTAAATCTCAATTGTCTAAGTGAATTGGTAAAGGGAATGAGATTTGTATTCAAAGAATTGAATTAAACTAAACTAAGCAAAGCAGTAAATGACCAAAGTGGAGTGGATATTGCTGAGATTGTCTTAAGATGATTAAGATAGGTGGGAATATGAATTCATTGAATCATAGCTCTGTCATTTGGTCCCATTTAAGTTAGTTGTGCAGAGATTACTAATCTAAGTTCATTCATATTCATATATATCTTCCAACACATACAAACCTAACCAAGTTTTAGCTATGTGCTATGTTCCCATGCACACAATTAAAACAAGGTTGATAACCACATAACCTAATCAAGATTACACGAGGTTAATAGGTATATTCCTATCCATATTAACATCCAACACAAACAAGAGCTGGAAAACATGTGCCTTATATATGGATCTTATTCAAATCTCACTTCTTCAAGCATGAATCTGAATATTCAATCAATCCACAAGGTTGTAAAGCTTGTAAACGCATTAAGCATGACACATAAGTTAATCTCAAATGACACAAGTCAGAGCACGACTGTATTATCATTTCAAGCATAAGAAAACCAAATAACATAGGCTATGAGTTCAAATCCTACATATCTCCCACCATAGGAAGGTTCAACCCATAAACATGACTTCAATTCTCATTAAAATCAAGTTACCATCATTTCAAACAAGGAGAATAATAAATAGGAAGAGATAGATGAGAAGAGGAGATGAAACTCTATGGATTTGCAACGATAGCTTGGTTGTCCACTTGTTCTTCTCTCCTTCCTTGAAGCTTTGGTTTCCTCCCTTTTCTCCACAGCAACCACGAACCTCTCTCTGTCTCTCCGTCTCTCCTCATAAGAAACCCTAAGAAATATATTTATATCTCTCTAAACGCAACACGAGACACGTGCTAAAATTTTTCAGTATGGGGTTCGACGCTGCGGCATCAACTCTCTGGAAGCTTTGCCGAGTTAGGGATTTTGGATTGTTCTTGTGAGGCTGTGGGTTGGCGCCTAGGCGCCGCTGGTCGATGCCGGGGTGCCAACCTGCTTGCTTCTTCATTTTGCACATTTCTTCAACCCGACACTCTTACAAGTTGATAGTCGTCCGTCCTTCCTGCAAAATCAACTATAACCAAATAAATTGACTTATAAATATCTATTTTATACTAAAAATGTCTAAAAACTACATATTGTTCCTAAAATACAAAATGAATGAAAACTAAGCTAAATAGGTGCAAACCAACCACATTCTCTTGGACTAACATGAAAAACTAGTCTGAAATTAGCCATAATAACTCACATTTTCACGAGTTATCACACCCCCAAACTTAAATGTTCTTAGTCCTCAAACAACACATGAAAACAAAATGAATGAATGAATGAGGACTCTGTCAACTCAACCCGATTCCAATTATGCTTCTAACAATCATATTTCTCCACTCAGCAAGGCAAAGAAGAACCTTAACTTGAAATATTGCATAAAAAATCATCAATTTCTCAAAATAGGATATGTGTTTTCATTTTCATTCTCGAATCAAGTTACATATAAATGACAATGTTATTAGTCCAAAGTAATAATTCAATCCTACTACTTTTCCTCCTGATCAAAAGAAACTGGTTATAAAATCAACACAAAACAAGTGAACCAAGGTTTAAACACAAAACAAGTGAACCAAGGTTTAAGCACAACGTACTGGTCAAAGAACCTGACGTTAATTCACTTGCCTTTGTTTTGCCCAACTGCACATTCTTTCTCCCCAAACTTATTGCATGACTCTCCTCACCATATTTTAAGATATCTGGAGAGACATTTTCTATCTTTTTTTTTAGCTCTCATCACCATATTTCAGGGTATTTGGGGAGAATTTTCTTTTTAAAGCGATATTACTATGACTTTTCCTTTTTTTTTGCGCGAACCTTGACATTTGTTGATGTCAAGTCCTAGTTACTCAACTTAGGTTAGTCACCCCCTTTCATTATTCTTATAATCTGGTAGGGGTACTGAACATGCAAGTTAACCCATTTTAGGTCTCATACCAAAAATTGTGAAATTTTACGCATTACTAAGACCATTTATTTTCTTAAAGCACGTGGTTATCACACATTTAACTCAGTTCTTATCATTTTAGTTGAAAAGACTAACATGGAATTGAATTATAACAATGTACTATGAAATTTAGTCCAATTCATTCACATGTTACTTGCAAATTTTCTTATACTAAAAATGCCTAAAAATTACATATTGTTCCTAAAATGCAAAATGAATGAAAACTAAGATAAATAGGAGCAAACCAACAACATTCTCTTGGACTAACATGCAAAATGTGGCACCCCGAACCGAGGCGTCCACATAGTCCTTACTCTAAGATCTTGTCGATTGGTAAATGTGACTCAGAATTGTTGCCCTGATCACGCGGCGGGTTCTTAATTGGATCTCGTCCATTTTTTTTTTCTTTTCTTTCATCACATAAACATATATTCATCATCATTCATAATGGACTTATCCATATTATCATAAATCATCAACTTCTCATATTATTCATCACTTCATAATTTCATACAACTTATGTCTTTTTCACCATATCCCATTAGGGCATTTATTCATACAAAAATCTACTAACCTTTGTAGATTCCTCTTTTCCTTTAGCAACACATGCCCTTCATCTCTTGCCTTTCCCTACACCTGTCTGAGGTTGGAAAAACAAAACATGAGTCGAAACTCAATAAGAAAGCATTTTTCATTTTAAATGCATTCTTCTCCATTCGGTAGAAGACACTTACCAAGTGATCAACTACCAACGGAATAGAAACCTTTTCTAAACCATTTTTGGAAACCTTTCATAAACCATTCATGAAAACTAATCATGTAAACCATTCGTAAATGCATTTCTCTCCTTTCGATAGGAGACACTTTGTGGAACCCTGACCGTATACGCGTTGTTTCGACTGTATACGCGTCATTTCGACATTTGTAATTTTGTAATTATTTTATGAATAAATGAAAATTCATGAATTATATTGATGGATATGTGTATTGGAGATTGAAATAATGCAATTAGGAATTTAACCCCGTGAATAGTGCACGTGAATAGTAACCAAGGACTAAGACCCGTGATTAAGAGTTAATCACTTGGATTAACTTAATCACAAAAAGACAAAATAGAGATTTAATCACTACAAGACAAAATAGCAATTCTTTTGGATATTTTAATCCAAATTTGGATTTTTGTGAAAAAAATAGAAAAAAATTCATAAATTGCAATCCGGGGCGTCGGAATTCGATGAAATTTTTTATGGATGGTTAAAAATTCATGATGAACATGATGAATGGATTAAGATGTGATAAAAATCACAAATCAAAGGTCAAGATTAAGCGTCAAACGAAAAATCAAAAAGTAGCATTTCTTTAATTAAATACTACTTTTGACTTTTTACAAAAAGTAAAAAAATAAAAAAATAAAAAATTAAATGCAAAGAAGCAAGGGCAGGGGCGTGAGCAGGGGCATTAAATGGCCACTTGACTTTAATCAATGGCTCAAATTCATCCAAATCACAAATTAAGGGTTTAGATTTAATTTGCTTAAAAATTAATTAAATAAAAAATAATAAAAATAGGTAAAAATAGGGCTGCATAGGGCTGCATAGGGCTGCTGGAGCAGGCATAGGGTGGGCAGCTCTTGGCTCAATGAAATTTTTAAAATTAAAAAGAAATACCAATTTATAATTAAATACCTCAAAGCTAAGGGGGTAAAATCTAATTTTGTGAAAAATCAAAAACTATAAATAGGGGCCAAGGGGGTGAACGACCAAGGCAGTCCCAAGCTTGAGCAAGAGCTCATTTCCACCCCCAATTTCGTTTTAAGAGAGAATGAGGAAGTTAGAGAGAGAAAGGGCGAGTTGGAGGAGAGATTTTCCACTTCGGGTAAGTGATTTCTTTCCAAATTTCTTTTGGATGTTAAATAGGGTAAAATCATGCTTAGATAATGCCTAAGCATGAGAAAATAAGTAAAGTTATAATGCTTAATTGGAATTATGCCGAAACATCAAAAATTTGGAGCGAAGATGGAGCAATCGGGAAGATAGCATATGATATGTGAAAATAATGCTCCAAAAATGATAAATGATGATTTGGGATGTATGATTATGATAAATATGATGTTAGAATAATGATATATTAATTTCATGATTTTTGGAATTAAGGATTATGCTTAAGTGAATTTATGATGATTTTTAGTATATGGAGAAAATGATTTTTTTGGGCAAGTAAATGATGATAAATTCAAAATATAAGAAATTTCCAATGATATACTAGGCATAAGGTATGTCATGGTATTTTTTATTTTTGGAAACAATATCAATTTTTGAAACCCATGAACAGTAACCACGTGCTGTGAACAGTAACCACGGATGAGCAGTGATTTTGCTACAGTGAACAGCGTGATTTTGGAGAAAATTTGGAAATTAATATTTGAATATAAGTATGGAATTTTTGAAGAATTTATGGACAAAAATATCTATGTAAAGAAATAATGTCCAAATAAAATAGAACATGCATGGGAAGCAGCTTGAATAGAAGAAATGAAAATATCATTTCTCCTTGAATAGGAAAAGGCAAAGAGAAGGTCGAAGACACCTCCTAAAAAGGTAAGCAAGTTATATGTTTTGCAAATTATTTCCAAAATGCTTGAAATTGTTTGCAAGTTGCTTTATGAAATTTATTTAAGGTTGGCCATACCTATAACTGCTTTACATGAACTGAAGTTTGTGAAATTGTTTATTAAATGCTTTTTATGAAATTGTTTATGATTTGCAAATATCATGCCGGCATGTGTATGAGAATGAGCATGTGCACGAGGAATAGGCCTTCGTCGAGGTAGTAAGCGGACCGGATGTCCCCCTCGCTATTGCCAAGTCGCTTAATAGGCCCAGGCCGGCGGCGACCTCCCTGAAATGGGAGCATGTATGGGATGGGCGCCTAGCTAGCGTCGCATCCAAAGGAATGTCATGAATGCTATGTATGCGTTGCATTTGCATTTTATGAAATGCATGAAAATGATTGAAAAATTATGTATAGCTTGCTTACTGAGTATTATTACTCACCCATGCTTTTTCAACAACAGACAGGAAATGATGATGAAGGCAGCATGCCAAGTGTTATGTAGTTTTTGATATAAATGATGTTTATGTAAACTTTATGTAAAGTCAACGATGATAATTTTGAGATGAAAAGGGAATATTTTTATTCCAATGAAAATGTTTATGGAATAGTTTTTGATCATAACTGTGTTATGTGAAATATATTTCAAATTGGATGAATGATGGGAATTTTTCATGTATTGATGAAAAAAAAAATCCTGCCATGTGATCAGGGCAACAATCCTGAGTCACGTTTACCAATCAAAACGATCCCGGAGTAAGGCTTCTAGGCACCTCGGTTCGGGGCGCCACACACTTAGCAAGTGATCAACTATCAATAAAATAGAAACCTTTTCATAAATATTAGATGTGCAAATGCTTCCTTTCCACTCCTGACATAAACCTTCTTGTGCGGGTACGCTAGCCCAGGGAACATCTCACGTAGCATGGTCCAATACGCGGGCTGTTTCCGACTTGGCCTCATCAAGGGGAACCTCTCTTCCTCTTGACGCCTACATGGTTCCTACATGCATGACTTTTGATTTTTCCGGCATTATATACCTCTTACACCGAGTGACTTGTCTTTCTCATGTAGAGAATTATTTGCACCATCTCTTAAAAACATCTTTTCAAATTCATGCTTTCCTTTTCATAAACATTGGATGTGCAAATACTTTCTTTCCATTCCTGACATAAACCTTCGTGTGTGGGTACGCTAGCCCAGGGAACATCTGACATAGTATGGTCCAATACGCCGGCTGTCTCCGACTTGGCCTCATCAAGGGGAACCTCTCTTCCTCTTGACGCCTACATGGTTCCTACATGCATGACTTTTGATTTTCTTGGCATTATATACCTCTTACACCAGGTGACTTATCATTCTCATGTAGAGAATTATTTGCACCATCCCTTAAAAACATCATTTCAAATTCATACTTCCTTTTCAATCCATGTATGAAAATGCAATGCATTCATTCACATATAATATTCCTTTGCCTCCACCTCTGGGGAGGACGCCGTTGGCACACGGCCTATACGACTTGGCAATAGTGAAGGGGGACCCTCTGATCCACTTTCTACCTCCACCAAAGCCTCTTCATTATACATCATACATGTGCACATGTCTATGAACATCACATGATATCAATATGCCGGCATGACTTTTCATGAAAACTCATAAACATTCATCATTTCAAAATATTATAGGAATGACCACCCTTAAACACATTTCATAAATATATGAGATAAAATCACATTTTTAAAGTTGTGCTTGCTTACAAATCATCATTTTCAAAAGGATTGCTTGCTTACAATGAAGCAATAAAATCACATTTTAAAAAGTTTGCTTGCTTATCTTTGCTTTGCTTCAGTCCATATCCTTTACCTTCCTTTTCCTTTTCCTACATAATTGAAAAGGATATTTTATACGTACTTTATCTACCCATGCATATGTCATGATCTACCTTAGACTTAAAAAGTTATTAGGTCTTCCTTCCTTTTTTATATGGGTATTAACCTCAATATCTCTAATCATTTTTCTTCATAACTTAGTTCTCTATTTCATAATATACCCATATCATTCCTCATATCCTCAATCAAATGTCATATACCTTGAGTAACTATTCACTTGGGTTACTATTCACGTGAGTTACTATTCACGTGAGTTACTATTCACGTGATTACTATTCATAGATTACTATTCATGGGTACTATTCATGAGGTCCACATATTAATCATAAATTAAATTATGATTAATAGCAAATCAAAGGTCTTGCTAAACCTTTTCATCATTAATTATTAACTTAAGGTTAATAATTCATTTAAGCATATTTTCCATTTATTTCCTTCTAGCACGTTGGCGCCGGGGCGTCGACACCTGCCCATGCCAATTTCGTATTTTTCATCTTCAAAATTCATGTTATTCATGCCATTATCCTTCTAACATCTCAATTAACATGAATATACATCATTCAAGTATTATTTGAATCATTCCATAATCATAGCATATCTATGCTCTATCTTTGTTCCAAAATTATCATGTTTTGGCATGATTCCATTTTGGCATAGTAACTATACTTAATTAACATACTTAAGTATTAGCTAAGCATGTTATACCCTAAATAACATCATGCACAAATTTGAGGAGAATCCACTTACCTTAAGTGAGCCAAAATCTCCTT
Source organism: Annona cherimola (assembly GCA_030490835.1). Lineage (NCBI taxonomy): Eukaryota > Viridiplantae > Streptophyta > Magnoliopsida > Magnoliales > Annonaceae > Annona > Annona cherimola. Next base: position 40,650,699 of record CM059972.1, on the reverse strand, counting down.
TCCTCCTTCCTTTCTCTCTCTTCCCTTCCTTTCTCTCCTCCTATCTTGCTTCAAAAACATGGGGAATGAATTTCTCAAGCTAAGAATGCTTGGGATGGGTGTGAAATTCGTTCAAGGCACCCTCCTCTTTATATAGTGCTCCAAATTTCATGAAATTGCATTCTAACCCCTTGAAAATTGGGCTAAATTATAAATATCTTTACTTAGGTCATTTCCACCTCATTTCCAAGAAATTTCTCATTATCCTAGGTGGAAAATTGCTGGCCACAAGTTTCCATAGCTGATCCATCCATTAATTGCTTGATTTTCATCAAAAGACGTGATTAATCTCAGCCGTTGATTATCCTTGATTGAGCTCATCTCAACCATTGAATTTTTAGCACAAATCCCCATGCTAGCTCACATTTTCCCATGGTGGACTTTGGGAAATTTTTGCATTTTTTTATTTCATTAAAATATCATATCTTAAGCTACTTTTTCAAAAAGTAAAAAGTAGAATTAATAACTTGCTTTAGAAAAGTTAAGTCTCACTTACTTGCTCCCCAAGAAACACATTTTTCATGATATTTGGCTTAATCCAATTCATCCATCATATTCGGCATAATATTTTAGCCATCTATACAAAAGTTTATCTTAATCCGACTTCCGAATTGTAAGATATGAATTTTTCTATGTTTTCTCCTCAAAAATCCATTAAAATCCGAAAATTATTATTTTAATCCAAAAAGCACTTTTGTCCTTTAGTGGGAAGCTTCCTTTTTTGTCTTTTATGATTAAGTTAATCCAAAGTGATTAACTTAACATATTTCTTAATCCCACATTTACTATTCATGTTTCACTATTCAAGTGCACTATTCACGTGTACTATTTATCCGAATTTCATAAATAATTATTTTAACTTTTATTCCCACATATTTTCATAGTCATGAATGTATATTTTCCTAATATATTTCCTAGGGTTTACAACCCTAGGGTTTTATACATGTGTCTAAGATCGGAGTTTCACACAAAACTAGTCTGAAATGAGTCATAATAACTCGCAATTTCACGAGTTATCATATAACACCTGTAATAAGATTCTAAGCCCCTTATAAGGTTATTTATACCTTAATTACAGAATTTGAAACCTAAATAATAGGATTTAATGAAATCCACCTTAACCTAACTGCGTCTAACAGCATCTAACTACATTTAACAACATCTAACAGCATATAACCGGATCTAACGACATCTAACAGCATCTAACCAGATCTAACGACATCTAACAGCATCTAACGATGTGTAATTTTTTATAATAATAAGTTAACCCCAATTTAACACCTGTAATATGATTCTAATCCCTTTATAAAGTCATATATACCTTAATTACAGAATTTGAAACCCAAATAATAGGATTCAATGAAATCCACCTTAATCTAACTGCGTCTAACAACATCTAACTGCATCTAACGACATCTAACAACATCTAATTGGATCTAACGACATCTAACAACATCTAATTTTTTATATTAATAAGTTAACACTAATTTAACACCTGTAATATGATTCTAAGCCCCTTATAAGGTCATTTATACCTTAATTACAAAATTTGAAACCCAGATAATAGGATTTAATGAAATTTACTCTAATCTAACTACATTTAACAGTATCTAACAGCATCTAACGACATCTAACAGCATCTAACCAGATCTAACGACATTTAACAACATCTAACTTTTCCTATTAATAAGTTAACCCTAATTTAACACCTGCAATATGATTTTAAGCCCCTTATAAGGTCATATATACCTTAATTATAAAATTTAAAACTCAAATAATAGGATTTAATGAAATCCACCTTAATCTAAATGCTTCTAACAGCATCTTACTGCATCTAAAGACATCTAACAACATTTAACAGTATCTAATGGCATCTAATATCATCTAACCGGATCTAATGATATCTAACAACATCTAACGACATGTAACTTTTGATATTAATAAGTTAACTCAAATTTAACACCTGTAATATGATTCTAAGCCCCTTATAAGGCCATTTATACTTTAATTACAAGATTTCAAACCCAGATAATATGATTTAATGGAATCCACCTTAATCTAACTGCGTCTAAAGCATCTAACTGCACCTAACGACATCTAACAGCATCAAACGACATCTAACAGCATCTAACCGGATCTAACGATATCTAATAGCATCTAACGATATCTAACTTTTGATATTAATAAGTTAATCCTAATTTAACACATGTAATATGATTCTAAGCCCCTTATAAGGTCATTTATACCTTAATTACAAAATTCAAAACTTAGATAATAGGATTTAATGAAATCCACATTAATCTAACTGCGTCTAATAGCATATAACTGCATCTAACGACATCCAACAACATCTAATAGCATTTAACGACATCTAAAGCATCTAACCGGATCTAACGACATCTAATAGTATCTAACGACATGTAACTTTTGATATTAATAAATTAACTTAGCCCCACTTGTGGCATTGGTCAAGCAGGAAACCATGTTGTTGTCATGAAACCGGATGATTCGTTTGAAATGGTCTATGCGTGGGGCTTGAACGAAGGTAGGAAGAAGCCTCTAATGATATACACTTGGCTGGGTCAAAGGACTTCATGGCTCGCACCGTTGATGCACAGAGGAAAGGCATGCCTTGTTAAACCTTATCAAGTGTTTAAATTGATAAATATAAATGAGACAAAATCATGCTCTCACTATTAACGACATTTCGCAAGACCTAAACCAATTTAGACATCGATGTTAGACGAAGATGAACCTTGCCTATGTAACAGTAGAGAAGATGTTAGTGCTTGAGCGGGTATTGGGAGACCCGAAATTGGACACTGAGTATGCATTCATCTTGAGAATGGCTTGCAATGTTGATTTCATTTATTCGGTCATCCTTTTCGTGATATGTTTTCATCTTATTACTGGCCGATTTTAAATCCAGGGCAAGAGTTTTTCAGCTACAAATGACTCATGTTACCCAGAAAAATATGGAATGTTTTGCAAGTAATGGTAATATCAAGCCCAGTGTAAGCAACTCATGAGTATGCTTTTGATAAGCATAATAATTTTGTTTTTATTTGTTGAGTATGAAATAACATAGTCATAATTAATTAGTAACCATCTTTCATTGAATGGTGAAAGACTATTGATGCATATACCATTATTCAAAATTTCCACCAACGAGAGGTAATATCTGGAGTACGACGTCATTATTTCTCATCGTTTTTCGGGGTTAGTACATTAACCCATACTGTTCCCCTAGCATACATTAATAATGTAAGACTATTAAAGAACACCACTATTTCATCTCCATCCTATGCAGAGGAGATTGTTACTAGGGAAGCTAGACGATAATGGTCAGTGGATATGCTTAAATATTGTGTCCGTGATGCAGAATGGGTAATTGAATACTCCATTGCACCAACATTGGTTGACAACTTTGACACTGCTACGTACATTGATTGTTCTTTAGTCTTATCTACAGATGTTTATACCAATTAATATCATGATGGAACCTGGTTTGCATATGCGGTTGATATGATACTATGTGAAATCCACTATATTGACGTCTGTGAAGAAGATAAGTCCACCAGATTTATGGCAACTTACCAGTAAGTGGTAAGTCTTACGAGAGGGGTGCTACATTCACAAATTAATATTATCGAACACATGTCAGTAACCATTCAAAATCTTCTTCACCGTATAGCTTAGTATGTTAAAAAAATATTTGATGTGGACAATGAAGTTCGAGATGCATATACATTTGGTATCGTCCGTAATACTGTTGATATCATAAATACAAGGTATGGCTATTATGGTATTGCATTCCTTTGAATCAATATTGGTAGGCTGATGTGGCAAATGTGTTTGTGCATTGCAAAGAGGACTCTGGAGTAGATATTATTACTATTATAGAGCATTACACTGGGCCAACTTCAGTCAAGTTCAATAAGGTATATCGACCCATCTCTGTAAACCATGAAAATCACGCATTATAACCTCAACGCCTTTCTATTGTGTCCCATACACTTTGTGGCTTATTGTTACATAGATAATCACTGCAAGCTATAAGAAGCATATTACATGCAAAATTCTCAATGATAGATTTAATATGCTGGCCCATGACAACTATCATCACGCGACAGATTAGTTTACCAAAGAGCTACAAATGAAGGAATTATATTATGCACCCTTATTGTTCAGATAACGACCAGTTATTTTTTGGTCATTCTTGTTAGTATGGGATTGATATGCTTAGATGAAATGGATATATATCCCTTTAATCCTACTTTTTCACACATGTTTAAGGAAAGACTTGCTACTTTGGAATATTAAGCATTTTCACCATTATATGCAAAATATGTCATAGACCTTGTTCAACTCTCTTAAATCCTAATTTACAGTGAAATTGTCATTTTACAAAATGCATAATATTCATGGCTTACATAACATAATGTAGTTGCCTGTATGGTTCATGCACACTGGTTCTTGAAAACATCGTCATTAAAGGAATATTGTATCAGGATGTCGATTGTTCCAAAAAAAATGTGGACAATCCAAGTGGAATCAACTATACAAAAATGATACAAGAGATGTTACCAAACCCCGCTAATATCAATTATCGTTTCTGGTGCACACCTTCAGAAAATGTTGTACAATGCGTCCTAGTCATAATTTCAGAATGTGTGATTCTTTGAATGCTTGATGTTGTACATGCTTCAAACTCTCATTTAGACTGTTGTTAATTATAAACGACGCAAAATGTCGTCGTCATTCGGTAATCTGTCCCTACAATGTGTATGGTGATTACATCAATGTAAGCCATTTTACATTGCAACATTCGATACTCAGATAAAATAAAAACGTACAGATCTGTATTTTGGAGTCTTTTCAGGTATAAATGAAAACATGTTGCATAACATATGCACACCACAGTCGACCCTGTCATGTAATTAAAGCATATAATGTTATGAGTAGCCAGAAACACTGAATGTTAGTACATGCATTAACAATAAGTTCACCAAACCCATTAATTTAGTATGGCAATCCATTTACATGCTTAACATCCCACGATGACACTGCCTTCGGTTCACCGACATAGCGATAATATTCCTTGATTGCGGATGCCTGGATATGTTTACATCGAATAAAAAATTTATTATGCATTCAAAATATAAATGGTGTATGTGTGACTACACTATACCTACCACTTCAGTCTTAATCATCTTCATCCTATGCTCTCCACTCATTGACATGGAGTCTAACAAAAATATTTCTTCGAAAATGGTGTCAAAATCACAAGCAAACTAATGATCGCCTTTGCATATTGGCACAAAAATTTGTATCAATGTGGAAAGGATATCGTTAGGAAACTTTCAAGGTCTAAAAGAAACATATTCACGTACCAATCCAATCAAAATTAAGAAATATTTTACCCATCCTACATCACCCACATGACATTTTATCCATTTGGGATCATATATATAATTTAGAGCGACCGGATCGCGCATGAAATATAGCTACATAACACAGAAAAAACAATAAAATTAGAGCAGGCCAACCAATGCGAATCTGTTCACGGATAATGACATAATCTAAAATGATTTACTGAAAATATGGAATCAAAGTAAAATCTTATCACATCAGTTGTTATATGTAGCTATTGCATGTTGTACAACATTGTCAGTGTGTCTACGATCTGCATATCAAAAAAGAGATGACTGGCTAATGCCCGTATATTCAGCGCGATTGAGGAAGAGACTTTACCTATGTCTACTTACAGGAGCTTGCACTTTCTCCTCTGGAGTAAGTGATAAGAACAGCTCTCTTGTCAATGTCATGCCTTCGCATTAGAATAGAATTTCATTGTATGGAAAAACACTGAAGTCAGTGCAACATATTATGAAATCTAATACATTAGCAATGTATTGCTGTGTAAATTACAAAACATACTCATCTTTGAGAAAGGATTGAGTAAAACAACTCACTCTTTCGGTAGGGATCTACAAGATGCGAAGTTCACAATGTTGTCTTCAATGTCTGTTAGTCGCCTCCATTCAAATTTCACATCTTGTCGGTTCCAACATTTTCCTGGATTCTATGATATGTAAGAAAAATACCACAAGTGTATATTTACTTAACAAATGGTACACATATACAGTAATTCCACATAAAGAAAAAATAAATTTAGCATCCAAACTCACAGTACAGAGAATAAATAGCATGCAAGTACAATGTGCAGGCATGGAAACCATAAAGGCAACAACTAAGAAAATCTAATTCCCAACTGCTTTAGCTTTAGAAGCAGCCACTAACAATCGAGTATGTCTTCTAAGTGAAATTGGCTTCCTCCTCTTAGCCGTTGTTTCGTAAGGTAACTTTAATACTCTAGAGATCTTTATATTTCTAGTCTCTCACCAGACCGTAGCGATAATATCCGTGGGTTCTACAACTTGCGCTGCAGCATCGTATGCAGGAATATCTTCCTGAACGCATCTAGTCGATTTCGTTGGTTCAAAGCTAGCTTGTACATTCACCGAATTCAACTTAGGACCTTTGCACCAACCTGTTATTTGATTTGAAAATATCATTGTAATTTGTACTTGATGCAAATGAAGAAAATGGTTATTGAAATCAGAATACTACTATACATTACCGTCAAATCTGTTATATTCTCATGGGTGGCACCATGCATCTCCCTACGCTCCATTTTTTGAAGCGTACCTTCGAGAGCCTATATGATAATTAGTTCCACAAATTACAATTCAAGTAGATGGAGCATTTATGAATAATGTAGGTATATATAAAAAAAATGATGTACTTGAATTTGTGATTCTAATGATTTATTTACGAATTGTGCCTCTTTCAACATTTGGCTTAATTCCTAATAAAAAGAACAAAGCCATAATAGACTGCGCATGAGGTTGACTTGATTTGTAGGTTGCTAATCATATTAGTATCAACAATAGGTTGAGAGGAACTTTTCTACATCAGTGGTAGAACATTTAAATTACCCGCAATTCGGCAGGAAGGGCTTCGTTCTCCTTGGTTAACTTCTCCACTTCAGTGATAGCAATGCCTTCTGCCATGACATGTGGGCTTGCTTGCCTCTTACTATCTAGATGGTCCATATTTATAGATTAGAAGATGCAGTGTGACCATGAGGGTCCAGTAGTACGACTTCCTATACTGGCCCACCACGGATCTCCTCAACATCACCATAAATTGTCCTATGGAACTACAAAGCAATAAGAAGTACATTAGACAAGTACTTAAGGTCATCCTGATTGCAAGTATTAATAAGAAGAGGTACCTGCATTTTTTCATTGTCTATCTTGTCCCATATACCGTCCAATCTCAAGCAGTTTTGAGAGGTTCGGTTCTTAATCAGCGATACACTAAGATGCAGCTTAGAGAGATCCACAACACTGTTTTGCATGTTCTCCAGGAACCAAATCTGCATAAAATAAGATATTCGTTAAACATAAGATTAGAGTTAATGTGATATATAATAAACGAACTCATTACCTGAGCTAAGACCGTGCAACCTCTAATTAACTTTCATCTCTTCGTATGATACAATGAGAATGACTTTTTACACATGTCTACCACATGCGTAGCACAATCAAAATCTCTAATCCTTTAAATATCAAGTACATGTTATAGGTAAAGATCTTACATTTTTCCCAATTGACGTTGGACACAATATAGTGGAGAGCACATATAGTGCGAATGATTGGCGTCATTTCTCATCCTCACCACCGACCACCAGGTTCTTATAAACCTCTGAAGAAAGAACATTATTTCCTTTACCCAATTTTAAATGACTGCGTAGCTGATCCATGCTACGTTCTTTCAACACTGGCATGACACTATGACCTCCAATTGAAAGCTCTAGAATGAGATTAGCATCACGTGCTGTAAACTCCATCTGCTTGCCTGCGATGTGGAAGGCTTCATCGCCCTCATCCCATTGTTGTACTAGCCACTTAATGAGTTTAAGGTGTAGAGAACGTATTTTCATTGATAGCAAACCTCCAAACCCCGTATCAAACACGGCTTATCATTGGTCCGCACTCAATGTACTACAGTACTCCATAAACTTCTGCACAGCACACACTGATTGCTCTTTTACTTTTTTGATGGGGTTTCCTGGGCTTCTACGTTTTCGGGATGTGGTGGAAGTCTCAGCATGGGGGGAATAAACAGATTGAGGAGCACTATCCATTTGAGGCTCTTGCAACTTCTCCACATCGTCTACATCCATCGGACCCAACTGTGGAAAAAAATACATGTCAATGATGGTCAGTTCTTAAAAATACACATCTAAAAAGTATTGAGAGCAAGAATTGTAAAAGTAACAAATTGTAACAATATCACATCCAAAGAAATAACAAGATATTATATGAGAGGCAGAAATAACAAATGGTAAAAGTACACATTTGAAAATTTTTTATGAATACGTCAATCACATGATATTAGAAACATTGACAAGTCTTACGGCCGTTTTACATTATGCTCACATAACAAACAAACATGACATTCTTATATAAAAAAGGCACGAAAGATAATACATAATTCATATGCGACTGTGGATCTTCATATATCCATAGTAGAACATGTCATTCTACTCAGATCGAATATTTTTCTCTTTCTTTGTCCTTTTTTACCCTGTTTAGGACATCCATGACTAGATGACACATGGGGGTTGTTTCTAATAATTCCTATATCGTCTTCTTGATTTGGCTTTGGCGATGTCGCTTTTGGGTCACTAACTTCAGTGCATATGATCTTTCGAAGTTCATTTAGTTCACACAACAGCCTCAAGCTACCCTCTATTGCGTGATACAAAAGACGACGATGTGTAATAGTGATAGCATTAGTTGAGTTCCATATGGTTAAAAGGTCATCCTATCTGTGCTTTGGCGAGGCTATGAACTAAGAAGATTCCCATTGAAGACCTCCACGAGGAGTGCGCGACATCCATTTTAGTATGAAGAATTCAGGGACCTTGATCATTTTTAATTCCCAGAACACCGCAAATAAATGCCTGCAGATTATTCCAATAGATTAGAACTACATACAACTACATCTTCCATAATTCTTCACACAATTGAACTGAACTACTCATGATGCTTGAACATCGTTTGTTTTTATAATATAGAATATTGTGTTTTCTCCGTCAGCATCGATTAGTTCAACTTTGAATGCATTACTCTCCCATATTTCTTGCTGAATATTTGAGAAGTTGCAATGAGTGTAAGCATCGAAGAAGACTTCCTCAATGTGGAATGAGGTTTTCCTTTGTAAAACAGCTAGCGAAGTATGTTTATCCGCATCCATTTCATCCTCACGCTGTCCACTTATTGCCCGCGCAATGTGATTCATAAATTCAAGAAAACTTGTCTTTCGGGTGACATAATGATCCAAACATGAATGAAAACCTTCACTGTGATGATTTATGCACATTCCGTTAATCTATAATGTTTGTGAAACACCGGTACTCACTTCGCTCATTTGCTGTATAATAGTTGCAACCACTCGTGATCCAACAAACCATGTTCCTCCAGGATGCTAGTCCATTGTGCTTCGAAATCCTATAGGCTGACATCATTGTAGACTACTCGATTGAAGGCTTCATGGAATTCATCTATCTAGTTATCCCTTCTTCCTAATTTCTCTGGAACTTTCCTCATAATATGCCATAGACAGTACTTATGGATGGAGATTGGAAATACTTGCTCTACAACGACTTCAATTGCTGCATCTTGGTCAGTAATGATGAATAATGGCATCTGTCCAGACATTGCATCTTTGAAAAGCTGGAAAAGCCATATAAAGGAATCAATCGTCTCATCTACTACCAAATCGCAGCCAAAAATAATGATTTGTTTGTGGTGATTTATTTCAATGAATGGTGCAAAGGGTATGTTGTATTTGTTGGTTTTGTATGTAACATCAAAACATAAAATATCTCTGAATGCTTTGAAATCTAGCTCGACCAATCATCAAACCAAAATAATGATTTCAGAGCACCCTCGTTATCCTTGCGAACTGCGAAGTACACGTCTAGATTGGCATCATGCGTTTTTTAGAGGTGATCTATTGCAAGATTTGCATCTTGGGACAGTAGATGACTATGAGATCTTGAATTGAAATTTTGAACCTCTTGATGAGTGAAGCAAATGCCAGAATCATTGCCTGACTCTCTGACAAGATTATAAGCAACCGAAGGACCAAGCCAACTTCATTACATGCTTTCAAAATTATGACAAATTCGTCATCAATTTTCCGATGCATTTTCAAGCGATGTGGCTATATGCTTTATCCACAAGTTGGTGATTGTGGTTGTCCAGGAAACGGGTAAACACCCATTGCCCTTCATGCTTCCTTGAAATCTCCAATCGAATCATGCAGTTGCACTGGATGGAAACTCTTTTTCTTTTAATCTTCTTTGTCGTACAACACTTTCTTCATCATTTGTGTTTGATGTATGCATGCCTTCACAAGAGCATGTCATGCGCCTCCAAGTAATAGTCTATGAACTTGTTTGAGCTTGACACTAAAACCAATGGAATTTGCGTAGCCCTTGTAGAATTCACATGCTTCAGTTCATTTTTAAATTCTTGTCCAACAAATGGTCGCTCCACGTTACCAGACAATTCGCCTGTGGGCATAGTACTTGCAACTTCTTCCACACAAGTGTCGTGAGCTACCTTCGTTTCCATTTTTAATTGATCAAGGCTCATTGGATCGAAAGCTTAAACATCAACATGTTTTGAAATATCATAAACAAGGCCAACACATGCAAAATGATATAAACCATTAAGGCATAATTGTATACAACCTAGAGTCAACTAACTCCAATACTATTTTTCTGATTTGTCATATTTATTAAAACAATAGAGATCTGAAGTTAAGAAAATCTATTATGAGAGAATCCAAGTGCCTTTAGGTCTCGTGTGGATTATCTTTACCTAGAAGATTCCTCGACAGAGCTATAGGTGCACTTGTTACTTAGAAGCCTTACCAGCCAATTAAGGAAAGCATCATAAACAAGGCCAACACATGCAAAATGATATGAAACCATTAAGGCATAATTATATACTACCTACAATCAACTAACTCCAATGTCATGTTTTTGAATGGTCGTATTTATTAAAATAATAGAGATCTGAAGATAAGAAAATTCGGTATGAGGAAATCTAGTATTGAAAAACTAAATTATACCCAATAAGAGCTTATAATAGATAGGTCCAATTTTCTACTCGTGTGAAAATTTATATAAACTAGTGTATGTAAAATCTCTTCTTCCTAATATATTATTTTCACTTAATCTTCTCTTTTTCTACCGCCCTGTTTTTATTTTCAGTTTGGAAATTGTTTCATCCATTCTTGGCTTCAACCACTCGTCCATTTATAAAAAAATCCAAGATTTACTTATATGTTGAATGATATTAAGCAAGTAAGATATATTGAACGCGCAAATAAATGTTTCATACATAGAACTAACAAACACTAGCAATCATGATGCATGAAAATAAAAACATAATTTAGGTGCACATGAACCAAAGTTAATAAACATAACTTATTGTCACGGCAACAACAAGGACAAGCAATGGTCACGCCTCGTAATGCGAAAGTCCCCCTCCACATGCATAAATAATGGCTCACATAGAATTGTATTTCACTAATTGAATGTGGCTATGCGTGACTAAATGAAAGAGAGGGAGAGAACTTCAAACCCGAACCAATTTCGTGTAGCACCTGCAAAAGAAGAACTATCGGAAATATGTATATGTTCCCAAGCCACTGGTGTCAACAAAGAAAATGACATTTTTGGGGTTAGGAGACACCACTATGTTTTTAGTGGAAAACTAGAAAACAGGATGACATTCAAGTAGTCCACGTTTGAGATCCCAAATAGGTTACTTGGTAATACGTGGGGTAGGTTTACGCACTCAAACCATTGCTTAAAATGACACATGTTATTTGTGCTTATTTTCTGGCAAAAAAATCATTTGAATAATCTATACAGGTTTTATCTCCACTCGTGAATACATGGGCATACACCAAGAATATCTCATTTCCTGATAAGTGCACAAAACTCGACAATCTAATTTACAAAAATGAGAATGACACATCCACAATTAAGGTTCCAAATCTTGGGTGTTTATAAATTCTTGTCCAACAAATGGTCGATCCACGTCACCACACTCAACGCCTATGGGCATAGTACTTGCAACTTCTTCCACAATAGCGTTAAGAGCTACCTCAGTAGGCATTTTTAATTGCTCAGGGCTCAATGTATCAAAAGCTGAAGCGTCAACATGTCTTGAAATATCATAAATAAGGCCAACACATGCAAAACGACAACATTCTACCATCTATTTTGCAAGCATGATATTGGCGACATTGTGTGGTGATTTGGAATGAGTGCAAAAATAGATAAGCTTCAATTCAACTATGTCCTATCTTATAATAGAGTATTTAGGAATGCAAATCACGAGGTACAGGATCAATAGTAATGCAAATAACTTTACTATATTGTTAGTGGAAACTAATTATTTAAAAATATTGCACTCTATTCGTTAACAGTAAAGAGTGATGTAAATGCTAATGTGGTCTCTTGAGCCCACATATTAGAAATCTTGTGACTCTACCAATCTATATGTGGCACCCCAACCTGAGACGTTACATCCTTACCTCAAGACCTTATTGATTGGTAAATGTGAATCAGAATTGTTGCCCTGATCACGTGGCGGGTTCTTAATTGGATCTCTTTCAAATTTTTTTTTATCTATCATCGTTCATTTCTTTACATTCCACATCATTTATCATACAAGCAGCGATACACTTGTAATAAATTTCATTTATCAATCATAGCATCTTAACTTGCCCTTCTACAATAAGGGACTTCTTGTCTTAATTATGACATTATCATTTCATAATACATTCAATCATTGGTTCACATAGAACTTAAAACTCTAAATAAGTTCACATATACATCCACATACCTTAGAACTTTAAAATCATGCTATCCCATTCATCGTGGCTAGTTATTATAGCCCACATGGCTACCATCTCGTACCTTTCCTTCATTGTTTAGGTTTGCAACCTCTTGTGTTTCCCGGTACCTGTCTAAGGTTTGGGAAAACAAAAGGTGAGTGATAACTAACTAAGCAAGCATTTTATCTTTTAGGGCAAGACTTCCTTTAAAAAATTTCCTTAAACATCTGGAACACCTTTTTACCTGAGGACATATATATGTCCTATAACATTATCGGAAAATTCATTTGTTCATGAGGACAATTATATATCCTAAAACATTTTCATAAACATTCATTCTTAAAATCATTTATAAGCCACGTCTAGGCTTGTTAAGGCAAAACATATACGTTTTACCCTTTTTAATTAACTTTCTTTGGTCTTGTGTGAACATTTCTATGTTCCAAGACATTTACGTAAAACCATCTTTTGCCAGTGGATGTTTTATGTCCAAAATATTTTTCTCATAAATTCTTTTTAGAGAAGGACATTTTCATGTCCCAAAATATCATTCACATAAGCCTTTTTTGGCAAGGGACATTTTTATGTCGAAAAATATTTTTCATCATAAATTCCTTTAGCCAAGGGACATCTAATGTCCTAAAATATTTTTGACATAACTTTCTTTGGCAATGGACATTCATATGTCCTAAAACACTTTTCATTTAAATACTTTGGCATTGGACATTCTCATGTTCATAAACACCTTTTCATTTAAGCACTTTATAAATGGACATTCTTATGTCCAAAACCAAGTTTGACATAAATCCTTTTCATAAACTCCCGTCTTGGGGCTTATTTATAAACAAACAAGGCATATAAAATACATAATCTATTTTCATAAAAGCATTTGCATAGAAAACATTTCCTTTCATCCTTGTTATTTACACTTTTGTGTAAAACATCCTATTTTTAGGGTAATCATTTCATAAAAATCCCTTTAGTATAACTTTTCGTAAAAATGCTTTTATGTCCCAATCTTCGGGCTTTTCAAAAGAAAAACATATGCAAATGCATTTCTCCCCATCCGGTAATGACATTTAGCAAGTGATCATTCTAACTTTTAGAAGACAATCCTTAACAGCACGCTAGTCAGGCGGCTGTTCATACATCTTCTCCCATCTCAGGGAGGGCGCCGCTGGCCTCCTGTCATCCCTTAGCAACTTGGTCACATGTAGAGTGGACCCTGGTCTATCTCCGACCGTGCTCTACAACCGACCTATTCCTTGTATTGATGCACCATACATCCTAATTATAGACTGCAGTCTGTGTGGTTTAAAGTATCACAGACCGTAGCCCGTGTCCTTTTAAACCATCTTGAAACAGCGGGATCACAGACCGCAGTCCGCATCCATTCTTGAAAAACATCACAGACCGAGGTCTGTATCTTTGAAAATTATTTTGAAAAATAACATCACAGACCGCAGTCCGTGTCAACTTGTAAAGCGAGCGCACCCACTTTAAACAAGTTGTCATTTGAAATCTAGTTTTCAGATGACCTTCCTTAAATTCTTTTAGAAGAATTTTGAGTAAAATATTTTGACAATCATTTGAAATGTTTGAGAACACAGTACATCTTAAAACCCTTATGATAAAAGCACTTCAAAACTTTTGGATTTTCAAGAATAAACCATGTATTTTCCTAACATTTTCTTGGTTTCCATTTCACGGCCCTTTTGCTCACAAAAGTTATGCAATTATACCATCCCCTTCTCAACCACCCTAAAATTAAATTATTGTCCACATATCTATCTTACCATTTTTTTCATAAAGAGGGGATTGCATAGTCTTTTGCATACCATTTTAGCAACCCGAAATCAAACTATTTTATAAAATCAACTTATTAGGTTGGTCATCCTTAAATCTCATTTTAACAATATCCGTATAAATATTTTTCAAGACATTTTCAACATATTTCCTTATCTAAAGGAAATCAAAACTTTTTCGAATATCATTTCAAAACATATGGACTATGTCCAAATCATCATTTATATTTAAATATCATGACATAGAAAAATCAATCTTTTTCCATAAATCAAATCCCTTTTTTCTTTTTCTTTCATAAACATGATTATTTATTACAAAATATCGTAAGAGTAACTCAAAACTTATTTACAAATATTGTTTTGTGAAAAAGGGCAAAATTTTCTTTTTGAAAACAACATTATAAAGAACTTGCTTGCTTATAAGCAAATTCTTTAAAACCATCGGCATAAAACATAAAATCTTTTAAAATTATCATCATGGAGAACTTGCTTACTTGTAAGCAAATTCCTAAATTCATTAACATAAAACATTCCCAATCTTTGGCAACACTTGTGATAAAATATTTATCTTAAAAAATGTTGCTTGCTTTCCACGAAGCAAACCTTGAGACTTTTCATTAAAGTCATCCTTTTTTCAAACCTTACGACTTTTCATTAAAGTAGTCATTTTCAAAACTTGTGGTTTTTCATTAAAGCCATCATTTTCAAAACTTGTGCTTGTCCATTCGTCAAATCATAATCATAAACATATTCAATCATGACAATATATAGAAACTAAATAGTATTTTTGAAAGTTTGCTTGCTTACCTGAGATCGCGTTAATCCTTTTCTTCCATCCTTTTCCTTGCCTTTGCCTAGGTAAATGAAAATAACATTTTATTTATATGTATCGACTTCAAATTCTTACATCCCCTAGGTTTTCCAACCTATATAAATCTATTTGGATTTACATTGCACTAGCTTAACCCACTTGTCTTTTAAGTCGGGTGTTCATACATATCATAACCTATACATCATATTATCCATTCATTCCTTTCATTTTTAATACCCTTATGTAGGTTAAACTTTCATACATATAATAATCATTCATTAAATTATTATTTGGAGGTTCATTACCACCATTTATCATTTTTATCATATTTTTCATTTTTCATACGACAGTGCTCATTTTAATCACTTAGTTGATAACTTAGACATCATATATTAATCTCAAATTTTGAAATTATCATTATTTACTAAAACATCAACATAATTCACGTATTTCATCATTTTTTTCATGCTTTTTTGCATTTTAATAACTCACATAAGTTATTCATCAATTGTCCATGCTTAGCCTTCCACATATACTCAACTTACAACACATAACTTATGTGTTTCTTAAAATCTTTCAACACAGCAACTTGTGTCCTTATTCAGCATGATTAAACCCCTTAATTAAAATTTAATTTAGGGTCTAATTTCGGATTTTAAAACCATTCATCATAGGATTCCAAAACAGCAACTTTGGGACCCGTTTTATACACTTTCAATGTCCCTTTTGATACTTATCTCTAAACAGATTTTTAATCTCTATATTCCAGAAAATAATCATGTTTTTCTTAATCCAAATTTAGGGTAGTAACACATGTTTAAAGTTTATATATTAGTTGCTTGTTACTGTTCACAGAGACGTGGTTACTGTTCATGGGTTCCAAAATTTGATATTTTTTCCAAAAATAAAAAATATCATGACATACCTCATGCCTATTATATCATAGGACATTTCGTATATTTTGAATTTATCATCATTTACTTGGCCAAAAAAATATTTTTCTCCATATACTAAAAATCAACATAAATTCACTTAAGCATAATCCTTAATTCCAAAAATCATGAAATTAATATATCATTATTCCAACATCATATTTATCATAATAATACATCCCAAATCATCATTTATCAATTTTGGAGCATTATTTTCATATATCATATGCTATCTTCCCAAATACCCAATCTTCGCTCCAAATTTTTGATGTTTTGGCATAATTCCATTTAAACATTATATCTATACTTATTTTCTCATGCTTGGGCATTATCTAAGCATGGTTTTACCCTACTTAACATCCAAAACAAGTTTGGGAAGAATCCCCTTACCTGAAGTAGAAAAACTCCCCTTCTACTTGGCCCTTCTTTCTCAAATCTTCTCTCCTTCTTTCTTTCAAGGCCAAAACGTGTTTTGGATGGCTTGGGAACTTGGAATGGCTCAAGTGGAGCTGGGATTGTGCCTTTGGACGTTCACCCCATGCCCCTATTTATACTTTTTTGATTTTTCATTAAATTGCAATTTACCCCCTTGCTTGAGGTGTAAATTTGCAAATGTATTTTTTTCTAATTTCCAAAAGGTGCCTTGAGCCAAGAGAAGACACCCTAGGCCTGCTACAGCAGCCCTATTGCAGCCCTATTTTTATCCTATTTTTTTAATTTTAAAATTAATTATTTTTAAGCAACTTAATCTCAACCCTTGATTAATGATAAAATTGATTTGTGACCATTGGATCATGACCCAAAAGTGAGCAACCCCCTTGCACGTCCCTGCCATGCTGCATTTGCATTTAATTTTTTTTTTTAATTATTTACTTTATTAAAAAGTCAAAGTATATTTAATAAAAAGTTAAGTTACTTTTTCAACATCTATTTGACACTTCATCTTGGCCATTAATTTGTGAGTTTCATCACATCTTATACCATCCATCATGTTCATCATGTATTTTTAACCATCCATAAAAAATTTCATCTAATTCCGACACCCGGATTGCAATTTATGAATTTTTTTCTATTTTTCCACAAAAATCCAAATTTGGATTAGAATATCCAAAAGAATTGCTATTTTGTCTTGTAGTGATTAATTCTCCTTTTGACTTTTTGTGATTAGGTTAATCAAGTGATTAACTCTTAATCTCATATCTTAATCCACAATTACTATGCACGTTTACTATTCACGTGCACTATTCACGTGCATCACATTCTTAATTGCATTATTTTAACCTCTAGTACACATTTGTAAAATATAACATATTTCATAAATTTTATTTATCATAAAATCAGTACAGGGATCTAGGGTTTACAACCCTAGGTTTACATGTGCTATTCTAGGATTGCGGGTTTCACAATCCTCCCCCCCTTACAAAAGGTTTCGTCCCGAAACCTATTACAACCTATCACACTTTTGCTGCGCCTTTATACACTATTCATTTCTTCTACTAATAGTGCAGGAGTAGTTGGTATGAAAATCATATAATGTCGTCATCATCATCCATACCTGCAACTTCTTCTTCTCCTTGTTCTTGTGACTCTTTGTGAGTCAATGCATACATCCGCACTGGGTTAGTAGAGGTACCTTGTTGATGAGCAGCCATATTCTTTTGCCGGGCAGACTTTCCTTGACCTCTTGCTTCTTTGTTTGGACATTTGGTGGCAACGTGTCCTACTTGATCACAAATGAAGCACTTTAATAATTTTGCCTCAGCACTTCTGCAGTTCTTGGCTATATGCCCTATCTGACCACACTTAAAACATTTATTAGAACCCTTTAAACATTTACCAAAATGACACCTTTGACAATTTCTACACATTGGAGCACCTACTGAGATGGAGTCTGACTTCATTATTCTTGTCACTGTCTTCTTGCTCCTTTCTTTTCCCATATCATGCTTCTGGGTGTCAAAATTAAACTGCTCTTGTTCTTCTTGGGTTCTTAATGTTTCTAATTCTAAAGCTCTTGCACTTTCTATGCTTGCGGCATAATCTCTAATCAAATGAGGTGCAAGGCCTTCTCTTAAACATGGCTTCAGCCATTGCTGAAACCTTTGTGCCTTATTTTCGGGCGCATTTGCTATCCATGGAACAAATCTTACCAGGGCATTAAATTTTGTAGCATATTCCGTAACAGTCATCTCGCCCTGACATAATTGTTCAAATTCAATCACCTTTTGATTTTGGAGACCTGCCGGAAGGTACTCCTTATTAAATTCTTTCAAAAAATTTTGCCACGTTACTTCCTTCGAGTGTGGCATAGTAACTATTAGAGTCTCCCACCATTCATAGGCGTCCCCAACCAATAAATGGGTGACGCACAATAACTTCTGTTGATCATTACATGGGGAAATTCTAAATAATTTCTTCATTTCAATCATCCACTGTTCAGCTTTAATAGGGTCTGGCTCTCCTGCGAACTTAGGGGGGTGTTGTGCTAGAAAAGCATTGATAGCCTTTCTATCAGCTTCTAATAGGCTATCTTCCGTTCCTACTGTAGGGGTAGGGTTGATCAATGGGCCAACCCTTTTCCTATCCTTGTTTCCTAGCTGGGCATGTTGATGTTCCTCCCATAGTCCTTGGATCATGCCCATAGCTTGTGTTGTCCATTGCTGCATTGATTTCTCTACAGCTGCAGCTACTATTTCTTCTATTTTTCTTTCTTGGTTAGTTCCTTTTTCTATATGGGGTTCAGAACTAACCTCTTCTCGTCGTTGACGAGTCCTTGAACCTGATTGTTCCTCCTGCCTTGGTTGCTTAGACCTATTACTGGTCTCTCCTTTTTCTCGTTGACTTACAACTTCATTATCTGCGACAACTTTTCCTTTATTCAACCTAGCTCCTGCTCTGGTGATAGGAATCTTTCTATATATTCAAAAATCATATCATTAATAAAACATAATTAATCATATTAATCATGCATACTTATCATACAAGTGTAAAATATTTTCACTTGTATTTAAAACAATCTACATTCATTTATTATTTCAAAAGTCAAAAAGAGACTTTTGCTATTTTCTCTATCCCTTTCTTACCACATATACTCTACTTAGCTAGTGCTAGACCAACCAAGTCATCTTTACTTTTCTTCTTTCCACTTCTATTTATCAATTAAAATTTTGATATCATCTCCTGTGGTATAAAATCTATCCTTTCATCATTCACTGTTTTCTCTTTTTTTCCCGCCTATTTACCAATCCTTGCTCTGATACCAACTTCTGTGGCGCCCCGAACCGAGGCATCACATTTGTCCTTACTCCGGGATCTTGTCGATTGGTAAGTGTGAATCAGGATTGTTACCCTGATCACGCGGCGGGTACTTAATTCGATCTCGTCCAAAATTTTTTTTTCTTTTTCTTTCATCCCATAAAGACACATACTTATCATCAAATCTCAATTATCATTGATAACATTCATACTTGTTTTTGTACAATACAGGTTATTTTAACCTGAACATTTTATACATACATAATTTGAAAACTCCTTATCATATGTTCATATCATACCATATATGGATCAGCATATCATAAAATTTTCTTCATACCTTCTTTTTCCTTTTCTTCTTGGCCTGTGCTGTACCTGTCTATGGTTTGAAAAGCAAAACGTGAGTCAAAACTCAGTAAGCAAGCGTTTTTTTTTCATTTAAATGCATTTCTCTTGTTCAATAGTAGACACTTATCAAGTGATCTACTATCAACCAGTGGAAACCTTTTCATAAAACCTTTCGTAAAACATATGCTTGCAAACTTAACATGTAAACCTTTTTTTCACGAACATAAAACGTTTTTCATAAAACTTTCTTTCTCCAAGGACATTCTCATGTCCTTAAAACATTTTTCATAAAACCTTTGTAAAACAAGCATATGCATCATGCATAACGTTTCTGTCCGTCTGGTAGGTGACACTTACCAAGTGATCACCCTTTCCTCCTTAGGAGAGAAACCATCTCTATTGATAACTCGCGAGCCAAGCAGTTATCCGTGTTCTTCTCCCATTTCAGGGAGGGCGCCGCCGGCATTTCGCCTTTTAAAGTGACTTGGCCTATGTAGAGGGGGCCCATCTTGCAACCGCGTCCGGTCTGCATATCTTCTACTGTAGACCTAGTACATAGCTCATGTGCACATTCCTTTCTCCATATTCATATGCTAGCATGCTTTTTATAAAACTCTACAGACCCTAGTCTGTGACTTTTCCTTTTTAAAACTTGATGCTAGCATGTCATTTCAAAATAGTACAGACCTCGGCCTGTATTCCCTTTTTTGACTTGAAAACTTGGCATAGCCCAAGTTAACAAGTTAATAAAATATTTTGTAAGGATGACCAACCTTAAATAATTTTGGAAATATTTAAATAACACATTTCTAAATCATTTAAAATATTTGAAGGAAATATTTGAGAAATAGTAATTTCAAAATTTTGCTAAAATGTTTCTAAATAAATTTTGAGCGGTAAAACAATTTCAAAAACATTTTAATATCTAAAGACAAAATATTTTGCAAATGCTTTTCTTCCCATTTCTGGGTTTTTCATGAACAAAGGATATACCAATGCATAATTCATTTCATTTTTTTTATATGGTATCATATTCCTTGTCCACATGACACATGAGTTACTTCTATAAGAAGGTAAGCTTGTATGATACTTTGGTCATTACCTTAAAAATCTTCATTTAAATCGATTATCGGTTGGCCTTCCTTAAATCCGCTTCAAAACATTTTAACAAATCATTTTAAATTCATTTGACAAAACCAAATATTATTTTGAAATCAAAATGTTCTTTTTTCCATTATAATGCAACCATTTCTATATTTTTTCTTATTTTCATAAGTATTTGCTTATGATAAAGTAGTTTCCATATAACTTAACATTTCTCCTTACTTCCATATGGATTTGCTTATAATAAAGCAATTCCGACATATTTCATAGTTGCAATATGAAACATATAAAAATCATTTTCAAAAATGTTTGCTTGCTTACCTTTGCTTTGCTTTAATCCGACTCCTTTATCCTTTCCTTTCCTTTTCCTATACAAGTGAAAAGGATATACATACTTTATCATGCATATTTTATATTTATTTATGACCTTATTTTCCACCATAATTTTTTTATGGAGGTTATCCTTAAAAATGCGTGATCATCATTTTCTTATATGGATTTTTATCCATAAATTCTTAAAAAATTCAATCCATTTATCCTCATAAAATATAAAAATAAATCTAAAATTTTCTCCAAAATCACGCTGTACTGTAGCAGATTACTGTTCATCCGAGGTAACTGTTCACAGAGATGTGGTTACTGTTCATGGGTTCCAAAATTTGATATTTTTTCCAAAAATAAAAAATATCATGACATACCTCATGCCTATTATGTCATAGGACATTTCGTATATTTTGAATTTATCATCATTTACTTGGCCAAAAAAATCTTTTTCTCCATATACTAAAAATCAACATAAATTCACTAAAGCATAATCCTTAATTCCAAAAATCATGAAATTAATATATCATTATTCCAACATCATATTTATCATAATAATACATCCCAAATCATCATTTATCAATTTTGGAGCATTATTTTCATATATCATATGCTATCTTCCCAAATACCCTATCTTCGCTCCAAATTTTTGATGTTTTGGCATAATTCCATTTAAACATTATATCTATACTTATTTTCTCATGCTTGGGCATTATCTAAGCATGGTTTTACCCTACTTAATATCCAAAACAAGTTTGGGAAGAATCCCCTTACCTGAAGTAGAAAAACTCCCCTTCTACTTGGCCCTTCTTTCTCAAATCTTCTCTCCTTCTTTCTTTCAAGGAAAAAACGTGTTTTGGATGGCTTGGGAACTTGGAATGGCTCAAGTGGAGCTGGTATTGTGCCTTTGTACGTTCACCCCATGCCCCTATTTATACTTTTTTGATTTTTCATTAAATTGCAATTTACCCCCTTGCTTGAGGTGTAAATTTGCAAATGTATTTTTTTCTAATTTCCAAAAGGTGCCGTGAGCCAAGAGCAGCCACACTAGGCCTGATACAGCAGCCCTATTGCAGCCCTATTTTTATCCTATTTTTTAATTTTAAAATTAATTATTTTTAAGCAACTTAATCTCAACCCTTGATTAATGATAAAATTGATTTGTGACCATTGGATCATGACCCCAAAAGTGAGCAACCCCCTTGCACGTCCCTGCCATGCTGCATTTGCATTTAATTTTTTTTTTTTAATTATTTACTTTATTAAAAAGTCAAAGTATATTTAATAAAAAGTTAAGTTACTTTTTCAACATCTATTTGACACTTCATCTTGGCCATTAATTTGTGAGTTTCATCACATCTTATACCATCCATCATGTTCATCATGTATTTTTAACCATCCATAAAAAATTTCATCTAATTCCGACACCCGGATTGCAATTTATGAATTTTTTTCTATTTTTCCACAAAAATCCAAATTTGGATTAGAATATCCAAAAGAATTGCTATTTTGTCTTGTAGTGATTAATTCTTCTTTTGACTTTTTGTGATTAGGTTAATCAAGTGATTAACTCTTAATCTCATATCTTAATCCACAATTACTATGCACGTTTACTATTCACGTGCACTATTCACGTGCACTATTCACGTGCGTCACATTCTTAATTTCATTATTTTAACCTCTAGTACACATTTGTAAAATATAACATATTTCATAAATTTTATTTATCATAAAATCAGTACAGGGATCTAGGGTTTACAACCCTAAGTTTACATGTGCTATTCTAGGATTGCGGGTTTCACAGAGAGAGAAACGAGATGAGAGAGAACAGAGAGATGAGGGAGAGAGCACGAGAGAGAAACTTATATGAGAGAGAGAGAGCTCAAAAGGGAGGAAGCAGAGACGGCGCAGGAGAGAAATGGGAAGATGAAAGAAAGAAAGAAAGAAAAAGAAGAGAAGAAACGCGGGAAGCCCAAACGGTGTGCGCTGAAGTCGACTTGCCCTAACCAAAGTCGACTTCGACTTGACAGGAGTCGACTTGACCTTTCGACTTGGACTATCTAAGATCACTCCCCTTATAATATTGTGTTTCTAATCAAGCTCAATCATACCCATATCATTTCTAATTTTGTAAAATGATTCTTTTGCTAAAGGTTTGGTAAAAATATCTGCAATTTGGTCTTCACTTTTCACATATTCCAAACAAATATCACGATTTTCAGCATGTTCATGAATAAAATGGTCTTTTACATCTGTATGCTTTGTTCTAGAATGCAATATAGGATTTTTAGTCAAACAAATTGCACTTGTATTATCACATCTAATTGGAATATTATGATAATCAATACCATAATCTTTAAGTTGTTATTTCATCCAAAGTAGTTGGGTACAACAGCTCCCGGTGGCTATATATTTGGCTTCCGCCGTAAATAGAGCAACACTATTTTGTTTTCTTGAATACCATGAAACCAACATATTTCCAAGAAATTGACATGTTCCACTAGTACTTTTTCTATCTACTTTATATCTGGAAAAATCCGCATCCGAGTAGCCGATTAGATCAAAAGTTGACCCCTTTGGATACCATAATCCAAGATTAGTGGTGTTTATCAAATATTTAAAAATTCTTTTTACAGCCATTAAATGTGATTCTTTAGGACATGATTGAAATCTAAAATACATGCAAACACTGAATAGAATATCTTGTCTAGAAGCAGTTAAGTATAACAGAAAACCTATCATGCTTCTGTATAGTTTTTGTTCGACAGATTTACCCTTTTCATCCATGTCGATCTTGATTGTTGAACTCATTGGTGTGTTTGCTCCCTTGCTAGTCTGCATTCCGAATTTCTTTAACATTTTTTTGATATACTTGGACTGATTTATAAAACTTCCTTTGGCTTCTTGCTTAATTTGCAGTTCAAGAAAGAAATTCAATTCTCCCATCATGCTCATTTAAAATTCACTCTGCATAATCTTAAAAAAAATTTGGCACAAAGTTTCATCAGTAGCACCAACTATTATATCATCTACGTAAATTTGAACAATTAAAATATTTTTACTCTTATACTTGATGAATAATGTTGTATCAACCTTTCCTCTTTGAAATTCATGATCAATCAAAATTGTTTAACCTTTCATACCAAGCTTGTGGAGCTTGTTTTAGTCCGTATAATGCTTTGGTTAATTTGTAAACATATTTTGATTGATCCTTTTCTTCAAATCACAGAGGTTGTTCAACATAAACTTCTTCATTCAAGTATCCATTCAAAAATGCGCTCTTCACATCCATTTGAAACAATTTGAAATCCATGTGAGAAGCAAATGCTAGTAGAATATGTATGGCTTCTAATCTAGCCACAGGTGTGTATGATTCTTCAAAATCAATTCCTTCTTCTTGGGAATAACCTTTAGCTACTAGTCTGGCTTTATTTCTTATTACAAGTCCACTTTCATCTAATTTGTTCCTAAATACCCATTTGGTACCAATAATAGTGCAATCTTTGGGTCTAGGATCTAAATGTCATATATTATTTCTTTCAAATTGATTTACCTCTTCTTGCATTGCAATAATCCAATTTTCATCATTAAGAGTTTGATCAATAGTTGTTGGTTCAATTTTTGACACAAAAGCATATTGTCCACAAATATTGTGTTTTGACCTCCTAGTTTTTACTCATTCATAGATATTGCCAATAACTTGCTCAATTAGATGGTCATTTTTTAATTTTATATCAGTTGAAGGTTTGTAAGAATTGTTATCTTCACTTACCCTTTTCTCCGTGAAATTTTCTTGCTTAGGCTCAGTTTCTTGTTGCTCATGTTGATCTTTCTTTGATATATCATCTGCATCACTTAATTCATCCTCCTTCCTCCGAGTTTGGTTAAATTCATCAAAAACAACATGTATTGATTCCTCCACTATTTGATTGTTTTTGTTAAAAATTCTATATGCTTTGCTATTTGATGAATAACTAAGGAAAATTGCCTCGTCACTTTTAGCGTCTAATTTACCCAAATTAGTTTTCCATTGTTTAACACATAGCAAGTACATCCAAAAGTATGTAAATATGGTATGTTTGGTTTTCTACCTTTCCAAAGTTCATATGGGGTCTTTTTCAATATTGCTCTAATGGTAACTCGGTTTAATACATGACAAGCTATACTTACAGCTTCACCCCAAAACCTTTTGGACAATTTACTCTCATTTAGCATAGTTCTAGCTATTTCTTGTATTGTCCAGTTTTTCCTTTCAACAACTCCATTTTGTTGAGGAGTTCTTAGTGCAAAAAATGTATGGTGAATTCCTTTTTCATTACGAAATTCTATGAATCATTTATTTTCAAATTCACCACCATGGTCACTTCTAATGGAAATAATTGTATTTTATTTTTCATTTTGCACCAAATTTGAAAACGCGATAAACATAGAAAATGCTTCATCTTTGCTAGCTAAGAGTATAATCCTAGTAAATCTTGAAAAATCATCAACAATTACAAAAACATACTTTTTCCCACCAAGAGTTAAATTGTCCGATGACACATAAAGATCCATATGCAATAATTCAAGTGGCCTAGTCGTTGAAATTTCCTTTTTGGTGGAAAATGGCATTTTGGGTTGCTTAGATAATTGACAAGCCTTGCAAATCTTATTCTTGTCATATTTAAGCTTTGGTAACCCTTGTACTAAACTCTTTTTCCACAATATTTTAATATTTGACATATTTATATGTCCAAGCCTTGTATGCCATATCCATGGATCATTTTCTATGGCTATTAGACATTTTTACTCAAGTTCATCTAGGCAAACCAAATATACATTTCCATGTCTTTTGCCACTAAATACTATGTGATCATCATCAAATACATTGCAGATAGAGGATTCAAATACGACTTTATAACCTTTGTCACATAATTGACTAATACTCATTAGGTTATGTTTGAGTCCTTCAACAAATAGTACGTCCTTAATACATGCATTTGAAATTCCATAAACATTTCATTTACCTTTAATTTTACCTTTTTCATTATTTCCAAAAGCAGCTGCTCCTTTGTGGCACGGGTTGATTTTATGGAACAGTTCTTTTTCTCCTGTCATGTGTCTTGAGTAGCCACTATCCATAAACCATATGTTATTGGCCTTAGCTCTAAGACAAACCTGCAATAATAGAGTCAAGTGGAGCTTATCCTTTTTGTACCCATTTTATGGGTCCATTTGGGTTAATTATCCATTGGAATCTACGTTGATCTACTTTTGAAGGCATAAATCCAATGCTCTTGGGCATCCAAACCAATTTTGCACCAAGGTTTTCTAGTTTTCTCATTTTGCATTGATATACCTTGTGTCCCATATTGTTGCAAAAAATTACAAGCTCTTGGGAGTCTAGGAGTGGGAAGCCACTTGGTAGTTGGTTCCCCTGTTAGTCTTTTGGTCCAAACTGTTGGTCCCGAGTTGATGGCAAAATCCAAGAGGGGAGGGGTGAATTGGGTATTTAAAAAATTTATATCTTAAACAGAAACTTAACCCCGGATTAATCCAGTCCCCTTAATGAAGAAACGAAATGAAAAGCAATGTAATGTAAATGGCAGAAATATAAATCAAGTACACAGGATTTTTATAGTGGTTCGGGAAACCTCCCTACTCCGCTCTTCCAAGCTCACACTCCTTGTGACTTGGGTTCCACTATTGTATTCTCTCAATACAATTAGAGCCACTGCTCTCTTCTAGATTCCAGCTCTAGGGGGCATCAACAAATCACAGCATAAGTAGGTGATGAGTTACACTCCAATCACACACTACTTTGCTTACACTTGATCTTAGTTCCTCAAACTAAATCAAGTTCAACACATACAAAAGAAACAATAAGAAAACTACACTTTACAGTTGTGTAGAAGCAGTTTGGCGCAGAGAAGAACTTGTTGAATTGGCTTTGAATGATCAGTAGTTGAGCTCTTGCAGTTTGAAGCAAAGTTCTTCCTCTTTGATTGGCTTGATCTCTTTAAAGCTCTTGTAGATGGTAGTTATGCACACTTAATGATTCTCAGCTACTTTCCTCGTCCACCATGAATGCCTTTTATAATTTTGGAGGGAATCCGAACGTTAGAAGGTAGGTGGCGCGCATTTAATGCGCCAACGTTCGAATAAATTCCGACCGTTGCGACCCAAGTCGCATGTGGAGTCGACTTCGGATGCGACTTCGCCCAAGTCGCAGATGGAGTCGACTTCGGGTGCGACTTCGCTTCACCGTCGCAACTTCAAGTTCCAGTCAGGGTCGACTTGGGCATCGACTTGACCCAAGTCGCAGGTGAAGTCGACTTCGGGTGCGACTTCACCTTGTCAGTTTCCAAGTCTGAGTCTTGAGTCGACTTTGGCTTCCGACTTCAACTCAAGTCGATCATGGAGTCGACTTGGGTTGCGACTTGACTTGGTCTTTGCAAAATATGCTTTGTTCTTCATTTGATCTTCCTCTATCTTGCTTGGCTTGTTTCCTTTAATCATTTTCATTCTGAAATAATCCCTTATACTTGTAGATCTTGTTGATCTTGAAGTCCTTGTCTTTGGTTTATCTTGGATTGTCTTGAATCTTGTGATTCTTAGGAGAGCTTGAGTCCTTTCATGATATATTCATGCACCTTGCTTGCTTTGGAGTCGTTTGATCTTCATATCTTGAATATATCTTCATTTGGAAGCAAGCTTGACAATTTGCCTTGGGCTTGATAGACTTGATTTGAACTTGAACTTGAATCTTTATCTTGAATCTCAAGAATACTCAAGTTAATCTTGAACATGGACTTTGCATATTACTTGGATTTGACAAAGTCCAAATAGATTCTTGGAATGAGCTTGGGAATGCATCTTTCAAGTCGAAGGTGGAGTCGACCTTGTCTGCGACTTTGCCCAAGTCGCACCTGGAGTCGACTTCGTCTGCGACTTAGGCAGCTTCGTGCCCCAGAATCAGGTCTGGACAGTTTTTCTCGACTGAAGTCGATAGTGAGGTCGACTTCGTTTGCGACTTGGCTTCCCAAATCGCAAGTGGAGTCGACTTAGCCTGCGACTTCACCTGCTATTCTTCCAGTTTTGATTTTGCCTTTGAAGTTCTGTTTCAAGTTGATAATGGAGTCGACTTTGGGATCGACTTCACTCTAAGTCGAAGTCCAAGTCGACTTGGGGATCGACTTGACTATTTCAGTTCCTTAAAACATTTGGCAAACTCATTAGTATACTTGATATACTCAAATTAGTCTTTGTTAATCATCAAAACTCATGCTTTGATCAATTTTATTTTGTTTTGAACATTGTTTCCAACAATCTCCCCCTTTTTTATGATTGATAAAACTTAATTTGAGTTGATAACTTTCAATCAAAGACATGTTCTTTAAAAAGAAACAGAGCATTGTCATAGAGTTCAAAACATATGCAGATCATTTAACGTAGAGTTCATATTGAATACTTTTCAAGCAAAGCATACCTTTTAAGCAAAGTATAGAAACAATCATTAACAGGTTTATCATTTATAAAGCATCTTTCATATATATCAAGTTTCATTTTACAAAATTTCAAAGTAAGCAAAAATGAAACCCTAGATACAAACTGCCCAACCAAAAAAAAACTTAAACCTAATCTATCTTAATCTATCTTCTCCCCCTTTTTGTCAATCTATCAAAAATGATTCAATTACCAAAGACTTGGTAAATTGAAATTGGGAAATGGGATAGACAGATTGAGTTGGTTTGATGGGACGGACATGGGCTGATGAGTAGAAGGAGGAAACGGGTGCGGGAGACGGCTCGCGATGAACTGAACCCGATTCGAAGGGATCAAGTTCAGGCATGGGTCGCTTCTTGTGACGGCCTGAGGCGAGATGATATCGGATAGTACGCAATTCCCGATCGATTCGATCCTGTCGGGAATGCATATCCTGAAGTGCATTTAGAACTCCGGTGACAAGACTTGTCATCCGGTTCTCTTGTTGCCCAATTTCTTCTCGGATGGCAACGATTTCATCTCTCAGAACCTTCAAGGTGACCTCCTCAGATGAAGTTGGAGGCGCCCGTTCACGTGCAGCAGATCCTTGTGGAGAATAGGATCCGTGCGATATGGGAGATGCGGGTTCTTCTTGAGCAGGCGGTGCTTCGGGAGGTTGCTCCCCCTCAGCTTGTGCATGGTCCTCATGCTCTCTAGCTGGCTCGCCTAGCTTCTCCCTGATTCGATCATCTCTGAATTGTTCCAGGTTGATTTTCATTCTTTGGAGTAGAGCCTTGTTGATGGCGTTCGTCGTTTTGGGGACTTCAAATGGTTCTCCGTCAATATCTACCTTGAACCGCTCAAGGATTCTCGTGATCCAGGATCCATAAGGTAGTACGCCTCTTGGATTATCTTTCTTGCATGCCAAGGCTTCTAGAAATAGCCTGGGAAGGCTGATCTTGACTTTATTTATTAACTTCCATAGGATCATAGCTTCTTGTGGATTCAATTGATTTCTCCCGCCCCCTTTTGGATAGATACAGTGGGCGATTAGCAGACGGAGGACTCTGAGCCTAGGAGAAAGATCCATGTAATGCAAAAACTTTGTGCCCGCATGGTACTTATTGCTCTTTGTTAGCTCGTTGTAGATTTTGTCCATTGTCAGGTCATTAGGAAGTCGTTCTTCTTCATAGGGTACTTGAAGAATGCTCCCGATTCTCCTTAAGGCTTCATCTTGATTTGGGTTATTTATTGAACCCAAATATATCTCGCTTCCTTTGACATAGGCTGAGAAATTGGTATCATCCCATAAATAGTAGAAGAGTCTAGTGAGATCGGGATAGATCCTTTCGTCAGATTTTAGCAGTTGTGTCCAACCTTGGAAGTCAAGCAACTCTTCTATATCAAACTCGTAGTCGCTGAGAAATTTGAAATCGATGATCTTGGGAATGAATACCTTCCGCTCATAGAAATGTTTGTAGAAGCGGGTATGTTGCTGCTCAGTCTTGAAATAGGTCGTGGGCATTTTCAAGACTTGCCCTTTCTTGATAGGAATTCTTGAGGTGGATGAGCTTTGAGGTTGACTTTTCGACCTCGGAGCTCGATCAGACGATTGAGTAGTGGTTTGAAATCGAACCCGTCTACCCGTTGATGTCGATGGTTCTTCTCTAGCCCTTTTTGCCGGTGTCCTCTGTCTTCTAGGGACATCTTCTTCTGTGTTGGATTGGGAAGGTCTGGGCACTGGTCTTTGGGTTGGCTTTTTGACTGCTAGCTTTGGGAGTCTAGCTTTGGGTGCCATTGGAAACAGGGAGTAACAGAGAGAGAGAGATGGTTGGCCGGAGAGAGGGATCTGTTGAAAAGAGAAGGGAGGCAATGGCGAGAGCAGAGATCTGCCGGAGAGAGAAAAGACAGTTGGTTGCCGAGGTTTTGCGAAGGATACAAATCGCCGGAGAGGAAGAAGAACAGGGAATTAGGCGGGAAATGGGAAAGAAGGAAGAAGAAAGGAAAGAAAAAGAAAGAGAGAGAGAAGAGGAACGGTCGCGCGCTCGCGAAGTCGACTTGCCCTAGGTGAAGTCGACTTCGGTCCCTCGGAGTCGACTTCGTCCTAATGCGGAGTCGACTTCGACCCTGTGGAGTCGACTTCGCTGTTGAAGCGGAGTCGACTTCACTTTCCCAAGTCGACTTGGCGGAATCGACTTGGCTCCCATGGAGTCGACTTGACCCATCGACTTGACCTTTTCAGATTTTAGTTTCTTATTTTATATTTCCTAATTTATCTCTATCATCCCCATATCATTCCTAATTTTATCAAATGATTCCTTGGCTAGTGGTTTGGTAAAGATATCAGCAATTTGGTCTTCTATTTTCACATATTCCAAACAAATGTTATGGTTTTCAACATGTTCTCTAATGAAATGGTGTCTTACATCAATATGCTTAGTTCTTGAATGCAGTACAGGATTCTTAGTCAGACAAATTGCACTTGTATTATCACATCTAATAGGAATATCGAAATAATCAATACCATAATCTTTCAATTGCTGTTTCATCCAAAGCAATTGGGCACAACAACTACCGGCGGCTATGTATTCGGCTTCCGCAGTAGATAGAGCAATGCTTGTTTGTTTTCTTGAGTACCATGAAACCAACATATGTCCAAGAAACTGACAAGTTCCACTAGTACTCTTTCTATCTACTTTATAGCCGGCAAAATCTGCATCCGAATAGCCGATTAAATCAAAGGTTGACCCCTTTGGATACCATAGTCCAAGATTGGTAGTTTTTATCAAATATTTAAAAATCCTTTTTACAGCAAGTAGATGTGATTCTTTAGGACATGCTTGAAATCTAGAGCACATACAAACACTGAAGAGAATATCGGGTCTAGAAGCAGTTAAATATAACAAAGAACCTATCATGCTTCTATAAAGCTTTTGATCGATACATTTACCGTTTTCATCCGTGTCGATCTTGATTGTAGAGCTCATTGGAGTATTTGCCCCTTTGCTATTTTGCATACCAAATTTCTTGAGCATATCTTTGACATACTTGGATTGGTTTAGAAATATCCCTTCACTTTGTTGCTTGATTTGCAGCCCAAGAAAGAAATTTAATTCTCCCATCATGCTCATTTCGAATTCGCTCTGCATAATCTTAGAAAATTCTTGACATAGATTTTCGTCAGTAGCACCAAATATTATATCGTCCACGTAAATTTGTACAATTAAAATATTTTTATTTTTATATTTAATGAACAAAGTAGTATCAACTTTTCCTTTTTGAAACTCATGATGAATCAAAAATTTATTCAACCTTTCATACCAAGCTCTTGGAGCTTGTTTTAATCCATATAATGCTTTGGTCAATTTATAAACATATTTCGATTAATCTTTTTCTTCAAATCCTGGGGGTTGTTCAACATACACTTCTTCATTCAAATATCCGTTCAGAAATGCACTTTTTACATCCATTTGGAACAATTTGAAATTCATATGAGAAGCAAATGCGAGTAAAATATGTATGGCTTCTAATCTAGCCACGGGTGCATATGATTCTTCAAAATCAATTCCTTCTTCTTGGGAATACCCTTTGGCTACTAATCTGGCCTTGTTTCTTATTACAAGACCGCTTTCGTCTAATTTGTTCCTAAATACCCATTTGGTACCAATGATTGTATGATTATTTGGTCTAGGAACTAAATGCCATACATTGTTCCTTTCAAATTGGTTTAGCTCTTCTTGCATTGCAATGACCCAGTTTTCATCATTGAGAGCTTGTTCAATGGTATTTGGTTCAATTTTTGATACAAAAGCATATTGACCACAAATGTTTTGTTTTGATCTTCTAGTTTTCACTCCTTCATATACATTACCAATAACTTGTTCAATTGGATGACCATTTTTGAACTTTAAATCAGTTGGAGGTTTGTAAGTATCATTACCTTCACTTACCTCTTCCTCCATGAGATTTTCTGGCTTGAGCTCGAGTTCCTTTGGTTGTTCTTTTCTTTTTATCTCATCTGCATCACTTAGTTCATCCTCCTTTCTCGGAGTTTGGTTAAATTCATCAAATACAACATGTATGGATTCTTCTACAACTTGTTTTCGTTTATTGAATACTATATGCTTTGCTATTTGATGAGTAACCAAGGAATATTGCCTCATCACTTTTAGCATCTAGTTTTCCCAAGTTGGTTTTTCCATTGTTCAAAACATAGCATGTGCATCCAAAAGCATGAAAATAAGAAATATTTGGTTTCCTTCCTTTCCATAGTTCATATGGGGTCTTTTTCAAGATTGCTCGAATGGTAACTCGGTTCAAAACATGACAAGCTGTACTTACAGCTTCACCCCAAAATTTCTTGGATAAATTGCTCTCATTTAGCATTGTTCTAGCCATCTCTTGCATAGTTCTATTTTTCCTTTCAACTACTCCATTTTGTTGTGGAGTTCTTGGTGCAGAAAATGTGTGGTGAATTCCTTTTTCATTACAATATTCTATGAATCGTTTGTTTTCGAATTCCCCACCATGATCGCTTCTTATGGTTACAATTGTACTTTGTTTTTCATTTTGCACCAAATTCACAAAAGTTGCAAACATAGAGAAGGCTTCATCTTTGCTAGCTAATAGAATTATCCATGTAAATCTTGAAAAATCATCAACAATCACAAATACATATTTCTTTCCACCAATGGTTAAAATGTCGGATGGTCCGTATAGATCCATGTGTAGAAATTCAAGTGGCCTAGTGGTGGAAATTTCCTTTTTGGTAGAGAAAGGCATCTTGGGTTGTTTTGATAATTGACATGCCTTACAAATATTGTCCTTGTCATATTTCAATCTTGGTAATCCTTCTACCAAACTCTTTTTCCATAGGGTCTTTATATTTCCCATGTTTATATGTCCAAGCCTTTTATGCCAAACCCATGGATCATTATCAATGGCCATTAGACATTGACCATTTAATTCATCAAGTGAAACCAAGTATACATTTCCATATCTTTTACCACTAAACATGATATGTTCTCCATCAAATACATTACATATAGATGATTCAAACACAACTTTGTATCCTTTATCACATAATTGGCTAATGCTCATTAAATTATGTTTGAGTCCTTCAACAAACAAAACATCTTCCATGCATGCATTTGAAATACTATGTATATTTCCTTTACCTTTAATTTTACCTTTTTCATTATTACCAAAGGCAACCATTCCATCGTTGCAAGGCTTAAGTTTATGAAATAAGCTTCTTTCACCTGTCGTATGCCTTGAGCAACCGCTATCCATGAACCATTCATTATTTGCCTTTACCTTAAAACATGTCTGAAAAAAATAAGCAAGTAAATCTTATCTCCTTGGTACCCATTTTATGGGTCCATTTGGGTTAGTAATATAAATCAATCTTTGTTGTTCTAACTTGGAAAGCCCAAATCTTGTGTTCCTTGGAACCCAAACTAATTTTACACCATGGTCATATAATTTCTTAAAATTACATTTGTAAGTTTTATGACCCAATTTATTGTAGAAATTACAAGCCATAGGTAATCTTGGAGTAGGCCTCCAAGTATGCAATGGTTCAATCGTTGGTCTTCTAATCCACTTAAAATTTTTCTTTTGTGGCTTGTATATAGATGCAGTTTTAGTTTGATATTTCTCAAGTATTTGCACATTTGATTTGCTACTTTCTCCTTGCTCAAATGTATGATATCCAAGACCTCTTTTATGTGTTTGGGAGGTCATATTCAGAAACATTTTAACACTTTCTCCTGGATTAGAGAACTTAGCTAATGATTCATTTAATGATTCGTTCTCCTTTTTCGGCAAATCATTTTCTTCTTTCATTTTGTCTAATTTCTCTGCAAGTTTACCATTTACAATTATTACTGCATCACATTGTTTCTTCTTAATTGTAAACTTGCTTCCTAATTTCTTCATTTCTTCATATAATGAATCATATGCAGTTTGTAGTTCTTCTAATTCAGTACATTTGAGGCATTCTTGAAAAGAAGAATAACTTGATTTAGAATGGGAGAGTTTGGAACTTATCTCTTCATTACTTGTGCATTTTGTTGACGTAGTTTGTTCTTCTTGCTCGATTTGTGCCGTGCAGCAAATTCTTGCACATTCTTCCGCCTCTATTTCGTCAGTTGAGGAGCTACTCATTGAGAATTCCTCGTCATTCACGTACATGCCTCTTCCTTTATTTCTTTGGAATCTTTTGTTGTCCCCTCGATCTTTTCTTTGTTCTTTTGCCTTGCTTTCTTCGGGAGTTGGACATTGAGCTTGCATGTGACCCGAACCGCCGCATCGGTAACATTTTGTTGGTTCTTTCTTTTTCTCTCTAGAATTTCTTTCCTTGAAACTTTTGAAATTTTTGCCTTTCCTCACAAATTTTCTGAAACGTTTTGTGAGTAGGGCAATCTCGTCATCGTTTTGAGAAAAAGAAGTGTCGTCCGTGTCTTGTGCGGCTTTCAAGGCAATTGCTCTTTTGCCCGTATGTTGATCTTCATTTCTTCTCTTGATTAGCTCATGTGACATGAGTGAGCTAATTAAGTTTTCAAGCTTTAGTGTGTTAAGGTCCTTGGCTTCTTCTATCGCAGTGATCTTTGGAGTCCATGATTCGGGTAGAGCTCTCAAAATCTTCATAACCTGCTCAGATTCAGATATAGCCTTTCCAAGACCTTTTAAAGCATTAGTAATTTTTGAGAATCTAGCAAACATTTCAGAAATATTTTCTGTTTCTAGCATTCTAAAATTTTCTAGTTCTCCAATCAAAATATTTCTTCTCGTCCCTTGGACTTGAGAAGTTCCTTCATAAATAGAGGTTAGCGTATCCCATATCTCTTTGGCGGTCAAGCAAGAGGATACTCTATCATATTCAGAAGCAGTAAGAGCACAAAATAGTGAGTTCATAGCTTTAGCATTGCTCTTAACAATTTTTACTTCCTCATCGGTCCATTTGGAAGCTCTTTCATCGGTAGGCAAGGTTACTCCATCTTGGATTGCAATCCAAGAATCCATGTCGGTAGCCATGATGAGTTGCTTCATACGAAGCTTCCAATATCCAAAATTGTTCCCATCAAACAACGGTGGCCTTGTAAAGGATTGGCCTTCAGCAAATGCGGGAACGGAAGTAGATTGGGATGCCATATTAATAAGATCTCTTTGGTAAACTCAAAGACCCGCTCTGATACCACTTGTTGGTCCCGAGTTGATGGCAAAACCCAAGAGGGGAGGGGTGAATTGGGTATTTAAAAAATTTATATCTTAAACAGAAACTTAACCCCGGATTAATCCAGTCCCCTTAATGAAGAAACCAAATGGAAAGCAATGTAATGTAAATGGCAGAAATATAAATCAAGTACACAGGATTTTTATAGTGGTTCGGGAAACCTCCCTACTCCGCTCTTCCAAGCTCACACTCCTTGTGACTTGGGTTCCACTATTGTATTCTCTCAATACAATTAGAGCCACTGCTCTCTTCTAGATTCCAGCTCTAGGGGGCATCAACAAATCACAGCATAAGTAGGTGATGAGTTACACTCCAATCACACACTACTTTGCTTACACTTGATCTTAGTTCCTCAAACTAAATCAAGTTCAACACATACAAAAGAAACAATAAGAAAACTACACTTTACAGTTGTGTAGAAGCAGTTTGGCGCAGAGAAGAACTTGTTGAATTGGCTTTGAATGATCAGTAGTTGAGCTCTTGCAGTTTGAAGCAAAGTTCTTCCTCTTTGATTGGCTTGATCTCTTTAAAGCTCTTGTAGATGGTAGTTATGCACACTTAATGATTCTCAGCTACTTTCCTCATCCACCATGAATGCCTTTTATAATTTTGGAGGGAATCCGAACGTTAGAAGGTAGGTGGCGCGCATTTAATGCGCCAACGTTCGAATAAATTCCGACCGTTGCGACCCAAGTCGCATGTGGAGTCGACTTCGGATGCGACTTCGCCCAAGTCGCAGATGGAGTCGACTTCGGGTGCGACTTCGCTTCTCCGTCGCAACTTCAAGTTCCAGTCAGGATCGACTTGGGCATCGACTTGACCCAAGTCGCAGGTGAAGTCGACTTCGGGTGCGACTTCACCTTGTCAGTTTCCAAGTCTGAGTCTTGAGTCAACTTTGGCTTCCGACTTCAACTCAAGTCGATCATGGAGTCGACTTGGGTTGCGACTTGACTTGGTCTTTGCAAAATATGCTTTGTTCTTCATTTGATCTTCCTCTATCTTGCTTGGCTTGTTTCCTTTAATCATTTTCATTCTGAAATAATCCCTTATACTTGTAGATCTTGTTGATCTTGAAGTCCTTGTCTTTGGTTTATCTTGGATTGTCTTGAATCTTGTGATTCTTAGGAGAGCTTGAGTCCTTGCATGATATATTCATGCACCTTGCTTGCTTTGGAGTCGTTTGATCTTCATATCTTGAATATATCTTCATTTGGAAGCAAGCTTGACAATTTGCCTTGGGTTTGATAGACTTGATTTGAACTTGAACTTGAATCTTTATCTTGAATCTCAAGAATACTCAAGTTAATCTTGAACATGGACTTTGCATATTACTTGGATTTGAGAAAGTCCAAATAGATTCTTGGAATGAGCTTGGGAATGCATCTTTCAAGTCTGAACTTCTCAAGTCAAAGGTGGAGTCGACCTTGTCTGCGACTTTGCCCAAGTCGCACCTGGAGTCGACTTCGTCTGCGACTTGGGCAGCTTCGTGCCCCAAAATCAGTTCTGGACAGTTTTTCTCGACTGAAGTCGATAGTGAGGTCGACTTCGTTTGCGACTTGGCTTCCCAAATCGCAAGTGGAGTCGACTTAGCCTGCGACTTCACCTGCTATTCTTCCAGTTTTGATTTTGCCTTTGAAGTTCTGTTTCAAGTTGATAATGGAGTCGACTTTGGGATCGACTTCACCCTAAGTCGAAGTCCAAGTCGACTTGGGGATCGACTTGACTATTTCAGTTCCTTAAAACATTTGACAAACTCATTAGTATACTTGATATACTCAAATTAGTCTTTGTTAATCATCAAAACTCATGCTTTGATCAATTTTGTTTTGTTTTGAACATTGTTTCCAACACAAACCACATGATTTATCTTAGGTTTAGCATGAATGGGTTTTGCTTTGTTTCTATGAGTCCTTGGAGCATTCGATTTGCTATTTTCACCCTGCTCGAATGTGGTATACCCAAGTCCTTTCTTACAACTTTGGGTAGTCATTTTCAAAAATATTTTGACACTTTCTCTAGGATTAGAAAACTTAGCAAGCGATTCATTTAATAATTCATTTTTCTTTTTGAGTTTTTCTAACTCATTTGTCTAAATATTCTTTTCGCTTGTCAAATGATCAACTTTTTCTGCTAGCTTTTTGTTCACAATAATTACTATGTTGTATTGTCTTTTCTTTATCGTGAACTTATTTTCTAATCTTTTTATTTTCTCATGTAATGAATCATAGGCTTGTTGAAGTTCTTCTAATTCAGCACATTTGAGGCAGTCATTTGTAGAAGAAAAAATAGAAAAAGATATTTGTTTGGAGGTTACCTCTTTGTTATTTGTGCAGTTTCTTGAAGTGGTTTGTTCCTCCAAAATTTCCGTCGCTGCAAGACATATGTTGGAATCTTCCATATTTTCCATGCAACAAATCCTTGCACAATTTTCTGCCTCATTTTCTTCGCTTGAGGAACTGCATGTTATGGATACTTTCTCGTTTACATGCATGCCTCTTCCTTTGATCTTTTGAAATCTTCTGTTATCGCCTCGATCTTTCTTTTCTCTTCGCTCCTTTGCTTTGGTTTCCTCAGGCGTTGGGAATTGGGCTCTCATATGCCCTATACCGCCACATCGAAAATATTTCGTTGCCTCCTTCTTTTTCTCCTTAGAATTTCTTTCATTAAAGCTTTTGAAATTCCTTACTTTCCTTACAAACTTTCTGAATCTTCTTGTGAGTAAGGCAATCTCCTCATCGTCGTTTTGAGAGGATGAGGTGGAGTCGTCCGAATCTTGTGAGGCTTTTAAGGCAATAGCTCTTTTGCCCCTATGTTGCTCATCATTTCTTCTTTTTATCAACTCATGTAACATGAGTGAGCTTATAAGATCTTCTAGTCGTAGTGTATTGAGGTCCTTTACTTCCTCAATAGCTGTAATCTTTAGAGTCCATGATTCGGGTAGCGCCCTTAGAATTTTCATTACCTGCTCAGATTTAGAAATTGCTTTTCCTAGACCTTTCAAGGTGTTAGTTATCTTAGAAAATTTAGAAAATATATCAGAAATATTTTCTGTCTCTAGCATTTTAAAACTTTCCAATTCTCCAGTCAAAATATTTCTCCTTGTCCCTTAGACTTGAGAAGTTACCTCATAAATGGATGTCAATGTATCCCATATCTCTTTGGCGGTTTGGCATGATGATACTCTATCATATTCAGATGTCGTTCATGCACAAAAGAGGGAGTTCATGGCTTTTGCGTTGCTTTTAACAACTCTTACTTCCTCCTTGGACCATGTGAAGGCTCTTTCAACAGTAGGCAACACAATGTCATCTTGGATGGCAATCCAAGAATCAATATCCGTAGCCATGATCAATTGTTTCATTCTCAACTTTCACTAACCGAAGTTAGTCCCAACAAATAGAGGTGGTCTGGTGAAAGATTGTCCCTCGGCAAAAGCAGGGGTGGAAGTTGATTGGGATGCAATTTCGAAAGATCTCTTTGGTTTAAACTCAAAGACCTACTCTGATACCACTTATTGGTCCCGAGTTTATGGCAATTACCCAAGATGGGAGGGGTGAATTAGGTATTTAAAATTTTTCACTTAAACAGAAAATTTACCCTGGTTTAGTTCAGTCCCCTTAATGAAACAAATGAAAAATATGAAGAGTAGTAAGATAATAAAAATAGAAATATAAATCACAGCAATTGGCAAGCTTTTATAGTGGTTCGGGCAACCTTCCCTACTCCACTCTTCCAAGCTCACACCCCCTGTGACTTGGGTTCTAATATATTTTTTACAAATACAACTAGAGCCACTGCTCTCTCCTAGATTCCAGCTCTAGGGGCATAAACAACTCACAGCACAAGTAGGTGACGAGTCCCACTCCAGTCACAACGCTACTTTGCTATCACTTGGTTTGAAACACCAAAATTAATCCAAGTATCAAAACCAAATAACAAGTTGAAAAATTTACAGATTGTATAGGCAAGTTTCATCACGTGGAAGAACTCGTAGAAGGGATGATTTGATCAGCGTTGGAGCATGCAGCAAATTGAGCTTGTTCTTCCTTCAAAACTTATGTTGATCACTCAAAGCTAGGAGAAGATGGAATTTAGATCTTAGTAGATGCTCTTTCTTCTTCTTTTCACATTCATTTGAATGTCCATTCTTAATGGTGGAAGACATTTGAACGTTTGAGGGTTGGTGGCGCGTATTTAATGCACCAACGTTTGAATTTTTCGACCGTTGCAACTCAAGTCGCAAATGGAGTCGACTTTGGGTGCGACTTCACCCAAGTCGCAGACTAGAGTCAACTTTAGGTGCGACTTCGGTCTTCAGCAAACTCCTCAAGTTCCTCCTTGTTGGAAACAAGTGTTGAAATTAAAGGCAAAATAAGCTAAGTCTGTGTTTTGATGATTAAAAACTCAATTTAAGTAAGTTTTGGCTACTAATATGTTTGTGAAATGTTTTAAGGTTATAAAAATAAAAAAATATGAAGCATGACAGGTCAAGTCGATTCCCAAGTCGACTCAGGCATCGACTTAGGCCAAGTCGATCCCCAAGTCGACTCCAGCATCGACTTCAAACACATTTTTTTATCCAGCGCCGAAATTGGGGAGCAAGAGCTGCCGAAGTCGCACACGAAGTCGACTTCGCATGCGACTTTGGTGATGTCACAGACCAAGTTGACTCCAGCATCAACTTCAACTAACCATCACAGAATTTGAAGATCAAAGTTGCAGACCAAGTCGACTTAACTTACGACTTGAGTGAAGTTGAAGACCAAGTCGACTCAAACATTCGACTTGGATCAAATGAAGATAAATCATGACTAAAACAAGTAAAGTTGCATGAATTCATCAATTTGGATCAAGAAATATCATTTGGACATCTTCATGAACTCCAAGATCCAAGAATTTAAGATTTCAAGACATGGAGCTAAATGTTTTCAAGATAGAATGATCATACAGAGTTCCAAGTGATATAAATTAGTGGAAGAATATTTAATATGAAGAAAATCAAGTGACCAAAGCCATCTCCAAGGAATTCAAGTTCATATAGCAAACAAAGAAAGTGAAGTCACACTGAAGTCGACTCCAGCAGCGACTTAGGTCAAGTCCAAGTCCAAGTCCAAGTCGACCTGAAGAAGAGACTTGGAAATTGCAGAAAATCGAAGTCGCACCCGAAGTCGACTCCACATGCGACTTGGGTCAAGTTCAAGACTAAGTCGACCTGAGGAGAAACTTGAGTAGCTTGGTTAAACCCAAAGTCGCACCCGAAGTCGACTCCACCTGCGACTTGGGTTGTAACGTTCAAAAAATTTGAACGTTGGCGCATTTAATACGCGCCAATCTACTCTCTAACGTTCAAATTTCTTCTTCCATTATATATAGACACTCAAATGAACGTGGAGCACAATAAGAGAAATAAGATAGAGCAGAAAAAGAAGAAAGAGAAGCTATTAAGGTCTATATTCCGCTTTCTTCTACCATTGAGTTATCTATACGCATTTTTGAAGGAAGAACGAGCTTCAACTTGCTGCATACTCCAACGCTGATCAAATCGTTACTTCTACGAGTTCTTCTTCGAGCTGTAACTTGCCTACACAAACTGTAAAGTGTAGATCCCCTTTTTTTTTCATTTGTCATTCGGTTTTGATACTTGGTTTGATTTTGGTGCTTCAAACCAAGTGGTAGCAAAGTAGCATTGTGACTGGAGTGGGACTCGTCACCTACTTGTGCTGTGTGTTGTATATGCCCCCTAGAGTTAGAATCTAGAAGGGAGCGGAGGCTCTAGTTGTATTCGTGGAATACATAGTGGAACTCAAGTCACAAGGGGTGTGAGCTTAGAAGAGTGGAGTAGGGAAGGTTGCCCAAACCACTATAAAATCTTGTCAATTGAGTTTTATTTCTACTTTCATTATCTTATTGTTGTCCATTTGTTTCATTAAAGGGGACTAAACTAAATCGGGGAACATTTTCAAGTTTAAGCGAAAAATTTTAAATACCCAATTCACCCATCCCCTCTTGGGTAATTGTCATAAACTCGGGATCAACAAGTGGTATCAGAGCAGGTCTTTGAGTTTTAAACCAAAGAGATCTTTTGAAATGGCATCCCAATCAACTTTCACCCCTGGTTTTGCCGAGGGTCAATCTTTCCCTAGACCACCTCTATTTGATGGGACTAACTTCGGTTATTGGAAGTTGAGAATGAAACAATTGATCATGGCTACGGACATTGATTCTTGGATTGCTATCCAAGATGGGGTTGTGTTGCCTACAGATGAAAGAGTCTCCACATGGTCTGAGGAGGAAGTTAGAATTGTTAAAAGCAACGCGAAAGCCATGAACTGCCTCTTTTGTGCATTAACGACATCGAAATATGATAGAGTATCATCATGCCAAACCGCCAAAGAAATATGGGATACATTGACATCTATTTATGAGAGAACTTCTCAAGTCCAAGGGACAAGGAGAAATATTTTGATTGGAGAATTGGAAAGTTTTAAAATGCTAGAAATAGAAAATATTTCTGAAATGTTTGCTAAATTTTTTAAGATTACTAATGCCTCGAAAGGGCTAGGAAAAGGAATTTCTAAATCTCAGCAGGTAATGAAAATTCTAAGGGCGCTACCCGAATCATGGACTCCAAAGATTACAGCTATTGAGGAAGCAAAAGACCTCAATACACTACGGCTAGGAGACCTTATAAGCTCACTCATGTCACATGAGTTGATAAAAAGGAAAAATGAGGAGCAACATAAAGGCAAGAGAGCCATCGCCTTGAAAGTCGCACAAGATTCAGACGACTCCACCTCATCATCACAAAACAACGATGAGGAAATTGCCTTACTTACAAAACGATTCAGAAAATTTGTAAGGAAAGGAAAAAATTTCAGAAACTTTAAAGAAAGAAATTCTAAAGAGAAAAAGAAAGAGGCAACAAAATGTTTCCAGTGTGGCGGTATGGGGCATATGCAAGCCCAATGCCCAACGCCCGAGGAAACCAAAGCAAAGGAGAGAAGAGGAAAGAAAGATCGAGGCAACAACAGAAAATTCCAAAGAATCAAAGGAAGAGGCATGTATGTAAACGAGGAAGAATCCACAACATGCAGTTACTCAAGTGAAGAAAACGAAGCAGATTGTTCAAGGATTTGTTGCATGGAAAATTCCGACATATGTCTTGCAGCAACGGAAATTCTGGAGGATCAAACCACTTCAACAAACTGCACAAGCAGTCAAGAAGTAACCTCCAAATAAAAATCCTTTTCTATTTTTTCTACAAATGAATGCCTCAAATGTGCTGAATTAGAAGAACTTCAACAAGCTTATGATTCATTATATGAGAAAATAAAGAAGTTAGGAAATAAGTTCACAATAAGAAAAGATAATTTAACATAGTAACTATTGTGAACGGAAAACTTGCAGAAAAAGTCAATCATTTGACAAGCGAAAGGAATACCTTGATAAATGAGTTAGAAAAACTCAAAAAGGAAAATGAATCGCTTGGTAAGTTTTCTAATCCTGGTGAAAGTGTCAACATGTTTTTGAAAATGACCACCCAAAGTAGTAAGAAAGGTCTTGGGAAGGAACCTTAGAAACAAACCAAAATCCATCCATGTTAAACTTAAGATAAATCATGTGATTTGGACCAAAAGACCAATTTGGGAACCAATTACCAAATGGCTTCCCACTCCTAGACTTCCAGGAGCTTGTAATTTTTGTAACAAGATGGGACACAAGACATTTCAATGTAAATTGAGAAAATTACAAAACCTTGGTGCGAAATTGGTTTGGATGCCCAAGAGCATTGAATTTATGGCTTCAAAAGAAGATCAACGTAGATTTCAATAGATAACTAACCCAAATGGACCCATAAAATGGGTACCAAAAGGATGAGCTCCAGTTGACTTTATTTTTGTAGGTTTGTCTTAGAGCTAAGGCCAATAACATATGGTTTATGGATAGTGGCTGCTCAAGATACATGACAGGAGAAAAAGGACTGTTCCATAAGATCAACCCATGCAACGAAGGAACAGTTGCTTTTGGAAATAAAATCAAAGGTAAAAGAAATGTTTATGGAATTTCAAATGCATGTATTGAGGACATACTATTTGTTGAAGGACTCAAACACAACCTAACCTAATGAGTATTAGTCAATTATGTGACAAAGGTTATAAAGTTGTATTTGAATCCTCTATCTGCAATGTATTTGATGATGATCACATAGTATTTAGTGGCGAAAGACATGGAAATGTATATTTGGTTTGCCTAGATGAACTTGAGGGAAAATGTCTAATAGTCATAGAAAATGATCCATGGATATGACATACAAGGCTTGGACATATAAATATGTCAAATATTAAAACATTGTGGAAAAAGAGCCTAGTACAAGGGTTACCAAAGTTTAAATATGACAATGATAAGATTTGCAAGACTTGTCAATTATCCAAACAACCCAAAATGCCCTTTTCCACCAAAAAGGAAATTTTAACGACTAGACCA
This sequence comes from Annona cherimola, assembly GCA_030490835.1. Lineage (NCBI taxonomy): Eukaryota > Viridiplantae > Streptophyta > Magnoliopsida > Magnoliales > Annonaceae > Annona > Annona cherimola. The sequence goes on along the minus strand of CM059972.1, from coordinate 40,605,906 downwards.
CTTGAATTATTGCATATGGATCTTTATGGGCCATCGGATATTTTAACTCTTGGTGGGAAAAAGTATGTATTTGTAATTTTTGATGATTTTTCAAGATTTACTTAGATCATACTCTTAACTAGCAAAGATGAAGCATTTTCTATGTTTGTCACGTTTTCAAATTTGGTGCAAAATGAAAAATAGAGTACAATTATTTCCATTAGAAGCAATCTTGGTGGTGAATTTGAAAATAAACGTTTCATAAAATTTCGTAATGATAAAGGAATTCACTATACATTTTTTGCACCAAGAACTCCTCAACAAAATGGGGTTGTTGAAAGAAAAAATCGAACAATACAAGAAATGGCTAGAACTATGCTAAATGAGAGTAAACTATGCTAAATGAGAGTAAATTGTCCAAAAGGTTTTGGGGTGAAGCTGTAAGAACAGTTTGTCATGTATTAAAACGAGTTACTATTAGAGCAATATTGAAAAAGACCCCATATGAACTTTGGAAAAGTAGAATACCAAACATATCATATTTTCATACTTTTAGATGTACTTGCTATGTGTTAAACAATGGAAAAACTAATTTGGAAAAATTAGATGCCAAAAGTGATGAGGCAATTTTCCTTGGTTATTCATCAAATAGAAAAGCATATAGAAATTTCAACAAAAGAAATCAAATAGTAGAGGAATCAATACATGTTGTTTTTGATTAATTTAACCAAACTCCGAGGAAGGAGGATGAATTAAGTGATACAGATGATACATCAAAGAATTCAAAAGCGGAACAACAAAAGCAACAAGGAGAAACTGAGCCTAAGCAAGAAAATTCCACGGAGGAAAGAGTAAGTGAAGGTAATAATTCCTATAAACCTCCAACTGATTTAAAATTCAAAAATGACCATCCAATTGAGCAAGTTATTGGCATTATCTATGAAGGAGTAAAGACTAGAAGGTCAAAACAAAATATTTGTGGACAATATGCTTTTGTGTCAAAAATTGAACTAACGACTATTGATCAAGCTCTTAATGATGAAAATTGGGTTATTGTAATGCAAGAAGAGCTAAATCAATTTGAAAGGAACAATGTATGACATTTAGTTCCTAGACCCAAAGATTACACTATTATTGGTACCAAATGGGTATTTAGGAACAAATTAGACGAAAGTGAACTTGTAATAAGAAATAAAGCCAGACTAGTAGCCAAAGGTTATTCCCAAGAAGAAGGGATTGATTTTGAAGAATCATACGCACCTATGGCTAGACTAGAAGCCATACGTATTCTACTAGCATTTGTTTCTCATATGGATTTCAAATTGTTTCAAATGGATATGAAAAGCGCATTTTTGAATGAATACTTGAATGAAGAAGTATATGTTGAACAACCTCCGAGATTTGAAGAAAAGGATCAATCAAATTATGTTTACAAATTAACCAAAGCATTATATGGACTAAAACAAGCTCTACGAGCTTGGTATGAAAGGTTAAACAAATTCTTGATCGATCATGAATTTCAAAGAGGAAAGGTTGATACTAAATTACTCACCAAGTATAAAAGTAAGAATATTTTAATTGTTCAAATTTATGTAGATGATATAATATTTGGTGTTACTGACGAAACTCTGTGCCAAGAATTTTCTAAGATTATGCAGAGCGAATTTGAAATGAGCATGATGGGAGAACTAAATTTCTTCCTTGGACTGCAAATCAAGCAACAAGTCGAAGGGATCTTTATAAATCAGTCCAAGTATATTAAAGAAATGCTAAAGAAATTCAGAATGCAAACTAGCAAGGGAGCAAACACTCCAATGAGTTCAATAATCAAGATCGACACGGATGAAAATGGTAAATGTGTCGAACAAAAGCTATACAGAAGTATGATAGGTTCTTTGTTATATTTAACTGCTTCTAGACTCGATATTCTATTCAGTGTTTGCATGTGCTCTAGATTTCAATCATGTCCAAAAGAATAACATTTAATGGCTGTAAAAAGGATTTTTAAATATTTGATAAATACCACTAATCTAGGACTATGGTATCCAAAGAGGTCAACTTTTGATCTAATCGGCTACTCGGATGCGGATTTTTCCGGATATAAAGTAGATAGAAAAAGTACTAGTGGAACATGTCAATTCCTTGGAAACATGTTGGTTTCATGTTATTCAAGGAAACAAACTAATGTTGCTCTATCTACAGCGGAAGTCGAATATATAGCCGCCAGAAGCTGTTGTGCCCAACTACTTTGGATGAAACAGAAACTTAAAGATTATGGTGTTGATTATCATAATATTCCAATTAAATGTGACAATACAAGTGAAATTTATTTGACTAAAAATCCTATATTGCATTCTAGAATCAAACATATAGATGTAAGACATCATTTCATTCGTGAACATGTTGAAAATCTTGATATTTGTTTGAAATATGTGAAAACTGAGGACTAAATTGCAGATATATTCATCAAACCTTTAGCAAAAGAATCATTTTATAAAATTAGAAATGATATGGAGATGATTAAATTAAATTAGGAATAATAAGATAGGAAAAATAAACTTAGAAAAGTCCAAGTAGATAGGCCAAGTCGACTCCGGAAGTCCCAAGTAGACTCGGTGAAGTCGACTCCAGGTAGGCGAGTTCGACTCCGCGTCGGGGCGAAGTCGACTTCGGCTAGGGCAAATCGACTTCTGGCGCAACCGTCCGAATTCCCGCAATTTTCTTTTTTCTTCTTCTTTCTCTTCTCTTCTTCTCTTCCTCCTCATTTTCCTCCTGCCGTCTCAGCCCTCAAATCCCTCTCTTTTCTCCCATTTTCTCTTCGGCATCTCTTCGGCGCCGACTCTCGCCATTTCTTCTCTTTCTCTCCAGTCTCCGTCTCTCCCGCTCAAGCTCTCTCTCTCTCTCACAGTCTCTCTGCCTCTCTCATTTTTCTCTCTCCCGTTCTCCATCTCCTCTCTCTACTTCTCTCTCTCTCTAGTTTCTTTCACTCTCGGTCTCCACCTCTTTCTCTCCGATTTTCCTTTTTTCCTTTCACTATTTCTCTCGAAATCTCCCTTATTTCTCATTTTTCCACTCTTAGCATCTCTGCCATTTTCTTCCATCTCTATCTCAATTCATCTCTCTCTCTGCTTTTCTCTATCTTTCTCTCTCTCTTGAACTCTCTCTCCTTTTTCTCTCATTGCCTATCTTCTTCCTTCTATCTCCCTTGGTATCTCTCTCAAAATTCCATTTGCAAAAACCCATCTCAAATGACACCCAAATCCAGATTGCCCAAACTAGTCGTCTCCAAACCATCACAAAGGCCAGTTCCAAGACAATCCGGCTCCCAAGCTGAAGAGGAAATCCCCAGCAGACAACGGACTCCATCTAAGCGAGCCCGGGAAGAACCATCCACTTCCACTGGCCGTAGAGTCCGATTTCAAGTCGGGACTCCATCCACTTATGCTCCCAGAGGAGAAGAACCTCATACCTCAAATAGCTCAGATACAGGGGCCAGAAGAAGGGGTACCTCCACTACAAAATGGCAGGTCTTGAAAATGCCGACAACATATTTCAAGACCGAGCTACAGCACAATAGGTTATACAAGAGCTTTTGTGAGCGTAAGATTTTTGTCTCAAAGATAATTGATTTCAAATTTCTTCATGATTATGAATTTGAGATAGAAGACCTGTTGGACTTTCAAGGATCGACAGGGCTTTTGAAAGCCGATGACAGGGTATATCCTGATTTAACCCGCATTTTTTACTATCCGTGGGATCGAAAATACTTTAGTACATTTGTAAAAAGAGTTAAGATGTTCTTGGGCACAATGGGGGCCCCAAGTCAAGATCAGGCTTTTATGAAGATCGGCAGAATCCTAGGAGTACCATTTGAGGATGAACAGTGTGATACCCGGACCCAAGTAAAGTTTATTTATATGCAATTGGCATATAAATATAGGTCATGAATAATTTAGATGAATTATGAATGATTTTCATTGCAATATTGACGATGAATTGCAATTAGGGCAAGTGATTATGAATAATGTTTATAAGCTGATATGGGTCAAGGGGATTAAAGAGGCTTAATGAGGATTAAGGAATGTTGATATATTGAAGATAATTACCTCACATATTGTGGCTTAATTAATGGAGATTAAGTTGATAATTATGGGTTTAAGGTGGTAAATGCTAGAAAATGCATAACTCGACGCCGAGAAGGCGGATTAAGATGAAAATTGAAAGGTATGCACATAATTTTGTGTTTAATCATATGGAAAGGTTGAATTATAAAAATAATGATGAAATTATGGTAAAAATGATCATCACCATCAAAATCCAAAGATGGATTCAAATGATCATAACTTGAGCTATAAAAGTCGGATTGAGACAAAATTTGAAACGAACAGTTAAAATTATGAGATCCATGAAATGAGAGGCTTGGATTAAGATAATGATGATGGGATATTGGTTTCACAAAAATGGGTGTATAATTATTAATTTTCGTGCACCAAAAAGTAAGCGTGTGTTTATGCTAAAGAGAGGTGATTAATTATATTTTTAGTGGCAAAAATGAGATGTCAAAAGGAGATAATGACAAATGGATTTTATAAATTATTTAAGGTAATAAAATCCATAATAAAATCAAGTGCTTAATGGCATAATTTAATGGCTAATGGATTAGCTCAAAGGAGCATGAAATAAGTGGCATGAAATGGATGTTCAAATGGGTTGTTTATATGGAATTTTTGATTTTTAAAAATTAAAAAATATGTAATTAAGTGAGCTACATGACAAAGGCAGTTAATGGGATTGATTTTGGATGAATTTTATTGCAAGAAAATTCCACAAAGTCAATGATAAGTGGACCCCACCAAAGTGGACAACAACATGTAGTTGTCAAGTGGTGCACATCCAAGCAGCTTTGTGGATTTTTAATTATTTTTTAATAGCTAATTTGACTCCTAAATTAGCTCCTAGGTAGGGTGATTAATTAGACATTAAATTAAAGCTACAATTTTGTGGAAAAATTGCAAAAAGAGGCAGCTGATGTGGACGTGATTGCATGGACACTAAATGGACAGCATAAGGTGTGGACGGCTAAGCTGCATTATGTGATTTTTTATGATTTTTTTTAATAAGATAAATGGTCCCGTAATTAGGCTATTACCTAGGGTAGTTAATTAGCCATAAATTAAAGTAAAAATTCGGTGGAAAGAATGGCAAAAGACTGTTGCAAAGGGACGTTGCATCATATGGACAGATTTTGTCCATTAATGATGTGGATTTTAATGGATTTATTAAAAATAATTTGCTAATTTAAATGGACCAAATTTTCCCATGTCAGAAATAGGGGATAAGAATGTCTTAATCATGTTTAATTTCTGTGGAAAGTGGGGCCCACAAAGCTGGAAAATCCATCTCATATCGTAGGTGCACCTTCACATGTGCTAAGGGTTGAGGAGAGAGAAAAATGCTAAGGGGAAAAAACCCCCAAGCAAGGCAAGCACGTTCCATTTTTTTCCAGCAGCATGAGGAGCAAGAAAGGAAGGAAAATAGGAGAAAAAGAGAAGGAAAAAAGGAGAAGAAGAATGGGATTCAAGCTAGGAAAAATGGAGTCCAAGTTTGATCCAATACATGTAAGTATATCCTTGATTTTGGGTTGAAAATCAAAACCAAAATTTTCTTAAATCCTATGTGATGTTGCTGTTTCGATGTTTAATCATGATTATATGATGATTCATGATTAGATGAATTATATAAGTTTATTTATAATGTTTAAGTTGGGGATTAATTAGCTCATATCATCTAATCTACACTTATGTGTAGTAAATCTAGATCTAGAAAGGTAAATAGGAAAGAAATAGTTAATAAAATAATTTTATCATGAAAAGTTTTGGTAAGACTCATTATATGTCGATTAACAAACGAACAAATTTACAGCTCAAAATATTAATAATGTTGGAAATTAAAAATCCGAGAAAATCAACCTGAACAGGGTTGAATGGGTGTCAGGATCATCTGCACAAAATTATTTTTAATAATTTTAATACAAGGAATTTTGGCCTGAAAATTTTACAGGATATATAAGAAATATTTATAATCACAAGAAAAAAATAAAAATTATATTTTTATGGGTATAAATATATTCCATTATTTACGTGATTCAGGTTATTTGAAAAGGGATGCTGCTGTCCAGCAGAGTAAAAATATCAAAATAAATAGAAATAATAAATATTTCATGCTGTAAATATTTATTTTGATTAATTTATGTTGTTATTAAGTTATGGTATTAATTTCATATCAAAAATACTTGATTTGATATAAATTCAAGATTTTGGGAATTCAGTGTGCCTGAATTCAGTATTATGGACAGCTTAAAGAATAAATCAAGATAAATGTTAAATTTCAGGTTTTGTGATGGAATTTAAATAAAAATGGGATATAAACAAGTATCATAAGTGATTATGAGGATTTAACCTATTAGAGATGGGTTTTAAAAAGGATGGAACTTAGGGTTACGTATAAGACCCTATTTCCATGTTTTGATGTTGAAAATGATAAATTGATTATGTGAAGTGTTAAAATAAAAAAATGAATAAAGATATGAATGGAACACGTGGATTAGGTTTCTGTTTTAGTAAATAGTGATAATCTCAAATTTTGAGATTATTATATGATATCTAAGTTAGCAACTAAGTGCTAAAAATGAGCTTCGATGTGTGAAAAATAAAAAATATGTTAAAAATGATAAATAGAGGTAATGAACCTCCAAGTAATTATTTAATGAAGGATTATTGCATGTATGTAAGTTTACCCTACATAAGGGTATGAAAATGAATGAATGGATGATTATATATATATAGGCTATGTGCTAAGTATGAGTACCCGACTTGAAGGACAAGTGGGTCAAGCCAAGTCCAAATGAATTTATGTAGGTTGGAAAACATAAGAAATATAAGTATTTGAAGATGATGCAAATAAACGAAATGTTATTTTCATTTATCTAGGCAAAGGCAAGGAAAATAATGGAAGGAAAGGGATTATGGCGATCTCAGGTAAGCAAGCGAACTTTTCAAATTTCTGATTTTTCTTTATGTGATGAAATGATGATATGTCAATGCTTTTATGAATGTTTTATGAATGGGCAAGCACAATTTTTGAAAATGACGCCTTTAATGCAAAGCCACAAGTTTTGGAAAATGATGACTTTAATGAAAAGCCTCAAGGTTTGCTTCATGAGAAGCAAGCAATATGTTTTAAGATAAGGATTTTATCATCAGTGTTGCCAAAAATTGGCAATGCTTTATGTTAATGGAATTGAAAATTTTATTTATGAGTAAGCAAGTTCTCCATGATAATGTTTTCAAAGAATTTCATGTTTGATGCCGATGTTTTAAGAATTTGCTTTTAAAAGCAAGTTCTTTATGATGTTGTTTCAAAAGTATTTTATAAGAAAAAGGGAGTTTTGCCCTTTTCCACAAAACGACATTTGTGAATAAGTTTTAAATTATTTTTACAACAATTTGTGATAAATAATTATGTTTATGAAAGAAAAAAAGAAAAAAGAAAATATGATTTATGAAAAAGATTGGTTTTGCTATGTCAAGATAATTAAATATAAATAATAATTTGGACATAGTATATTTGTTTTGAAATGATATTTGAAAAAGTTTTGATTTCCTTTAGATAAGGAAATCTATGATGAAAATGTTTTGAAAAATGTTTATACGGATGTGTTGAAGGAGATTTAAGGATGACCAACCTCCTATGTTGATTTCATAAAATGGTTTGATTTTGGGTTGCTAAATTGTATGCAAAAGATTATGCAAGCCCCCTTATGGGTATAATAGATAGGTGGACAATAATTTGATTATTAGGGTGGTTGAGAAGGGGTAGCAAAAGGCCCCAAAATGGAAATCAAGAAAATGTTAGAAAATATATAGTTTAATTTTGAAAATTCAAAGGTTTTGAAATTCTTTTATAAGGATTTTTAGATGTATTATTTTTCAAACATTTCAAATGTTTATCAAAATATTTTACTCAAAATATTTCTAAAAGAATTTAAGGAAGGTTATCTTAAAATTAGTTTCCAAATGACAACTTGTTTAAAGTGGGTGCACTCGCTTTACAAGTTGACATAGACTGTGGTCTGTGATGTGTCTTCGAAAATGATTTTTTTAAAGACACAGACTTCGATCTGTGATGTTTTTAAGTTATGGATGCAGGTTGTGGTCTGTGATTCCGGTTTAAAAGGACATGGGCTGCGGTCTGTGGTTCTTTAAACCAAACGGACTGCGGTCCGTCAAAATGATATATGGTGCACCAGTACAAGGAATAGGCCGGTTGTAGAGCACAGTTGGGATGACCGAGGCCCACTCTACATAAGGCCAAGTCGCTAAGGGATGATAGGAGTGCCATCGGTACTCTCCCTGAGATGGGAACAGGATAATGGAACAGCCGCCTGGCTAACGTGCTGTTAAGGATTCTCTTCCAAAAGGTATCATGATCACTTGCTAAGTGTCCCTACTGGATGGGGAGAAAGGCGTTTGCATATGTTTTGCTTTTCAAAATCCCAAAGATTGGGATATAAAAGAATTTATATGAAAAATTTATCCTAAAAGGCTTTTTATGAAACGTTTTGTGAAACCCTAGTTTGTATAGAAGTCATGTAAATGATATTGAATGAACTATGTATGAATGATGTATTCATATTTGAAGTATTTGCAATTTTTAAGATTTTTTCAGTTAGGTCATCTGTGTGAATAATTGTTTAAATTTATTAAGTGAAGATAACGTGGTTTATTACGATTGAAATATCATATTAAAGATGGATAAACATTAGCATGCCATAAAAAGTCTAATTAAATCTCATAAGTGATTAACGAAGATTAGGAGGTTAATTATAGAACCAAGTTGAGATAATATTGAAAAATTCATAACTTGGAGACCTTAAGTCGGATTAAGGTGAAATTTGAGGGGGAAGCATATAATTTTATGCTTAATCTCATGGAAAAATTAGATTATGAAAATTTTGATGAAAATTGATCATCACCGTTCAAAACTTAGAATGATGATAACTTGGGCTAGAAAGATCGGATTGAGATGAAATTTGAAATGAACGGCTAAAATTATGAAATCAAGGTTTTGGATGGATTTGATCATGAAAATGATTAAGGGATTAAGGTTTCACGAAATTTTGATTAGGTATTTTGATTTTTCCAATCATAAAGTAAATGACATTTATGATGAAATTGAATAAAATAAACAAATGAAAGAAGACAAATTTGAGGTGTCAAGAGAAGGTAATTTGTAGGGTATTAAGTAATTTATTAAAAATGAGAAAATCCCTGCAATTATCTCTTAATTAAATGCATAATTTATGGGTCAAATGGAAAATGGAATAGGTGGCAGATTATGGACGTCCAAACAGCCTTATAGTTGGATTTTTGGAATTTTTTAATAATAAAATGTGTACCCAAAGTCAACAAGGAGTTAATGTGGATAATTTTGCATTAAGTTTAAGTGGAATTCGGATTTATTAGTGTTGGAAATATGTGAAAAATAAGCTAAATCTATGTTTTGATGATTAACAAATCAATTTGAGTAAGTCTTGGCTACTAACATGTTTGTGGAGTGTTTAAGGGACATACATTTGAAGAAAATAGATCATGGAAGGATAAGTCGATTCCCAAGACGACTCAGGCATCGACTTAAGGCCAAGTCGATCCCCAAGTCGACTCCAACATCAACTTCAATACGCCAAATCCTTCCAGAGTTGAAAATGGAGAGCTGAACTGCCGAAGTCGCAAACGAAGTCGACTTCGCATGCGACTTGGGTCGAAGTCGCAGACCAAGTCGACTCCAGTATCGACTTCAACATGACAAAACCTTCCAGAGTTGAAGTCCAGACCCCGAAGTGCCGAAGTCGCACTCCAAGTCGACTCCACTTGCGACTTGAGGTGAAGTCGCAGACGAAGTCAACTCCGGTATCGACTTCGATCGGGCAGAGGGGATATTTCAGAAGACAAGCTGAGATTAACTATTTTCAAGACAAACTTGTATGAAGATGAAGATCAAGGCAACCTAGATGCTCAAACTGAAACATTTGAAGACTAATTCAAGTCCAAGCAAGATGCATAAACTCAACCAAGAAGTTGTACAATATTATATGATTCAAGACTCATGGGTTCAAAGGCTTGCAAAACATGGAGCTAATGAAAGCAAGCTAAAATGAAGATAATGATTCAAAAGGAAGTGAAAAATGCAAGAGAACAACAAAAGGCATGAAGGAACCCAAGCAAACTAAAGCATTCCAAGTTTTCAAGTTCATCAAGATAACTGACGAAGTGATGTCGCACACCGAAGTCGACTCCACCTGCGACTTGGGTCAAGTCGATGCCCAAGTCGACCCAACCTGGAACTTGAAGACGCTACGGAAAGGCGAAGTCGCACCTGAAGTCGACTCCGCCTGCGACTTGGGTCGCAACGGTCGGAAATTATTCGAATGTTGGCGCATTAAATGCGCGCCACCTACCTTCAAACGTTCGGATTCCCTCCACAATTATAAAAGGCATTCATTGTGGACGAGGGAAGCAGCTAGAAAATCATTAAGTGTGCATAGCTCCCATCTTCATGAGCATTAAAGAGATCAAGCCAATCCAAAGAAGAAGAACTTTGCTTCAAACTGCTAGAGCTCAACTTCTGAATCTTCAAAGCCAATTCTACGAGTTCTTCTCTGCGCCAAACTGCTTCTACATAACTGTAACGTGTAGATTCCTTCGTTATTTCATTTGATTGTATTAAACTTGATTTAGTTTGAGGAACTAAGATCAAGTGTAAGCAAAGTAGTGTGTGATTGGAGTGGAACTCATCACCTACTTGTGCTGAGATTTGTTGAAGCCTCCTAGAGCTGGAATCTAGAAGAGAGCAGTGGCTCTAATTGTATTTGAGGAATACAATAGTGGAACCCAAGTCACAAGGAGTGTGAGCTTGGAAGAGTGGAGTAGAGAGGTTGCCCGAACCACTATAAAAATCTTGAGTGCTTGATTTATGTTTCTGCTCTCTACATTATATTGCTTTCCATTCATTTCTTCAATCGAGGGGATTAAACTTTCAAGGGGTTAAGTTTTTAATTTACCAAAGAATTTTATAAGAACCCAATTCACCCCTCTTGGGTTTTTCCATTAACTCGGGACCAACAAGTGGTATCAGAGCAGGTCTTTGAGTTAAACCAAAGAGATCTAATCATATGGCATCCCAATCAACCTCCATTCCCACATTTGCCGAGGGCCAATCATTTACTAGGCCACCATTATTTGATGGGAATAATTTCGGCTATTGGAAGCTTCGTATGAAGTAACTCATTATGGATACCGACATGGATTCTTGGATTGTAATCCAAGATGGTGTAACCTTGCCTATCGATGAAAGAGCTTCCAAATGGACCGAAGAGGAAGTAAGAACCGTTAAGAGCAATGCTAAGGCCATGAATTCTTTATTTTGCGCTCTTACGGCTTCCGAATATGATAGAGTATCTTCTTGTCTAACCGCTAAAGAAATATGGGATACTCTAACATCTATTTATGAAGGAACCTCTCAAGTCCAAGGGACTAGGAGAAATATTTTGATAGGAGAATTGGAAAGCTTTAAAATGTTAGAAACAGAAAATATTTCTGAGATGTTTGCTAGATTTTCTAAAATTACTAACGCTTTGAAAGGTCTTGGAAAGGCTATCTCTGAATCTGAACAGGTTATGAAGATACTAAGAGCTCTACCGGAATCTTGGACTCCAAAGATTACGGCAATTGAAGAAGCCAAAGACCTAAATACACTAAAGCTAGAAGATCTTATTAGCTCATTAATGTCACATGAGCTAATCAAGAGAAGAATGAAGATCAACACAAAGGCAAGAAAATCATTGCGTTAAAAGCGGCACACAACTCAGAAGAGTCTACCTCCTCGTCCCATAATGATGATGAAGATATTGCACTTCTCACTCGCAAATTTTAAAAATTTATGAGAAAAGAAAAGAACCTCAAAGACTTCAAAGAAAGACCACGAAGAGAGAAGAAGAAGGAGGTTACAAAATGCTATAGATGCGGGGGTATGGGACATATGCAAGCTCAATGTCCTACACCGGAAGAGAGACCAAAGGATTATCAAGAAAGGAAGGAAAGACATGAAAACAGAAAATACCAAAGGCCAAAGGGAAGAGGTATGTACGTCAATGAAGAAACTTCATCAACATGCAGCTCCTCAACCGACGAATTTGAGGCGGCAAATTGTGCTAGAATATGCTGCATGGCACGAATCGAACAAGAAGAAAATCTGTTGTGTTTGAACACAACGGAAGTTTTGGAAGAACAAACCATCTCAACAAAGTGCACAAGCAATGAAGAGGTAACTTCCAAACTTTTCCATTCTCAATCTAGTTATTCTTCTTTTCAAGAATGCCTCAAATGTGCTGAATTAGAAGAATTATAACTTGCATATGATTCATTATATGAGGAAATCAAAAAGCTAGGAAACAAGTTGTCATTGAAGAGACAACAATGTAACTCCGTCATTATTGTAAATGGAAAACTGGCTGAAAGATCATCAAAATTGAAAGATGAAAATGAATTGCTTTTAGAAGTAGAGAAACTGAAAAAGGTGAACTAATCCTTAAATGAATCATTAGCTAAGTTCTCTAATCCAGGAGAAAATGTAAAAATGTTTCTGAACATGACCTCCCAAACAAATAAAAGAGGTCTTGGATACTATACATTTGAGCAAAAAGAAAGTGGCAAATCAAATGTGCCAATACTTGGAAAATATCAAACCAAAACTGCACCAATATACAAGCCAAAAAGGAAAAATGTTATGTGGACTAGAAGGCCAACGTTTGAACCATTATATACTTGGAGGACTACTCCTAGATTACCAATGGCTTGCAATTTCTGCAACAAAATGGGTCATAAAGCCTATAAATGTAACTTTAAGAAACTGTATGACCATGGTGCAAAGTTAGTATGGGTTCCAAGAAACACAAGATTTGGGCTTTCTAAGTTAGAGCAACAAAGATTGAATCTTATTACTAACCCAAATGGACCCATAAAATGGGTACCAAAGAGATAAGATTTACTTGTTTATTTTTCAGATATGTTTCAAGGCAAAGGCAAACAACGTATGGTTCATGGACAGCGGCTGTTCAAGGCATATGACCGGAGAAAGAAGTTTATTTCATAAACTTAAGCTTTGCAACGATGGAACGGTTGCCTTTGGTAATAATGAGAAAGGTAAAATTAAAGGTAAAGGAAACATTCATAGTATTTCAAATGCATGCATGGAAGATGTTTTGTTTGTTGAAGGACTCAAGCACAATCTAATGAGCATTAGTCAATTATGTGACAAAGGATACAAGGTTGTGTTTGAATCATTTATATGTAATGTATTTGATGGAGAGCATATCATATTTAGTGGAAAAAGACATGGAAATGTATATTTGGTTTCACTTGATGAACTAGATGGTCAATGTCTAATGGCCATTGATAATGATCCATGGGTTTGGCATAAAAGGCTTAGGCATATAAACATGGAAAATATAAAGACCCTATGGAAGAAAAGTTTGGTAGAAGGCTTGCCAAAGTTGAAATATGACAAAGACAAAATTTGCAAGGCATGTCAATTATCGAAACAACCTAAAATGCCTTTTTCTACCAAAAAGGAAATTTCCACCACTAGGCCACTCGAATTGCTACACATGGATCTATATGGGCCATCCGATATTTCAACCATTGGTGGAAAGAAATATGTGTTTGTAATTGTTGATGATTTTTCAAGATTCACATGGATAATTCTCTTAGCTAGCAAAGATGAAGCCTTCTCTATGTTTGCAACTTTTGTAAATTTGGTGCAAAATGAAAAATAAAGTACTATTATGACTATAAGAAGTGATCATGGTGGTGAATTTGAAAACAAACGATTCATAGAATTACGTAATGAAAAAGGGATTCATCATACATTTTCTGCACCAAGAACTCCACAACAAAATGGAGTAGTTGAAAGGAAAAAACAGAACTATACAAGAGATGGCTAGAACAATGCTAAATGAGAGCAAACTATCCAAGAAATTTTGGGGTGAAGCAGTAAGTACAGCTTGTCATGTTTTAAATCGAGTAACCATTAGAGCAATCTTGAAAAAGACCTCATATGAGCTATGGAAAGGAAGAAAACCAAATAGTCTTATTTTCATGCTTTTGGATGCACATGCTATGTTTTGAACAATGGAAAAACCAACTTGGGAAAACTGGATGCTAAAAGTGATGAGGCAATATTCCTTGCTTACTCATCAAATAGCAAAGCATATAGAGTATTCAATAAACGAAACCAAGTTGTAGAAAAGTCCATACATGTTGTTTTTGATGAAACTAACCCATGCCTCAAAAGAAAAGATGACTTAAGTGATGCAGATGATATAGCAAGTAGTTTTGAAAAAATGCATGTGGAAAATCAAGAAGATTCCATGGAGGAAAGGGTAAGTGAAGGTAATAATTCCTACAAACCTCCAACTGATTTGAAATTCAAACATGCCCATCCAATTGAACAAGTTATAGGAAATGTATATGAAGGTGTAAAAACTAGAAGGTCAAAACAAAATGTTTGTGGACAATATGCTTTTGTATCCAAAATTGAACCTTCTAATATTGATCAAGCTCTTGACGATGAAAACTGGATTACAGCAATGCAAGAAGAGGTAAATCAATTTGAAAGAAATCAAGTTTGGCACCTTGTTCCTAGACCAAACGATTGTACTGTTATTGGCACCAAGTGGGTCTTTAGGAACAAATTAGATGAAAGTGGATTTGTAGTGAGAAACAAAGCTAGACTTGTGGCAAAGGCATACTCACAAGAAGAAGGAATAGATTTTGAAGAATCCTATGCCCCGGTTGCTAGATTGGAAGCAATTCGCATCTTACTAGCTTTTGCATCTCACATGAACTTTAAATTGTTTCAAATGGATGTTAAGAGTGCATTTTTGAATGGATATATAAATGAAGAGGTGTATGTGGAACAACCACCTGGATTTGAAGAAAAAGATCAATCTAAATTCGTGTACAAGCTAACCAAAGCATTATATGGATTAAAACAAGCTCTAAGGCTTGGTATGATAGATTAAGCAAATTTCTGATTGATCATGATTTTCAAAAAGGAAAGGTAGACACCACTTTTTTTATCAAGTATAAAGAAAAGGATATATTGATCATTCAAATTTATGTTGATGATATCATTTTCGGTGCTACTAATGAGGCTCTTTGTCAAGAATTTTCTGAGCTTATGCAGAAACAATTTGAGATGAGCATGATGGGAGAGCTGAATTTCTTCCTTGGACTGCAAATCAAGCAACTAAATGAAGGAATCTTCATTAATCAGTCCAAGTATATCAAAGAAATTCTGAAGAAGTTTGGCATGGAGAATAGCAAAGGAGCAAACACGCCTATGAGCTCAACAATCAAAGTCGACAAAGATGAGAAAGGAAAAATAGTTCATCTGAAATTGTATAGAAGCATGATAGGTTCTCTATTGTATTTAACTGCTTCTAGGCCTGATATATTGTTTAGTGTGTGCATGTGCTCTAGATTTCAATCATGTCCAAAAGCATCACACTTGGTAGCTGTGAAAAGAATTTTCAGATACTTAGTTGACACTACCAATTTAGGACTTTGGTATCCAAAGGGCTCTAATTTTGATCTAATCGGCTACTCGGATGCGGATTTTTCCGGTTACAAAGTAGATAGAAAAAGCACTAGTGGAACATGTCAATTTCTTGGAAGCATGTTGGTTTCATGGTTTTCAAGAAAACAAACTAGTGTTGCTCTATCTACGGCGGAAGCCGAATACATTGCCGCCGGGAGCTGTTATGCCCAAT
The DNA here is from genome assembly GCA_030490835.1 of Annona cherimola. Taxonomy (NCBI): domain Eukaryota; kingdom Viridiplantae; phylum Streptophyta; class Magnoliopsida; order Magnoliales; family Annonaceae; genus Annona; species Annona cherimola. The sequence goes on along the minus strand of CM059972.1, from coordinate 40,590,038 downwards.
TGCTTTGGATGAAACAACAACTTAGGGACTATGGCATGGATTTTAAAGATATACCCATTAGATGTGATAATACTAGTGCCATATGTCTAACCAAAAATCTAGTATTGCATTCTAGGACCAAACGTATAGACCTTAGATACCATTTTATTAGAGAACATGTAGAAAATCATGACATATGTTTGGAACATGTAAGAACTGAAGATCAAATTGCAGATATATTCACAAAACCTCTAGCAAAAGAACCATTTTACAAGATTAGAAATGACATGGGAATGATTGAATTAAACTAGCACAAACTGAGGGGGAGCACCTGTTTAGGAGGAGCAAACCCACTTGTCTCTTTCTTTACCCCTCTAACTTTTTGATATATTGAAGAGGTAACTTCCAAACTTTACCTCCCCTCTTCGGCAAATGTGGGAACGAAAGTGGATTGGGATGCCATATCAAAAAGATCTCTTTGGTAAACTCAAAGACCCGCTCTGATACCACTTGTTGGTCCCGAGTTTATGGCAAAACCCAAGAGGGGAGGGGTGAATTCGGTTCTTGAAAAATTCTTTGGTAAATCAAAACTTAAACCCTTTAGAGTTTTAATCCCTTAGATTGTAACAAATAGAAAGCAATAAGATAATGAAAGCAATAAAGAAAAATAGTAGACAAGATTTATTGTGGTTCGGGCAACCTTTCCCTACTCCACTCTTCCAACCTCGCACACCCTTGTGACTTGGGTTCCACTATGTATTCCACGAATACAACTAGAGTCTTCGCTCTCTTCTAGATTCTAGCTTTAGGGGGCATATACAATCAGAGCCTCTGCTCTCTTCTAGATTCAAGCTCTAGGGGGCATATACAATCAACACAAGTAGGTGATGAGTTACACTCCAATCACAACTCTACTTGCAATGTCTTAGTTTGAATCACCAAACTTAAACCAAGCACTAAAAATAAACTATAATGTGAAAATAAAGGAGATCTACACTTTACCGAGATGTTTAGCCAGTTTTAGCTTGAGGAAGAATCTGTAGAAGCAACCAATTGTATTTCGTTGAAGCAAACCGCAACTTTGAAGCTTGTTCTTCCTTTGAAAGTGTATAGATCACTCAATTGTAGAGAAAAGAGAATGAAAGCTCTTACTAGCACTTCTTTCCTCTCTTTAGGCTCTATCTTGTGTGTATCCACGTTTGCTTGAGTGTCCATATATAGAGGAGGGAAGATTTTGAACGTTATAGAGGTGGTTGGCGCGTAATAAATGTTCCAACGTTCAAAAATTCGAACGTTACATCCGCAAGTCGCAGGTGGAGTCGACTTCGTCTGCGACTTCACCCAAGTCGCATGCTGGGGTCGACTTCGTGTGCGACTTCGGCTGTTCTTCAGTTTCCAAGTCTGTGTTCTGGGTCGACTTGGTTTCAGACTTGGCCTCAAGTCGATCTTGGAGTCGACTTGGGGTGCGACTTGACTATTTCCTTGTACCAAGTCAGTTTGATCTTTGTTGATATAATTCTTGCTTGCTTAACTTCTTTCTTCTTCTTGTCCTTCAATACTAAAGGCTTGGATTTGCTTCAAATATTGGAGAACTTGAATCTTGTATGGACAAATCATCTTTGATTTGGAATGAATTCATATGTCTTGCTTGCTTTAAGCTTGTATTAATCTTTATATACTCAGGTTTCAAAAACTTGAGTTGTCTTCATCTTGAAATGAACTTGCACCTTTAACTTGGGCTTGAGAAACTCAAGTCGATCTTGGGGTCGACTTCATATGCGACTTGGTCTCAAGTCGTAAGTGGAGTCGACTTCGACTGCGACTTCGGATGTGTTGTTCCCTAAAATCAACGCTGGAGAGAGATGTGCAACTTCAAGTCGATAATGGAGTCGACTTCGTCTGCGACTTGGCTTCCAAGTCGCAAGTGGAGTCGACTTCGACTGCGACTTCAGATGTTCATCTTCCAATTCAAATCTGTCCATCAGGTACCTATTGAAGTCGCATGTGGAGTCGACTTCGAGATCGACTTCACCCTAAGTCGAAGTGGGAGTCGACTTGGGAATCGACTTGGCTGATTTTCATTCCTTAAGACATTCTTTAAAACTATTAGTAATCATTTCATACTCAAATTTGAATTTGTTAATCATCAAAATTTATGCTTTGGTCAATTTGTTTTGTTTTAACTATTGTTTCCAGCAATCTCCCCCTTTTTGATGATTGACAAAACTAATTTAAGTTTGCATCTTTCAAGAAAAACACATTTATATAATTTTCAAAATAGAGCATCAAATATCTTTCAAACAGAGCATGAAACAAATATTAGAGCGTAAAACATATTTCATATCATCATGATTCATACAGATTAAAATGCAAAGAAATAAAACTTATATACAAGCTACCCAACCCAAAAACTCTAAAACCTATGTCATGTCCTAAAACTCACTCAAAAAACTCTATCCTATCTCCCCCTTTTTGTCAATCACTCAAAATGAGATTCAATTACCAAAGATTTGGTGAATTGAAATTCGGAAATGGGATATGAAGGATGAGTAGGTTTGACAGGTCGGACATGGGCAGATGAGTAGAATGATGAAACAGGTGCGGGGGTTGGATCTCGATGAACTGATCTGGAATCAAACGGATCAAGTTGGGGTATGGGCCGATTACGATGACGCCCAGATGCTAGATGATAGCGTATAGTCCGCAATTCCCGATCCATACGGTCCTGTCGAGAATGCATGTCCATGATGGCTGTGAGGACCCCAGAGATGAGACTTGTAACTCTGTTTTCCTGTTGAGCCATCTCATCTTGAATGGTTCGCAAAGTTATCTCCGGAGATGATGGTTGTGGTGCTGGATCTGGAATGCCTGATTCCCATGGAGAGTATGATCCATGTGACATGGGAGAGGCCGGCTCCTCAAGTATATCCTGTGGTGGAGCCGGTTGGGCTTCTGGGGGCTGCTCCCCCTCAGTAGGTGCTCGTCCAGCCTCTTCTGGAGCTTCTGCTTCGGCCCTTAGTTCATGTACATTGATCTTCATTCTCTGGATCAATGCTTTGTTGATTGCATTTGTGGATTTCAGTACTTCAAAGGGCTCGCCTTCAATATCCACTTCAAAATGCTCGAGGATCTTCGTGATCCAGGTACCATAGGGTAGAACTCCCCGTGGATTGTCCTTTTTGCAGCTAAGGGCTTCAATGAATAAACGGGGAAGACTGACTTTTACCCTGTTTACAATTTTCCATAATATTCCAGCTTCTTGAGGGTTCAGTTGATTTCTTCCTCCGCTCTTAGGATAGATGCAGTGGGCTATTAATAGGCGTAGAACCCGTAGCCTTGGAGACAGATCCATGTAATGCAGAAACTTGATCCCTGGATGATACTTATTGCTTCAGGTGAGCTGATTATATATCTGATCAAGTGAGATGTCTGTAGGGATTGGTTCATCTTCATGTGGAACCTCAAGTATCTGTCCAATGTTTATCATTGCTCCTTCCAAATTCAGAGTTACACCAATGCCAAAGAACATGTCAACTCCTTTTACAAAGCTGCCATAGTATTCTTCATCCCAGAAGTAATAGAAGATCCTAGTTAAATTCGGATAGACTCTTTCATCTTCTTTTAGCAGTTAGTCCAACCTTGAAATTCCAATAGGTCTTCTATATCTGACCCATAATCTTTCAGAAACTTGAAATCAATAATTTTGGGAATGAATACCTTCCGCTCGTAGAAGGATTTGTAGAACCGACTGTGCTGGAGTTTGGTCTTGAAGTACATAGTCGGCATTTTCAACACTTGAGCTTTGCCAGTTGTGTTGCCTTTCCTTTTTGCCCCAGATTGAGTGCTGTGTGAGATTTGGGGTTGTTCCTCACGACCAGCTGTTGTTGACGGAGTTCCCGTTTGAAAACGTACCCGGCGGCCAGTGGAAGTGGATGGTTCTTCCCGGCCTCGTTTTGAGGAGGTTCGTTGTTTCCTAGGCACCTCATCTTCCGTATGGGATGTATGGGATGTAGACTTTCTGGGAACAGGTTTGAAAGAAGGTTTAGAGACAGCTATCTTCGGAGGTCTGGACTTTGGAGCCATTGGTTTTTGAAGTTTAGAGAGTTAGAGAGAGAAAGAGGAGAGTGAGAGAGGCTTTGTAAGAAAAATAGAGATGCAGGAGGTGTGAGCAGAGAGAGAGAGAGAGAGTAAACGGAGAGCAATTAGAGCAAAGGGGAGAGAGATTGAGAGGGAGAGTGAGAAAATAGAGGAGAGATAGAGAGAGGCAGAGAGAGAAATTGAGAGGGATAGAGAGAGAGAGCTGTGTGCGGGAAGGAAATGCCGGAAAGAGAGGAAGAAAGATTTCGGAAATGGAGAGAAGAGAGAGTCGTCGCTGGAAAATAATGGAAGGAAGAGAGGAGGAGGAAGACGGCGCGGGAAAATGGGAAGAAGAAGAAGAAGAAGAAGAAAAAGAGGAGAAGGCGGATGGTCGCGCGAACGGAGTCGACTTCTCCTCAGAGGCGGAGTCGACTTCACTTTCCCAAGTCGACTTCACTGAAATCGACTTGGCTCCCACGGAGTCGACTTGACTTGTGATTTTCACCTTTTTTTTAGTTTTGATTTTCCTGTATAATTTTTCCTAATTTAATTCAATCATCCCCATTTCATTTCTAATTTTGTAAAATGATTCCTTTGCTAAGGGCTTGGTAAAAATGTCAGCAATTTGATCCTCAGTTTTCACATATTCCAAACAAATATCATGATTTTCAACATGTTCTCGAATAAATGATGTCTTACATCTATATGCTTGGTTCTAGAATGCAATATAGGATTCTTTGTCAAACATATAGCACTTGTGTTATCACATCTAATAGGAATATTGTAATAATTAATGCCATAGTCTTTCAATTGTTGTTTCATCCAAAGTAGTTGGGCACAACAGCTTCCGGCGGCTATATATTCGGCTTCTTCTGTAGATAGAGCAACACTAGTTTGTTTCCTTGAATACCATGAAACCAACATATTTTCAAGAAATTGACAGGTTCCACTAGTACTTTTTCTATCTACTTTGTAGCCGGCAAAATCCGCATCCGAGTAGCTGATTAAGTCAAATGTTGACCACTTCGAATACCATAGTCCAAGATTAGTGGTATTTATCAAATATTTAAAAATTCTCTTTACAGCCAATAAATGTGATTCTTTGGGGCATGCTTGGAATCTAGAACACATATAAACACTGAAAAGTATATCTGGTCTAGAAGCAGTTAAATACAACAATGATCCTATCATACTTCTATAAAGGTTTTGATCGATACATTTACTGTTTTCGTCCGTGTCGATCTTGATTGTTGAACTCATTGGAGTATTTGCTCCTTTAGTAGTTTGCATTCCAAATTTCTTTAGCATTTCTTTGACGTACTTGGACTGATTTAAGAATATTCCTTCGCTTTGTTGCTTGATTTGCAGTCCAAGGAAGAAATTTAGTTCTCCCATCATGCTCATTTCAAATTCGCTCTGCATGATCTTAGAAAATTCTTGGCATAAAGTTTCATCAGTAGCTCCAAATATTATATCATCTACATAGATTTGCACAATTAAGATGTTTTTACTTTTATATTTGATGAATAATGTAGTATCAACTTTCCCTCTTTGAAATTCATGATCAATCAAAAATTTATTTAACCTTTCATACCAAGCTCTTGGGGCTTGTTTTAGTCCATATAATGCTTTGGTTAGCTTATAAATATATTTTGATTGATCCTTTTCTTCAAATCCAGGGGGTTGTTCAACATATACTTCTTCATTCAAGTATCCATTCAAAAATGCGCTTTTCACATCCATTTGAAACAATTTGAAATTCATGTGAGAAGCAAATGCTAGTAAGATGCGTATGGCTTCTAATCTAGCCACAGGTGCATATGATTCTTCAAAATCAATCCCTTCTTCCTGGGAATACCCTTTGGCTACTAATCTAGCTTTGTTTCTAATTACAAGTCCGCTTTCATCCAATTTGTTCCTAAATATCCATTTGGTACCAATAATGGTATAACCATTTGGTCTAGGAACTAAATGTCATACATCATTCCTTTCAAATTGATTTAGCTCTTCTTGCATGCAATAATGTAGTTTTCATCATTAAGAGCTTGTTCAATAGTGGTTGGTTCAATTTTTGACACAAATGCATATTGTCCACAAATATTTTGCTTTGATCTCCTAGTTTTTACTCCTTCATAAATATTTCCAATGACTTGCTCAATTGGATGGGAATTTTTGAACTTTAAATCAATTGGAGGTTTGTAGGAATCATTACCTTCACTTACCTCTTCCTCCATGGAGTTTTCTGGCTTGAGCTCGGTTTCCTTTTGTTGTTCTTGTTGTTTTGCTTTTGTATCATTTGCGTCACTTAGTTCATCCTCCTTTCTCGGAGTTTGGTTAAATTCATCAAAAACAACATGTATTGATTCTTCTATTGTTTGATTTCTTTTGTTGAAAATTCTATATGCTTTGCTATTTGATGAATAACCCAAGAAAATAGCTTCATCACTTTTGGCATCTAGTTTTCTCAAAAAAATTTTCATTATTTAACACATAACAAATACATCCAAAAGTATGGAAATATGATATGTTTGGTTTCCTAACTTTCCAAAGTTCATATGGGGTCTTTTTCAATATTGCTCTAATGGTAACTCGGTTTAATACATGACAAGCTGTACTTACAGCTTCACCCAAAAATCTCTTGGACAATTTACTCTCATTTAGCATGGTCCTAGCCATTTCTTGTATTGTCCGGTTTTTTCTTTCAACAACTCCATTTTGTTGAGGAGTTCTTGGTGCAGAAAATGTATGGCGAATTTCCTTTTCATTGCAAAATTCTACGAATCGACTATTTTCAAATTCACCACCATGATCACTTCTAATGGAAATGATTGAACTTTGTTTTTCATTTTGCACCAAAGTTGAAAACGAGACAAACATTGAAAAAGCTTCATCTTTTCTAGCTAAGAGTATAATCTAAGTAAATCTAAAAAAGTCATCCACAATTACATACACATACTTTTTCCCACCAAGAGTTAAAAATGTCTGATGGCCCATAAAGATCGATATGTAGCAATTCAAGTGGTCTAGTTGTTGAAATTTCCTGTTTGGTCGAAAATGACATTTTTGGTTGTTTAGATAGTTGACAGGCTTTACAAATCTTATCTTTGTCATATTTGAGCTTTGGTAAGCCTTGTACCAAATTATTTTTCCATAAAGTTTTAATATTTGACAGATTTATATGTCCAAGCCTTGTATGCCATTTCCATGGATCATTTTCTATGGCTATTAGACATTTTCCTTCTAGGTCATCAAGGCAAACCAAATATACATTTCCATGTCTTTTGCCACTAAATATTATGTGCTCGTCATTATCAATAACATTACATATAGAGGATTCAAATACAACTTTATATCCTTTATCACATAGTTGACTAATACTCATTAAGTTGTGTTTGAGTCCTTCAACAAATAGAACATTTTCAATACATGCATTTGAACTATCATAGATATTTCCTTTACCTTTTATTTTACCTTTTTCATTATTTCCGAAAGCTACCGTTCCTTCATTGCATGGGTTGATCTTGTGAAATAGTCCTTTTTCTCTTGTCATATGTCTTGATAAACCGCTATCCATAAATAATACGTTATTGGCCTTAGCTTTAAGACATACCTGCAAAAATTAATTTGAGTGAAGCTCATCCTTTTGGTACCCATTTTATGGGTCCGTTTGGGTTAGTTATCCTTTGGAGCTTATGTTGATCTACCTTTGAAGTCATAAATCTAATGCTTTTCGGCATCCAAACCAATTTAGCACCAAGGTTTTGCAGTTTTTTTAGTTTACATTGATAGACCTTGTGTCCTAACTTGTTGCAAAAATTATAAGCTCCCGGAAGTCTAGAAATAGGAAGCCAATTGGTAATTTGTTCCTCGGTTGGTCTTTTGGTCCAAACTACTTGATTTATCTTAGGTTTAGTATAAATGGATTTGGCGTTATTTCTTGGAGCGTTAGACTTCGTTTGTTCAAATGTATTATACCCAAGTCCTTTCTTGCAAGTTTGGGTTGTCATTTTTAAGAACATTTTCACATTTTCTCCTAGATTAGAGAACTTGGCAAGGGATTCATTTAATGATTCATTTTCGTTTTTAAGTTTCTCTAAGTCATTTTCTAAGGTATTCTTTTTATTTTTTAATTTATCTAATTTTTCAGCAAGTTTACCATTTACAATTATTACTGCATCACATTATCTTTTCTTTATTGTAAACTTATTTCCTAATTTCTTTATCTCTTCATATAATGAATCATAGGCTTCTTGAAGTTCTTCTAACTTAGCACATTTGAGGCATTCATTTGTAGAAAAATTTGAAAAAGATTTTTGTTTGGAGGTTACCTCTTGACTACTTGTGCAATCCGTTGAAGTAGCTTGATCGTCCAAGATTTCTGTGGCTGCAAAGCATATGTCGGTATTTGCTATGCAGCAAATTCTTGCGCAATCTGCTTCGCATTCTTCACTTGAGGAGCTATTTGTTGTAGATTCTTCTTCATTCACGTACATGCCTCTTCCTTTATTTCTTTGAAACCTTTTGTTGTCGCCTCGATCTTTTCTTTGCTCCTTTGCCTTTTTTTCTTCGGGCGTTGGGCATTGGGCTTGCATGTGTCCCGAACCGCCACATCGGTAACATTTTGTTGTTTCTTTCTTTTTCTCTTTGAAATTTCTTTCTTTAAAGTTTCTGAAATTTCTGCCTTTCCTTACAAATTTTCTGAATTGTTTTGTGAGTAAGGCAATTTCATCGTCATTTTGTGAAGATGAGGTGGTGTCTTCCGAGTCTTGCGCGGCTCTCAAGGCAATGACTCTTTTGCCTTTGTGGTGATCTTCATTTCTTTTCTTGATCAGCTCATGTGACATCAAGGAGCTAATAAGATCTTCCAACTTCAACGTGTTAAGATCCTTGACTTCTTCTATTGCCGTGATTTTTGGAGTCCATAATTCGGGTAGTGCCCTCAGAATCTTCATGACCTGCTCAGATTCAGAAATTGCTTTTCCTAGCCCTTTCAAGGCGTTAGTAATCTTGGAAAATCTAGCAAACATTTCAGAAATATTTTCAGTTTCTAACATCCTAAAGTTTTCAAATTCTCCAATCAAAATGTTTCTCCTTGTCCCTTGGACTTGAGAGGTTCCTTCATAAATAGAAGTTAGTGTATCCCATATCTCTTTAGCAGTTAAACAAGAGGATACTCTATCATATTCGGAAACCGTAAGAGCACAAAATAAAGAATTCATAGCCTTAGCATTGCTCTTAACAGTTTTCACTTCCTCATCGGTACACTTGGAATCTCTTTCATCAATAGGCAAAGTCACACCATCTTGAATCGCAATCCAAGAGTCCATATCAGTAGCAATGATGAGTTGTTTCATACGTAGCTTCCAATATCCAAAATTATTCCTATCAAACAATGGTGTCCTAGTAAAGGATTGGCCTTCGGCAAATGTGGGAACGGAAGTGGATTGGGATGCCATATCAAAAAGATCTCTTTGGTAAACTCAAAGACCCGCTCTGATACCACTTGTTGGTCCCGAGTTTATGGCAAAACCCAAGAGGGGAGGGGTGAATTCGGTTCTTGAAAAATTCTTTGGTAAATCAAAACTTAAACCCTTTAGAGTTTTAATCCCTTAGATTGTAACAAATAGAAAGCAATAAGATAATGAAAGCAATAAAGAAAAACAGTAGACAAGATTTATTGTGGTTCGGGCAACCTTTCCCTACTCCACTCTTCCAAACTCACACACCCTTGTGACTTGGGTTCCACTATGTATTCCACGAATACAACTAGAGTCTTCGCTCTCTTCTAGATTCTAGCTCTAGGGGGCATATACAATCAGAGCCTCTGCTCTCTTCTAGATTCAAGCTCTAGGGGGCATATACAATCAACACAAGTAGGTGTTGAGTTACACTCCAATCATAACTCTACTTGCAATGTCTTAGTTTGAATCACCAAACTTAAACCAAGCACTAAAAATAAACTATAATGTGAAAATAAAGGAGATCTACACTTTACTGAGATGTGTAGCCAGTTTCAGCTTGAGGAAGAATCTGTAGAAGCAACCAATTGTATTTCGTTGAAGCAAACCGCAACTTTGAAGCTTGTTCTTCCTTTGAAAGTGTATAGATCACTCAATTATAGAGAAAAGCGAATGAAAGCTCTTACTAGCACTTCTTTCCTCTCTTTAGGCTCTATCTTGTATGTATCCACGTTTGCTTGAGTGTCTATATATAGAGGAGGGAAGATTTTGAAGGTTATAGAGGTGGTTGACACATAATAAATGTTCCAACGTTCAAAAATTCGAACGTTACGTCCCCAAGTCGCAGGTGGAGTCGACTTCGTCTGCGACTTAGCCCAAGTCGCATGTTGGAGTCGACTTCATGTGCGACTTCGGCTGTTCTTCAGTTTCCAAGTCTGTGTTCTGGGTCGACTTGGTTTCATACTTGGCCTCAAGTCGATCTTGGAGTCGACTTGGGGTGCAACTTGACTATTTCCTTGTACCAAGTCAGTTTGATCTTTGTTGATATAATTCTTGCTTGCTTAACTTCTTTCTTCTTCTTGTCCTTCAATACTAAAGGCTTGGATTTGCTTCAAATCTTGGAGAACTTGAATCTTGTATGGACAAATCATCTTTGATTTGGAATGAATTCATATGCCTTGCTTGCTTTAAGCTTGTATTAGTCTTTATATACTCAGGTTTGAAAAACTTGAGTTGTCTTCATCTTGAAATGAACTTGCACCTTTAACTTGGGCTTGAGAAACTCAAGTCGATCTTGGGGTCGACTTCATATGCGACTTGGCCTCAAGTCACAAGTGGAGTCGACTTCGACTGCGACTTCGGATGTGTTGTTCCCCAAAATCAACGCTGGAGAGAAATGTGCAACTTCAAGTCGATACTGGAGTCGACTTCGTCTGCGACTTGGCTTCCAAGTCGCAAGTGGAGTCGACTTCGACTGCGACTTCGGATGTTCATCTTCTAATTTCAAATCTGTCCATCAGGTACCTGTTGAAGTCGCATGTGGAGTCGACTTCGAGATCGACTTCACCCTAAGTCGAAGTGGGAGTCGACTTGGGAATCGACTTGGCTGATTTTCATAGAGATGAAGACGGATGGCAGCCTAGCTAGCCTCCATCCTAAGGGATCATGATTTATTCTTTGCAGTATCATTGTATATCCCCGAGGGGGTATAAGGTTGCTTTCCGTGATGATTTTAAATAAAAGATTTCTGCTCCGCAGGTAGCTAATCACTTGATAAGTGTCTCTACTAAATGGAGAGAAACCTTTTTGTTGAAAAAGATTTCCTTTAAAATGATTTGCTTGGAAATATATAATGCTTGCTTATTGAGTATACAACTCATATTTTTATTTTCCAAACCCATAGACAGGTGAATGAAGAGACTCGGCAGAGGAGCAAATAAAATATCATTTTAGCAAGAGAATAACTTTTGCAGTGTTGATGATATAGTAGAATTATGTTGAATGAATGTAATTAAGTTGTTGTTTTCTTACGGACAACTACGATTATAACATGCAGTTTCATCTGATTTAGGAAAATGTTGAAATGTTTCTGATTTACATGCATCATTGTGTGTTGAATGGATGGAAATGACTTAGTTACTTCCTGAGATATAATTAAGAGGAAATAAACTCTTATGAAAACATATTAAATTGGATAATTGTCCGTTAAAAACCCACCATGTGACAGGGTAACAATCCTGATCATGTTTACCAGTCAATACCGATCCCGAGGTAAGGCTCAGGATGTGACGCTCGGGTTGGGGGCGCCACAGAGCTTGGTATCAGAGCATGGACTGGTAAATAGGCATGAAAAAGTCTAATTCTAAGGATAAAACATGATATATATGATTCTATGAGAATTTTATAGGTCATTATCATGATATATGATGATGTGTAGCAAAGTGATTTGCAATGTGTTATTTTTAGTATATAACTAATGCAGTTATATATTTGAACAGATGGCCGATAAGGGAAAATGAGTGATGAGTGCAGAAGAGTTAAAGAAGGAGATGGAAGAAAAAAAGAAACGAAAAATCAAAGAGAGTGTTAATAGGTGGTTAGAATCACATTGTGATGAATATCCTTTTTCATCAGCACCTCCAGGTTTTTCTCCTATACAGCATCCACCTTATCTGCAGAATAGATCCTAGCAGAGGCCAAACATTGTGGAGTCTAGCAGCAGGGCTCCTAGAGCTGAGGGTATACTGGCTTATCATTCTGGATCTTTAGGAACCTTTAGTACGCCCACAAATTTTATATCTCCTCAGGAACTGCAGCGGTTTTGGAATAGTACTCCAGCACCTGTACCTCCTACTTCGAGACCTTGGTATAAATTTGAAGGTGGATATCTCCAATTCCATTATGGAAAGACTTGGGAGAGCATTTGACAGAGGAAAAAGATATGGTTCCTTTTATAGAGGAGGGTCGTGCCAGAGGATTTATAGAGCCACCTGAATCTACTCCCCGTCCTTGTGAAGTTATGATCCATATGGATAGAAGTACGTGTAAATTATTTTCAATGGCAGCACCATTACGGTATCTTGAACCAGTAGTAGATGAAGAAGAAAATGGTAATGAAAGTAAAAGCAGCAGTGATAGTAGTGATAATAATGATAATGATGGAGGAGGAAACCATCATGTTTGGTCCGATACTAGCTCTATTACAGAGGAACCTACCGAGGTATCGCCTAGGCATAAGCGTTATCATTACTTTAGTAGTAGAGCAGGTAGACATTGAGTTTTCTTTATTTTATGAACTTTAATATGTATAATTATGAGATCATAAGACTTTGCTAAGAAGTGTTGTACCTCTATATAGGCGTGATGTATGCAATATATGAGTGTGATGTTGTAATATAACGTGTGATGTTAGGAACTAAGGGTTATGGAATGTATGATAGTATATGTTTGTTAATGTGAATAATATGAAATATTGTAAATATGGATGGTTATGAATGCTTGTGATGATGAATGTGCAAATTGATTTTTAATTCTATGCTGATAATATATATATGATGATCTAACCCTAATTATAAATGAAAGATTATATACCTGTATATATTCAGAAAAGCATCATGGTGGAAACAAGATCAGGAAGGAGAACAAACAAAGGAAAAGAAGTTGTTCAAGAAATCCTTAGCCCACATGAGATGGGAGAAACTAGTAGACCAAAAAGGGCGGAAACTGAATCCAATAGGGAAAGTTCAAGAACGCGACAAATACGAGAGAGTGTAGGTCCAGAACAAAATGTAGAAGAAGGAAGTGAAGCAAGGCAGGCACGACTTATAGAAGAAAGGGTAGCGGCAACAGTTAAAGAGGCAATGCAGCACGCTACTCGTGATTGGGCTGCGTAGACAGCAGATATTATTCAAGGGTTGTGGGAAAGAACACAGCAGGCCCAGTTAGGTAGTACCGAAAGAGATAGAGTCATTCCAACGGCTGGCCCGACCCCTATGACAGCACCCACAGTAGATGAAAATCAGCTAATGGAAGTTGATAGAAAGGCGATTAATGCATTCTTGGCTCAGAGACCCCCAAAATTTTTAGGAGAACCTGATCTGGTACAGGCAGAACAATGGATAACAAAGATTAAGAAATTATTAAGAATCTCTTCGTGTAATGATCGGCAGAAGGTATTATGCGCTACACATTTATTGATCAAGGATGCTCATGAATGGTGGGAAACGATGTTGGTCATGATGACACAACCAGAAGAGGTATCATGGCCAACATTTGTTGAGGAGTTCAATAAGGAATACCTCCCTGTTGGTTTACAAAGTCAGAAAGTGATAGAATTTGAAAGGCTTTATCAGGGAAGAATGTCTGTTACCGAATACGATACTAAGTTTAATGCCTTAGTTCGATATGTGCCCTGGATTGCTAACGAGCCAAGTAATAAGGCATAGAGATTCCAGTAAGGACTGAGGCTGTATATCAGAGAAAGCCTCGCTCCCTTGTTAATTAAATATTATGCTTCGTGTCTTGAAAGAGCCAGAGCATTGGAAATTGAGGCATTAAGAATACAGGAATTAAGGTTTGGATAAAAAATGTTTGGTTTTGGAACAAAGGAAACTAAATCAGGAAGAGAAAGGGGTAAGAAGGGAAATGTAAAGAGAGGAAAAGAAGAAACTCCCGCCTTTTTGCAGAAAATGTCAAAGGCGACATTCAGGCGAATGCCTAAAAGGATCAAATCGGTTCTATAAATGTGGGCAAGCAGGCCATATAGCCAAGGAATGCAGAGCGGGTGAAGCAAAGGTCATTAAATGTTATATTTGTGACCAAACAGGACATATCGCTCCGAATTGTCTTAATAAAGCATAAACATCCCAAGGTTGTGGAAGACCCGCAACAGCAAATAGGCAGGGAACTACTGCGAATCCGGTACATGTGCATGCTTTGACTCAGACTGAATCTCAGGAACAAGAAGAGAAGGTGGTCACAGGTATGGTTTACATTTTAGGAAATTTGGCAGTTGCTTTGTTTGATTCTGGTGCTAGTCACTCATTCATAGCATGTCAATTTGTGGCCACCCATGCACTACCAATAGAGGAAATCAATGAGATAATTCATGTAAAGTCCGCTGTATATCGGTTAGCCAGTGTTAGCCAAGTATGCAAAGCATGCCCAATTAGGATAGGATCATTGATTTTAGAAGTCAATTTGATCCTATTACCTATGACAAAATTTGATGTGATATTGGGTATGGATTGGTTGAATCAGTGGGGAGCTACAATTGATTGCAAAAATAAGAAGGTTCAGTTAGAAAAAGCTCAAGAAAAAGAGATAGTCATTGGAAAGCTTAGACAGCCTGAAACCACTACGATATTAATATCATTCATGAAAGCGGTCAAAATGATTCGCCAAAGGCGCCAAGCTTATCTAGTATCAATTAATGTAGAGAAAGGCCTGGAGTTAGAAATAAATCAAATTCCAGTGGTTAAAGAATTTCCTAATCTATTTCCAAAGGAATTGACCATGTTACCTCCACAAAGGGAAATGGATACGACTATTGATATCATACCAAGTACAGCCCCAATCTCAAAGGCTCCATACAGAATGGCACCGGCTGAAATGAATGAGCTAAGAACTCAAATACAGGAGTTGTTAGATAAAGGTTTTATCAGACCCAGTGTATCACGATGGGGAGCTCCGGTATTATTTGTGAGGAAAAAAGATGGAAGTTTGAGATTATGCATTGATTATCGGGAATTAAATAAGGTCACAGTGAAAAATAAATACCTATTGCCCAAAATTGATGATTTGTTTGATCAATTACAAGGAGCTACCACATTTTCTAAGATTGATTTACAGTCAGGGTATCATCAATTAAGAATATGTCCGACCGATGTTCATAAAATAGCTTTTTAAACTAGGTATGGACATTATGAATTTTTAGTGATGCCTTTTGGGCTCACTAATGCCCCTGCTGTTTTCATGGATATGATGAATAGGGTATTTCGGGACTATCTTGATCAATTTGTGGTGGTATTTATTGATGATGTTCTGATTTACTCAAAGACCGAGAAAGAACATGAATTTCATTTGCGTAAGGTATTGGAAAGGCTGAGAAGAGAGAAATTGTATTCTAAGCTAAAGAAGTGTGAATTTTGGGTAAAACAAATAGGATTTCTGGGTCACATAATAACAGAACAAGGGATTCAAGTTGATCCCCAAAAGATTGAAGTAATTTTGAAATGGCAAAGGCCGACGACCATTATAGAAATTCGATGTTTTCTTGTCTTAGTAGGATATTACAGAAGATTTGTTGCAGGATTTTCTCAATTATCGGCTCCATTAACAAAGTTGACTCGCAAAGGATTCAGGTATGTATGGTATGAGGAATGCGAGCGCAGTTTTCAGGAATTAAAGTAGCGGTTAGTGGAAGCACCTATTTTAACCCTACCTGAAGGAAATGATGGTTTCGTGGTATATAGTGATGCCTCAAGAAAAGGTTTGGGTTGTGTATTAATGCAAAGAGGCAAGGTGATAGCTTATGCATCACGGCAGTTGAAGCCCAATGAGGTTAATTACCCCACTCATGATTTGGAATTAGCAGCAGTGGTGTTTTCCTTAAAATATGGAGACATTACCTATATGGTACTAGGTGTGAAATTTATACAGATCATAAAATCCTTAACTATATTTTCACACAAAAGGAATTGAACATGAGACAAAGGAGATGGCTTGAGTTATTAAAAGATTATGATTTGGAGATACTATATCATCCAGGTAAGGTAAATGTAGTAGTTGATGCATTGAGCAGAAATGTCAGCATGGCGCATCTTATCACAAAACAGGAAGGGTTGCTTCAGGAAATAAGATAGTTAGAATTGATTGTATGTCCCCCTGGAGTTCAAACAAGGTTATCACAAATGTACATACAGTCATCGTTGTTTTATCAAATTAAAATTGCATAGCAACAAGATGCAGATCTACATGCCTATGTGGAGAAAATGAAGAGAAAAGGATTGACTGAATTTTCTGTGGATGAGCAAGGTATGTATCGATACAAAGGTCGCTTATGCATACCTAGTACGACTGAGTTGAAGGAGCAAATTCTTAAGGAAGCACATTTTTCACCATTTTCCATTCATCCAGGAGGCACTAAGATGTATCATGATCTCAAGAAAGCATATTGGTGGAATAATATGAAAAGAGAGATCGTTGAATATGTAGCCAAGTGCCTAACTTGCCAAAGAGTGAAAGCTGATCATCAAAAGGTATCTGGAAAATTACTATCTCTGGAAGTTCCTGAGTGGAAATGGGATGATATTACTATGGATTTTATTGAAGGACTACCTAAGACTCAGCTTGGGAATGATTCTATATGGGTAATCGTTGATCGATTATCTAAGGTTGCTCATTTTATACCCATAAAAAGAACATACACAGCAGAGAGGTTAGCCAAAGTCTACTATAAGGAGATAGTACGACTACATGGAGTGCCTAAATCAATAGTTTTCGATCGGCACACAACATTCACATCTCGATTTTGGAAAAGTTTGCACGAAACCCTAGGCACCCAACTCAAGTTCAGTACCGCTTTTCATCCCCAGACAGATGGACAGACAGAGCGAGTCAATCAGATCATCGAGGATATGCTTCGTATGTGCATTTTAGAATTTGGTGGTTCGTGGGATGAATATGTATCTATAGCTGAATTTGCATATAATAACAACTATCAGTCTAGTATTCAAATGGCTCCATTCGAGGCGTTGTATGGACGTCGATGTCGAATGCCGTTGAACTGGGATGAAGTTGGAGAAAAGAAGCTAGCCCCAGATTTGTCTCAGAAAATGGCAGACAAAGTACAAATTATTCGCTAGTGTATACTCACAGCCAAGAGTCGGCAGAAGAGTTATACAGATTGTAAAAGAAAATATCTAAATATCCAAGTTGGCGAACATGTATTCATCAAAGTCACGCCATTCAAGGGAGTTACGAGATTTGGAAAAAAGGGTAAGCTGAATCCCAGGTATATTGGACCATTTGAAGTGTTGGAGAAAATTGGAAAGTTAGCTTATAGGGTTGCTTTACCTCTGGCACTTGCCTTAGTACACAATATTTTTCATATTTCCATGCTTAGGAAATATGTAGCAGATCCAAGCCATGTACTGGTATCAGAAAACCTACCGATCCAAGATCATTTGAATTATGAGGAAAGACATATTAGAATCTTGGATTATAAGATACAGAAGCTTCGGAATAGAGAAATAGAATATGTAAAGTTTCAGTGGAATCGATATTCCGAAGGCGAAGCTACATGGGAATTAAGGGAGGAAGTAGAAAGGAAATACCCCCAGTTATTTAAAGAATAAACTGTTTCGGGACGAAACCTATTATAGGGGGGGAGGATTGTGAAACCCTAGTTTTTATAGAAGTCACGTAAATGATATTGAATGAACTATGTATGAATGATGTATTCATATTTGAAGTATTTGCAATTTTTAAGATTTTTTCAGTTAGGTCATCTGTGTGAACAATTGTTTAAATTTATTAAGTGAAGATAACATGGATTATTATGATTGAAATATCATATTAAAGATGTATAAATATTAGCATGCCATTAAAAGTATAATTAAATCTCATAAGTGATTAATGAAGATTAGGAGGTTAATTATAGAACCAAGTTGAGATAATATTAAAAAAATTCATAACTTGGAGACCTTAAGTCAGATTAAGGTGAAATTTGAGGGGGAAGCATATAATTTTATGCTTAATCTCATGGAAAAATTAGATTATGAAAATTTTGATGAAAATTGATCATCACCGTTCAAAACTTAAAATGATGATAACTTGGGCTAGAAAGATCGGATTGAGATGAAATTTGAAATGAACGGCTAAAATTATGAAATCAAGGTTTTGGATGGAATTGGCATTTATGATGAAATTGAATAAAATAAACAAATGAAAGAAGACAAATTTGATGTGTCAAGAGAAGGTAATATGTAGGGTATTATGTAATGTATTAAAAATGATAAAATCCCTGCAATTATCTCTTAATTAAATGCATAATTTATGGGTCAAATGGAAAATGGAATAGGTGGCAGATTATGGACGTCCAAACAGCCTTATAGTTGGATTTTTGGAATTTTTTAATAATAAAATGTATACCCAAAGTCAACAATGAGTTAATGTGGATACTTTCACATTAAATTTAATTGGAATTCGGATTTATTAGGAGCTGATCTGGACTGTTGAATGGAAGATGAAAAAGTGGACAACAACATGCTCTTTAGGTGATGTGGACGGTTTTGGCAGCTCAATGTATACTTTATGACTTTTTTATTAACCTAAATTGACCCTAAATTCCCTAATCTACTAGATAATTAAATGAGTGATTAATTAAAGCTGTGAAAAAATTTATTATGATAAGATCATCTGCTGCAAAGTTGGGACGTGGACAGGCATCAAAAAATGGGCAGAAAATGGTGACCGTTCAAGTGGCCAGAAAAGTGATTTTTATATATTTTTAAAATTTGTAAAATGCATAGATAATTTTCTTAGGTAATATGGAATGTAAATGTGCATTTATTAATTGCAAAAATTCGTTGAAAAATGGAAGAATAGCAGCTGATGGTGGACGTGCAACAAATGGACAGCCTTGTGATGATTTAATGCAATGGATAATTAGTGAATTTACAATTAAAAAAAAAATAATTTTAATGACCCACAAGCTGCCATGTCAGCTAAGAGGATAGGAATTCATTGGAAATTGCATGGATGATACGGCATGTGGGGCCCATTTGCTGGAAATTTTCAGCTAATTGCATATAAGCAAGGGGACGTCCAAGCATAGAGCTGGGTACTTAGAAAAAAATATGCATTTTGAGTCTTCATTTCAGCAGCACCCCACGTCCCTCTTTTTCACCCCTTTCAAACTCAAAAATTTAGTGAAGAAACAAAGAAATAAAAGGAGGAGTTAAGAAGAAGAAATTTGCTTGAGAAAAGGAGAAGTTGAGTAGCACTCAATACAAGTAAGTAGATGATTTGAGTTGAGTGATTCTAATTCAATTTTTCTAATTTAATTTGTGAGCTATGCATGTGTTTCATAATGTAAATTTTAATGAAGAGTTATGATGTTTTTCATTTTGGAATTTAATGAAAGTTTATAGCAAGTAGTAGAGTTAAGAGTTAGAAGTAAGTAGGAAGTGATTTGTGTGATATATATGCTTCAACACTAGCTTAAATATGCTAAAAAATTATGTTTTAAGTTTCTGTTTGAATTAGTGAATGTAATAATGTGATAATTCATGAATTAGTGTTGGTTATATCTGAAATTTAGCATGTGTTGTGAAGTATAGAAGGTAAGCTAGTTAAGATTTCTTCTAAGACCCGAAATTCACTCATAAATGATGAAAATGATATATGAAATGATTTAAATAAATTATGGATGAAATGTAGGGTAAAATATCCTAGATATAGGACACTTTGGACGTGAATAAGGGCATCACATAAACTTCCTAAATTCGGATTTTAACTGAAGTGAAAAGTGGACGTCCAAATGGTGTAAACGGGTACCCTATACATGTGGAAAATGTTGCTGTTTTGCAAATAACTTATATATGGAGTTTAAATATGTGAAAATGCATTGAATTTGGGGAAAATAAATTGAGATAAATTTCTGGAATTAAACAGATAAAAATCTGTTTATGTTGGAGTATCAAAAGAGACGTATAAAGTGTGGAAATTGGATGTCAAAGTGGCTGTTTTTGTAATTTCGGGAATTGTGAATTAAAAATTAATAAAAATGCATTAATTAGGTATTAAATAAATTGAATAAACTTGCTGAATTAGTGTATAAGTTTTTGATTTGAAAAATTTTAAGAAATATATGAATTAGATGCAGTTAGACGTACATATGTGAAGTAATGCACATGATAAAAGGATAAATACATTATGTGAAATATTAAAATGCAAAAATATGTTAAAATATGATGGAAAAACGTGAAATGCATTTCTGAATTACTAATCTCTAATTTTGAGATTATTATATGAGAATTTAATATGAGGCATAATGAATAATTTAGATACGTAAGTGTAAAGTACGCATACCCAACTTGGAGATTAAACGGGTTATGAATATATATATATATATATATATGGAAATGGGTTGGAAAACTAAATAAATGCAAGAAAATAGAATTTATGTTATTCTGTCATAGACAAAGGAAAGGAAAAGGTTGATCCGGGAAGCTCTCACGAACAAGGTAAGCAAGCAACTTTTCTAAATGAATTTATATTCATTAAAATTTCTTTGAAATAATAGTAAAAGATGTTTTAACTGCTTTTATTGATTTAAAAAATGTTATTCGAAATTTATTTCTAAATTTTTAAGGATGGTCATTCCTTAGTTCACTAGGTATTTTAAATTGATTTATATAACTGCTTTGTGATAAATGAAAACTGTTGTCCTGTGATATAATGTGTGAAAAATCATGCTAGCATGTCATGGATAAATTCATGTTCACAATGCATAAGGTTCACCTTAAAGGAATAAGCGAACCGATTGTCCCCTTTGGTGTTACCGAGTCGCTAAAATAGGCCAAGGGCCGGCGGCGTCTCCTTGTGTGAAAAGAGATGAAGACGGATGGTAGCCTAGCTAGCCTCCATCTTAAGGGATCATGATTTATTCATTACAGTATCATTGTATATCCCCGAGGGGGTATAAGGTTGCTTTCCCTGATGATTGTAAAGAAAAGATTTCTGCTCCGCAGGTAGCTGATCACTTGATAAGTGTCTCTACTAAATGGAGAGAAACCTTTTTGTTGAAAAAGATTTCCTTTAAAATGATTTGCTTGGAAATATATAATGCTTGCTTATTGAGTATACAACTCACATTTTTGTTTTTCAAACCCATAGACAGGTGAATGAAGAGACTCGGCAGAGGAGCAAATAAAATATCATTTTAGCAAGAGAATAACTTTTGCAGTGATGATGATATGTAGAATTTATGCTGAATGAATGTAATTAAGTTATTGTTTTCATAAGGACAACTATGATTATAACATGCAGTGACATCTGATTTAGGAAAATGTTGAAATGTTTCTGATTTACATGCATTATTGTGTGTTGAATGGATGGAAATGACTTAGTTACTACCTGAGATATAATTAAGAGGAAATAAACTCTTATGAAAACATATTAAATTGGATAATTGTCCGTTAAAAAGCCACCGTGTGACAGGGCAACAATCCTGATCATGTTTACCAGTCAATACCGATCCCGAGGTAAGGCTCAGGATGTGACCCTTGGGTTTGGGGCGCCACATGGTTACCCTAAAAGAAAGGGTATTTTTGACGAGATGTGTATATGTCTATTAAAGTGCTCGCTATTTACGCAAGTATACGTGCCGTGTCAAGTAATAAAGAGGGAGTAGAGTATCGTTCCCATGAGGAATTGTTAACTAAATTATTAATTAGTTAAACTGCTTTCGATGGATGGAAAATTCTAGTTTTGTGATTTAACTAAACTAACGATTGCAATGAGAAATTGGAGTGAAAGTTCGAGACTACTGGATACTTTGAATGGGTTTTCTGAATAGGGATGGCAGATGGATAGCTTGAAATCCTTGAATCTAAACTATATTGCTTTGGTTCTTTATAATTAGATTGTATATGGATTTACTAGCCCAAGTTCATATATCTTTATATATGTCTTCCAACATTATAAAAAGCTAATTACACCCTATTTAATTGTTATGTTCTCATGCCATTAAATAAAGTGAAATTGATAAGTTCATAACTTGTATAATGACTACACAGGGTTTAACGGTATATTCCTATCCGTTAAACAACTCTCCTTACACAAAGGTCGAAACCTATGCCTTGCACATGGATCTGGCAGAGATTTTCCTCTTCCAAGGATAAATCAAGCAATTAAATCATCTTACAAGGTAGATAATCTTGTAAAAATCATTCAATCCACACATGCAAAGGTAAATCATACACAATCATGTATAAAATCAACTATTCATTCCTGAATATTCTAAGAACCATGATACAATATAGTTTAGAATTCAAATCATCCTAACTATCCATCTAATGAAGGTTTAGTTCAAAGACATGATCTTAACATCCAATACATCTATATAAAAAGTATCCATAAAGGCAGAGAAAGAAAATTGGAAAGAATAAGAAAAACTATTTTCCGGCGGTTTCCACCAACGGGACTTGAATTCTTTCTTCAATCCGGGCTTTTTTCTTGATTTTCGCTTTCTCTTGCACTTTAGTTCGTACTCCGGCTCTCTCTTCTCTGCCCCCCTCGCGTGCGAACCCCTAGAAGCTATTTATATTGTTCCTTTTGCACAGCTTACACACTGGAATATTCACGTACGGATGCGTATTGGCGCCTTAGTGCCAACTCCCTATGTGCTAAGCAACTTGGACACATTCTGCAATACCCTATAAATTCATGCACTGGCGCCTAGGCGCCAACTCCCTGGACATTCCTGCCTTGGAGCTTCTCCTTTACAACTTGTGGTTGATCATGCCTGGCGACTGGGCGCCCCTGGGTGGCACCTAGGCGCCAACTCCTTGGAAGCCATGCTGTCAGCTGTGTGTGCTAAAAATGGCCAAGGCACGTAGGGTGGTGCTTAGGCTCCATCCATCTGCCTATGGTTGCCTCAGCTTGCATTCAACTCGTCCTCTTTGCTTTCACACGTCCCGTCCTTCCTGCGAAAGATGGAAAACTAAGTAAATGAACTAAAAAATGCCTAAATAATGCTAAAAATGCCTAAACACTAAATAATGCTCCTAAAATGCAAAACGAGTGAAAATTAAGCTAAATGGATGCAAACTAAACCTAATCTCTCGAACTAACGCCCAAATCAATTCTGAAATGGGCCATGATAACTCGTAAAAATATGAGTTATCACATCCCCAAACTTAAATGTTGCTAGTCCTCGAGCAACACACGCAAACAGTATGAATGAATGAATGAATGAATAAATGAATGAATTAATTAATGAATGCCTGCAGACTCTGTCAACTCCGTTTGCTTCCTGTTATGCATTTATCAATCCACTTAGCCATTTCACAAGGTCAAGACGAATTCAACTTGAAAAATCCTTCATTATACAAACAAGGCATGAATTTTCCTTTTCGAACCAAGTTACATGTGGATACTAAGATTCCATAGTGCAAAGTCATTTTTCAACACATTAATCTTTCATTCGATCAGAAAACTAGTTAGAAAATTAATGAATACAAGCAAACCAAGGATTAAATTGAATATACTGGTTACAACAAATGGTATCAAGTCACTAAATTTAGTCTCTAACAACTACACATTCTTTTTCTCGCCAAACTTATTGCAAAAATTCTCCTCACCATATTTCAGGGTATCTAGGAAAAATTTTCATTTTTAAAGCATTGTTGCTATGATTTTCCTTTGCTTTTTTACGCGAACCTTGCCATTTGTCGATGCCAAGTCCCGGTTACTCAGCTTAGGTCAACCACCCCCTTTTTAAAATTGTTTTCTAATGCCTTGTTAGGGGTACTGAACATGTTTGAGTAATTTCTGTGAAATAATATCATTTCTGAACTCGTTGAAGTACTTGGTCAGCATTTATTTAGTTCAGTTTTCATCATCTCGGTCTGAAAGATATGCCTGTGATTGAATTAGAACAATGCATTTTGAAATTACTTTTAATTCTTTCACATATTACTTTCAACCTATTTTTATACTTGGTTTTAAATATGAATAGCCCATTCTTTCACGAATTCAATTTCAAGTCAAAATTAATCACAACCTTGCACACTTTCACAATAAGATGGATTGAAACAAAGACAACTTCCATTAGATGGAATTGACATACGTGCAACATAAAATAAAACATGAAAATTAAAATGAAAAACTAACCTATGGTTGAGAATTATACACCCCCCAAACTTGAGAGATGCATTATCCTCAAGCATGATCCTAAGATGAACTAAAAATGAAGATATGATGAAAAGAAAAAATAAAAGAAAAGCAAAGCAAAAAGAAAGGACTGGGACTCCCCTCAGGAATCGGACTCCGTCGCGTCCTCTTCATCCTCGTTGGCCTCTTCATTAGGTTGGGGCTGGGTCGGCTGCCCGAAACATGCTCGGACCTTTGGTGGCGTCGGTGGGAAAGGCGGGAGGGTGGAGATGTCGATCTGGCGATCCTCAGCTATCCGTCGTAGGTAGGCCTCCATCGCCAAATCATGCTGCCGCTGGTACCTGGCTTGGGCAGCAACCAGATTCTCCAAGTTTGTTAGCCGCTCGGTTGTGGATAGCGGCTGCGAGGATGGATCCGCTGCGGATGGAGCCACTCTGGGGCGTGTGGTGGCTATACGGATCCGTTGCTGGGTGCGGTAGGAGAGGTCGTTTATAATTGCCTGATAGTTCGGGACCTCCTCCGTCGGCTCCCATTTGACGTCGGCCCGCTTGCAAAGCCCGGTGATGAGGAATGGGAAGTAGTAGCCGCCCCGGGGTGCAGTCGCGCAGGCACAGATCTGCTGGTAGATAAGGCGGCTATGGCGCTCTAAACCGAAACGTCACTTCCTTACCTCAAGATCTTATTGATTGGTAAATGTGAATAAGGATTGTTGCCCTGATCACGCGGCGGTTCTTAATTGGATCTCGTCCAATTTTATTTTTTTCATTCATCATCGTTCATATCTCTATATTTCACACCATTATTCATCGATCATTTCTTTACAATCAACATCATACATCATACAAGCGGCAATACACTTGTAATAAATTTCATCATCTCATTCATAGCATCTCTTCATACTTTTCTACAATGACATTTACATTCCACACATACATACATTCAATCATTGAATCACATAGAACTTATAATTCTAAAAAAGTTCAAATACATCAACATACCTTAGCACTTCAAACCATGCTATCCCATTTCTTATAGCCTTCATGGCTATCATCACGTACCTTTCTTCTTTGCTTATATTTGCATCCTCTTGAGTTTTTCGGTACCTGTCTAAGGTTTGGGAAAACAAAACATGAGTGACAACTCAATAAGCAAAAATTTTCTTATTAGGGCAAGACTTCTTTGAAAACCTTTTTCATAAACATCTTGAACACCTTTTTCTTGTGGAAATTTATATGTCCCAAAACATTATCATGAAAAGAACATTATCATAAAATCCTTATTCATAAGGACAGTTCCATGTCCTTGAACATTTTTCATAAACATTATTCTTAAAATCATTTACAAGCCACGTCTAAGCTTGTTAAGGCAAAACATATATGTTTTACCCTCCTTAGTTAATTTCCTTTGATCTTAGATGAACATTTATAATGTTCAAAGACCTTTACATAAAACCATCTTTTGCCAGTGGACGTTTTACAACCAAAACATTTTTCTCACAAATCCTTTGGCAAAGAAGGACATCCTCATGTCCTAAAACATCATTTACATAAGCCTTCCTTGGCAAAGGACATTTTTGTGTCCAAAAATATTTTTCATCATAAAATCCCTTAGCCAAGAGACATTTAATGTCTCAAAACATTTTTCACATAGCTTCCTTTGGCAATGGACATTCATATGTCCTAAAACACCTTTTATTAAAACACTTTGGCATTGGACATTCTAATGTCCAACCATTTTTCCCAGATAAACCTTTTGGAAATGGACATTCTTATGTCCAAAATATTTTCCAACATAAACCCTTTTTCATAATCCCCATCTTGGGGCTTGTTTATAGCAAACAAGTCATAAATCCTTTTCATGAAAACTTTTGCATAGAAACCCTTTCTTTTTACTCTTAATATTTACACATTTTGTGTAAAACACCCTGCTTTTAGGGTAACTTATACATAATGGCTCATAAAAATCCAATTTAGGATAATTTTTCATATAAGTACTTTTATATCCCAATCTTTGAGCTTTTGAAAAGCAAAACGTATACAAACACATTTCTCTCCATCCAGTAGTGACACTTAGCAAGTGATCATGCTACCTTTTGGAAGAGAATCCTTAACAGCACGCTAGCCAGACAGCTGTTTATTTATCCTACTCCCATCTCAGGGAGGGAGCCGCTGGCACTCCTGTCATCCCTTAGCGACTTGGCCTTATGTAGAGTAGGCCCCGGTCATCCCAACCGTGCTGTACAACCTGCCTGTTTCTTGTACTGGTGCACCGTACATTATTATGACGGACCACAACCCGTTTGGTTTAAAGAACCACAGATCGCAGCCTATGTCCTTTTAAACCGGGATCACAGACCTCTGTCTGTATCCATAACACACAAAAATCTTAGACCGAAGTATATATATTTAAAAATCATTTTCAAAAACACATCGCAGACCGCAGTCCGTGTCAACTTGTAAGCAAGCGCACCCACTTTAACAAGTTGTTATTTGAAATCAAATTTTAGGATGACCTTCCTCAAATTCTTTTAGCAACATTTTGAGTAAAATATTTTGATAAACAGTTGAAATGTTTGAAAAATAATACATTTTAAAATCCTTATAAAAGAATTTCAAAACCTTTGAATTTTCAAAATTAAACCATTTCATGAAATCAACATAAGAGGTTGGTCATCCTTAAATCCCTTTCAACACATCTGTATAAACATTTTTTTCAGATATTTTCAATATAGATTTCCTTATCTAAGGGAAATCAAAACTTTTCGAATATCATTTCAAAACATATGAACTATGTCCAAATCATCATTTATTATTTAATGATCATGACCTAGCAAAACAAATCTTTTTCCTAATTCAAATCTCCTTTTTCCTTTTTCTAAACATAATTATTTATCATAAAATATCATAAAAGAAATTCAAAACTTATTTACGTTTGTTGCTTTGTGAAAAAGGGCAAAATTTTCTTTTTTTTATAAAATACTTTTGAAACAACATCATAAAGAACTTGTTTACTTAAAGGAAATTCTTAAAAACCATCGACATAAAACGTGAAATCCTTTGAAAATATTATCGTGGAGAACTTGCTTACTCATAAGCAAAATTCTCGAATTCTATTAACATAAAGCATTGCCAATCTAAGGAAACCCTTGTGATAAAATCCTTATCATAAATCGTATTGCTTGCTTCCCATGAAGCAAACCTTGAGACTTTTCCTTAAAGTCATTCTTTTCTAAAACTTACGACTTTTCATTAAAGTCATCATTTTTCAAAACTTATGGCTTTGCATTAAAGCCATTATTTTCGAAACTTGTGCTTGCCCATTCGTCAAAACAAAAATATAAACATTTCAAACACATCAATCACATAGAAAGAAAACAACATTTTAGAAAGTTTATTTGCTTACCTGAGATCGCTATAATCCTTTTCTTCCATTCTTCTCCTTGCCTTTGCCTAGATAAATAACAAATAACATTTCATTTATTTGCATCATCTTCAAATACTTATATTCCTTAGGTTTTCCAACCTATATAAATCCATTTGGACTTATATTATACTAACTTAGCTCACTTGTCTTTCAAGTCGGGTGTTCATATGTATCATAACTTATACATCACATTATTCATTTTTAATACCTTTATGTATTGTAAACTTACATACATGTAATAATC
Organism: Annona cherimola; assembly: GCA_030490835.1. Lineage (NCBI taxonomy): Eukaryota > Viridiplantae > Streptophyta > Magnoliopsida > Magnoliales > Annonaceae > Annona > Annona cherimola. The sequence continues at coordinate 40,561,955 of CM059972.1, read as the reverse complement.
TTTCATTAAATCATTATTTGGAGGTTCATTACCTCCATTTATCATTTTTAACATATTTTTCATTTTTCACACATCGGTGCTCATTTTAAGCACTTAGTTGCTAACTTAGACATATATAATAATCTCAAAATTTGAGATTATCACTATTTATTAAAACAGAAACCTAATACATGTTTTCCATCATATCTTTATACATTTTTTCATTTTAACACTTCACATAATCCATTCATCATTTTCAACATCAAAACATGGAAATCGGGTGTTATAAGTAACCCTAAGTTTCATCCTTTCTAAAACTCACCTTTAATAGGTTAAATCCTCATAATAATTTATGATACTTATTTATATCCCATTGTAAGTTAAATTACCTCACAAATATCTGGAATTTAACATTTATCTTGATTTATTCCTTAAGCTGTCCATAATGCTGAATTCAGGCACATTGAATTCTCAAAATCTTGAATTAATATCAAATCAAGTAGTTTTGATCTGAAATTTATATCATACCTTAATAACTTCATGAATTAACCAGAATAAATATTTCTAGCACAAAAAATTAAGCGTTTATACTTATGTTGGTATTTTTACCTTGCTGGACAGCAGCATCCATTTTCAAACAGTCCAAATCACGTCAATTATGGGGTATATTTATACCCATCAAAACCTAAATTTTATTTTTTTCTATGATAAAAAATATGTCTTATATATCCTGTAAATTTTTCAGCCCAAAATTCCTTGTATACAAATTATTAAAAATCATTTGGTGCAGCTGATCCTGCCACCCGTTCAACCCTGTTCAAGTTGATCTTCTCGGATTTTTAATTTACAACATTCTTACCCTTTTAAGATGAAACGTTTTTCTTTCCTTAATAACCCTATAATTAATTCTCAAAAAACATTTCATGATAAAATTCGTTCATTTACTATTTCTTCCATTTTTTCCTTATAACATCACATAACTTCCAGATTTGCAGTATAAAATCAAAATTAACATATACTTACTTGATTAATTGGTAATCCCTCCTTTGAGAACTTGAAATCCCCTTATTTCTTCATGGTTTCTTCCCTTGGATCGTTCCAGCCACTGCCCCTTTGACATTTGTTTTTTCTCTCCCAAACAGAAATCTGGAATGTCCACACTACCTGCTTATATAGGCCTTTATTTTTCAATTTTTCCTTTACAATTTCGACCCAAAATGGAGGGTAAATTTTTGAAAATTTACCCTATAGTTTACTCAAAAAATTTTCAGCCACATATTTAATCATTTAATATTATTTTCGGATTTTTTTCCACAGCTATATCCATCTTTTAAGTAAAGCTGTCCACTTGGGTGGGGTCCACTTGCATCAGCTCTTGCACGATTTTTCCACAGAATTTTACTTTAATTAATGGCTAATTAACTACCCTAGGTAATAGCCTAAATAGGGGTCAACCTAGCATAATTAAAAATTCACAAAAAATCAAATCTCATCCCTTGAACGTGCATGCCATCCTTGCTCCCTTTGCTGTCCATGCATTCAACGTCCATATGCTGCTGCCTTTTGCATTTTTTCTACAAAAATGCAGCTTTATTTGATGCCCATTTAATTACCCTAGTAATTATCTTTCTTAGCTGTCCATTTGGTATTTAAAAAAATCATAAAAAAATCCAAAAGCTGTCTTGACCGTCCACATCTCTTCCTTGCTCCAAATCTGTCCACTTGATGATTGTATCCTTATGCCTTGATTTTGACATATTTGGTCCGAATTTTCAACCCCATTTAATTACTCATTTATTTACCTTTATTCTCTAGTTGACTTAGGTGTGTATTTTATAATTAAAAAAATAAAAAATCCACTTTTTGGAGCTCATAGCCGTCCACTCTATGCCTCCTCTATCCTTCTCCCTTAAGCTAGTCATTAGCTCCTTAATTTCCTCATTAATGCAGGGGATATTTTCATGGATTTTTTCATTTTAGATAATTCATAAAATCCATGTGTCATTATCTCCTTTTGACACCTCATTTTTGACTTTATTTATTTAATTATTTATTCAACTTTAACACAAAATGCTAATCACTTTTTGGTGCAAAAGTCAAAAGAGTTTATCCCAATTTCGTGCACCCTTAATCTTAGAATGATTATCTTGATAAAACCCTTCCATAACCTTAATCTCATAATTTTAACCGTCCATTTCAAATTTCATCTCAATCCGACTTTTTTAGCTCAAGTTATGACCATTTGAATTTTTGAACGGTGATGATCAATTTTCACCCTAATTTCATCCTTATTTCCATAATCCATTATTTCCATAAGATTAAGCACAAAATTATGTGCTTACCTTTCAACTTTCATCTTAATCCGCCTTCTCGGCATCGAGTTATGCATTTTCTAGCATTTGCTACCTTAACTCCATAATTAACAATATAATCTCTATTAGTTAACCCATAATATATGAGGTAATTATCCTCAATATATTTTCATTTCCTAATCTTCATTAAGCCTCTTTAATTACATTGACCCATATTTGCTTATATTGATCATTCATCATCATTTGCCCTAATTGCAATAAATCATCAATATTGTTTAGGAAAATCATTTATAATTCCACTAAACCATACGTGATCCATATTTATATGCCAATTGCATATAATTAAACCTTACTTGGGTCTGGGTATCACAGCGGCCCACATCGATCATCATGCCGCTGTAGATGGCAAGGAGTAGCAGCGCTCTGTCCATCGTCACCTCACTGACGTGGGTCGACGGCATCATCCGGGCTGAAATAAAATGTAAAAACATCCGCCTGTCGTACATCATCTCGTTGCGTTTGAATGATGTGAGTTGGCCTCCCGTTGACTTCCATGTCGGAGGCCATTGGCAAATATGCTCGGTGATAGAGTTGACATCTCGACCTTCTCCCTCCAAAAACTCCTCATACTGGTCTGGATAGTCAAAAGAGCCCAATCCGTAATAGGAGTTGATCGCTTCAGCATAAAACGGGACGATCTTGCCTCGGACCTTCACCTTGCCCTGCTCATGTTCTACGACATTGGCGTAGAACTCTTTCACCACTGGCACTATTGCAGATTCAGGCTGAGCCAAGAATTTCTGCCAACCTCGAGCATTTAGTGCGTTGATAAAGTTGTCGGAGAAAGAGATAATTTTGATTCCCCGCTCAGGAATCAGATACCGCTTCTGAAGCGGGTTAGTGTACCGCTTGAATGCTGGGCGGACACGAATCGGTTTGCGTCAAAGTCGATGTGCTCCTGAACTTTTTTTTCTCTTAGCAAATGTTGATGAAGTCATTTTGTCTCCAAGCAGTCTCAAACGGCCCTTGCTACCAAAATTCCAACACAACCAAGCAGTCCAACAAGCCAAACTCCAAAATGCGCCAACAACAGTCACCGTTCAACCAATACCAAACAAGCATCAACTAATTCCAATCAAATCAATCTACCAACCCAACCGAAGACCAATCCACAAACCGAACCCAAATCACTCTCCAATCCGCAGATCAATCCACCAAATTCACCAATTCAATCCAATATTCTACTCAAACAGGTAGCAAATCACTTCAAAGCACTTGGAATGTACCAAAAATGAAGAAATTTTTACCCACAAAGCTTTCTGCCTGAAATTCTGAAGTTTCCTTGCTTCTGCACTGGCGCCGGGGCGTGGGGTAGCGGCGCCTAGGCGCCGATTTATTGTCAGTCGGTTTTCGGCGCCAGACGGGGAAACGACGACAATGAGGATCAAAATGGAGCCCAAATCAAGGGGAAAGTGATGGAAACTCCAATGCGGGTGTTAGGCATAGGGTTTGGTGAAGAAAAATTAGAGTTTTAGACAGATTTGAATTGATCTAAGCAAAAGAGAAAAGGGAAGAAAATGGAATGGCTGGAATGGATGAAATGGTAGGGTGAATCCTTGATGAAATGCAGTTTGATTCGAGAATGGCTTGAAATCAAAGATGAAATGGTTGGAAATGAAAAAGGAGGAAGAGGGGTCGGCGCCGGGGCTTGGGTTAGGGTTTACAACCCTAACCCGAGCTTTATAGTGTCGTACGGGTCGTGCTGTCCACGACCCGGTGCCGGGGCGCCCCCCTTTGGCGCCTGGGCGCCGATTTTTTTTAAAATAAAAATGAAAACCAAAAACCAAGAATAAAAAAAAAATACAAATCAAACTAAAACTAATCAATGGGTTGCCTCCCATTCAGTGCTAAGCTTAACATCCTCAGCCCGACGTTTCTGTTATTCAGTCCTTTTTCAATTTCATCACCTAAAACTCCCGGCCATTCAGCATGCAACCTAGAAGTTCCAATCTAATCTTAGCCCATCGGTCCATAAAGTAATGCCAGATTTGTCCTTCCTGCAGATGAGGTAGGGGCATTTTGACATGAAAATGTCCATCTTTATCAACTGTAACCCCTTCTATTCCCTTGTTAGCTTTAATTTCCCTATCCTAGCTCTCCCCCGGCACGATCAGTTGTTCGAGCTCGATGTGACCAATGAGTCGGTCTTTAGCATAGGCAGATAACTTGCAGCTCCTAGTTGCAATATCCTCTTTATCTGTTTTAATACCCGTCTGAGAAGGCTTTTGAACCGTTGAATTTCCCATATCAATCCTTAAACAATCATCTGGATCAGTTGGGCTCTGTATAGACTTGAGCACGTTGAATGTAATCTTTTCATTTTGCACCTGCGTGGTTAATTCTCCGGCTTGTACATTGATTATTGTGTTGCCCGTTGCGAGGAAAGGTCGACCTAGAATGATTGGCACATCTCGATCTTCTTCATAATCCAGGATAATAAAATCTACAGGAAAAATGAACTTATCTACCTTGACAAGGACATCTTTGATGATACCGTCTGGATACATGATGGATCGATCCGCCAGTTGCAGCGTCACTGTGGTAAGTCGGGCTTCCCCTAAGTCCAATTTTCTGAAAATGGATTTGGCATGAGATTAATGCTGGCTCCCAAGTCGCATAGGGCTCTTCTGAAGTACTGGTCTCCAATCGTGCATGGAATGGTGAAACTTCCTGGGTCCTTGGGTTTAGCAGGCAGCTTCCTCTGCACCCTTGCACTGGTTTCCTCTGTTAGCGCCACTGTCTCAAATTCCGTCAATCACCTTTTCTTTGATAGCACGTCTTTCATGAATTTGGCATAGCTCGGCATCTGTTCCAAGGCTTCAATGAGAGGTATATTAATGTGTAGCTGCTTCGATACCTCAAGAAGTTTCTTGAACTAGCCCTCCTTTTTGGGCTTTTCAAGTCGCTGAGGAAATGGAGGAGGTGGCCTTAGATTCGTGGCGATTTCAGCATCCGGTTGCGTCTGGGTTGCCACTGGTTCTTTTGGCTCCTGTGACTGCTGACTCAAAGGATTAACAGGTTCAGTTACCAATTCCGATGGAATTGCATCGGGTAACTATTTTCCACTACGCAATATGACTGCTTGGACATGTTCTTTGCCTTTTCCTTTTGGGTTTTGCTCGGTGTCTCTCGACAATGAACCTTGAGGTCGGTTGTTCAGGGCTAAGGCCAGTTGGCCTATCTGAGCTTCTAGGTTCATATTCGTCGTGATCTGGGATTGTATAAACTGCATGAAGAGATTTTCCAGATCAGATTTCTTCTCTTCTCGAGGTGGTGGATTGAACTGCATCGGTCTTGCATGTTGTTGCTGCGGCGGTTGTTGTGAGAATTCAAGCAGCTGATTCGGCCTTGTCTAGTTGTTCCATGAGAAGTTAGGATGATTCCTCCAGCCTGGGTTGTAGTTGTTTCTATACTGATTCACTGAGTTTCTCTGGAAATTTCCCACATAATTAATGGACTCCGGGTTGGAGGCTGTGGCGTCCCGAACCGAGGCGTCACATTTGTCCTTACTCCGGGATCTTGTCAATTGGTAAACATGAATCAGGATTGTTGCCCTGATCACGCGGCGGGTTCTTAATTGGATCTCGTCCAATTTTTCTTTTTTTCTATTTCTTTTTTTTCATCACATAAACATATACTCATCATCATTCGTAATGGACTTATCCTTATCATCATAAATCATCAATTTCTCATATTATTCATAACTTCATAATTTCATATAATCTATGTCCTTTCTCATCATATCCCATTAGGGAATTTGTTCATACAAAAATCTACTAACCTTTGTAGATTTTTCTTTCTCCTTTAGCAACACATGTTCTTCATTTCTTGGCTTTCCCTACACCTGTCTGAGGTTGGGAAAACAAAACATGAGTCGAAACTCAATAAGCAAGCATTTTTCATTTTAAATGCATTCCTCTCCATTCGATAGAAGACCCTTACCAAGTGATCAACTACCAACGGAATAGAAACCTTTTCGTAAACCATATTTCGAAACCTTTCATAAACCATTCATGTAAATCATTCGTAAATGCATTTCTCTCCATTCGATAGGAGACACTTAGCAAGTGATCAACTATCAATGGAATAGAAACCTTTTCATAAACATTGGATGTGCAAATGCTTCCTTTCCACTCCTGACATAAACCTTCATGTGTGGGTACGCTAGCTCAGGGAACATCTCACATAACATGGTCCAATACGCCGGCTGTCTCTGACTTGGCCTCATCAAGAGGAACCTCTCTTCCTCTTCACGCCTACATGGTTCCTACATGCATGACTTTTGATTTCCCCAGCGTTATATACCTCTTACACCAGGTAACTTGTCATTCTCATGTAGAGATTTATTTGCACCATCCCTTAAAAACATAATTTCAAATCCATGCTTTCTTTTTCAATCCATGTATGAAAATGCAATGCATTCATTCAAACATAACGTTCCTTTGCCTCCACCTCTGGGGAGGACGCCGTCGGCACACAGCCCATACGACTCGGCAATAATGAAGGGGGACTCTCTGATCCGCTTTCTACCTTCACCAAAGCCTCTTCCTTATACATCATACATGTGCACATGTCCATGAACATCACATGATATCAATATGCCGGCATGAATTTTCCTAAAAACTCATAAACATTAGCAATATCAAAACATTATAGGAATGACCACTCTTAAACACATTTCATAAATACTTGGGAATAAAATCACATTTTCAAAAGGTTCTGCTTGCTTACAAATCATCATTTTCAAAAGGATTGCTTGCTTACCTTTGCTTTGCTTCAACCTGACTCCTTTATCCTTTCCTTTCATTTTCCTATACAAGGAAATTTGATATTTTATCCATCTATTCCATGTCTTAGCTTGCTTCCCATGCATGCTTTACGATCACATATTACCTCATTTTTATAGAGGTTTTCCTTTTATAAATACTTGGTCATTACTCATTTATATGAATTTTTATCCATAAATCCTTTAAAAATTCCATCCATATATCCTCATAAATATACAAAAATAAATCTCAATTTTTCCCAAAATACGCTGTTCATTGTTCATAATTACTGTTCATGTCACTGTAGCAGATTACTGTTCATAATCACTGTTCACCTGAGGTTACTGTTCACAGCAACGTGAGTTACTGTTCATGGGTTCCAAAAATTGACATTTTTCCCAAAAATAAAAAATACCATGACATAGCTTATGCTTAGTATATTATGGGAAATTCATGAATTATGAATTTATCATCATTAACTTGGCTAAATAAATCATTTTCTCCATATACTAAAAATCAACATAAATTCACTTAAGCATAATCCTTAATTCCAAAAATCATGAAATTAATATATCATCATTACAACATCATATTTATCATATTCATATATCCCAAATCATCATTTATCAATTTTGGAGCATTATTTTCACATATCATATGCTATCTTCTCGAATGTTCCATCTTTGCTCCAAATTTTCGATGTTTCGGCATGATTCCAATTAAGCATTATAAATTTACTTATTTTCTCATGATTAGGCATTATCTAAGCATGGTTTTACCTTACTTAGCACACAAAAGAAATTTGGGAAGAATCCCCTTACCTGAAGTAGAAAATCTCTCCTCCAACTTGCCCTTTCTCTCTCTAACTTTCTCTCCTTTTCTCTCTAAGGCCAAAAACGAATTTTGGGGGTTGGAAATGCTCAATGGAGCTGGAATGGGTGTGCCTTGGTCGTTCACCATGCTCCCCTATTTATAGTGTTGCATTTTTCACATATTTGCAATTTACCCCCTTGCTCAAGGTATTTAATTGTAAATATTTTTTCCCAAATCCCATGCAATATTTTGAGCCTTGTGCAGCCACCCTAATCAGCAGATCCTGCCCCCTAGCTATCCCCTATTTATTTATGATTTTTTATTTATTAAAATTAATTATTTTAAAGCTAATTCATCTCAACCGTTGATTTTTGATAAGATTGATTTTGGGCCATTGGATTTGGTCCCAAAATTCCAAGCTCCAGCAGCCATAGCAGCTTTTCATTAATTATTTATCCATTTAATTAATTAAAATTAATCCAAAGTCAAATGCTAATTAATGAAAAAGTAAAGCTACTTTTTGATCTTCAAATGACGTTTAATCTTGACCCTTAATTCATGATTTTTGATCAATCTTGGACCACTCATCATGTTCATCATCATATTTTGGCTATCCATAAAAAATTTCATCTCAATCCGATGTCCGGATTGTAAGATATGAATTTTTCTTCATGTTACTTCAAAAATCCATCAAAAATCCGAAAATATTAAATAAATCAAAAAGTTGCTATTTTGTCCTTTTGTGGGAAGCTTCCTTTTTCGTCTTTTATGATTAAGTTAATCCAAAGTGATTAACTTAACATATTCCTTAATCCCACATTTACTATTCACGTTTCAGTATTCACGTGCACTATTCATCCGAATTTCATAATTAATTATTTTAACATCTACTCCCTCATAATTTCATATTTCATGAATATATATATTTCATTAATACATTACCTAGGGTTTACAACCCTAGGGTTTTATACGTGTCTAAGATTGGGGTTTCACAGAGGCACATTCATCACTAAGATGGCCGAATTCGCCACACCACGTGCAAATGTCTGTTGCTGTCGACTGCTGTGGTGTAGACGCCCCTAATGCACTGACGTTGGCTGGCCTGGACAAGTTTTGGATTTGTTGAGATAAAGCGTTGATGTGGGCCTTTATCGATGAAACTGCGTCCAGTTGAAGTAGACCCCCACCTCGGCTCCTGTCAGATGGCAGTTGGTAAGTATTGGCCGCCATGTTTTGGAGTAGGGCGTATGATTCCCGATAGCTTTTCCGTAGAAGAGAACCGTTCGATGAAGAATCCACCATATGACGGGTGGAATCCTGGAGACCATTATAGAAAATCTGAATTTGGACCCACAGCTAAATTCCATGATGTGGGCATTTTCGAAGCAGGTCTTTGAAACGGTCCCACGCCTCTGATAAGGTCTCCTCTTCGTGCTGCTTGAACGAGACTATGTCCATTCTCAGCTTGGCTAACTTGGCAGGCGGAAAGTATTTCTCCAGGAATTTCTGAGCCAAGTCATTCCATGTGTTGACGGAGTTCTGTGGCAAAGAGTCTAGCCACTCCGAAGCTCGATCTCATAGAGAAAATGGAAATGTTCGAAGCCGCATTGCCTCGTCAGAGACTCCATTCTGCTTGAATGTGTTCATAATCTGCAGAAAATTCCGCAGATGGCGGTGCGAGTCTTCAGATGCTAGACCTCTGAACTGCCCGATAGATTGGAGCATTTGGAAACCGCATGCCACTTGGGTGAAGTCGCAGACCAAGTCGACTCCGGCTTCAACTTCAGACTGACAGCATGCATTTTGAAGATCACAACAAGTCTAAAGCTAAGTAAAGATGCAAGGATTCATCAATTCAAATTAAGAACACACATTTGGACATCATTGGGCACTCCAAGATTCAAGTATTCAAGATTTCAAGATAAAGAGCTTAAAGTTTTCAAGCTAGGATGATTATACTAAGTTCCGAGAGTTATAAATAAATGGGAGAACAATCAATATGAAGAAAATCAAGTGATCAAGGTCATCTCCCCGAAGATTTCAAGTTCATCAAGCAAGCTGAGGAAGTGAAGTCGCCCCGAAGTCGACTTCACCTGCGACTTAGGTCAAGTCGAGGACCAAGTTGACCTAGACTGGAACTTGAAGAAGATACGAATAGCCGAAGTCGCACCCGAAGTCGACTCCACCTGCAATTTGGGTCGCAACGGTTTGAAATTTTTCGAACGTTGGCGCATTAAATGCGTGCCACCTACTTCCAAAAGTTTCGATTCCCTCAACATTTATAAAAGACATTCAATATGAACGTGAAGGGTAGCTGAGAATTCATTAATTGAGAACAACTCTCATCTCTAAGAGCATTAAGTGATCAAGCCAATATATAGAAGAAGAACCTCGCTTTCAAACTGCCATGAGCTGCTCGTCGAATCTTTCAGACTGCATTACAAGTTCTTCTCTGCGCCAAATCTGGCTCTACACATCAGTAACGTGTAGAAACTTTCTTTTAGTTTTTCTTGTTGTATTGAACTTGATTTAGTTTAGGTAACTAAGATCAAGTGTAAGCAAATTAGCGTGTGATTGATAACTCGTATTTACGAGTTATCATGGCCCATTTCAGACTTTATTTGTGCGTTAGTTCGAGAGATTAGGCATAGTTTGCACTCATTTAGCTTAATTTTCATCCACTTTGCATTTTAGGAGCATTAATTAGTTTTTAGGCAATTTTAGCATTATTTAGGCATTTTAGTTCATTTATTTAGTTTTTCCATCTTTTGTAGGAAGGACGTGATGTGCGGCAGCAAAGCGGACGAGTTGAATGCAAGCTGAGGCATCCAGAGGCAGAGAGTTGGCGCCTAGGTGCCACTACGCATCTGTACGCACGCGGATTTCTGAACATGTGCTGCACAAGCTATCCATTATAAATAGAAACCTAGGGCTACGTGCAAAGGAGTTCGGCAAGCCATAGAGAGAGGATTGTGGCTGCTGAGAAAGGAGAAGAGAAACCAAGGCTTCAAGGGAAGAGAGAAGAGCAAGTGGTGATCCAAGCTATCAGAACATACCCATTGAGTTTTATCTTCTCTTCTCATCTATCTCTTCTTATTTGTTACTCTCCTTGCTTTGGATGATTGTAACTTGATTTTAATGGGAATTGAAGTCATGTTTACGGGCTGAACCTTCATATGGTGGGAGATATGTAGGATTTGAACTTATAACTTATGATATTTGGTTTTCTTATGCTTAAATTGATAATACTATTATGTTGTGACTTTTGTTACTTGAGATTACCCTTATATATCATGCTTAATGCGTTTACAAGCTTTGCAACCTTATGGATTGATCTAATATTCAGATTCAAGCTTGGAAAAGTGGGATTTGAATAAGATCCATATATAAGGCACAGGTATTCTAACTCTTGTTTGTGTTGGATGTTAATAAGGATAGGAATATACCTATTAACCCTGTGTAATCTTGATAAGGTTATGTGGTTATCAATCTTGTTTTACTTGTGTGCATGAGAACATAGCACATAACTAAAACTTGTGTAGTTTTTATGTGTTGGAAGACACATATGAATATGAATGAGCCTAGATTAGTAATCTCTGCACAACTAACTTAATTGGAACCAAATAACATAGCTATGATTCAATGAATTCATATTCGCACCTATCTTAATCATCTCAAGGCAATCTCAGCAACATCCACACCACTCTAGTCATTTAATGTTTTGCTTAGTTAGTTAATTCAATTCTTAGAAACCAAATCTCATTCATTTTACCAATTCACTTAGACAATTGAGATTTAAGGTACTAATCCATTTAACACAATCCTCGTGCGAACGATACTTTACTCACTCTTTATCACTTGACACGGCACGTATACTTGCGTAAATAGCTAGAATTTTAATAGACATATACGCAGCTCGTCAAGTTTTTAGCGCCGTTGCCGGGGATTGGTGCTTTAAACTTAGTACTTGATAATTTCAGTTGCCTTGTGTGAATGTATATATATTATACATAGTTTTTATTTTCTTTCTTTTCTTTTGATAAAATTCTATTTCAAGAGTCTTTGTTTTGTAATTTTTAATGGTTTCAAATCCTTACCAATGGCTAAATGCAGAATTTTCAACACCAAGCACTTACCATTTCCTTGGGTTTAATGACGCACTGGCACCTCCAGCTCAATTTGCAAATTTTGAAAATCAAATGCAGGATATGAACAATTTTTATTCAACTTACTGCGATTTGTACGGAGCCGAGGGACATTTGTCAATTCACTACGTATATTACTCAGCATCTATGGGATATCTTGACCATTCTAATGATGCACAGGACAGCTATGGAGATCCGCAATTAGAAAATATGATGCCAACGGAAATTCAAGCATATCAAGAAGGGGAGCCATCACCACCTGAAAGCAATTCAACTTTGGAGGACATGTTCATGCAATTCATGAAGATCCAAATGCAGTTTAATGAGAACATGAATAAATAGGTGGAGCAATTGGCTATTGCACTCCAATGCCGGCATCAAGAAGCGTCTTTCGGTCATGTAGAAGAAATTTCAGTAGAAGATGAGTTGGAACAGGCTGTGAAGTCACTCCGAGTACTAATGCAGATATATCAATAGATGTGATAGAACAAATTGTACCTCAGCATGTTCTTGAACAAGTGGTCGAGCCAATGGAAAGCCAGGAAGTAGAAGAAGAAATTGAGGAAGAAATAGAGGTTGATATAGTGGAGAAAGTTGGAAATTATCCTATCAACACTCCTCTAATTGGTCTTCCTGAAATTTAGGTGCAACAAGACTTAATCGATCAATGCAAAGCCTTGGAAAGCAACATTTCAAGCCATCATATGTTCAAGACCCTGAAAACCTCTTCTATAGTCTCTATGAAATTCAAGAAAAGAGGTTAACTGATCCATTTTAAAAGGCTAAGAAGAGAGCTGAACTTCCAGTGCACAATCCGATTGGAAGAAAATTCGATAGAGCGGGAATTGACTAATCATAGTGGAACGTCGGGCTCAAGACGATAAATTTAGCGCTGAATGGGAGGCAACCCATTACACTTTTTGATTTTTATTTCAAAAATAAGGTAGTCATCTCCTAAGGCAAGGAAGGACAGGATTATCATGCTCAAATATGGACTTTCAATCCACTTTCAAGTTGATAAATGATGGAATCAAGGAGTTTCAAGTTTATATTCACCATTCAAGACAAGACAATGCAGTTTGAGTGAGGTCCCGGCCTCAATTTTTGGTGCCCGGTGCTAAGTTTTGCAAAAGAACATGTTCTAGCAAGTTGGGATCAGAGAAGTGGCACTCCGGCACCATAATCCGGTGCCCCGGTGCCATAATTTTTAAGGAAATACCATGTTGCAAGTTTTGAGTCAGCAAGTTGGCGCCACCCCCCCTGCCAGCATAAAAAAAATAGCAAAACACGAGTTTTCAGCATGCCAACTTCAACTGGCCATAACTTTTGATCCCGGAGGAATGGAAAGCATTTTTTGAGCTCGTCGAGATGAAAACCATGGTTTTCTTAGTTGATATCATTTTCACTATGAAAATCTTCCATCTTTGCATATTTTGGGCCATTGAAGTTCTACACAATTCGTTTTACTGCTTTTAGTTAATCACCAATTTTATTACTTTAAATAAAAGGTGTGCAAGTGGGTGGTTCACATTTTTCATATATTTGTGGGCATGTGGATGTGTTGCTTGTGGGTAACCTTTTGGTTCAAGCTGTTCCATTAATTTGTTGTGACTAAGAGTTTAAAGTAGTGGGGGAGGAGTTTATGAACTGCACTTGTGGTATCGATAATATGGCTTGAAACTCGAGTTGGATTGCCCAAGAAGAGCTTGTTTGGATTAAATTTAGGATGTAAAGACTTGGACGGTTGAGCTTGTAGTGCACTTTTCAATATTATGCTGCTCATTCTTCCTTCTTCCTATTTGTGACGTCGCTCGTAATCACTCTCAACCAATGTGAGGTTGACCAACTTGGAGAATCTAATGGTAGCCCAAGCCCGATTTCTACAGCTGTCTAATCGGGCTATGGAGGCACACTTTCGAAGACTCATGGAGGACTGACAAAGCTTATTTTGGTCAATCTTCACATCAGCATGGTGAAGAAAGTGAGCGCGAGGATGACGACTCCTCCGCATCAGACGCATAGGGGAGTACCTGTCCTTTCCATTTTATATTCTTTTTGTATTTATTTCTCAGTCTATGATCCTGCAGGTTTCATGTAGTAGCATGCATTGAGGACAATGCATCTCTCAAGTTTGGGGGGTGTATAATTTTCGGTCGTAGGTTTGTTTTCCATGTTTTGTTTAGATTGCATATCATGTCAAATTTTGCCTGTGAAAATTATCTTGTTTCGATCCATTTTGATGAAATATGTGCAAGTTGAGAAAAACTTTAACTTGAAATCAATTTCATAAAAAATTGGAAATTCAGGCTAAGGATTATGTGTTAAGGAAATTTACAAGTAACATGTTAAGGAATTGGACTAAATCTCATAGTACATTGTTATAATTCAATTCCATGCTAATCTTTTCAACTAAAATGATAAGAATTGAGTTAAAAAAATGTGAACCACGTGCTTTAAGGGAATTAATGGTCTCGAAAATGGTAGTACTTCACAAAAATTTTCTTGCATGTTCAGTATCCCTACTTTAAGTTATTAGAATAATAAAAGGTGGTGATTGACTTAAGCTACGTAACCGGGACTTGGCATCAATAAATGTCAAGGTTCGCGTAAAAAAGCAAAGGAAAATCACAGTGAGAACACTTTAAAAAGAAAACTTTCCCCAGATACCCTGAAATATGGTGAGGGGAGCCAAAAAAAAATAAATCTACGAATATCCTGAAATATGGTAAGGAGAGTTTTGCAATAAGTTTGGGGGAGGAAAGAATGTGCAGTCAGCCAAAATGGGATCAAGTAAATTAATGTCATGTTCTTTGACCAGAAAGTTATACTTAAGCCTTGGTTCATCTGTTTCGTATTAATTTTTTTAAAACCAGTTTCTTTTGATCAAGAGAAAGATTAGCGGGATTGAATTATGACTGTGGACTAATAATACCATCATTTACATGTAACTCAATGAAAACGCATGTCCTATGTTGAGAAATAGATGATTTTTTTATGCAATGTTTCAAGTTAGGGTTATTCTTGATCTTTTTGAGTAGAGAAATGTGATTGTTAGAAGCATAATTAGAATTAGGTTAGGTTGACAAAGTCCTGATTCATTTATTCATTCATTCATTGTGTTTGCATGTGTTGCTCGAGGACTAGCAACATTTAAATTTGGGGGTATGATAACTCGTATTTTTACGAGTTATCATGGCCCATTTCAGACTTTATTTGTGCGTTAGTTCGAGAGATTAGGCATAGTTTGCACTAATTTAGCTTAATTTTCATCTGCTTTGCATTTTAGGAGCATTAATTAGTTTTTAGGCAATTTTAGCATTATTTAGGCATTTTTAGTTCATTTATTTCATTTTTTCATCTTTTGTAGGAAAGACAGGACGTGCGGCAGCAGAGTGGACGAGTTGAATGCAAGCTGAGGCATCCAGAGGCAGAGAGTTGGCGCCTAGGCGCCACCCCGGGGCGCCCAGGCGCCAAGCATGCGCAGCTACATGAGTTAAGGAGAAGCTCTAAGTAGGGATAGTCCAGAGAGTTGGCGCCTAGGCGCCACTACGCATCCGTACGCGCGCAGATTTCTGCACATGTGCTGCGTAAGCTACCCATTATAAATAGAAACCTAGGGCTGCGTGCAAAGGAGTTCGGCAAGCCATAGAGAGAGGATCGTGGCTGCTCAGAAAGGAGAAGAGAAACCAAGGCTTCAAGGGAAGAGAGAAGAGCAAGTGGAGATCCAAGCTATCAGTGCAAACCCATTGAGTTTTATCTTCTCTTCTCATCTATCAATTCTTATTTGTTACTCTCCTTGCTTTGGATGATTGTAACTTGATTTTAATGGGAATTGAAGTAATGTTTACGGGCTGAACCTTATTATGGTGGGAGATATGTAGGATTTGAACTCATAGCTTATGATATTGGGTTTTCTTATGCTTGAATTGATAATACTGTTGTGCTGTGACTTTTGTTACTTGAGATTACCCGTATATATCATGCTTAATGCGTTTACAAGCTTTGCAACCTCGTGGATTGATCTAATATTCAGATTCATGCTTGGAAAAGTGGGATTTGAATAAGATCCATATATAAGGCACAGGTATTCTAACTCTTGTTTGTGTTGGATGTTAATATGGATAGGAATATACCTATTAACCCTGTGTAATCTTGATTAAGTTATGTGGTTATCAATCTTATTTTACTTGTGTGCATGAGAACATATCACATAACTAAAACTTGGTTAGGTTTGTATGTGTTGGAAGACATATATGAATATGAATGAACCTAAATTAGTAATCTCTGCACAACTAAGTTAATTGGAACCAAATAACATAGCTATGATTTAATGAATTTATATTCTCACCTATCTTAATCATCTCAAGGCAATCTCAGCAACATCCACATCCCTCTAGTCATTTACTGCTTTACTTAGTTAGTTTAATTCAATTCTTAGAAACCAAATCTCAATCCTTTTACCAATTCACTTAGATAATTGAGATTTAAGGTACTAATCCGTTTAACACAATCCTCGTGGGAACGATACTTTACTCACTCTTTATTACTTGACACGGCACGTATACTTGCGTAAATAGCGAGCATTTTAATAGACATATACGCAGCTCGTCAGTGATTGGAGTGGAACTCGTCACCTACTTATGTTGTGAATTGTTGATGCCCTCTAGAGCTGGAATCTAGAAGAGAGCAGTGGCTCTAGGTTTATTTGTGAAATAAATAGTGATACCCAAGTCACAAGAGGTGTGAGCTTGGAAGAGTGGAGTAGGGAAGGTTGCCTGAACCACTATAAAATCTTACTTGTTGATTTTTATTTCTGCTCTCAGCACTATATTGCTTTCCATTTATTTCTTGATAAAGGGGACTAGATTAATTTAGGGTAAAATTTCTATTTAAGTTGAAAAATTTTAAATACCTAATTCACCCCTCTCTTGGGTAATTGTCATTAACTCTGGACCAACAAGTGGTATCAGAGCAGGTCTTTGAGTTTTACCAAAGAGATCTTTTGTTATGGCATCCCAATCTACTTCCATTCCCGCTTTTGTCGAAGGTCAATCTTTTACTATACCACCATTGTTTGATGGGAACAATTTCGGCTATTGGAAGCTACGTATGAAACAACTCATCATGGCTACAGATATGAACTCTTGGATTGCAATCCAAGACCGTGTAACCTTGCCTACTGATGAAAGAGCTTCCAAATGGACTGATGAGGAAGTAAAAACTGTTAAGAGCAACGCTAAAGCTATGAATTTATTATTTTGTGCTCTTACGGCTTTCGAATATGATAGAGTATCCTCTTGTTTAACTGCAAAAGAAATATGTGATACATTAACATCTATCTATAAAGGAATTTCTCAAGTCCAAGGCACAAGGAGAAATATTTTTATTGGAGAATTAGAGAGCTTTAAAATGCTAAAAATAGAAAATATTTCTGAAATGTTTGCTAGATTCTCTAAAATTACTAACACATTGAAAGGTCTAGGAAAAGCAATTTCTGAATCTGAGCAGGTCATGAAGATTCTAAGAGCTCTACCGGAATCTTGGACTCCAAAGATTACTGCAATAGAAGAAGCCAAGGACCTAAACACATTGAAGCTAGAAGATTTTATTACCTCATTAATGTCACATGAGCTAATCAAGAAAAGAAATGAAGATCACCACAAAGGAAAGAGAGCAATTGCACTAAAAGTCACCCATAACTTGGATGAGTCCACCTCCACATCTCACAACGATGATAAAGACATTGCTCTACTAACACGCAGATTTCGAAAGTTTATAAGGAAAGAAAAGAACTTCAGAGATTTCAAAGAGAGACCTCGAAAAGAGAAAAAGAAGGAGGTTACGAAATGTTATAGATGCAGCGGTATGTGACATATGCAAGCTCAATGTCCTACACCAGAAGAAAGATCAAAGGATCATCAAGAAAGGAAGGAAAGATATGAAAGCTAGAAATTCCAAAAGCCTAAGGGAAGAGGAATGTACATGAATGAAGAAACGACATCAACAAGTAGCTCCGCAACCAATGATTTTGAAGCAGCAAATTGTACAAGAATATACTGCATGGCACGGATTGAACATGAAGAAATTATGAACACAACGGAAGTTTTGGAAGAGCAAACCACCTCAACAAAATGCACAAGTAATGAAGAGGTAACTTCCAAAATTTTCCATTCTCAATCTACTTATTCTTCTATTCAAGAATGTCTCAAATGTGCTGAATTAGAGGAATTACAACATGCATATGATTCATTATATGAGGAAATCAAAAAACTAGAAAACAAGTTATCATTAAAGAGACAACAATGCAATTTCATTATTATTGTAAATGGAAAACTAGCAGAAAGTACAACAAAACTGAAAGAAGAAAATGAACTACTATTGAAAGAAGTGGAAAAATTGAAAAAGGAGAATGAATCCTTAAATGAATCATTAACTAAGTTCTTTAATCTAGGAGAAAGTGTGAAAATATTTTTGAACATGACCTCTCAAAATAATAAAAGAGGTCTTGGATACTCCACATTTGAGCAAGGAGAAAGTAGCAAATTAAGTGTGTCAAAACTTGGGAAAAATCAAGCTAAAATTGCACCTATTAACAAACCCAAGGGGAAACAAGTTATTTGGACTAAAAGGCCAACTTTTGAACCATTACATATTTGGAGGCCTACTCCTAGACTACCAATGGCTTGCAACTTTTGCAATAAGATGGGTCACAAAATCTATAAATGCATATTTAAGAAACTATATGACCATGATGCAAAATTAGTTTGGGTTCCAAGAAACACAAGATTTGGGCTTTCAAGAATAGAACAACAAAGATTAAATCAGTTTACTAACCCAAATGGACCCATAAAATGGGTACTAAAGAGATAAGATTTATTTGCTCATTTTTCAGGTATGTTTCAAGGCAAAAGCAAGCAACGTTTGGTTCATGGATAGTGGTTGCTCAAGGCACATGACTGGAGAAAGAAGTTTATTTCATAAACTCAAGCCTTGCAACGATGGAACTGTTGCCTTTGGAAACAACGAGAAAGTTAAAATTAAAGGTAAAGGAAACATTTATAGTATTTCAAATGCATGTATGGAGGATGTGTTGTTTGTTGAAGGACTCAAGCACAATCTAATGAGTATTAGCCAATTGTGTGACAAAAGATACAAGGTTGTGTTTGAATCATCTATATGCAATGTATTTGATGGAGAACATATCATGTTTAGCGGAAAAAGATATGGAAATGTTTATTTGATTTCACTTGATGAACTTGATGGTCAATGTCTAATGGCCATTGACAATGATCCATGGGTTTGGCATAAGAGGCTTGGGCATGTAAACATGTCAAACATCAAGACCCTATGGAAAAAGAATTTGGTAGAAGGATTTCCAAAATTGAAATATGACAAAGATAAAATTTGCAAGGCATGTCAATTGTCAAAACAACCTAAAATGCCCTTCTCTACCAAAAAGGAGATTTCCACCACTAGGCCACTTGAATTGCTACACATGGATCTATATGGGTCATCCGACATTTTAACCATTGGTGGAAAGAAGTATGTGTTTGTAATAGTTGATGACTTTTCAAGATTCACATTGGTAATTCTCTTAGCGAGCAAAGATGAAGCGTTTTCTATGTTTGCAACTTTTGTAAACTTGGTGCAAAATGAAAAACAAAGTACTATTATGACCATTAGAAGTGATCATGGTGGTGAGTTTGAAAATAAACGATTCTTAGAATTATGTAATGAAAAAGGAATTCACCACACATTTTCTGCACCAAGAACTCCACAACAAAATGCAGTGGTTGAAAGGAAAAATAGAACCATATAAGAGATGGCTAGAACTATGCTAAATGAGAGTAAATTATCCAAGAAAGTATGGGGTGAAATTGTAAGTACAGCTTGTCATGTGTTGAATCGAGTTACCATTAGAGCAATCTTGAAAAAGACCCCATATGAGCTATGGAAAGGTAGAAAATCAAATATCTCATATTTTCATGCTTTTGGTTGCACATGTTATGTTTTGAACAATGGAAAAACTAACTTGGAAAAACTGGATGCTAAGAGTGATGAGCCGATATTCCTTGGTTACTCATCAAATAACAAAGCATATAGAGTTTTCAATAAACGGAACCAAGTTGTAGAAGACTCAATACTTGTTATTTTTGATGAATTTAATCCATGCTCCAAAAGAAAAGATGATTTAAGTGATGCAGATGATGTCACAAGTAATCCTGAAAAACTCCATGTGGAAAAGCAAGAAAAAATCACGGAGGAAAAGGTAAGTGAAGGTAATAATTCCCATAAACCTCCAACTGACTTAAAATTCAGAAATGCCCATCCAATTGAGCAAGTTATAGGGAATATCTATGAAGGTGTAAAGACTAGAAGGTCAAAACAAAATATTTGTGGATAATACGCCTTTGTATCAAAAATTGAACCAACCATTATTGATCAAGCTCTTGATGATGAAAACTGGATCATAGCAATGCAAGAAGAGTTAAATCAATTTGAAAGAAACCAAGTTTGGCATCTTGTTCTAAGACCAAAAGACTGTATTGTCATTGGCACAAAATGGTTCTTTAGGAACAAATTAGATGAAAGTGGACTTGTGGTAAGAACCAAAGCTAGACTTGTGGCAAAAGGATACTCACAAGAAGAAGGAATAGACTTTGCGGAATCCTATGCTCCGGTTGCTAGATTAGAGGTCATTCGCATTTTACTAGCTTTTGCATCTCATATGAACTTTAAGTTGTTTCAAATGAATGTTAAAAGTGCATTTTTGAATGGGTATATAAATGAAGAGGTATATGTTGAACAACCACCTAGATTTGAGGAGAAAGATCAATCTAAATTTGTATAGAAATTAACCAAAGCATTATATGGATTAAAACAAGCTCCAAGGGCTTGGTATGAAAGATTAAGCAAATTTCTAATTGATCATGATTTTCAAAAGGAAAAGGTAGACACCACTTTGTTTATCAAGTATAAAGAAAAAGATATCTTGATTATTTAAATTTATGTTGATGATATTATTTTTGGTGCTACTAATGAGATCCTTTGTCAAGAATTTTCTGAGCTTATGCAGAAAGAATTTGAGATGAGTATGATGGGGGAGCTGAATTTCTTCCTTAGACTACAAATTAAGCAATTAAGTGAAGGGATCTTCATAAACCAGTCCAAGTATATCAAAGAAATGTTGAAGAAATTTGGCATGAAAAACAGCAAAGGGGCAAACACGCCTATGAGTTCAACCATAAAAATTGACAAAGATGAGAAAGGCAAACCAGTTGATTTAAAATTATATAGAAGCATGATAGGCTCTTTGTTATATTTAATTGCTTCTAGACCTGATATATTGTTTAGTGTTTGCATGTGCTCTAGATTTCAATCATGTCCAAAAGAATCCCACTTGGTATCTGTAAAAAGAATTTTCAGATATTTAGTAGATACTACCAACATAGGACTTTGGTATCCAAAGGGTTCTAATTTTGATCTAATCGGCTACTCGGACGCAGATTTTGCCGGTTACAAGGTAGATAGAAAAAGCACTAGTGGAACATGTCAGTTTCTTAGGAACATGTTGGTTTCATGGTTTTCAAGAAAATAAACTAGTGTTGCTCTATCCACCGCGGAAGAAGAAAATATTGCCGCCGGGAGCTGTTGTGCCCAATTGCTTTGGATGAAACAACAACTTAGGGATTATGGTATGAATTTTAAAGATATACCTATTAGATGTGATAATACAAGTGCAATATGTTTAACTAAAAATCCAGTACTGCATTCCAGGACCAAGCATATAGACCTTAGACATGATTTTATTAGAAAACATGTAGAAATCATGATATATGTTTGGAATATGTGAGAACAGAAGATCAAATTGCAGATATATTCACCAAACCTCTAGCAAAAGAACCTTTTTATAAAATCAGAAATGATATGGGGATGATTGAATTAAATTAGGAAAAATAAGATAGGAGAAATGAAATTAGAAAAGCACAAATTGAGGGGGAGCACAGGTTTAGGGGGAGCAGCCTCGCATTCTCAAAGGATTAACCCGCTCCATCTCTATTTTTTTTATCAATTGACAAAAAGGGGGAGAAGAGATTAGGATTTGAGTTTTGAGTAGTGTCGGTTTGAAATGCTTGTATGAATGGTTTTAAATTGTGATTTATTGAAAACTAAATATGTATGAATGGTTTTAAATTGTTATTTATTGGAAATGAAATATGTATGAATGGTTTTAAATTGTGATTTATTGAAAATGAAATATGTACGTTAAACATCAAAATGAAAAAATGGTATGTTGAAAGGTATACACTCAAATCGGTTTTGTCAATCATCAAAAAGGGCGAGATTATTGGAAACATGTGGAAAATAAGCCAAGTCTATGTTTTGATGATTAACAAATCAATTTGAGTAAGTTTTGGTTACTAACATGTTTGTGAAAATGATTAAAGGATATACAAAAGAAGAAAATGAAGCATGACAGGATAAGTCAATTTTCAAGTCGACTCAGGCATCGACTTAGGCCAAGTCGATCCCCAAATCGACTCCAGCAGCGACTTCAAGTAGCATATTTTGTCCAGCGTTGAAATCGAGAATGAGAGCTGCCGAAGTCGCATCCCAAGTCGACTCCGCATGCGACTTGGGTGAAGTCGCAGACCAAGTCGACTCCAGCATCGACTTCAACCATGATTTTCTGTCCAGAGTTGAAATCAGGAATGAGAGCGGCCGAAGTCGCATCCCAAGTCGACTCCGCATGCGACTTGGGTGAAGTCCCAGACCAAGTCGATCCCCAGCATCGACTTCAGCCATGATTTTTTGTCCAGAGTTAAAATCGGGAACGAGAGTTGCCGAAGTCGCATCCCAAGTCGACTCCGCATGCCACTTGGGTGAAGTTGCAGACCAAGTCGACTCCAGCTTCGACTTCAGACTGACAGCATGCGTTTTGAAGATCACAACAAATCTAAAGCTAAGTAAAGATGCATGGATTCATCAATTCAAATTAAGAACACACATTTGGACATCATTGGGCACTCTAAGATTCAAGTATTCTAGATTTCAAGATAAAGAGCTTAAAGTTTTCAAGCTAGGATGATTATACTAAGTTTCGAGAGTTATAAATAAATGGGAGAAAAATCAATATGAAGAAAATCAAGTGATCAAGGTTATCTCCGAAGATTTCAAGTTCATCAAGCAAGCTGAGGAAGTGAAGCCGCACCCGAAGTCGACTTCACCTGCGACTTGGGTCAAGTCGAGGACCAAGTCGACCTAGACTGGAAATTGAAGAAGATACAGACAGCCGTAGTCGCACCCGAAGTCGACTCCATCTGCGACTTGGGCGAAGTCGCACCCGAAGTCGACTCCACCTGCGGACTTGGGTCGCAACGGTCGGAAATTTTTTGAATGTTGGCGCATTAAATGTGCGCCACCTACTTCCAAACGTTCGGATTCCCTCAACATTTATAAAAGACATTCAATATGAAGGTGAAGGGTAGCTAAGAATTCATTGATTAAGAACAACTCCCATCTCTATGAGCATTAAGTGATCAAGCCAATATCTAGAAGAAGAACCTCACTTTCAAACTGCCATGAGCTGCTCGTTGAATCTTTCAGACTGCATTACAAGTTCTTCTCTGCGCTAAATCTGCCTCTACACATTAGTAACGTGTAGAAACTTTCATTTAGTTTTTCTTGTTGTATTGAACTTGATTTAGTTTAGGTAACTAAGATCAAGTGTAAGCAAAGTAGCGTGTGAATGATAACTCGTATTTTTACGAGTTATCATGGCCCATTTTAGACTTTATTTGTGCGTTAGTTCAAGAGATTAGACATAGTTTGCACTCATTTAGCTTAATTTTCATCCACTTTGCATTTAGGAGCATTAATTAGTTTTTAGGCAATTTTAGCATTATTTAGGCATTTTAGTTCATTTATTTAGTTTTTCCATTTTTTGCAGGAAGGACGAGAAGTGCGGCGGCAAAGCGGACGAGTTGAATGCAAGCTGAGGCATCTAGAGGTAGAGAGTTGGTGCCTAGGCGCCACTACGCATCCGTACGCACACAGATTTCTGCACATGTGCTGTGTAAGCTACCCATTATAAATAGAAACCTAGGGTTGCGTGCAAAGGAGTTCGGCAAGCCATAGAGAGAGGATCGTGGCTGCTCAGAAAGGAGAAGAGAAACCAAGGCTTCAAGGGAAGAGAGAAGAGCAAGTGGAGATCCAAGCTATCAGTGCAAACCCATTGAGTTTTATCTTCTCTTCTCATCTATCAATTATTATTTGTTACTCTCCTTGCTTTGGATGATTGTAACTTGATTTTAATGGGAATTGAAGTAATGTTTACGGGCTGAACCTTCCTATGGTGGGAGATATGTAGGATTTGAACTCATAGCTTATGATATTGGGTTTTCTTATGCTTGAATTGATAATACTATTGTGCTGTGACTTTTGTTACTTGAGATTACCCGTATATATCATGCTTAATGCGTTTATAAGCTTTACAACCTCGTGGATTGATCTAATATTTAGATTCATGCTTTGAAAAGTGGGATTTGAATAAGATTCATATATAAGGCACAGGTATTCTAACTCTTGTTTGTGTTGGATGTTAATATGGATAGGAATATACCTATTAACCTGTGTAATCTTGATTAGGTTATGTGGTTATCAATCTTGTTTTACTTGTGTGCATGGGAACATAGCATATAACTAAAACTTATGTAGTTTTTATGTGTTGTAAGACATATATGAATATGAATGAACCTAGATTAGCAATCTCTGCACAACTAACTTAATTGGAACCAAATAACATAGCTATGATTCAATGAATTTATATTCTTGCCCATCTTAATCATCTCAAGGCAATCTCAGCAACATCCACACCACTCTAGTCATTTACTGTTTTGCTTAGTTAGTTTAAGTCAATTCTTAGAAATCAAATCTCATTCATTTTACCAATTCACTTAGACAATTGAGATTTAAGGTACTAATCCATTTAACACAATCCTCGTGGGAACGATACTTTACTCACTCTTTCTTACTTGACACGGCACTTATACTTACGTAAATAGCTAGCATTTTAATAGATATATACGCAGCTCGTCAAGTTTTTGGCGTCGTTGCCGGGGATTGGTGCTTTAAACTTAGTACCTGATAATTTCAGTTGTCTTCTATGAATGTATATATATTATACATAGTTTTTATTTTGTTTCTTTTCTTTTGATAAAATTCTATTTCAGGAGTCTTTGTTTTGTAATTTTTAATGGTTTCAAATCCTTACCAATGGCTAAATGCAGAATTTTCAACACCAAGCACTTACCATTTCCATGGGTTTAATGACGCACTGGCACCTCCAGCTCAATTTGCAGATTTTGACAATCAAATGCAGGATATGAACAATTTTTATTCAACTTACTACGATTTGTGCGGAGCTGAGGGACATTTGTCAATTCACTGCGAATATTACTGAGCATCTGTGGGATATCTTGACCATTCTAATGATGCACAGGACAACTATGGAGACCCGCAATTAGAAAATATGATGCCAACGGAAATTCAAGCATATCAAGAAGGGGAGCCATCACCACCTGAAAGCAATTCAACTTTGGAGGACATGTTCATGCAATTCATGAAGAGCCAAATGCAGTTTAATGAGAACATGCAGAAATAAGTGGAGCAATTGGCTATTGCACTCCAATGCCAGCATCAAGAAGCGTCTTTCGGTCATGTAGAAGAAATTTCAGTAGAAGATGAGTTGGAACAGGGCTGTGAAGTCACTCCGAGTACTAATGCAGATATATCAATAGAATGTGATAGAACAAATTGTACCTCAGCATGTTCTTGAACAAGTGGCCGAGCTAATGGAAAGTCAAGAAGTAGAAGAAGAAATTGACGAAGAAATAGAGGTTGATATAGTGGAGAAAGTTGGAAATTATCCTATCAACACTCCTCTAATTGGTCTTCCTAAAATTTAGGTGCAACAAGACTTAATCGATCAATGCAAAGCCTTGGAAAGCAACATTTCAAGCCATCATATGTTTAAGACCCTGAAAACCTCTTCTATAGTCTCTATGAAATTCAAGAAAAGAGGTTAACTGATCCATTTTAAAAGGCTAAGAAGAGAGCTGAACTTCCAGTGCACAATCC